>OW240917.1:181178530-181291577 GCA_933207985.1 Pelobates cultripes | reverse complement strand
GGGTGCTGTGTGTGTCTGGGTGCTGTGTGTCTGGGGGGTGCAGTGTGTGTCTGGGTGCTGTGTGTCTGGGTGCTGTGTGTCTGGGGGGTGCTGTGTGTGTCTGGGTGCTGTGTGTGTCTGGGGGGTGCTGTGTCTGGGTGCTGTGTGTGTCTGGGGGGTGTGCGAATGTATTTTTTATTTAAATTTAAATATTTTTTTACTAATAAAAAAATAATAATTATATCCCCCCCCCCTCCCTTCTTACCTTTATCCTGGGAGGGGGGGAGGGAGAAGATCAGTTCTCCCTGGGGGGTTGGGAGCCATGCTGCCTTCCCTGGTGGTCCAGTGGTGAGAGTGAACTTTAACCTGCGGGTTAGAGTTCACTCTCGCGAGATCTGAGCGTTGCCGCGGCAACGCTCAGAATCCCGCGAGAGGACCGGCGGAGCTGCTTGTTGGAGCTCCGCCGGGTCCTCCCTCCCTCCCTCACCAGCCCCGCGGCCGCATCTCACTGTCTGTGGGCCGGTGAGGGAGATCTTTGATCTCCCCACCGGCCCATGGAGGCACTATGCAGGGCCGGCGCTCGGATAGCGCTGGCCCTGCAGGGGCCGGCCGGGGAGATCCCCTGCCGGCCTCGGCCCCACGGCCATCGCGGCCCACCGGGCATTTGCCCGGTATGCCCGATGGCCAGTCCGGGCCTGGTGGCTAGGTAGGGTGAGTGAGTGAGTGTGTGTGTGTGTGTGTATGATTAGCTAGAATGGTCCCTCCAGGCATTCAGCAGTCATTAACTTTGAAGTCCTGGCTCGTAATGTAGGACTTAAAATTGAAACCCTGCATTTAGAATTATGTATCTAACAAGTAAACATGTTCCGTCGTACCCTAATTTGGTAAACTAAAGATTGTAAATGCTTGTCGCCTTCAAACATTGTACTTAAGCATGGGCCATCTCCACATGTTTTTTCTTCAAGTTTATTGTTTATGGTAGGCTGTGTAAAAGCATCAAAAAATGAATCTGGCACTAGATTGGCCAACGACAGCACAGTTTCTTGAAATTGAGTAACTACTTCTGCAACAGAATCCTAAAAAAAAAAAAAGAAAAAAAATTAATAAAAACACATATTCACATATTTTCCAACAATGGTTACACAACAGATGTCCAACATGAAACTACAAAACTTGTCCCATTTTCTCAAAGTTCTATAGTCAGAACAGAAAAACAAACTATGAATTCCAGTAAGTAAAACTATTTCTTTTTTTTCTCAATTCTCTTCTAAATGCAAGACAAGTGAGAAGTACCAAAGCCAAAATTAGGAAAATATTTACAATCTAGAATGTCCAAATAGCTAAAATACTGGGTCAGAAAATAGTGTTTGGTGGGCATTGGTAGAGCTTCTTTTTAATCAATAGAGCCTACATCCTGCTTTTTTGGCAATAGAGCCTATATTAGCCTCTCAGTTTATAATGACCAGCTGTTTTGATTTTATTTCACTATTAGTACCCAGTAGCATTATTATTTAATATTCGCTTATTTACAAACATAGGCAGTAAGTCTGTTCATGTTTAATTCCTGTTAAACCTGCAGCCATAACATATGTCATGCTTTACTTTATTTAACTACAATCTACAAGCACTGTGTTCTTTTCATCTTTATTATATAAAAAAATGTTATATATGTGATAAACTGCAAGAACACAGTGGTTGTATATATATATATATATATATATATTATTTGAAAGATATATTTCTGTATACTGAATAATATCCTGCTGTTTTGACAATATCCATGATGTATCTGCACATAAAAAACAAACAAAAAAAAAAAGATATGAAACAAAAAGAGAAGTGACAGAGACAGGATGTAGAACATGAGGAACTATTATTCTTTGACTAGTCTGTCCTGCCTCCAGTGGTATATAAACTATGTCAGCTGCACTTAGTAGGTATGAATATACCATAACATGTTAATGGATTGTAATTGATAAAGCTAAATACATTCCATACTATTTTAGCATGAATTTTGTCATTTGGATTTCAATTTGAAACAGTTTAGTGAATAGTGAATTGGATGAGTGTTTTATATTGGTTAAACCTGAGTCAGTCCAAGTTACAATGAGGGGCTTAGCCTTCAGACTCAGGCCTCGATATTATATTGCTGGATAAGCTTTTCAAATGATTGTATATTTTGGGGGGAAAAATTTAAATTATGTGTTTAAAATATAAAAATCTCAAAAAATAATATCATATATAAAAAATATCAACATATCAAGAATATCAAAATACTACAAAACTAACATATTGTTCA
The DNA here is from genome assembly GCA_933207985.1 of Pelobates cultripes. NCBI lineage: Eukaryota > Metazoa > Chordata > Amphibia > Anura > Pelobatidae > Pelobates > Pelobates cultripes. Next base: position 181,289,299 of record OW240917.1, on the reverse strand, counting down.
TAATATTACATAATATTAAATCAATTTATAAATGATTTACACAATACAAATAAAAAGTGTTAATACTAAAAAAAAGTAAGGCTTGTATAGGATTAGGCCAAAACAGCGATTGACCCTTTTGGTGTTGAAATGTTCACAAATAAATAACACTGATTCTTTAAGTATTAGAAAAACCAAACCTGAAATTCATCCGTGCCTGGCTCAAACCAAAGTGATTGTGTATCAATAACAATCTCTGTTGAAAACATTGGAGACTGTTCTTCTTCAACAGCACCACCTGAAGGAGCAGCAGCAAGAAGCGGGGGTATCCCAGTTGCCTTTTGAAACACAAAACATGTTGCTTAATTAAAATATTTAACAGTGAAAATGTACATCAAATCACCCAACATAAAAAATTATCTTGATAACATTTTCGAATTGGTCTTTATAGGGAACGATAACATTGAAAATAAATAAATCCCTTGGTATCTTTAAGTAATAGTTTTGCCCTAGTGCTGAACAATGTAATTCTGGTTATTGAAATGTTACAATGCAATTCTCCCATCTATGACTCATTTAACCAAATTAACCCAATGTACTCCCTGCTCCAAATGTGGGCCCAGAACCCTTTTCCATTATTAACTACCCTATATGTCCTGAATATTAGGCTATTGGCATCTGTCAAACTGATTCCTTGTCAATATGCTCTGGTGATGTCACCATGATCATACGCAGGAGTAGGGAAGAACACCATTTTACTAACATGCTCATGGGAATGGATGTTGTCTGCATTACAGTCTAAAATTTACAATCAGATTGTGTAATAACATCAAGCATTTGACAGTACTGCATATACCGTGTTTGTTCAAGCCACAGGTTAGACAAGGACTCAGCATACAATAGGCTAGCACACTCTAGGGGAGCTAGTGCTATTTGGGATACAATGATAATAATATATAATCACCAATTAGACCGTAATCCTTAACACCCTAGTCAGAACCCAGAATTGCATTTCCATGCTATTTTAGTTGGTCCCCATGGGTTGTAACTAGCACATTCAATTTTAAAAATTTGAAGAATGGGTCGCAAAGCTAATGCCTCCACAATAGCACCTATTTTGCTGTGATAATCTTCCATCATTTTGTCAAGTGAAATTCTCAAGATACCTACTGGACATATCATAGGGGAAAAAAGCAAATCTTTGCTAAATATATGTTATGCTTCATATAAGGCATTTTATGATTGAGTCAGTTTGGCTAATTATAAATTGTAAATATAAAACTGTGTCTACTAATATGATATATTTTGAGATTTGGTTGCAAACTCTAGTCTTTTTCTAACCTATGGGAAATTAACTCTGTGCCGTGTTGTACATAATTCCCTCTTTTATATGTCCTTTCCTCTCCCTTCTCCCTACTTCCATGTTACTGTACACATCTTCATACAATAATTTTCAAACAATGGACAGTTACACTAATGAGTCTCATAGGTCCCTTTACCCCCTCTATGATCCTCTGTGGGTGTCTCTACCCCCAATATAATACATTGTTAATGATTTTGACAGCCTTGGCATTCTTGGGGGGAGGGAAATATTTAAAAGAAGTTGGATTACTTTGAATTTTTCTATTTAAAGTGACCTTACCTTTTTGTCTGTTGTTTCTTGTTGTTGTTGTTGCTGCTGTGTGTTCCAGGTCTGTATTACAGCAATAGGAGGTGTTACCTTCACTTTATCCACAAGATAGGTCAATAATGAGGTAACAGAATTGACTGCCAGGACATGCATGGTGTTCACAATGAGGTAATCAGTTAAATGAATAAAACTAAAAAATATGAAGGAGAAACATAACCAGTATTGGGAATTATTTCTGATGTGTACATATTATGAGTGTTATCTTTTACTTATTTACTAAGGCAATCCTGTCCCTCAATAAGGCAGTTTCACTTGAAATGATATATATACACTTGTTTTACAACAACAAGGTGTAACAAGATGCAAGAGAACATGTTTTGTGAAATGAGACAAGGGTTGACTGTAGCTTTGTGAAAAGGAAAAGAGCTACTTGATACGCTCTTCTTAAAGTGTACCTGTCATGGTATCCAAAACATTGTGATAAATGACAGAGGAGAAAATGACATCTAAGCAAAGTTGGAATTGTTAGCAAATGTAGACATCTTATGAAAATTCTATATGAAAATAGAGTGCCTCCCCTCACCTGTCAATCAGTCCTTGGTATAGAGAGCTATGATGATGGCCTAGTTCTCTATACTGACCACAGAGTTACAGACGAGAGCCCTTCTACAATCATTTATCCTGTTCTTCATCACAGCAAATACAGTGCTTGCACTGTAGATGTTTGATTATTCCTAAAGCAAGTGCATCTTGCTCTTTAACTGAGGAATACAGGAATTGTGTGACAAATGTCACTTCATTCTGCCCCTGATGCAAAAGCAATGAAGTCAGCATGGCCAATAGTATATCAGGGAAGTGTTAACATCAATGCAGCACTATATTTCCTGGAGATAGGTAAACTCAGACTGAACATCTTCTTAATTTACTTACTTACATTATTAAATCCATGATCATAGGTTCACTTTAAGAAGTGTATTCAACAGTTTTAGAGCTTTGGACATTGGGGGGGAGGAAGGAGGGAAGAGGGATAACTAAGAGTTATCACATAGACCATGCCATATTTCTGCCAAACATGGCTAGCAAAAATTTTAACCAACCATGTCAGTCTTTTGCAGTGAGACCTCTTGTTAGCCTGTTCTGTGTAAGTCATTCTTTCAGATTCTTCTCCAAAAAGGTCTACATCAATATGAGGAGGTGAATTTGTTCTGATAGCTTTAAAGAACGTAGAAAACAACCTTAATAAAAGGCAAAACATTTCATGCATAATAAGTAAACTAACTAGATCAAGATAGCACATAACACTTCATTAAACAGTTAAATGTGGACAGTACATATGGGAAGGCCACATAAAATTTGTTTGCAACATGCAAATATTTATTATGCATATAGTACATTTCCCTATGCCAGATGCTATTAGCAAGTGAAGATGTAGCCTTGAAGAGTACAAAATCAACCCTGGTGATTGTGCTAACTCTTCAGGCCTGGTTAGAAATATAGGATATGAAATGTTAAGGCCTGATAAACACACTCATCTGTAACAATATGTTGTATGGGGAGAGTTTTGGGGTTATATTTTGCATAATGCATGTGCTGTTTTGTTAATTTTGCATTTTTTTGTATGAAAAAAGGATAACATGTTTGTAAAGCACAGTTACAATGTTTACTGGAAAAATGTCCAAACATGCATTGCTTTACACACATGTATTTGAGCATAACTTTACCTACGCCGTCGGAATCGTATATGTAGTCATCTGGTGTAAATCCAGCTTCAAGCAAAGCTGTTCTGCATGCACTCCTAATGACCTCCTTAGCCAGTTCACGGAATTCAGTTAGGCGGTTTGCTACCTGAAAAGCATCCAATGTATATCATAAACACTCAGGTTCTAACTGTCCCACTCAGGGAAAATGGAAACTGCGGACAGGACATTTAAAGAAGATGGTAGCGTCCATCATCAAGAAGAGAAGTTGAGATAAGCTTGTTTCTAGTATGAGGTGTTGAACACCTTATACTAGTAAGGTGGTCTCTTTTATGATGAAAAACAGCACAAATGTCTCTAACAAAAAAAAGGTGATTATTTTTAAAGAAATGGTACCAAAGAAAAATGTTAAAGTGAATTCATGTACCTCTTTCATTTGCTTGAACTGATTTTCTGTGAATTCTCCTAAAGTGTAAGTGTATCCTTTTTCAATGCGGCACAGACCCATATCACTGATGCGGTAACACATTTCTTGAATGTTAAGCAGAGCAGGACACAAAAACTTGAAAGACAGAAAAAAGTAATGATCAATTCCAGATGATTCATATTTATGTTAGGCATAGCTTACCTTCATGTGCTATAATCTAATGAGTAGAACAGGTTACTGACAGTAATAACAGAGATACAAAATATAACCTTGTGAACACATACACACATATATGCATACATACATACATACATCTCTGTGACATTGTTCTTTGTTTACGTACACTGCTCTTTATTAATATATGGAGGGGATTATTCAAGCAGCTCTGTCTCTGTCTGTAGTCCCTACTTTTTTTGCAAAGACTCCGACATTGACTGCTCTTAGGTCTCTGGAGGACAGCGAGAGCCTCCATAGACAAAAATGTTACTAGTGACAGCTGGGGTAAATAAAATAAAAAACATGATGGTGGTAGCTCCACCTTTTGTCAAGTTTTTTCAAACGTAGAAAATATACTAAGACATTGTCTTAGTATATCTTTTGACAGTGTTGGAATTTCGTAGTATGAAGTATTTAGTGAGTATTTCATAAAGATTTTATCTTTATGAAACACTCATTTTGGGGAAGGGGGTGACAGAGCCACTTTAATGTTCATGAAATGAAAATTGGGAGTGATTGACTAGAGGCACAACATCACTTAAGTAGCCAATTTCTTCTTTATACTTTTGATATGTGACAATTTAATTAAGGGCTGGCCAAAACATAGCTACCCAGGTTTCTAAAATTCTCATAACGCTTTTTCGACTGTTTTTCTGAGATTGTTACAGAGCGGCTGAAAAAATACTTGCATCCATCAAGTTTAGCCTTTCTGATATCTTTCTCTGCTGTTGATCAAAAGAAGGCAAACCCCCCAGCTTGAAGCACTTTTAATATTGCTGCAAACTAGAAAAAAAATCCTTAAATGGCAGTCAGATTGCTCCTTGAATCAAGAAGATATTACCATTACCCGACCTATTAATATTATATTCCTGAATATTATGTTTTTCGCAAGAATTCATGCAGTGGCTGTTTAAAAATATGCACAAACTCTGATAAAACCACCTCTTTAGGCAGAGATTTCCACATCTTTAATGTTCTTTCTGAATAGAACCCTTTCCATTGCCTGGAGCTTTCTCCACCTGTTTTCTTGTGTAGTTTTACAAGAGGATTAACTTTGATTAAATAAAGTTAGAAACAGTTACAGGTAAGATGAAAAATATGAGGTGAAAAACACACACATATATATATATATATATATATATATATACACATACTGTATTTCACTAAAATGTATGTTCAGTGGAAGGTTTACATGCATTCTTTAATAATCCTTTAAACCATAAGACACTTACCCCATTAACAATGAATAGGTTCTCCTGCAGAGCTCGGCGACATTCATTAATTTTCTTGGCACGAACATTCTTCCTCCATACGGTGAAGCTTTTCCACTTACGGAATAGAGCAAAAGTAGGTATTTGCTTTAAAGCCTTGTGGTAAAGGTATTCCTGCTTCCATCGCTCGAGGTCCAAGAATACGACTTCTCCATCACACATATTGGTGACTCCTCTTTCACTTATGGTGTAATAGTCCTTTTTGTTGATATGTTGATACTGAACAATTCTAAAGGTAAAATGATTTCAAATGTTAAATATATTCTTATTACGGTATGTATAATATTCAGTGATCCAAAGGTAAATAAAAAATTAGGCTTTGGTTTTGGTTTCTTTTTTTTCTTTGGCAAAACAATACTGCACCATCATCAGGAATTAGTAACATTTATACATTACTTTGCACCCCTAAAACTAGGCTTCCTGGAAAAGACTGCTTCCTCTTCCCAAACAGCCAGTATGCTGAACTTGTTCTACTGACTACACATCATCCTTCAGAGAAAATATAAAACTGTAAATGGTAAAAGTAAACAGACTGAGCCAGGCTACAGAAATAAAATTAAACCACTAAATAAAACACTGAAAATCATCCATATCTATTAACCACTTTTCATATGATACATTCATTTCTTTTATATGTATCTTAAAGATCTAGCAATAATCCAGTTCAGTGCAGAAACAACCAGGCACACAATGCAAACTGAGTATAGAAATTAAAATATTGGGGGATAGTTGTCTCTAAGCTGTTCATATTTATTAAATTGGTCTAAAAAGTGTTGGCATTCATCTGCTTAAATATCCATTTCAGAAATGACCACCAAATTTAGACTGGCAGAAAAATAAGAAGTGAAACAGAACACTTATTCTGGTGTATAAGGTCATGGAAAGATAGATAAATCTCAAGAGGTTCTATTAAAGAGGATTCAACTGGCATCACACTGTGCTGTTAAAAACTTTTTGAAGTCGCTCTGTCACATTCGGTGGTCTTTGCATATTTTGTAAATATTCCCAAAGGTGACATTCTTTCTTGGCATGTGGTGGCCCAAGTGTCCAGTGAAGGTAGATATACTTACATGAAGCAGAACATGCAGACACTACCATCTTCTTTTTTCAACTACTTCATGCACCAGGATTCGCAGCAGTGCTAGACTCTAATGCATGCACAAGAGTAAAACACTGATGTGTAGGGAGAATCATGCGTGATCATAGGATCCTCCATAAGCCATGTTTCAGGATCCAAAAGAAGAAGCCTGCCTTTTTATTTTTTTAAGTTTTGTCATATTCAGGCTTGTCCTAGTTTTTGTGATATTATTATGATATTTTTTTTATTGTGTTGGCATTTCAAAGAATGTTAGTATTTTGCAAAAATATCTTTATGAAATATTCAAAATGTATAATCTGATGACAAAGCCACTTTAAGTACATTTTGCATTACAATCTGTAGTGACTTCAAATAAATAGTTCAATTTAAGACAGTTCTTGGCCTGACTAAGGCCTTATTTTATTATTGTTGGATAAGCTTTCCAAATAATTTAATATTTTTGGATAAACTTTTAAAATTATTTAATATTGAAAAATATTTTCATTTTGTAGTGTGTATATATATATATATATATACATATATTTATATATATGTATATATATATATATATATATACAACATAATAAAATATAAAAATTCTATCATATATATATATATATAACATTATAAAATATAAAAAAAGATATATATATATATATACATATATATATCATATATATAAAATATACCAAAACATAAACAAACCTAAATATTACAATATATAAATAATGTTCATAATATTAAATCATTTTAAAAGTTTATCCAACAATATTAAATTATTCAAAACAATATTAAATTGAGGCTTAAGGCCTCAATTTAATAAGCTCTCCACAGATTTAATATTGTTAGACAAATGTCACAATGATTTACGTAAAACAAATCCCATAGACAAATCCCATAATTGTGACGAAATCACTTACAATGTTTCTAACAGTATGGAATTAATTAGAAAGCTTATTTAATTGAGGCCTATGTTTTGTGAAAAGTAACAGCTTCAAAGATCTGCAGTTTCATTTCTCCTGTAAAGGTTGGCTTAACTTTCCCATGAAAGCAAATTCATTTGAATTATCCAATTGAGATGAGTGCATGATATTCGACTGATACAACTATTCAAGCCTCTTGTTCAATTACATTAATTTAAGTCAGTAATTATGAAAACAGTATACCTCAAATTATAATGATCATATTCGATTGATGATTTAGGAACTGCGGGAGTCATGTACAGAAATCCAATTTTCTTATTTTCCAGTAATATTTTGATGATGTGCAAAGGATCTTTAATATTAGCCTTGATAACATCTTCTGCGGTATTAAAAGTCCATGATGGTGGAGAAGATATCTTCCGATGTGAGCTTGTCCTTGTGGTTGTGCGTGGCTTTTTGGGTGGTATAGGAGATATTGTCCTACTGTAATCCAACTGTAACTGGAAATTAATGAAGAATTGAAACCTTTAGTGATAACTATATATTTATATATACATACCAAAAGAGTTGTGGTGGGGAAGAAAGTGTGGATGAAAACCTCTTCCACCTGAAATAAGTGAATAGTTAATGTATTGCTAAACACAAATATACACACCAGTCAAGCCATAAGACTTGCTTTTCCCACAGAAATATCACTTTAACGTTGCTCTCACTACTGCAAGGGATTCTGGGTAGGCGTATACAAATGAGCTCAACAAGGAACTAAATTTTTGCCTCATAATTCCACTTTAGCCCCTTAAGGACACATGACATGTGTGACATATCATGATTCCCTTTTATTCCAGAAGTTTGGTCCTTAAAGGGTTAAACATGGATTCCTTAGAGCAGCAGTTCCCAAAGTGTGGATCGCGACCCACTGGTGGGTTGCAGGACGATTCCCAGTGGGTCGCGTTGACCCACACATCCAGGGCCACAGGGGACTCGGGCAAGCAGACTGACACCAGGAGGGAGCCCGGCGGCTTGCCCTGTATGCCGCCCGGCTCCCTCCAATCAGTCTGCCCAGCAGCTCCGGTCTGCAGCTCTGTGTGATAGAAGTCTTGCGAGCTCCCAGAGCATTTCCATGGCAACACTCTGGGAGCTCGCAAGACTTTTATTACACGGTCTGCAGCTCTGCACCCGGCGGAGCGCAGACCGGAGAGTTACCCCACTGGACCACCAAGGAGACACTGGACCACCAGGGAATTCAGGTAGGACACAGCCCCTAGATATCCCCCTCACCCCATGTAACCCCTTCACTCCCTGCCCTCCCCATGTAACCCCTTCATCCCTGCCCTCCCCCATGTAACCCCTTCACTCCCTGCCCTCCCCACATGTAACCCCTTCACTCCCTGCCCTCCCATGTAACCCCTTCACTCCCTGTTCCCCATGTAACCCCTTCACCCCTGCCTCCCTATGTAACCCCTTCTCTCCCTGCCCTCCCATGTAACTCTTCACTCCCTGCCTCCCCATGTAACCCCTTCACTTCCTGCCCTCCTCCCTTCACTCCCTGCCCTCCCACATGTAACCCCTTCACTCCGTGCCCTCCCCATGTAACCCATTCACTCCCTGCTCTCCCCTATGTAACCCCTTCACTCCCTGCCCTCCCCCAATGTAACCCCTTCACTCCCTGCTCTCCCCCATGTCACCCCTTCACTCCCTGCCCTCCCCAATGTAACCCATTCACTCCCTGCCCTCCCCTATGTAACCTCTTCACTCCCTGCCCTCCCCAATGTAACCCCTTCAATAAAATTATCGACAAACACCCCTTCATTCAAACACCAACACTCAAAAAGCACACCCGCGTTTCAAGTCTGACATTACATACAAACACCCATGCATTCCATTCAGACGCAAACATTACAAACAAGTACACCACTACATTCCAATGGCATCAGTACATACAAATACACCCATACATGCACACATATACTTAATACAAAAACATGCTTACATTCAAACGCTCAAACACTGCTCACAAATATAACCCTGCAATGATAAGAAAATAATAGATCCCCATCTGGTATAGCATTGTTGAAGTTCTCCGACAGATGGAGATCTACATTTTGGCCACACTTGCACTAGAGGGAGGCCCAGAAATATATTTGCACCAGGGCACTCTATACATTAGTTCCACCACTGGGATAATAACTGTGAGGTGCCTGGATGAAAGAGCAGGACAAAGCACTTCTGATTCTGAGTCTGTGAGTAAACAGTTGTATGTCTCTAAAACTGATTGCCATGATGTGCAAAGTTTCTGCCTCTAAAACTGCCATGATATTCCAGAATTATGCCTCTAAAACATGCTTCTAAAACTGATTGCCATGATGTGCCAAGTTTATGCATCTAAAAGTGATTACCATGATGTGCCAAGTTTATGCATCTAAAGCTTTTTGCCATGCTGTGCCAAGTTTATGTATTTAAAGCTGCCATGATGTTCCAATTTTATGCCTCTAAAACTGATTGCCACGATGTTCTGAATTTATGCCTCTAAAGCTGGTTGCCATGGTGTGCCAATTGTAAGCCTCTAAAACTGATTGCCATGGTGTGCCAATTGTATGCACCTAAAGTTGCCATGATGTGCCAAGTTTATACATCTAAAACCGATTGCCATGATGTACCAATTTTATGCATCTAAAGCTGACTGCCATGGTATGCCAATTGTATGCATCTAAAGCGGATTGCTATAGTGTGCCAAATGTATGCATCAAAAGCTGACATAATGTTCCAATTGTATGCCTGTAAAGCTGATTGCTATGGTGTGCCAATTGTATGACTGTAAAGGTGATTGCCATGGTGTGCCAATTGTACGCCTCTAAAGCGGTTTGCCATGGTGTGTCAGTTTTATGCCTCTAAAAGTAATTGTCATGGTGTGCCAATTGTGTGCAGCTAAAGCAGATTGCTATGGTGTGCCAATTGTATGCCTCTATTGCCATGGTGTTCACTTTTTAAAATATGCATTAAAAGCAAGTGGGTCTCGAAAAATTACCATTTTGAAAAGTGGGTCTCGGCCCATAAAAGTTTGGGAAGCCCTGCCTTAGAGTATGTGTCTGTATACAACGGCTTTGAAACACAACTCAGGAAGAGGAGCAAAGCCAGTGAACCACTCATGGACAGCTGTTTGGTTGTGAATGCAACTCATCAGCATGAGGTTACATAGTTACATAGCTGAAAAGAGACTTGTGTCCATAAAGTTCAGCCTTCCTCACATATGTTTTGCTGTTGATCCAAAAGAAGGCAGAAAACCTAGTCTGAAGCGCTTCCAATTTTGCAACAAACTAGGAAAAAATTCCTTCTTGACCCCAAAATAGCAGTCAGATGTCTCCTTGGATCAAGCAGCTATTACACCACTTATTAGAAATTATATCCCTATATGTTATGTTTTTGCAAGTATTTATCCAATTGCAGTTTAAACATCTGTATGGACTCTGATAAAACCACCTCTTCAGGCAGAGAATTCCATATCCTTATTGCTCTTACTGTAAAAAAATGTTTTATTTGCCTTAGATGAAATCTTCTTTCTTCCAGCCTAAATGTGTGACCTCGTGTCCTATGTATAGTCCTGTTTATGAATAGATTTCCAGATAATGGTTTGTACTGGCCCCGAATATATTTGTATAATGTTATCATATCCCCTCTCAGGCGCCATTTTTCCAAACTAAAGAGATTTACATTTTTTTTAACCTTTCTTCGTAACTAAAATGCTCCATTCCTTTTATCAATTTTGTAGCTCATCTTTTTCTAGTGTCATGATATCCTTCTTTAGAACTGGTGCCCAAAATTGCACAGCATATTCAAGGTGTGGTCTTACCAGCGATTTATAAAGAGGCAAAATTATATTTTCATCCCGAGAATTTTTGCCGCTATTTATACATGACAAAACCTTACTGGCCTTAGCAACTGCAGATTGACATTGCATATTGCTGCCTAATTTGTTGTCTATAACAATTCCCAAATCCTTCTTGTATGTGGTTATCCCTATTTCACTACCATAACTTTGCATTTCTCTATGTTAAGTTTCATCTGCCATTTTACTGCCCAGTCCCCTAATCTATCCAAATCCCTTTGTAGCACAGCAATATCCTGCTCACATTTTATTACTTTACAACGTGTTGTGTCATCTGCAAACACTGATACATGGCTTTCAATACCCATTTCAAGATCATTTATAAATATGTTAAATAGAAGCAGTCCCAAAACAGAACTCTGAGGGACACCACTTACCACTTCTGTCCAGCCTGATAATTTACCATTAATGACAACTCGTTGTACTCTATCCTTACACCAATGTTCTACCAAAGAACAAGAATATTCATCTAGACCAATTTCTTTTAGTTTGAAGACTAACCTATTGTGAGGAACCTTATCAAATGCCTTGGAAAAATCCAAGTAGATCACATACACTGCAACACCCTGATCTATACTTCTACTTACTTCTTCGTAGAATGCAGTTAGGTTAGTTTAAAATGGCCTATGTTTCATAAAACCATGCTGATTATTGCTAATAACAAAGTTCTTCCCAATGAATTCCTGAATATTATCCCTTAATAGCCCTTCAAATTTTTTTCCCAGTCACAGAAGTTAAGCTCACAGGTCTATAATTTTCAGGCAAGGATTTTGAACCCTTTTTAAATATAGGAACGACATCTGCCTTCCTCCAATCCTCCGGTACAATACCTGAAACAAAAGAATCTTGAAAAATGAAATACAGAGGTTCACTTATTTCCCCAATTAGCTCCTTAAGTACTCGTGGGTGAATACAGTCAGGCCCCGAAGCTTTATTTACATTAATATTCTTTAACTGCTGTAGCACCTTGCCTCGAGTCATCCAATCACAAGTTATCTGCAAGTTTTTTTCATCAATTATTTGCATATCTCTTGCCATATGATCCTAATTAATATATACGGAAGAAAAATAGTTATTTAAAATTTCTGCCTTTTTCTGGTCTTCATTAGCTAACAGACCCATCTCTGTTTCCAGTGTATCTACACTTTCATTTTTAGTTTTTTTAGAAATTATGTACTTGCAGGTTGGTTACTGGTTTGCTATGGAGGCTTGGCGTTACTTGTAAAGTACATACCAACAGAGTTGTGGCAGGGAACAAGGGGGAATGAAACCCCTTCCACCTGAAGTAAGTGAATAATTAATACAATGCTAAACACAAATATACACACCAGTCAAGCCATAAGACTTGCTTTTCCCACAGAAATCTCACTTTAACAGTGTTCTCACTACTGCAAGGGATTCTGGCTAGGCATATGCAAATGAGCTCAACAAAGAACCACATTGACTGGTGTGTGTATTTGTGTTTAGCAATGTATTAACTATATACATATATATACCGGTAATCAGTAAATGGTACATTCACAGATATGTTCACAGACATATTAACAAGATATTAGAGGATAACAGCTAGGCTATGATATGAAAGAAAACATCCTAGATAAGAAAGAGGCATATCTGACCAAATATTATGCATAGATTAAGCTGCACATTTTAAAATAATAGGATGATTAATTAAGAGATGATTAACGAAAGAAGCAGGTCAGGGAAGAGGAAATGGGGATCGAGTTAGAGGCTTCTGAGTCTCATAAAGTTAAGATTGGAGAGATCGGCCGCCTCCCTCGTGCCTCCAGGTAGGTCAGTAAGATTTAGCACAAAGAAGTTTGAAAATATGTTGATGTGTTGTACTCACTTCCTCCCAGCACAGCGGTATCAGATAGAGCAGGGGTCCAGTTGTGCTGTTGAAGAGCCATAGCGCCTGACCGGGCCCCTGATTAAAGATAGCCATCGGCCCCAAGTGCAAATTCTGGGGGGGGGGGGGGAGGCAAGCACCCTTGCATACCCTCCCCTGCTGACACCCATGGTTTTGATGGGAGGATAGGGGCTGTGATGGGGGTAGGGGAAGTAGTGGAGGACAGGAACTGTAGAGGGGTTTTACTGGGGATAATGGCTGTGATGGGGAGATAGTGGATGTAAAAAGGGGTATTGGCAGTAAAGTGGCAGGATAGGGACTGTGATGTGGAAATGGTACAGTAGTAGAGGTATAGGGGTGATGTGGGGGGCAGGGTCTGTGATGTGGGGATAGGGATTGTAAAGGGGGTTATGGGGGAGATAGAGGCTGTGGGGGAGGAATAGGGGCTGTGAAGGGGGAGATAGGGGCTGTGATGGGGTGATACGGGCTGTGAAAGGGAGATAGAGGCTGGAATGGGGGAGATAGGGGCTGAGATGGGGGTTATGGAGGATATAGGGGCTGTGATTGTGGAGATAGGGGCTGTAATGGGGGTTATGGGGGTGACAGAGGCTGAGCTGGGGGAGGTAGGGGCTGAGCTGGGGGGGTTTGGAGTTTTAATAAGGGGAGGGTAAATAATTAAAAGTGAATTCCCTTCTCCTTGATGCTTAGCTTTGGGAAGGGAGGGGAGAATCCTATTCCCTGGTGGTCCGGTGGGAGCTTTCTGCACCCCAGTGTGTGCATAAAGCTCCTTCCAGCCGCTGCCCGGGAAAGTATCAGAGCATCGCTGTGGTAATGCACGTCAATGCAAGGGGGGACTCCCTCCTCCTTTCCTCCGGGCAGCTGTGGATCTTGCTCCTCATCCATGGGCCAGTGCTAGGGAAGCAGCGACCCACTAGTGGCCCAACAGGGATATCCCTTGATCTCCTCTGTCGCCCCGTGCACCAAGCCTGAAGCTCGGCCACGATACATAAAGTGACCAGCAGGAGAGGATTGCTGTGCGCTTCCCTCCTGACGGTCACCTGGACATTTGCACCCTGCACTCTGAGGCAGCTGCATGTGCCTCCATATGGTAGCACCGACCCTGCTTCTGGCGATGCTGCTCCCACCATAACACCATACAGGGGTCGCTCAGAAGGCTGTACCAATTAGTTTGCTCAGTCTTAAACTAAAACATGCCATCTGTCATAAACAGGCCAAAATCATTTTCTAGCTCACGATTCTCAACTCCGGTTGTGATTCCCAGGGTTGCCTGGTGTATTTAAGTGGCACTTACATTTGCTGCCTTTTCAGGTTTTTTGCACGATTGGTTATGTTGCCTTTGAGATCGTATGGTAGCCCAGAAATGAGAATTATCCCCATGATGGCATACCATTTGCAAAAGAAGACAACCCAAGGTATTGCAAATTGGGTATGTTCAGTCTTTTTTAGTAGCCACTTAGTCACAAACACTGGCCAAAGTTAGCATTCATAATTGTTTTTTGCATTTTTTATACACACAAACATATATAAATGCTAAGGTTGGCCAGTGTTTGTGACTAAGTGGCTACTAAAAGACTGGACATACCCCATATTGAATACACTGGGTTGTCTATTTTTGCAAATGGTATGCCATCATGGGGGTAATTCTCATTCCTGGGCTACGATACAGTCTCAAAGGTAACATAACCACTCTGGCAAATTTCAATGTGATAATGGGTAACTCCCAACAGCAGAGAGACAGAGCGTGAAAGCAGTATGGGGGAAAGTGGGGAGGGGGGGGGAGGAGATAAGTAATAACACAGCTAGGGTGTAGGTATATATTCCTATAAATTATACATGAAGCTGGAGCGAAACTACATTATCCAGACCTATCTACCCTAGAATACAGCTGCTACGGGCAGGGCCCACCGGGATTTCCTGGTGGGCCGTGGCACCTGGGGCCGGGCTGTCAGCCCTGATCATCATACTCTTTAATTTAAATATTTTCCCCTCGGACTGTACAAGCCTATGTCAGTCCAAGGGGAGTAATAAGAGAGGAGCTAGGTTCTGGTGCAGCCGCAGTTAAGCTACTGGCGGCCAGAGGGAGACCTGTCAGTCTCCCTGCACATTGTAAATCCTTTTCGCCTGCATGCCCCGCCCCTGCAGGCAACCCCTGCCTCTGAAGATAGCACTGCCTCCCGCACACAAGTCCCAGCCCCTGCACGTTGCTGACCTCGCTGGAAGGAAGAGGTCACAAAATGGTAACTTATCTATAGTTTTCAAATATAAAATATTGGTCCTTTCAGAGTAAAACATTTAATATATATAATATGTAAGAGTAAACCATGTAATATATATAATATGTAAGGCAATGTGTGTGTTTATATACATAGCCTTACATACTACATGTGACAATACATGGCACAATGACTTATGGTGCTGGCATATATTTTTTTTTTTAGGTATACTTTGTGTACCCAGTCCGGCCCTTTATTTAGGTTAAATCTAGACTAAGTAAATTATAGCCCCAGGAAAATAAATAGCAGTATCTCTCAACTTTATAAATAAATAACCTCCGTCCTTAGACACAGAAACAAAAAATTTATAAAATCAAATAAATCTTGTATTGGTGCAACAGCACATAAGCTCGACGCGCGTTTTGGTGTAACCATTTGCCTTTAACAAGAGCTGAATTGTTACTGTATTATGCCCACATTTAAAGGGGGTCTTGTACTTCCCACTCTATGCGGTTCACCAATCAGAGTGATATGACGTAATCTAGTAGGACACTCCTCCCTAGTTGAATGACCCACCAATCCCCGAGCTCATATCGAACAAGGGGGCAGGGTTCAGTCAACACGACCAGCCTCCTATCACAACTCCATTCAGCTCACTTTAGTTAACCCTGGTGTGCTTAAGAAAATACAATGGATGTCACAATGCATGTCACCCCAAGGTCAATTTGTATGAGTGCATTTTTATTACCCAACACCCATTAATCAACAAGTGCTCATAGGGAGAAAATGCAGAAACTCCCAGGTGCTATCCTGTTGGTATAAGGACGTTAATCCGAACGATTGTGTAAATCATATATTTGTAGGGTTAAAACCTTTTGCTAACCCCTGATGGTTTTAAGGAAATATAATGGAGCAGCATATCTCCCCAAAAATCTATTTATATGAATACACTTCTGTTAATCATCGTCCATTATTCAACCAGTGCTGATGGGAAAAAAATACAGAAGGTCCTAAAGATTATCCTAATAATCTAGGAACGTTAGTACAAGCACTTAGGTAAACAGTATGTTTGTAAAGTATAGTATTGGAAGCATGGACCCAGAATAAAGGTAATGTCCTTGGTTCAATCCCCCAGAAGGTGAGAGGGATATCAAGGGACTGTATGGACTCTACTCATACACTTGCACATGATTAAATTACCAGTGGTATAATGTAGTATAATATATAGGGAGAGCTTACTATGGTTACGGGGCGAAAGATGAGTGCAAAAATTTAAATTAAAATACGGTATATATTTACATACTAGTTTACCATCTAGATGATTAAGATCAGGATCTTGTAAGTAAATACTATTTTTTAAAGAAAAGCAGATTAGCCCAATAGCCAATTTAGATAAAAGGTGAAAATAAGAAACCCTCTTTTAATCTTAAAGACTGGAGGGGTTTTAATTTGTATCCATGTATCATCCATGTTAATGTATCCATTTACACTACCTCTGTCTCAAAATTTTGTCATTGTCCCCCTGTCTATGTTCTCTTTTCACCAGTTCCAAGCTGCAGAATTGTAGATCTTTAGATTCCCCTCTGTGACAATCCTTAAGATGTCGGGAGATCGGAGTGAGCTACTAGTACCTAGGGCTTCCTTAGGGTTCCTCAGGGTTAATCTTAATCCATTCAGCACCAGTATTGGGTTTGGATTTAACCTCAGGATTTTTCCTATATAAACCACAGAATCTACCTCAGTATTGTGGATATTGATAGAATTTATTTCAGTTGATCTTTTTCAAATATCTACCAGCTTTGCAACTAAATATAGCCACAGGATTTTTCAACATAAACCTGAGTCTCTAAATTACATCAATTTACTCAATTTAATCCCTGGGAGTTTGAGTACTTCCCAACAGGATTTCTTTGTAGACCTGTGGCTACCCTAGAGGTGGATTGCTGTAATTGTGTACTGCCTCTCCCTTCTAATACTATATCCCGTTCACCTGAATTTGATACATACCAATCTGGGATATAGTTTAAAGTTTACTTTAGTTCACATTGTTTCTATTTCTCACTATAATTGATACTGAGCTACTAGGTTTCCCCTCCTTTTTATTTGATATTGACTATCACTTTTCACTTTTTGTTGCACTTATTTTGTATGTCAATTTAAAATAAAGTTTATTACCCATAAAATGATTTTTTAATTTATAGGTAATTCCGGTGGGGTACAGCGCCCCCCTCTTTCTAGGGAGCCGTCTGACCTCATTAGTCATACAGAAAACAATTACTTCCAGTTATTGCTGCTAAAGTTGGTTCTACAATCTATTGAATTGTAAGGTATACTTGGATTTTCACACATAACTTCTCAATTTTGGCTTTATTTTTGTTAAATAAATCATGACACAGTGTAACATGTTGTGTGTTGTTCATCTGAGGTTGCATTTACCTAATTTTAAGACCTGCTAAGGAACAGATTATTGTTATTATGTCTGGATATGTAAAACAATAACATTCAAAGAGGGTGTACTTTCTTTTCCCCGTGACTGTGTATGGCAAGGTTTTGTGACTTGGTGGCTACTACAAACGACTGGCCATATGCCATTTTGAATAGAATGCCTTGGGTTTTCTACTTTTAGGAATGGTATGCCATGATGGGGA
The DNA here is from genome assembly GCA_933207985.1 of Pelobates cultripes. NCBI lineage: Eukaryota > Metazoa > Chordata > Amphibia > Anura > Pelobatidae > Pelobates > Pelobates cultripes. The sequence goes on along the minus strand of OW240917.1, from coordinate 181,271,464 downwards.
TAATTTTTATTTCTGGGCTGCCATACGCTCTTAAAAACAACATAGGCCCAGCAAAGCAATCTGGCAAATTTCAACATGTAAAAACTAAAATGGGTAAGCCCTATATTCGACCCTCTAACTTTCCAAACTCCATACAACCTGTACATGATGAGAGGGGGGTACTGTTGTACTTGTGTGACATCACTGAACATAAATATTAGTATTTTAGAGCAGTAAAATGTTTGATGATAATGATATCAGTGAAAGTGCAGTTTTTGTGTGAAAAATGCAAAAAGCAAATACAAACACTAACCTTGGCAAGTTGCTACTAAAACGACTGGTCATATGCCATTTTGAATGTAATACTCTGGGTTGTCTACCTTTGGGAATGGTATGCCATGATGGGGTAATTCTCATTCCTGGGTTGCTATATGGTCTTAAAGGCAACATAGGCCCAGCAAACCAATCTGGACATTTTTATTGTGTAAAAAGTGAAATTGGAAAGCCCTATATTTGACCCTGTAACTTCCACAAAAACCATTAGATCTGTACATGGGGCTAAACACAAATATGAGTAATTTAGAATAGGAAAACATATCATAAAAATGATATCATTCGTGAAATTGCAGTTTATGGCCAGTTTTTGTGACGGTTACTAAAAAAGACTGGACATACCCAATTTGAATACCCTGGGTTGTATAGTTTTGCAAATGGTATGTCATGATGGGGTTAATGCTCATTCCTGGGCTGCCCTGCGGTATCAAAGGCAACATAGACCCAGAAAACCAATCTTGTAAATTTTAATGTGTAAAATCTGAAATGGGCAAGCTCTTTATTTGGTACTGTAACTTTCCAAAACAACATAAAACCTGTATATTGGAGGACATTGTTGTACTCGTGGGACATTGTTGTACTCGTGGGACATCATAGCACTCTGTGTATTTTATTGCAGTAAAACCGTATTATGACATTCACAGTTAAAATGTCATGCATAACTTGGAAAAAAACTATATTTCTTAATCTCTCACACCTTTTTAGATTTTATTCCTATTAAATTATGTTTCATATATAAATGGTTGATATATGTGGGTGCACTTAATATGAAAGAGGTAAATTATGGTTGAACAGATGTATAGCTCAAATTCTAGTGTTTTATTTTAGTTCAGAACTTGGACAATTGCCTCAGTTCTTAAGAAATTAAGGAAAGGAGACAAATAATAAGAGTGACTAGTGGTGGGATGGAGTCAGCTCAGCAGCTCAACCCACACTTATTTCTCATTAGATAAGCTTAGAAAGTACGTATACTTATAGTAGCTAAAGTTAAGCGTATTGGTTCGACTGAAGGAAGTTTCCTAACCTTTAAAAATCTAAAGAGATTTGAAAGTGGTAAAATGCAGCATAAATATGAGGTCAAAACCTATCAAACGCATTCAGATTGTGTTGTCTAAAGTGTGCCTAGAGTCTCCTCTTAAAGGAATACTATAGTCACCAAAACAACTTTAGCATAATGATGCAGTTTTTATGTACAGATCATGGCTCTTTTGTTTTGGTTTATGCAGCCCTAGCCACACCTCCTGTGTCGGCATGAAATAAAAATGGTTTAAATACTTTAAAAGCTTTTATCTCCTACTCTGTAAATTTAACCTTAATTACATACAGAAGGCTTCTGCAGGGCCTAGCAAGCTATTAGCAGAGCAGCAGATAAGAAATTCTAAATTATACAGAATTTGCAATAAAGAAAGTATAAACAGATAACTCTTTACAGGAAATGTTTAGGAAGGCTGTGTAAGTCACATGCAAGGAGGCGTGACTAGGGCTGCATAAACAAAGTGATTTAACTCCTAAATGGCAGAGGATTGAGAAATGAGACTGCAGTGGCACGATCTATACACCAAAACTGCTTCAAAAAGCTAAAATTGTTTTGTTGACTATAGTGCCACTTTAGATTGGATGTATGAATGCAAGACTCTGTACACTCATTTTTTTATTACATTTTCTTTTTTTAAAACATCGCTCTGCACAAATCAGATGGTTGCTTTAAGACCATCTGATAGAAATAGTGGAGTTCTACTCCACTATTTCATGGAAGCGCCTCTAGCGACTGTCAGTATGACGGTCACAAGAGGCAGGTTAACACTGCAATGAAAACATTGCTTTTCCGTTGAGATAATGTGGTCTGGGTGTTCCTTTAAGATGTTTCAATATCAAAATTATTTACAATGATGATATAAAAAAATCCAAAACACAGACTTCCCTATGCTCAATGAGAAGTCGTGGCAATGGAGAACTTAATATTACCTCTATTGAGCTAAATTACCAGGATTAACAGTACCAGTTACAATGGTATACCATTACATAAATAGGTATGCAAGTAGGAAGCATCACTATGACTTAAAATATTGTTCCACTGAAGTTGTATTGAAACAATTGAGATATAATAATACATAAACTGTTTCCACCCATTAGCGTCATCGATGCACTTGGCTTTATATACCCGATCAAAACCTGTAACTGAAAAATCCATTTTTTTCTATCGTTTACCTCACACTATCGGTCATGCTATCATGATATTATTAAGATTTAGGTCTGGTTTTGGATAATAATCTTTTCTGATTCTTCAGAATTACTGGCAGATACATTGGCTGTAAAACCTGGACTATAACTTTGCTAAATGCTGCGCAATAGTTTGTTTTATCGATCAATTACTAACTCAAGACTGCAATGTATAAGTAATGAACAGGTTGTGATTTATTAAATAAATTGAATAATTCCTGTCCTAGACCTGTATTATACCTGTTTTTCAACCAGGTCATCTGGAAGGGCAGGCAGTCGTAGATGGGGTGAACCAGGTTCCACAGATACAGCTCTTTGTTCTTTTTCTGCTGAAGGAGAACGGAAAAGCACTCCACGACTTATCAACTCCTCTCGATTCTTTTGATAGATGTATTCAGGTTGATGATGATCCTGATAAACTTTTAATACAGGCTGTGCAAAAATGAGAAGGTAAAATCACAATTTTTTAAAAGAGAACACTGCCTACACCTTATAACATGTATAGTGTGGAGACACAGAATGAAGGTGCACATAGTGCAGCACTGAAATAGGAATCCCGTCTAGTGGCTGTCTGGGTGACTGCACATAGTGGTGTTACTAGGAGGCAGAAATATAAACACTGCATTTTCACTGAGAAGGCAGCATTTACATGGAAAAGCCTGCAGGGACATGCTATACACATCAGAACGACTAGAGTAAGCTGGAGTGGTCCCGTGATTATAATGTCCCTTTAAGTTTAAATTATGTATCAATTATAATTATAAAGCTGTAACTGTTTAGTGAGCAGGTGAACATTTTGTGCCATTTTTAACACATCATTACAGATTACATAAAAAATAAAAAGCATTGATCCTGTGGTGTCAGCAGCCAATCAGATTCTGAGATGTCAATAGTCAGGTTCTCCAGCTCCCAGCCTTCCACTGCAGATAATTTGTTTGGGAAAAAGAGACCCTATTCAACACTAAAGTAATGTTTTAAATATTTTTTTCATTACCCTTAACTTACCAAAGGTTCCAGCTTTATAGGTTGCTGTCTCTTTCTTGTTTTCTCTCGTGCCTTTGTATCATGCATAAAGATCAGTGCTTCTGGGTTTGGGGTCATCTGTTTTGGAGCCACTGAGATTAACCTGTCTCTTAACTTGTTGATGTCAACTCCCTGTGTGTATTCCATGGGTTCATTGCTTGCTGAGGCATCATTTAAATGGGATGGTTGCGATATCTGTGATGATACTGGAGAAGTCTTGGCAGGCATTGCCATCTTAGCTATATGAAATAAAAACAAAAACTGATTAAAATATTGTGTAGGTCACTTTGCATTGTGTTTACAACATGTATTGCTACGTTTTCCATAAGAGACTAAATGCTGATTACTAAAAGAAATCATTATTTTGCATGAATAAGATATGATATAGATAAATAGACAGACAGAGATAGATGATAGATACAGACAGACAGAGAGACTTAGAGGCAGATAGATAGATAGATAGATAGGACAGATTGTGATATATATATATAATGGATATATAGATAGATATGCAGGTTTGTTCAGCTTTTCTCCTGGCAGTGATATGCTGGCAGAAGAGCTGAGCAGACAAAAGTGACCTGTTTCATCCTATAGTGTTCCTCTCCCACAATATCCTAAAAAAGAAAAATCACCAGTATAATGATCTGCAAGGATACTAAGAGGGAGCAGCCAGTGCCCCCCAAGTGACTATCCAGAGGGGGTGCCAGGTAACGGAATTTTGGTGCTCCAGAGGGGGTGCCAGGGAATGGAATTTTGCTGCATGTCCCCTCTATTATTTTGATAGTGTTACAAGATCACATTACCTGGCTGTGCTGTATGTGCTTTTTTTCTGGCTACACTTTTATTGAGATCCTGCAAAGCATGAGCAGCACACTCTTAACAGTTAGCAGAAGACAGGACACAATAAGGAGAGGTGGGGTTGTGTCATGACATATACTCGACTCTCTGTTAATGTAGAGGTCATCGAGTTTTCCTGTGACCTAAGCCCAGTGTTTCTGGAACCTAGCAGTGCTTCTGCTCTAGAGGCTGTCAGTTTGACATTCACTAGAGGAGCTTCTTCCTTAACCCCTTAAGGACACACCTTCTGAAATAAAAGGGAATCATGACGGAATATTTCCATTATGTGTCCTTAAGGGGTTAAGACACTTAAATATTGAAAGTCTTCACGTTTAAAATCATCACACACGGCATGAAGATGCCCAACACTGTTATTGAGAAGCATTGGACTCTGGTGCTGGATTACCAATTCTTTTTTTTTTAAATCATTCGATGTGTATTCAGTGAATCCGTAGTATACAGATTACATAACACAGCTATAAGCATCCAAATAATATTATTTAGTAAGGTCTGGCGTGGACGTCAGAAAAGAATGAATTGATCGAGGAGGGGAGGGTAGAAAAAGAAAGAGGAATGGGAAAAATGTACGGTAGATGTATAGAAGTGTGTTAATGAGTATTCCTTAAAGCCAAAGCAGGCATGAGTGAGATGGGCACTAATACCTCCGACGATCCACCTGTGCACAAGTCGGTCTGGGGGTGAGATTGAAGATAGAGTCCTAGGTTTATTGGGTATTATCTGGGTCAAAGTCGGCAGACTTTTATTTTGCATTTTCTTCATTGTAAATGAGGGGCTCATGTTATAACACGTAAAGGAAAACACTAGTGCTAAAAATAAATAAACTTATTTTTAACGTTGGAGTATTACAATCTTGACCTAAAATGTGTATCTGTGAAGAGTTAAGGGAATGTATTTATTTTTTGTCAAAATTAAACAAGTTGAAAAAAAGCTGAGTTGGAGAATTTATACATTTAAAGGGCCACTAAAGTAATCTCAAGTAAGTAATCTGGGTGCTTCAGTTTTAAACCTGCAATGTAAAAATTGTAGTTTTAAAAAAAAAAACTTTTTAAAATGCAGGGTTAAATCCACCTCTAGTGGATGTTAGCATGACAGCCACTAGAGGCACTTCCGCTGCATTGATTGAGTAAAACTTAGTCATGTGATCCAGAAGCCCAAAGGAAAACATTGAATCCAGAAGTATTGGATGTGTGCTTGGAACTCGCCTCAATGCTTGTCTATGAGGAGCATTTAGACTAGACCAGGGGTAGGCAACCTTTTAGCAGCACTGTGACGAAATAAGATTGTGATGTCCCATAGCATGCCTGCTCCTATTTTTTTTTAAATTGAGGTGTGTATATTGCCATATTCTGCTTGTGTTATTTATTCTGCAGTTGCTGTGTATCATTGTATTTATGTGTATATGAGCTATTATATTGTATATGTTTATGAGTAGTTTGTGGTATTGTGTACCTTCGGATGTGGGCTGTGTACGAGGGCTGCTTGTAGAATTGTGTATGGATGGATATGTCACATTGTGTGTTTGGGGTATTGCATGTAGGGTTGTGTGCATGTATGTGGATCGTGTGTATGTTTGTGTGTGGGCTGTTAGTATTATTTGTATAAGGGGAGGGTTATTCTGCATTTCTGTGTATATCTAGCAGTGTGGATTGCTTCACTGGGTTCTAGTGGGGACCAGGCTGGCCAGATACAGGTCAAGGACAGGAGCTGCAACAGCAGCTGCAGGCTTATCTACTCCAGTGTGGATTCCCATTCACAAGTGCTGCAACGCATACATTGAGGATTGTCCTTCACCACTTTTTCATATATCTGAAATTTCACTGGGACTCCTGATAGGCCAGAACCTGTTTGGCTCTAGCAGCCTTGAGTGCCATGCAAAGACACATCGAGTGCCATGCATGGCACACTTGCCAAAGGTTGCATACCCCTGGACTAGACCATTCTCAATGACAACATGGGAGACAGAGAGCTGAGCAGCACCAAAAAAGTTGAGTAAAACCTGGCAAAAGGTAAATAAAACCATTCTTTTTTTCCCAAAAGTTTTTGCATTCATATTTTTTGAGTTTAATAGTATAACAAAGAAAAGAAAACAGAACAAAAATGTATCCAATTCAACTAAGTCACAAGTATTGCTCAGTCAGTCTGCATGGCCACAACAGTGTCCTATAGAATGTCAAGGAAACAACCCACTAAGTATTAAAAAGTATTGTGGCTATCTTGGGCAAAAGAAAACAAAGGTTGTTCCATTAATGACCAAGTGTGACATCGCTCACCAAGAGACCAAGATAAATTAGGTAAGTACTTAACAAGGGGAGGTGGAGAGTGGGTATGTATACAGTGTACCAAATGAGACACCTAAGACACCTGCATAGCATGTCGTGACATCACTAATTCCCATTTTAATGAAAAAACTATGAAGTGAAGATTATCAAGAATCCAAAGTGAATTTCAAATTTGTGGTTACAACAGCCAAATTTAAAAAAATAAATAAACCATGGGTTTAATTCGCTAAACAGAGATTTTGGAGATTTTTTCAGATCAGTTATTTTAGCCTATATTTTGCAATTTGGCTGCAGTTTGCTAAAACAAAAAACAAAGACACTGGAGTTTAGTGAATGAATCTGACAGTAAAGAATCCTGTCTATGTTTAGCTAATAAACCTAGTAACATCATACCAACTGAGAATTACTTTCCTGCTGTTAACCTAACATAGCAATATACATCAGATACAATGTATAGGAACAAGATTTTTCTAGTATAAAATAAACAATAAAATATATAAACATCAATAATATAAATACAACATATATTGAAAAAAAAAACAATGCAATAATAACATTGATAAGTGTGAACAAATAAATCAATTTTTACATTTTTTTTTTAAGCAAAGAAAGGGGGGAAACTAGGGAAATATAAGGGTGTTATCTATGTATCTAATTAATATTGGCACAACTGCCAATAAACAGTCATAGCATAAGGTATCTGCTAACACAGGAATAACACACACAAAACACACAACACTATAACAGTACAATCTGGGTAACAACCATAAAATATACACATGTCATATTTCATTACAACCATTATACATACAGCAGTGTACAGGGTACAAGCTAGGTATACCAATATATGACTGCCCATGCCTATATTCATCCAGTAGAACTATATTTAAATAAAAAGAGTATAAATCTGAACTCACCCTCCAGGAAAGTTGCATGCAGACTCTGCTACTCGCTGTGTGTTTACATGTGCTTAGCAACCGCTTGTCATTTGAGCACAAATCCACACACAGTGCACTGTACAGCCTGGCCGGTTACACCCCTCCTGCGGAGTGGGACAGGCTGCAGGCACGGCTCAGGGCGGGCGGCCGTTTAGTTGGCGCGTTCCAAGCTGTTATGTTTCAGGGTGGCCGGTGACCATACAGCAGTGATAGGCAACCTTCACCGGCTTCAGCAAAGTGCTCAATGCATGTTGCATGGTTTTAGCTGGTCCCAGGCACAGCGCTGGTTTGGGTTTAGATAAAACTAGTTTTCCAATGCAGAAAATAAAATCTCACTTGCAAAGTTGCCATATGAATCCCTATATAGAGATCTAATGGATATATTAAGCAAGGTAAAACTTGTGCTGTTCTTGGGGACAGAGTGCAAAACGAGACAACACAATGGAGGAGATTCAGCAAACTCTAGTGTTAAAGAAGTACAAATGTGTAAAACAGGAGGAATCGCTAATGGACTGCGTGGAATTTGACAGAACCGATTTAGGACATCAGTCTGACCATCCCAATTTTGTTCTCTGGTGTCCCACATCTGGGGACACCAGGGAACTGCCCAGACAGAGCGAGTGCATCCTTAGACACGCTCGCTCGCGTAGTGCTGAGGGCACTAGGACATTCGTTGTATGGTCTGCCTTGTATGTATGCATGCGCGCTAGACTGACATAACTCTTCTGGGGGCAGCACTGCCCCTTTTTTTGGGTAAGACCCATCCATTTTGGCCATCGCAAGTGATGTCACTAGTATATATGAATGCAAAAAATATGAATGCAAAAATATTGGGAGGTATGAAATCATGCCTGTTGGTTTCCATGGTGACTGCCCCACCTATTCGCAGTTTGCACCATATTTTAAAACAAAGCTCAATGATAAATCTTCCACGGCGATTGCTCTTTAGCATTTTGCCCCTGAAAATAATTTATTTTGCACTGAGAAACGCATGTCCAAATCTCAAAAACATGAAAGTTAATTGTTCTGGTTCCTTTGAGAATTAGTCAGCAGAATTTCCCTTGTAATATATTTATTTTATTGTGTATTATTTTAAAACAACGCTCTAGTGTAAGTTTACTTTTAGATGCTCAGTTCAGAGAAATGTGTCATTCATTGTTCGAATTGTTTAGTTCTTATTAGTTACTCATTAACTTAACGGTCACCTCAAAATTAGTTTTTAAAAAAACTAAAAACCTTGAGAAATATATGGGTTGAGAAAATGTAGAGGGACTTACTTTAAAAAGGTTAAACAGTTTGTACAACTGAGGTCAGAAGGATGAAGGTTTATTAGAGGAAACTCACCTCAGAATAAAAGCCCCGCTGCGTGAGGGGATAACAAATGCGGGAAAATGGAAAGGCTGAAAGAGTCTATTGAAAGTTAAAGGATAGCAAAGCTAATCCCTTGAGACAAGTAAGGCAAGGAATAGAAATCAAAGAAACATGTAGCAAGTGAAAAATATATATTAAAATTAAACTATAACAAGTTGCGATGGGGGACTTACTTGTCCCCCTGCGGCTGATCCGGCCCTCCCGGGCCATGTGATCGCGATGACGATACTAAAGCTGTACAAGTTAGATATATAAGCAAGTCGGTTGTGGTGTGCGGAAACTGACGTATCGGGTAGGCCTGTAATAAAAGAGGGCAAAAACTTAATGAAAATAACTTTATTACCTATCTTTACATAGCAAGATTCATAAAGGCTTGTCTCAAATCTAGCTCTGGTTATGGTATGTATCTAGAATACACTGCGGATTTCCAGCGTCCTAATCTTTTTTTGATGTGAGCAGGGACAAATTGTCTAGAAGCAGCTGAATCTGCCCCGATTCTGAATGAGTGTCCCTGTAAAGGCATTGGGGTTGAGTCCCAGCCTAGTTAAGAGGTCTATGAGTTGGGCCGTGGTGCGGGGACCTCTGGTAGACGTGGCAGGTCACTGAGAGGCGGGAGTGTTGGCCTCTCGGTGACCTTAAAAGACACTATGAGAGGGGTCATGACTGGTAAGACCCTAACTATACACCTGTAGAGGTTGGTGTGAGGCGTTATCTACGTACTGGGCTGAGGGGTGATTAAGGATGGGTGTAGGCCTCACTGGATTAGTTTAAGTTATGACTAATTAAGGCCTTTGATTTCTAACGACACAGCCAGTTGGACTAGCCCTACCAGTGATAAAAGGAGAGGGGGTTGGGGTGGGGTGGTGTACAGGCTCAAATAGTCCTGGGTTAGAGGGAGACTTACCTAGTTCACGTAGAAACTGCTGGATGTGAAAAAAGGCTGGCTGATATTTACAGGAGTACCTGAGAAGAATATGGGATAATATGGACGGACCAGGTCATACATATATATGAAGTAACAACCTGTTAAAAAGACTGGTAAGGTCAACTGTGAGAGTGCTACTAAGGACAGGCAGCCCTCAGAGGACAGAATAAATGTGTCCATGTAACAACTGGCCCACGCAGAGTATTGCAGTTAGGTACCTTAAAAGTGGTAGCGGGTGTATCCTGTGGCAGCGAGGGTATAGTAGGACAGTTTACAATGTAGACCAGTGGTAGTCAACCTTTTTCTTCCTACCGCCGTCTAATGCATCTTTCTTGATGGAAAAATTTCCTTACCGCCCTCCAGTTTTCACGCAAGTGCGGAATATTTTTTTGAAAGGAGGGCGTTTAAAAAATATAAATCTACGTACATTTATCTTTTTATTTCTACTTAATGCATGTTTACAATGTTTTTAACTTTATAAAGTTTAATGAGAAAACAATAAAGTAAATTGAAATTACCTTTACTAGTGATTAATGAGATCCTTGAGGTTGATGCTGTGAGACTAAATATTTGATTTCTGGTTCAATTTTCGTAAGGAACAAACAAAGGTCTCCTCTTTCGGTGATATTCAGACGACTTCTCTGTTTGCGCATAATATGATTTCTCATCTGTGCATCAGCTCCCCTCCTCTCCCTCCTCAATTCCCCTCCCCACCTTTTTTTTCTTCCTTTTTTTCTATTTTTTAACCTTACTTATAGCAATGTCCAGTAGGAAGGCTGAGCTAGGTAGCCCACTTAGTACCAAAAGTAATGGGACTGATTAACAGTCATAAATCAAACTTTCACTTTTTAATACATGGTGGCAAATCGTTTGCAGTCAATTACAGCCTGAAGTCTGGAACGCATAGACATCACCAGACGCTGGGTTTCATCCCTGGTGATGCTCTGCCAGACCTCTACTGCAACTCTCTTCAGTTCCTGCTTGTTCTTGGGGCATTTTCCCTTCAGTTTTGTCTTCATCAAGTGAAATGCATGCTCAATCGATTTCAGGTCAGGTGATTGACTTGGCCATTGCATAACATTCCACTTTTTTCCCTTAAAAAAACTCTTTGGTTGCTTTTGCAGTATGCTTTGGGTCATTGTCCATCTGCACTGTGAAGTACCGTCCAATGAGTTCTGAAGCATTTGGCTGAATATGAGCAGATAATATTGCCCGAAACACTTCAGAATTCATCCTGCTGCTTTTGTCAGCAGTCACATCATCAATAAATACAAGAGAGCCAGTTCCATTGGCAGCCATACATGCCCACTCCATGACACTACCACCACTATGCTTCACTGATGAGGTGGTATGCTTTGGATCATGAGCAGTTCCTTTCCTTCTCCATACTCTTCTCTTCCCATCACTCTGGTACAAGTTGATCTTGGACTCATCTTTCCATAGGATGTTGTTCCAGAACTGTGAAGGCTTTTTTAGATGTTGTTTGGCAAACTCTAATCTGGCCTTCCTGTTTTTGAGGCTCACCAATGGTTTACATCTTGTGGTGAACCCACTGTATTCACTCTGGTGAAGTCTTCTCTTGATTGTTGACTTTGACACACATACACCTACCTCCTGGAGAGTGTTCTTGATCTGGCCAACTGTTGTGAAGGGTGTTTTCTTCACCAGGGAAAGAATTCTTCGGTCCTCCACCACAGTTGTTTTCCGTGGTCTTCCGGGTCTTTTGGTGTTGCTGAGCTCACCGGTGCGTTCTTTCTTTTTAAAGATGTTCCAAACAGTTGATTTGGCCACACCTAATGTTTTTGCTATCTCTCTGATGGGTTTGTTTTGTTTTTTCAGCCTAATGATTTTTGCAGGCTTGCTTCACTGATAGTGACAGCTCTTTGGATCTCATATTGAGAATTAACAGCAACAGATTCCAAATGCAACTAGCACACTTGAAATGAACTCTGGACCTTTTATCTGCTCCTTGTAAATGGGATAATGAGGGAATAACACACACCTGGCCATGGAACAGCTGAGCAGCCAATTGTCCCATTCCTTTTGGTCCCTTGAAAAGTGGGAGGCACATATACAAACTGTTGTAATTCCTACACCGTTCACCTGATTTGGATGTAAATACCCTCAAATTAAAGCTGAAAGTCTGCAGTTAAAGCACATCTTGTTTGTTTCATTTAATTTCAAATCCATTGTGGTGGTGTATAGAGCCAAAAAGATTAGAATTGTGTCGATGTCCCAATATTTATGGACCTGACTGTACATCTATACATATATAACATAACCAGCAATAGACTGTATGGGACGGAAATAAGTGACAAACAGGAGAAAATGGACCAAATTATATATTGTACATTATAATATTGACCGAACGGTGTAATTACTTGGATGCCGCTAGAGGGCAGTGTGTGTCAGTGCGTTTCGTTCTGTGTATTCGACTAAACGGTCGGTCGCCGAACAAGTGAAATGTAGTAACAGGGGTTTTGTCTGGGAAAGAAACATGTGTACGGACAGTTCGTGCGGAGGGTACCATGCGTATGGTGTCATGCTAATTGTGTGTATTTGCCCATTCGGGGAGATACACTGTTCGTGGATCTGGAGACACCCGGAAGTAGTTGTTAGGTAATAGGTCGGCGGTGTGCGACCCGCGGCAGCTGTGGAGCAGGCGGAGCGGTAACGGGATGAGATGTTGCCTCAATATATATATATATTGATATCAAAATACACTTAGAACAAAATTATTTATATAACTATATACATAGAAACATAGAATGTGACGGCAGATAAGAACCATTCGGCCCATCTAGTCTGCCCAATTTTATAAATACTTTCATTAGTCCCTAGTCTTATCTTATAGTTAGGATAGCCTTATGCCTATCCCACACATGCTTAAAAAAAAAACCAGAGGGCAAACCACAGGTCATACCCACGATTTCGGGCAGCTCTTGTCCCAAGCATGCAGGCCCAAAATGGCGGACGCCTACCACGACATGTGGATGGAGCCACTTTCAGCATCAGAAGACGAATACCTAGGCGACATGCCGACCCAGATACCCCAATGGAGGCAGCAGAATGCACCCCCGATGCAACCAGAACACCAACTAGCCACTAAGGTCGACTTGTCCGGTATGTTGACAGACCTCAAGGCCTTTTTCGTGGCGGAACTATCAGGCCTCAAGTCAGAGCTGACCACGCTCACGGGCCGTATACAAGCTGCGGAAGATGGGGTCCAAGACCTGAAAGACCAGCAAGAAGCTACGGCCACTCAAACGCTGGAACTAACAGCCATGTGCACACAGCTGAATACTCGAATGGGGCAGCTGGAGGATGCAGCAAGGCAGAGAAACCTCAAGGTGAGGGGGATCCCAGACACCGTAACAGTGGAGGAACTACCGTACTTCATTAAGAGACTGCTTCAGGCTGCCCTACCGCCCAAACAGGCCAAAAGCATAACCCTAGACGGCCTATTTCGCATTCCTGGACGCCCACGAAACACACCTGATTCCGCAAGAGATGTCATACTAAATTTCAAATCCCGCTCAGACAAGGAGGGCTTTCTCGGAGCCATCAGGCGCCAGACCCTGTTTGCATTTGACGACCTTTCCTTGAACTTTTATCAAGACCTCAGCCGCCAGACGCTACAATGGCGTGCATCCCTTAAAGAAACCACGGCACAACTGAGAGCAGCGGATATACCATATAAATGGGGCTACCCACGGCTACTCATTGCCACGCGAGATGGGCACAACCACGACTGACATCACCGGAGGAGGCTCCACAATTTTTGCAGGCGCTGGGCATCCGACAGAAGGCAGGAACCAAGACAAGACCCCCACACACGTGGGATGTAGCTAATGTTCCAGATTTTACCCCTGTGGGACAGGCAACATCAGAGGGAAGTTGGTCAACACAGCCTCAGGACACTTGAATCGACGGAGCAGCCATCGGACATAGAGATATCGCAGCTGAAACAACCAGCCTGATGCTAATACATGTTGGGCGGAGATGGACTTGGCTCCCACATCTACGTATTGTTTTTCTGTTTTCCTGGTTTAATTACTGTTTAGTTTTAATAATTATTGTCTTCTCGTGAAGCCAGATATATTAACATCACTAAGCCATAATAACTATGATGTCACTAAGCCCATGGCGCCAATGTCACACACTCCGCACATCTACCTTGCGGAAGGTATACTTCCCCCCCTCCCACAGACTCCGGGGTCAAGGAGCCATAAGACCATGTCACATACCACTATTGCTTCTAGCCGCTATAGCACACACGTCCCTAGAGCTTGTCCCCAACCCTACCCCCAAGCTAAAGAGGACAGGGACAGTTGATAGCACGACCTTGTAGGTTCACTGGCCACCAAGAAGCGACACAGACAAAGTTACACTACCTAATATATCCTATCCTGTTATATATTCACTTCTAGCTCTTGTATTAATTAAGATAAAATGTAAAATTGTGCTAATACCTGCTACAGTTCGTCACACCACTGTTATACTGTGTCTTCATCTACTGTGCATGCAGCTGTTGTTGTGACACTGCCTGCTTTTGTGTTTAAACCTGCACTTTCAAAAATAAAGAATTAAAAAAAAATTATAATAATCTTTTATTCATTTTAAATTATGTTTCATATATTAATATTTGATATGAAATGAAAGCCCTGTTCTCCTGAGCAAAATGACGTTTAATACATGTGAGTGTGTTTAATATGAAAGAGGTGCATTGTGGTTATCATGGTAACAGACATACAGTATAGCGCAAATTCAAAGTTTTGTTTACATTTTGTACAACTGCCTCAGTCCTTATGGGGTTAATATACTGTATATCACCAAACACCATTCCAATTATTTAATTATTAGTAATATTTACATTTTACATAAGTATTGACCTTGTTTCTTACAGTTGTTTGGTTGACCTCGCGGCATTACACCCTGCCTCCTTTGCGTCATCAGTGACTTATCATTCAGGTCAAATCACTAGCTTCTCATAGAGAAGCATTGTGGACCACACGCGCATGCGCAGCATTTGGGGTGGGCCAATCAAATTACACTCATAGGGAATCATTGTATTCAATGATTCCCTATGAGAAACTGCGAACACTCTATTGCGCATGCGCTCGATTTGCGCGTTCACGAGATCAGAGATCGACTCACTGCTGTAAAGTCCTCTATATTTAAATTGTTCAAACGGGTGCCTTGTCAAGAATACAACTCTTCATCATACATCATGACATACAAAAAAGTACATTTACTAATTTATAACTATATTTTTAAAATATATCACATTGTATAAATATATTGGAAATAATTTATTATAATTTTAAAATATATCATTTGGTTGCCATAGCTAAATCAATTTTATTTACGTATATATGTGAGGTCAATAATTTCAATTGAATTAGATATGGCAACCAAATCATAGATTTACGGCTATGCCAGCCCCTAATTCAACAAAAAATAAATTTGCTCCTAATCCCACCCATAATCCAAACACTAATCCTACAAACAATAACCTTGTCCCTAATCCCATCCATAAACCAACCAATCCAACCCATAACAGTAATCTTGCTCTTAACCCCACCCATAATCCAACCCAAAACAGTAATCTTGCCTCATTCCCATCCATAATCCAAGCACTAATCAAACCCAAAACAGTAATCTTGTCTCTTATCCCACCCATAATCCAACCCATAACAGTAATCTTGCTCTTAACCCCACCCATAATCCAACCCAAAACAGTAATCTTGCCTTATTCCCATCCATAATCCAAGCACTAATCAAACCCAAAACAGTAATCTTGCCCCTAATCCCACCCATAATCCAAGCACTAATTCTACAAATAATAACCTTGATCATAATACCACCCATAATCCCTCCCATAATAGTAATCTGCCACTAATCACACCCCAAAATCAAGCACTAATCCTACATATAATAACCATGCTTATAATTCAACCCATGATAGTCATATTGCTCCTAATCCCACCCATAATCCAAACACTACTTCTACAAATAATAACCTTGCTCTTAATTTCACCCATAACCCATGCACTGATTTTTTCCATAATAAATGAAAAGAATAGCTGGTAACCAGAGGTGAACCAGCCTATGGGTGTGTCTAGAGGATCCCAAAGGGGGTAACCCTTACATGTGTTTAGAGAAAAAATATATATACAGGAGGACCTAGGTGGAGAGGAGGATAAACCCCGTCCTCACTCAAGGTCAACCTAAAAAGGAATCCCCATCCTGGTTTTAATGCTTGAGAAAATATAATATAATAAAACTTAACCTTTATTAATAGTAGATAAAACTATGTAAATACATAGAACAATAGAAAAGAAAAAAGAAAAAAGAAGGGAAAAAAGAAAAAAAGAAAAAAAGAAAAAAAGAAAAAAAGAAAGAAAGAGAGAAAAAGAGAAAAAAAGAAAAAAAGAAAAATAATGTGTGGAGTGCCACCACAATCACTGTGAGTATGGACAGTAAAAATAAAAATAATAATAATAATAATGATAATAATGTCCTTTTGAATCACTTATAGATAGAAATCTAGCAAGAGACTAGGAGCCAAATTGGATAAATAATGGGAAGGGGAATGAGAGAGGAAATAGAACAATACTGTATGATGCTAGTAGAGACAAGAAAATGATACTAGATGGCAAGTTATAACAGAGTATCAAGTGCAATAAAAGCTAAATACCGTGTTTCCCCGAAAATAAGCCCTACCCCGAAAATAAGCCCTAGTCGGATTTTCGGGGTGGGCTGCAATATAAGCCCTACCCCGAAAATAAGACCTAGGCATTGTACCTTTGCGGCGAGACTTCCTTCTTCTGCTGTAGGAGGAGCGTCGCGCAACGTGATGACGACATTTTGCAGCGCCGTCAGTCTGCCTTTACGGATCTTCAGCGGAAGGATCCATTTCCGGGCGGTGAGGCTCCCAGTGGTCGGACTCGGCAAGGAATCTTTGAAATGTGAGTACCGCTAGATATTTTATGTCTGGGATTAATTGAATTAATTAAAGGGGGTGGGGGGGGTGAATTAATTAAAGGGTGGGCTGGATTAATTAGGGGGGTGAATTAATTAAAGGGGGGTGAATTAATTAAAGGGTGGGCTGGATTAATTAGAGGGGGTGAATTAATTAAAGGGTGGACTGGATTAATTAGAGGGGGTGAATTAATTAAAGGGTGGGCTGGATTAATTAGAGGGGGTGAATTAATTAAAGGGGGGTGAATTAATTAAAGGGGGGTGAATTAATTAAAGGGTGGGCTGGATTAATTAGAGGGGGTGAATTAATTAAAGGGGGGTGAATTAATTAAAGGGGACTGGATTAATTAGAGGGGGTGAATTAATTAAAGGGGTGGTGAATTAATTAAAGGGTGGGCTGGATTAATTTGAATTAATTAGGGGTGGTGAATTAATTAAAGGGTGGGCTGGATTAATTAGAGGGGGTGAATTAATTAAAGGGGTGGTGAATTAATTAAAGGGTGGGCTGGATTAATTAGAGGGGTGAATTAATTAAAGGGGGGTGAATTAATTAAAGGGTGGACTGGATTAATTAGAGGGGGTGAATTAATTAAAGGGTGGGCTGGATTAATTAGAGGGGTGGATTAATTAGAGGGGGGTGGATTTATTAAAGGGGGGGGTGGATTAATTAAAGGGGGGGTTCAATGTACATACCGGTACCGTAAATAAATAAGCCCTACTCTGAAAATAAGCCCTAGTGTGTTTTTTGTGACTAAAATTAATATAAGACCCGGTCTTATTTTCGGAGAAACACGGTAGCACTATATGCCAGTAATGTCTATGATGTGAAGGAAATAGATAGTGTTGCTAAGTAAAGCACTGTGATGTGGAGGGAAGATAAGAATAGAGAGAGATCCACTACATGGATCAAATAAACCAAACGGCTACCCTCCTCCAGATCCCCCCAAAAGACCCCTCCACTGATAACTGGAACCCAGGTAGCGATCACTAGGAGTTAGCCTGCCTAGTGGCAGACTACAAGCTATGCTGCCTCTCAAGTTCCCCCCAATCCCTTGTATGCGGCAAAAATGCTGAAACCAAAGTGCTCGTGCTGGCTCTAAGCTAAACTCTCTCGTGGCAAACTCCAGACTAAACTACCTAACGCGCGTTTCAGCGCTTCCAATGCGCCTTCGTCAGAGGTAAAGCAGCAGTCTGTCCCCCGCCTGGCCCTTAAATAGGTATGCCGGGTCAGTTCAGATTGTGTGGGCGTGTCAAACTTCTCGCGCCCAAACAGCGTTAGAACAAGCACCTCCCCCATATGTGAATGATTGATCGAACATGCTAATGTTCCCATTAGGGAACTCTCAACTAAACGTTGAGCTGGTCATTAGTAAAATATAAATGTAGAACAATATATACAGTCTGAAGATGGTTCATTATAGTACTTTCAGATAGATTAACCAATAAAATAAAGAAAACTATTTTCAAGAATTGTGTGCTTACAAAGTAAACAATTATAAAGGAAAAATGTATATACTGGCACATAAAGAGCTGTAGATCCTAATCATTCATGGTGGGATGGCATATTGTTTGACAATAATATTTGCAAGAACTATTGACAACGTTACACATATTAATATTATAAAGGGGGCAAGACTTTGCAATCTTTTTAAATCAACAAATAAAAGTATTTACAAGTAATCATATATGTATGTATAGTATGTATATAATAATGATGCATTAGTAAAGATGTTTATATATTCACTGTGAAAACTCATTATTCAATGTAGGGAGTAAACGTAAACCCTTCATTTAATCCATTAGGGGCCAATGTATTAAATTTGTAGATCCAGAAACACTCCCTTTTGAGGAGGGTGCGATCCAAGTCACCTCCTCTGCGACCCAATTGTACCTTTTCGATACCTGCAAATTTAATCCCTCGTGTGTCACCATGGTGATCATTTCGGATGTGTCTAGAAACTGGGGTATCTCTAAAGTTTCTGACAGAGTGTATGTGTTCCATGACACGTCTCTTAAAGGGGCGGATGGTTTTCCCCACATATCTCAGGCCACATGC
Source organism: Pelobates cultripes (assembly GCA_933207985.1). NCBI lineage: Eukaryota > Metazoa > Chordata > Amphibia > Anura > Pelobatidae > Pelobates > Pelobates cultripes. Next base: position 181,252,498 of record OW240917.1, on the reverse strand, counting down.
ACATGTCAGTAAGTATATGATACCTTTCGTATTACAATTAAAAAATTGTTTAATCTGACACACTGAATTGTCAGTTAAATCTAAAAAGACTTTTGAATCTTTCATCATGTACTGACAGGCCACACACCTGCCACATTGGTAGGTGCCCTGTACGGACAACCAATTTGTGGTGACACTTTTAGTGGACAGATGACTGGGAACCAAGACTTCTTTTAAGTTTCTGCCTCTACGTGCTGTGAGGGAAACAAATGGAGTTACTACTCCTTTGAGTTGGGGATCTTGAGAGATCAGAGGCCAAAACCTACCTAGTATCCGTTTGGTTTGATCCCATCCAGAGTCAAACGTGGCTACACAACGAATAAGTTCTTGTTTTATTGTTTTATTTTCTTTTTTTCTTTTTTCTTTTCTATTGTTCTATGTATTTACATAGTTTTATCTACTATTAATAAAGGTTAAGTTTTATTATATTATATTTTCTCAAGCATTAAAACCAGGATGGGGATTCCTTTTTAGGTTGACCTTGAGTGAGGACTGGGTTTATCCTCCTCTCCACCTAGGTCCTCCTGTATATATATTTTTTCCATAATAACCTTGTTCTTAATATGTTTTAAGGGTTTATTTTATATTTAATTTGATTTATATAGTAGTTATACAAATGGCCAGTCTTGAAGACCAAACACACAAAAATGATGAAATGGAAATACTGGTAAATCATATACTTTTTTGATATAAAAAAAACAAAACACATGTCAATAGTATAATTAGTTCTATTTTGTTTTAAAAATTGACACAGTACTACTAGTTCCTTAAATGGGATATCTAATTTGTGAGATTTGTGCTTCTTTACTTTTTTTTTAAAATTTTTTTTTTTTAAGAACACTGAAATTGTCAGATTCATATTTTCTGTGGCCACAGGGTAAAGTGGGGGTGAGTTTCAGTTACCTCTAATAGTTCCTCATTGCATCCTCCATATTAAAGTTCAAGGTAGCTTTCTGCTTCTTGCGCTTCAGTTGCCCTAAACTTTGTCAATGCTTTACTCTTGCACATGTTTATGGAGTATCACACAAATCACTCATTGGCCATGCCTGAATCTCACATTTGTTTTATGTGAACGCTATTTTGATTTGACAAAATGTAACAGTGTATTTCCTCCTTTTTGAAAAATTCAGGTTTATGAAAAGCAGAGAAGTAACTAAAAACCACAGGAACCAGGTGCAAAAATTGTGTCTAATGCCCCCTCCGCTGCATCCTCTCCATGTGTCTCTGTCCCCTCCTGTACCTGTTCACTGCGGTACCAGTCTGGAACAAGTGCTCTCTCAGTGAGCACTTTTTGACAGACCACATACAACAGCGGCAGGAGGGAACTGGGCGCCCTGGCTGATGCTGTAGTGCACCGGCATTGAAGGTACCCCGGCACCAATCCTGGAGTGAAGGACCAGGACGCCGCTGCGACCCCTGTGACCGTGTTAGTTACACCACTAACTAGAAGACAAATAAGTCATAACTTTTTCAACCATTATAAATAATGTTAAATTCTGTTTAATAATTTAATTTTAGTTAGCTGAACTTCACCAGAGAAGACAAGGTAGACCATTTCCAGCAGAATGGACAGACACCTTGTCCTGGTATCCTAATCAACCAGTATCTTCCCAGAAATCTACCCATACATCGTCTACACAAATACAGCCAAGCAGAATTGGAAAAAATGATTGGTGTAAATGTGGAAATTGTGATATGATGTCCACTTAGGAAGAATGCATCTGCTGCATTGAAATTCCAAAAATTGTAGAAATTATTAATGAAAATCAAAAATGTACATGCATGTTACGTAAAATATATTAAAGAAAAATTGGTCTCTAGAGAACATTTAATTGAACTATATATATATGGATTGAGTTTTCAAAAAACAAAACAAAAAAAAATGTTTTGTTTCCCTTTCAAATTTACAGGAAAGGTGAATTAATAATATATATTTTTAAATCAAAGTGTTACATTTAGTTTTTATAGGGGCAAGCTTGCCAACCATCTTGACTAGACACCATTTTCACCTGTTACTAGACTAACAATAACATTTCAACAGATATCTTCCTTCCTTTTGCCAATTCGGCTACGTAACATACCTCACCTGAAATCAGCAGGGAGAGCTGCATCAATAGATGCCTTTCACCTTGGCACAAAAGCAGCTCAAGTGGATTCTGGGGCATACTATAAGATGCCAATCTTAGGCCCCTCTTCACTTACCTCATCACTTGCTAGTATGCCGACCATGGGTCGAAGATCTCAGAAAACACACAGCGCTGCAGGAGGCAGAGAAAATGGGGTCATGCTGCAAAAACCTGCCCAACCTTGGTTAGGGGTTCGCACTCTTGAACCTATGCTTGTTTTGCCACTAACGCCTTTGCAGGCTCGGCCTAACTTACACCTGAGTTACTCTCGCACATTATGCTTACCGTAATCATAGTTTGTACCTCATAATGATATAATCATTCATGCAGTTTCATAACCTGTCGATACCTGCAACTTTAGGAGGCCAATCCTGGCAAAACTTGACTGCTGACCCCAAATACCCAAAACCATTACCCCCAATAACGACATGACACCTGATTGTTGGGTAAGGGCAACGGCCACAGCTTTATTAAACTTTTACACAACCAGCATTTCCACCTGTCAGCTGTTGGGGTGACTACCCAACAGACAGATACTCCAAGTCTTTATCCAGAGTTCGTACAGCCTGCCTTCGGCCATCAGCCCTAGCAGGCTGCGACTCCCCAAATCCTTTCCGTGCATTACGTGCGCTGGCCAGGAACTCCGCCATAGCTGTGACAAAACAAGAACAGAAACAAACAACACCACAAGCCAAACCATCACATATCATGGGAAATTATTTTGGGGGAGGGCGGGCGGGAAACTGTTCCAGACTGCTCCTTCTGCACTGGTGAGTCCCACCCCCTTGATCTCCCTCTTATATCCCACTATATAGGCAACATTGTATCTTTTATCTTCCCACCCCTTACTGCAGGGCAGCAGTCATGCCTCCCCTTCCTTGCAGTCCAGGGGATATCTTGACTGCTGACCCCAAATACCCAAAACCGTTACCCCCAATAACGACATGACACCTGATTGTTGGGTAAGGGCAACGGCCACAGCTTTATTAAACTTTTACACAACCAGCATTTCCACCTGTCAGCTGTTGGGGTGACTACCCAACAGACAGATACTCCAAGTCTTTATCCAGAGTTCGTACAGCCTGCCTTCGGCCATCAGCCCTAGCAGGCTGCGACTCCCCAAATCCTTTCCGTGCATTACGTGCGCTGGCCAGGAACTCCGCCACCGCGATGCCGGCCCTCCCTCTCTTTACCCGGCATCGCGCCCCCCGCAGCCAGCGCCTTTTCTATACCCGACTGCAGACCCGCATTAAAAATGTCCAATCCTATTTGGTTCAGGTGCACTCCGTCCGCCCTCATCAAATTCCGATTGTCCCCCTCCAGCTCCACATGCCGAACCGCCACACCACCAAGCCGCCGCACAAACCGAGAGATCGTCATGTTGAGCTTGCGCCTGCTCCGCTCCAGGCCCTTGGCATGCGGCAAGACCTGCCAGCCAGGACGGGGAACAATCTCCGACCAAATCAGAGTACAGCCTGAGAATAGTGCCAAACACCGGGCCAAGTCGTGCTTGACAGAGTGCATCAGATCCACCGATCTAACCCTCCCTAAATCATTACCTCCCGCATGGATCACAATTGTAACCGCCCCCGACACGAACCTGCTCAGGGCCACGCACTCCGGATAGACTTGACTCCAGGACAGACCCCGAACACCCCTCCAGCGTACCCTTGCTATGTCCATGGAGATCCCTAGGTTCCGTCCATAGGAGCGAGACTGAGCCCGTCGAGCTGCCCAATATATAAACGAATGCCCCAAGATCCATACGTAACGGGGGACGCAACCTGAAACAAATTATAACAAATGTGGACGAACATACAGCTGAAACCGCCTAGAAGACCATCTGCCTAATCGCTGCACCACCGAGCCTGCCAAACCCATACCGCTAGCCTGAGTAGCGGCCCCAATCCTAAAGGAATGGGGCGAGAACCCTGATGGATCTTGACCGCAGTCCACCAGCGCTCTACCCAACACTGACGCGAACTGAAAACGCGTAAGAGGGGACCCATCCGCATGCACCAACAATGAGGCCGCCGCTGGCCGACTCGCCATATACCGTTGGAAGAGCCGGACCGGACAATACTCACCACCATAGCTCCCCACCCTGAGCCACACACCAGCCCCAGCTTGATCTGTCTTGGATCTGCGGATATGCAGGTCCACAAACCCATCCGTCCAACGCACATCTGACAGCAAGAGAGGAGAAACCGAACGGCGATTGGGGGCGACAAGCTCCCCCACCCGCAATGCCCCGAAGAAACACAGCGCAAACTAACCTGGAACAAGCGACTCTCTGATACCGAGACACAGACCCCCGGCAATGCCCCCATCAACTGCCACAACAGCTCCACTGAAATCGGACGCCGCCGGTCCGGACGCCTCCGGGTCCTCCAACCGCGCAGAACCCGCTGCAGGCAAAACTCCTTCGTTATGTCCCGCCAGCCTAGAAACCGAAACAAAAACGACAGAGCCGACAGCGCTCTCTCCGCCGACGCGCATGAGTGACCTTGCTCCAGGAGCCTACTCATATAGCGTAACGTCACTGAGAACCGGGCAGCCCCCGATGACATACGATCAGACCCCTCCACACACGACAGCCAACCTACCCATACCGACCTGTATGCCTTCCACGTAGCCGCCGACAACGATGCCGACACCAAGGACATCAGCCCTCCAAAACCAGGTCCCATAAGTATGCCGGGCAGCGAAGACCCTCCTGATCTGCTTCCGGGGCCGACTCCCGAAAACGGTCCCACTGAAACCGAGAAAGAGAGTCAGCCACCACATTCAAAACCCCTGGAACATGCCGAGCCTGCAACCACACATTAAACTGTAAGCTCAGCAGCACTAGGTGACGCAAGAGAGACAGCACTGGAGGAGATGCAGACGATGATCGGTTAATCACATGGACCACACTCATGTTATCCGTGTGAAAAACCACCACCCGGTTCCGCAATTCGTCCCCCCACAGTGCTAGCGCCACCACTATGGGGAACAGCTCCAAGAACGTAAGGTTCTGCATCAACTCCAGCTCACGCCACGCCGCCGGCCAAGCAGCCGCACACCACTTGCCCTGAAAGTAAGCCCCAAACCCTACCGATCCCGATGCATCCGTGTACAGATCAAGTACGGCATTGGGAACCGCTTCCCGCAACCAGCATGATCGGCCGTTATACCTACCCAGGAAGACGCTCCATACCTGTAAGTCAGCCCTAAGTTTGGCCGACACCCGAATAAAATGGTGAGCCTCCCGGATACCAACCGTCGCCAATGACAAGCGCCGGCAAAAGGCCAGCCCCATGGGCAAGACTCTGCAAGCAAAGGCTAGGTGACCCAGCAGTACTTGCATCGTGCGCAACTGTACCTTCCGAGCCGATTTTACCAAGTCAATCTGCTTGAGCAGGACCATTAGCTTTTCGTCCGGTAAGCGAAAAACCATGTCCACGGTGTCAATCTCGATGCCCAAAAACGACAGCCTAGTGGCTGGCCCCTCCGTCTTCTGCTCCGCCACTGGTACGCCAAACCACGCGGACACTGCGCGGAAGGCCGCCAACAACCGAGAACATCCGTCACCCTCCCGAGGACTCACAAACAAGAAGTCGTCGAGATAGTGCGTCACCGAATCCAAACCCGAATACTGAACCACAGACCATTCCAAAAACGAGGAAAACATTTCAAAATAAGAACACGAGATCGAACAACCCATGGGAAGGCACATGTCGTAGAAAAACGACCCCTGGAATTGACAACCCAGCAGGTGATAACATTCTGGGTGAACCGGCAATAACCGAAAGGCCGATTCGATGTCTGATTTAGCCAGGAGAGCCCCCAACCCCGCTTCCCTAACCAATGACAGGGCCCTGTCAAACGAAGCATAACGCACCCTGCTGAATTCCTTATCGATATCATCGTTCACCGACCTCCCAGCCGGGTAGGACAGGTGATGAATCAACCGAAAGGAGCCAGGCTCCTTTTTAGGTACCAGCCCCAAGGGCGATACCCGCAAGTTGGGAAATGGGGGGTAAGAAAACGGCCCCGCCATGCGCCCCAATGTCAATTCTTTTTCCAACTTGGCACCCAAAACTTCCTCCCTACCCTTGACCGACCGAAGATTATCTGCCAACCGTGGCTCCGCCGAGGAGACAAAGGGGATCCAGAATCCGACTGAAAACCCTTCCTCCAACACCGCGGCATCGCAGCGTTTAGGGTAGGCCTCGAGCCATGGCAACATCCTTGCCACGCTCACTGGTGTCCTCCCCCTTGGAACCATCCTCTCGTGACCCTGCCTTGGGAATGGACTGCTTCGCCTTCTTGAAGCATCGCATGGCGGGGTGAGCCCCCCCGCAATGTGAGCACTCGTGCTTGAACCTACAGGAGGAGTACCACCTGCAGTGGCTCTCATTGAAGAGCCAGCACACTCCCTTTTTCTGCCCAGCCGGCGCACCGGAGGAAGCTCCGGCGCCGGCTGCCCCTGGAAAGGACGCCGGACGACTCGGCGTCATGAGCAACAGCCACAGGCTGCCATCCTGCGTGCCGAAGTCCAATCCAGGACACGCCGCCATCTTCTGCCGGAACTGCTGGTCGTAACGAAACCAGCTCTGCCCGCCATACACCTTATACGCACCCCAAATCAGATCCAAGTATCCGAACAGCTGCGGCGCCCTATCCGGGAACCGACGGGTCAGAATACTTGCGAAAACCGCGAAACCCTGTAACCAATTCCCAAACGTTCGTGGGATTTGCTTACCCTTCTCGGGGTCCTGTGGCTCGCCACGACGTGGTCGATCCACAGAATCCCTGTCCGGGGAAACCAGGGACAAAAAGTCCACAAATTCCCCTTTAATAATCTTGTCCCGCGTCTCCCCTGGGACATGCATGCCCAAGGGGGACAGTTCACAACCCGGTAGAGAGGGACGGAACCCCCCCCCGCCTGAGCCCTATCAGCTGGAGCCTCCTCCAGCACCCTGCGCACGTCCCCTGATTGGCTATGCGCAGCTGGCAACCTATCTACCACTGCCCTGAGCAAGCGCAACAATTCCCTATCCGCAGCCTGCTCCTGCCCTAGCGCACCCTGTCCCCCAGCTAGGCTACCCCAAGCGCTAGCGCAAGCCAACTCACCGCTTAGTGGAGCTGCCACGGTAGCCTGCTCAGGTTGGCGAGGTCTGGGAGCCGTCCTATGGTCCAAATCTTCCTCCTCTGATCCGGATTCCGAGTCCTCCTGTAGCCTCCTCTGGATGCTGTCCCATGTTGGACTCCTGTCCGGCAGTCCCCGCGTTCTGGGCTCTCCTTGCTGCAGGGCATCCGCCCCCAGCCTTCTCCTGGGCTGTACAGCCCTCCGATCCCAAGCTTGGGCGCCCCCACGGCTCCCCTGGGGCTCCGGCGCCGCATTTTCGCGCACTTCCGGGTTCTCCGGTGGGGCCTGTGACGTCCGCACTGTGCGCCGTGCGTCCGTCACGTACGCGCCCCTTGTGACGTCTGGCGTCTCCACGCACCGCCCGGACGTCTGACGTCGATGCGTCACTTCCGGCCGGACCGGAAGAGAAGGAGGACTGCGCGAGCGCTCTTCCCGCGCTCCGCCATCTTGGGCCCGCCTCACCGCAGCTCTCACCACCCGCGGCTGCCTCCTGGAAGCCCGGGATCCGCCATCACCGCCTCCATGCTCCGGCGCCGGCTGCTGCCCGCTGGTCCCGGCCTCCGATCCCCCTCCTCTACGCACCGGACTGGGGGAAAGGCGGGAAGGAGGCCTAGAACGCCTCGGCCTCCTCCCGCGGGCAGAGAAGGGGTCTCCGCCACCGGCTGCTCCACGGCCATGCGGGCCTGGGGAAGGTCGGCCATCAGCTCTGCCAGAGAACCGGATCCATTGGACGCCAGGTAGGCCTGCAGCACCCCCAGCAAAGCCTCCCTTGACAATTCAGCCATCTTGCAGGGAAGGCCTAGCTTGCAGTTAACACTGGAGTAAGGTAACTAAATTCTAACTAAATTCTTCTTTTTTTTTTTAACAGCAGAAGGCTAGAAGCTAAAGGGCTCTGAAACTTTGAAAACTGTTCCAGACTGCTCCTTCTGCACTGGTGAGTCCCACCCCCTTGATCTCCCTCTTATATCCCACTATATAGGCAACATTGTATCTTTTATCTTCCCACCCCTTACTGCAGGGCAGCAGTCATGCCTCCCCTTCCTTGCAGTCCAGGGGATATCTTTCTCAGATCTGTTGGATCACATAGCCACTTGATACTCTTAATACAATTGTCCATAATGTTACTCGAATGTCACGTTGTTCCAGGTTCTTTTAACTACTATATTTTTACAAACAAATGGTGCATCACCCCTATATTGTTCGATCTGCATTTACTACTGAAGTTGTGTACTCTACTCTTACCAAACCTTGCATTAATATCATACAATGCAAAAAAAATGATATATATATATATATATATATATATATATATATATATATATATATATACTCGTGTATAAGCCTACTTTTTCAGCCCCTTTTTGTATGCTGAAAAAGCCCCCCTTGGCTTATACTCGAGTGAGGGTGAGCTGCAAGGAAGAAATCGACGCGCCTGCTTATTGGTCCGTGTTGAGGAGGGGGGCTGGGGTTTGAAGCAGCTCCGCGGTTCTCCACATGGTATGGCGATGGTTAAATGCTGCAGGATTGTTATGCTCGGAAACCCCGGAGTAGGTAAGTGCCCGTGAAATGGGTTGTTTCTGTCTTCTCATAAATATTAAGCTAATCATTAAGAATAATTGAGTTTTGATGAAAACTTGTCTGAAAATGTCAATCGTTTGTATTTCTATTTTTACAGTAAGTGTGTATCGGTTTCATTCACTCACATTTAGCATCTGACAGAGGAGATTGAGTCAATGGGAAGAGAGATGGCAGGGAAGGAAGAGTGAATAAAAGAATAAATGGCAGTAGGAGAAAAGTGAATGAAAAGGGAGATGTCCGGGAGAAATTGTGAATGAAAGGAAATGGTAGAAAGAAGGATAGTACATATTGGAGGAGACAAAAGGCAAAGAGAATGAAAGTAAAACAGATGGCAGGGAATGGAGAGAAAACACAGATAGTCATGTCAGAGGGAGTGAAAATCAGAAGAATGAATGAATGAAATGGTAGAGGAGACAGATTGAATAAAAAGCTGGGTGTAAAGGATGGAAGATGTTAACATGTGAAATTATGAGATTATGTATTTATTTTTTATTAAAACATCCAACAAATGTTACAGATACAGCAATAACCACATAAAGAAAATATCTGCACTATTACAAAAATGTCAAAATATTTTCAAATAGATTTTAAAAAGAAATCAGCACCTTTATTAACCCCTTAAGGACACAGCTTCAGAAGCTGGATATACACTTAAGGACACAGGCAACTTTTGCACTTTTTGCTGTTTGTATTCAACCGCAAATTTTGAAATTTGCCAGTAGCTGCTGCATTTCCCACCCTAGGCTTATACTCGAGTATATACGGTATATGTTTTTATGCCTATTGTTAAAATCAATTGATTTCATATTTTTAGTGATGACAGTAAGACACCTTATAGAGCATTTACAATCTGGATATATGGATATCTCGGCCCAAGGAAAAGAAGAGTTATACCATCTTGCACTGTATATTTAACAAGACAACATTTTCCATCACAGACAAAATGTACATCTTTTTTTAAGTGCTACATCAGATCCAAATGCAGTTGATTTCTTTCTAAATTTTTAAATTAGAATGTATATGCATTTTTACGTTACATATATTTAATATTTTAGAATATCATTTAAAAACATTATCAATAAATTAACTATATACACACACACACACACAATACATTTAGGAATAAATATATTTTTTAAATTATCCAAAAAATAACCGAATATTCACTAAATTAACTATATACATAAAACAATCAACGTGGGCTTTGCACTCACATTCCTGTCCTGTTCTTGCTTCGGTGCTATTTTGTGCCCCAATACAACGTCCCAGAGAAATGCACTCAGATGGCTTGTAGTCTACGAGCCCTCTGAGTTCATTTCTCTGGGACGAACTATATACATAATAAACACTGGAATAACATTTTTTACATTTTTAAAAATAATTTTTTTTATAAATATTCAATAAATAAATTATATACACAATAAATATTTGTATAAATACATATATATTTAGAGTAAATAAAAAAAATGGATTATACATGTTCAATAAAGTATATACAAAATAAACATTGGAATAAATATATGTTTTAAATAAATCAAATATTTAATTTATTATAAATATTAAATAAATTAAGTATATACACAATAAATATTGTTTGATTAATAAATTATTTTAAATATATATTCAATAAAGTAACTATATGCATAGCAAATATAACTATATATATTTATATATATATATATATAATTATTAAATGCAATTATAAGTTTCAAAAATATTTTATATTTTTAATAACATTTGAAAAAAATGTTTAACATGATAAACAGCAAGATTTTCTTTGTATCCTGTATCTTTCAAACCTATAAATATGTTTTGCAGCTAATTCTTTTGTTTGGGGTCTTGGTATGGAAGCAATATTAGCTGGAAGCTATTTATTTTGTAATTCCCATTAAGTTTCTAAGTCTTTCATGGATAATTTTAAGACATCTTCCATCATTGGAAACAAATGATCCATGTATACTTGTTCATAAATTTTCTTTGCTTGCCAATTTTTTTTTTATTTTTGAAAATACGGGCCTATATTAAAGTGAGCCTACTTCACTGCTCTCTTTATGTGAACGAAATACTACGTCTCGTTTCCGGTCAATATTATCATTATAAGCTAATACAGACAATTTGGTGCGTGCTATCATACCATCCATCGAAAAATTTACTCTTTTTGGTTGGTACTTTAAAACCATACTATGAAGGCCTCAAGGTTACCAGTATGGCAGAAGTGATTTAAATTATCTAAATTTTTCAATATCTGTAACAGAGGAGCTGAATCTGGAAGATACAGAGGTGTCTTTTTTTAGTCGATGTTGTGGTCTTTCTTCAATTTCTACAATAGGCAAATGATCACAGCTTACTTTTTCCCATCTTTTTCTTTTGAATGCTCACTGGTTAAATTATGTAATATAGATTACCATTTTTTTTTTTTAGAAGACTTAAATTACCCTTATATAATGAGCAAGATGCCCACATATGATTAACAATTGCTGTATTCAAGGGTGACCACTCCTTGAACATTTGTTGTCGTGTTAATGTCTTTGGTCATGCTTTTGCAGAAATTCCAAACATGAAATTGGTGAATTATGAATGGGTAATTTTTTCTCATTTTTATTATGCCCACGTGGCGGTCAGTCACAAGTCAGCCAGTTTTTACTTCGTCAGCTAGTAATTTATCTACTCGTCATCTAAACTCAATTTTTTTAAATGTCTTCTTCAATTAAAGTATATGCACAATATTTTGCACAAAAATCCTGAACTGTCACATTGTCAATCACGTGGAAGACACACTGCAGCTCCTTTGAAATGATCTAATGCTGTGTCTCTATCTTTCTTATGATGGAAATAAAAATGTATTTTGAAATCAGTAATGTAAGCTTTTCCGAAAAAATAGGTACTCGAAAGGTAAAAAAATATTTAAATTCTGAAAGTTTTGCAAAATGAGACCCACTAAATAGTAGCATGTCACTGGCCAATAATTTTCCAACTGAACATTTTATTAATCATTGGTTGACTCCACTGTAATAGGTATTTATGTTGATCTTCACATTCATTTATTTGCTTAATAAAGTGCCTTGAATATTTTTTAAATTTTTTTATTATCTTAGAATCACAATGTTCTTCATTATTGCGTTTTGCAAAAGATCTTAGAAGCTCATCGAGGCATGATTCAAATATTATAAATTTGTTCCCATTCACAAAATCTTTAGCTGTAGATTTGTATACTTGATTTTCAGCAAAATCGGAGGAATCTATCATTATCTGAACTTATGGTATATTGCAACATTTCTGATTCAACAGCAGAATTTACAGATTCTCCCCTAATGAAATTTCACACCTTGGTGTCACAAACATTTTTGTGGTTTTACATGAAGACTGATAAGGTGAGATTTGTCATTTCCATTATTTCATCATCAGTAAACCTATTGTTGAAGTAGGGACTCTTACTGACCTATTTGTACACTTTGTGTGTATACCAATAGATCTAATCGCAATTCTAGTAGAAACAGCTGTCCAACATCATTTTCTCAGTATTCATCTCACGGTTAGTGATTTTTGGAATAATAGGAATAGTGTATCTTAATTCTGAAAAATAGTCACGGTCTAGAACAATTGGAGAATCCTCTCCAGTTGATCTTGAATAATTTATCTCAGTGTTTTGCTGTTTAATGGTAGTAATATTCACACTAATGTTTCCAGATAATTTTAGAATTTCACTAAGTTTAACCCCTTAAGGATGGAGCCAAATGTACACGTTGTGAACGAAACAAAATGTAAACAAAACCTGGCATTTGCGCTACATGTCTGTCCAACCGTAATTCACCTCTTTCATATTAAATGCACACACCCTTATTATATATCATTTTATTCAGGGGAAACAGGGCTTTCATTTAATATCACATATTTAGCTATGAAACATAATTTAATATGAAAATAATTGGAGAAAATAAGATTTTCTTTTATTTTTTAGTTCTACATGACATTTTAACAGTCAATGTCATAATACTGTTTTCTTTTACTGCAATAAAATACACATATTTGTATTCAGCAATGTCTCACGTGTAAAACAGTACCCCCTATGTACAGGTTTTATGGTGTTTTGGGAAGTTACAGGGTCAAATATAGCACGTTACATTTGAAATTGAAATTCGCCAGATTGGTTACGTTGCCTTTGGGACTTTATAGTAGCCCAGGAATTAAATTTACACCCATAATGGCATACCATTTGCAATAGTAGACAACCCAAGGTATTGCAAATGGGGTATGTCCAGTCTTTTTTAGTAGCCATTTGGCCACAAACACTGGCCAAAGTTAGCGTTAGTATTTGTTTGTGTGAAAAATGCAAAAAACGCCAATTTTGTCCAGTGTTTGTGACTAAGTGGCTTCTAAAAAAGATTGGACATACCCCGTTTGCAATACCTTGGGTTGTCTACTATTGCAAATGGTATGCCATCATAGGGGTAATTTTCATTCTTGGGCTACCATAGGGTCTCAAAGGCAACGTAACCAATCTGGCGAATTTTAATGTGATAAAAATGAAACGCAAGCCTTATATTTGATGCTGTAACTTTTGAAAACACCATAAAACCTGTACATGAGGGGTACTGTTGTACTCGGGAGACTTCGCTGAACACAAATATTTGTGTTTCAAAACAGTAAAAAGTATTGCAGGAATAATATCGTCCATGTAAGTGCTGTTTGTGTGTGAAAAATGCAAAAAACTTCACTTTTACTGGCGATATCATCGTTGTAATACATTTTACTGTTTTGAAACACTAATATTTGTGTCCAGTGAAGTCCCCCGAGTAGAACAGTACCCCCCATGTACAGGTTTTATGGTGTCTTGGAAAGTTATAGGGTTAAATATAGTGCTAGCAAATTAAATTCCCTTTACTTTCAGCATGGGTTGTCAGGCCTTTGGGACTTTATAGTAGCCCAGGAATTAAATTTACACCCATAATGGCATACCATTTGCAATAGTAGACAACCCAAGGTATTGCAAATGGGGTATGTCCAGTCTTTAATAAGCAAGATGCCCACATATGAATAATAAAAGTTGTATTTCAGCGTGACAGCTCCTTGTATGTTTTGTTGCCGTGTTAATGTCTTTAATTGTAATTAATTAAGATACCCAATTATGTAAAATTATTACATAAATATATATGTAGAATTAATATATGTATATATAGTGATATATACGTATATATTTATGTATATAGATATATATATTATTTCGTTCTACGTGTATTTTGATATAAATATATATATTAATATCACAAAACAGTTAGAATGAAATAACACACATCTATATATTTTTTTATTATTTTTTTATTTTATTTTTTAACGTATTTACCTATTTAATTTTTTTATATTATATATAAATATATATATAACAATAATTATATATATTTAATCAGTATCAGTCTACGTGTAATTTGATTTTAATATATATAATGATATATATATATTAATAGTAAAATACACCTATACAGTGTACGTGTGTGTATGTATATGTGTATATATATACTTAGATCATATATATATATATATATATGTTCTAAGTATATATTATTATTTTTTTACACTGATTAACTTTTATTTTATTTTCAGCCAGCAGGTGGCAATGCAGGAGGCAGCTACCCCCGGCCATGTGATTGTGGTGTCCTTTAAATATGGTCATTAGGGCTTCGGATGTAATATTCTAAATTTTGATTTTGTATGTGAGTAACAATCAGGTGTAAAATGTTCTGAGCATATCCTTAAAGTAGTTGAATCAGAATGCTGTGTTATTAGCTGGATAACCATTTCAGTATGCTGAAATTGATCACCAATGGCTTGGAGCCATGCTCTAACTTTTCTGATGAATTTGGAAACCGCTGTAATGAGATATGTACATCAGTATTTGTTTGATTGTTACTGCATCCTACCACCAAACGCGTAGGCATTTTTCTGATTGAAAGAAAACAAAAATGTACTGTAAGTTTTCTAAACAAACTATTGTTACTTTCCTAAAGATTTACTCAAAGTAACAGGAAAACTTCAATACATTCAAACGATAATGGATGCAGGAGTCTGTATGTGCAGCATTTGTATATTTTTTCAGCGGTTCGCAAACTGTGTGCCGCGGCGCCCTGGGGCACACATGGGAGCTGCAAGATATTTTCCCAGTACTATGATGATAGCACCAGGAACCGTGCCTCCCCCTCCTCTGCTGGTTCTGCAGGACCTAAATCTTTTAATAATTTGGGATCTGTAACAAAGGAGCTGAATCTGGAATATACTGAGGTGTTTTTTCTAAGCCAATGTCGTGGTCTTTCTTCTGTTTGTACAATGGGTAAATGATCACAGCTTATCACTTTTCCATCTTTTCCCAATGAATGCTCATTGATAATATGATGTTATATAGATACCCTCTTTCTTTCAGAAGGCTTACATTACTCTTGCTTAATAAGCAAGATGCCCACATATGAATAATAAAAGTTGTATTCCAGGGTGACAGCTCCTTGTATGTTTTGTTGCCGTGTTAATGTCTTTAATTTGTTGGTCATGCTTTTGCAGAAATTCCAAACGTCAAATTGGTAAATTATGAATAAATAGTTTTCTCTCATTATTTTTCTTATTCCAATATGGCGGTCAGTCTCAAGTATGCCAATTTACACTGAGTCAGCTAGTAATGTATCAACACTTCTTCTAAAAAAGTATAAAAAACAGAAAACTGAGTCACTAACAGAGGTGTATAGGTGAAAAAGGAGCTATTATGGTGAACCTCACAACACCACTAAACCAAAATAAAACAAGTATTTATACACAGTATAAGGGGAAAGTCTCCACACTAAAGAGAATGAAGACCACCTGATAATACAATATTTATAAGAGAAAAAAACTGCACATAGCATTATAATGAACAGAAAAAAGGGGGATAAGGGAGGGGGAAGTGAGAAAACGCACAAGTCGTCTGGAAATTCAGGCTTGTCTCCCCACAAAAGGGGTTATGCATGTAGTAGGTATTTCAGCTGGCAACTGTAAATGGTAAAGGAAAGCCAATAGAGCAATAAAGTAAAAACAGATACTTTAATGCTTAAAATTGCACTTACAAGAGGGCAATATGTTCAGGCTTGTCTCTACCCAAAGTGGACCTGGAACAGTGCACTGCGAGAGATAGGTGGAACAGCAAGCAGTAGCCCAACAAGGGACAGAAAGAAAAGGAACAATAAAATCAAATAAAAGTCCCACAAGTAATAGGATACTATTCGTGGGACTTTTATTTACTTCTATTGTTCCTTTTTTTTCTGTCCCTTTTGTTGGGCTATCAGGTGGTATTCATTCTCTTTAGTGTGGAGCTTTTCCCCTTATACTGTGTATAAATACTTGTTTTACTTTTCTAAAAACGTTTGACTCCATAGTCACAGATGATGTTGCCTCACTGACTTGTATTACATTGCATTCCACTATTTTTTGAGTTTCTTCTTCAATTAAAGTATATGTGCAATATTTTGCGCAAAATCCAGGACTGCCACACTGTCCATCACCTGAGAGACATACTGCAGCTCCTTTGAAATGATCTAATGTTGCGTCTCTAACTTTCTTATGATGTAAATCAGTGATTGGAAAACAGAAATGTTTACTCACCATAAATTATATTTTCCTTTACCCCTTAAGGACCAAACTTCTGGAATAAAAGGGAATCATGACATGTCACACATGTCATGTGTCCTTAAGGGGTTAATATGGTGGCAATACACAGATGGGTTGTACTTCCATATGCTTTGACAAGAAGCCTGTAAGATATTAAATTGATTAAACGTGCTCCTCCCATTCTCCCCTTATATTCCCTGCGGTCCACTACTAACCAGTTAATACCAAGAGAAATATGGACTCCACAAATGCAAATTAAATTGGTAAAAACGGGGTACTGCCACCATATTAAGGAAAAAATAATTTACGGTGAGTAAAAATGTCTCTTTTTCCTAGCATATGGTGGCAGTACACAGATGGGATATAGCAAGATCTCACACGAAAATTTAAAAAATGGGTGGGAAATCAGGATACAATGGCTTGGAGCACCTTACGCCCAAAAGCATCTTCTGAGGATGAGGAGAAATCTATCATGTAGTGCTTTATAAATTTGTGAAAAGAAGACCAGGTGGCAGCTCTGCAAATGTCATCTGGAGATGCATTGGCACATTTAGCCCATGAAGTGGCTATAGCTCTAGTGGAGTGAGCTTTAACAGAAATAAGAGATTGAAGACCACTATGAATATATGATAACCTAATGGTTTCTGTAAGCCACCTAGTGATGTGGTTCTAGAGACCACTTTGCCTGTGGATTTTCCTAGGAATCAAATGAATAGGTGATCCGAAATCCTGAAGGGAGGAGACCTGCGAAGATAAATTTGTAAGCATCGCTTGACATCCAAGATGTACAGCTTGAGTTCCAGAGGAGAAGATGCCGAGCCACAGAATGAGGGAAGAATAATGGGCTGGTTAATGCCCTTCAAAAAGATGACCTTCGGCAGGAAAGAATGTTTGGGATATAACATGACTTTATCCTGATGAAAAATTGTAAAATCTTTAGAGGCAGAGAGGGCATGGATTTCTCCAATTACTTTAGCAGAAGCGATAGCCACAAGAAAACATCGTCTTGAGAAAAATAAACTTTAAAGGAACATCTTCCAGAGGCTCAAAAGGAGCTACACATAGAGCCTGATGAACTAGTGACAAATCCCAAAAAGGGACAAAAGACTTGCAAGGAGGTCTGAGCAGAAGGAAAGCTTTGAAGAAGCGCCTAATAACTCAGAAGCAAATTCTTTAACGAAGAAATAGCTCAAGGCAGATAAATGCACCTTTAAAGTAGAGACGCTGAAACCAGATAAGAACCCATCTTAAAGAAAATGGATAATTGTGTCCGCTGAAGGGGAACTTTGAAGGCAGTTGTGGTCCTGACACCAAAGAAGGAACCTTTTCCAAATTCTTAAGTACATTCTCGAAGTAGATTTTCTTGTAGAGCTCATCAAAAGATCAAACCTGTAATCTTCAATGTCATGCTGTCAACCTGAACATGCTTAAGGTGTCGAGGGGCAGTTGCCTGTTTTCTAACAAGGGAAGGTCGATAAGTAGTTCCAAAAAGGCTACCACCATCATCCGCAACTCCGAGAACCAAGGAAGGAATAAAGAATAATTGCCAGTAAGGAATAATTGCCAGCACTCGAGCCTCTTCTGATTTGATTTTCTGGATGATCCTTGGTATCAAGGCTACTGGAGGAAAAACGTATGACAGATTTAAATTCCAGTTGATCGTCATCCCTTCAAGAAAATGGGTATGATCCTGGCTATGAAGAGAGACGAACATCCTGACCTTGCGATTTATCCTCCTGGCCATCAGATCTACGTCTGGAGTTCTGAATCTTTTGGTGAGAGCTCAGAATAGGTCTGGATGAAGGGACCATTCCACTTGTGACCATTTTGGCCTGCTCAACTCATCTGCTACTAAGTTGTCTTTCCCCCTTATGTGTGTAGCCGCCAAATCTTCCAGTTCTTTTTGTGCCCAATGAAAAAATTCTGAACAAAGAAGATGAAGGCTTTTTATTCTTGTTCCACCTTGTCTGTTTAATAAGCAACTGTTGTGCTGTTGTCTGATTAAATTCTTACAGCTTGGGGGCGTGGCATGGACGCCGATCGGAATGGCGGCGTGAACCAGAAGCTCCCTGCAGGCTCTGCACTATTACCCGCCTCACTAGCCCCACACACCGCAAAATGGGCAAAACAAACCAGCAACAGCAAGCGGCAGCGACCGCCAACACTCCGAGGGGGTCCCAGACACCGGGCATGAGACAATACCTCCTGACCCAGGCGGATCACGTCTCTCAGGCCTCTAGTGACTCGGAGGCCTCGGGCCTGGCCCGCCCGGCCTCACCAGGCAGCAGACATCACGAACAGGTACATCTTACACCTGACCTACCCCCATCCCAGCTGGACTGGGCATCCCTATTGAGCAACCTACCCACGAAAGCTGACCTTAAAGAGGCAAATGCCGCCCTTCACAAGTCCATAACAGGGGAACTCCATGCCTTAAGGGAGGACATGCAGGGGCTACACCATAAGCTAGCATTGTTGGAGGCAGACTGTGACCACGTGACATCAGCACAAAACGCCACCGCAAACGTAATACAGCGGCAGACGATACAACTGCGCCAAATGGCCCTCCACATGGAAGACCTCGATAACAGGGGGAGGCGGCAGAATATCAGAATTCGGGGCCTGCCTGAGGAACTTGACCAGACAACCCCAATACGAGATTCCCTCACGGAAATCTTCAACTCCCTCCTACAGCGGCCAAACACGACGCCTATTGATTTTGTTAGGGCACACAGAGCCCTCAGACCCAGAGACCCACCGGAGTCCCCCCCAAGGGACGTGATATGCTGTTTACTACACTTTCAAGTGAAGGAAGACATCCTGAAGAGCGCTAGGGATAAAAAACAAATCCTTCATCAAGGCGCGCAACTACAACTATACCCGGACCTATCTCCAGCGACCCTGGCGTACCGACGGGCCATGCGCCCTTTTACACGCACACTACAAGCCAACAAGATCAGGTATCGCTGGAACTTCCCCACTGGCATACAAGTCACCACAAGCACCAGCTCCTTCACAGTGAAGAACGACGGCGATATGAGGGGCATTGCCCGGGAACTACAACTACCGCACATACAGCTGACCTGGCCGGACCCGATGGCCTTCTACGAGTTTTCACCCGAAGCACACCGCCAGTCGCAACAGCCCACCAGGCCACGAAGAACTAGACAGCAGACCACGCGCCCCACGGGCGCCAACATATAAGGGACTGCGCGCCACCTGGGCCTCACCTCGACCCACCCGTGGACCAGACACACACCTCCATACCCGACTACCAGAACCAGAGACTATGGGTACAATGCACTGACCCCTCCGAACCGCAAGTATACCTCCCACGGGAGACACACCCATCCACATAAGCAGAGAAGCACCGGGGGGCGCATCTGGGACACAGGAGCCCGGCCATGCGGAGCCCTGTGACCTAATGGACTAATTTGACCTTTTTATGATAACGCAAGGTGCAAGGGAAACGAGTAACATCTGGTCCACATATATAGGGTTAGGAGAATAAGGAGTGTCCGCCCCCCCGGCTGGGTCCGGCCGCCGCCGTTCGCCGGCGGGGCACACCCGGGGTGGGGACACAAAGGTTGCGGGAGGGAGGGGTGGGAACGGTCGCCACTGGGCCACACAACCGCAGGGGCACCTCCCACAGGAGACACGTCCAGCCACACCAGCAGAGAAGCACCGGGGGGCGCTCCTGGGCCGCAGGGGCCCGTCCGTGCGGTGCCCTGTGGCCTACTGGACTAATTTGAATTTCCTATAATAATGCAAGGGGCAAGGGAGACGAGCAACATCTGGTCCACACACTTGAGTCTAGGGGATCAGGGGGGCCCACCCCCCCGGCGGGGCACACCCGGGTGGGAACGCTGATAAGTTACGGTGGGGAAGGAGGGAAAGGTCGCAACCAGGCCACACAATCCAGACTAGCCCATAGATCAGCCACACGCTCTAGACATGTGACAAGGAGGGCACGGACACGTAAGCGACCACCCGAGTGAGCACACCCAGATTGATTAAAACGATCCCAGAGACACAAGTGCCCTCGCCTTGACCCCGGATAAGGGTGCCCCCAACCCCAGAGAGTAAAGGAACGAGGGACAGGTTTGCTCACGCTAGATAAGCCACCCAACGGAGGGAGAGGGGAGCGGGGGGTAGGGGAGGATGTGCAGCCCTGCACCATGATAGAAATGTCAACTACTTGTTATCACCTGTTGTGAATTTAATCTAAATGTTATTGTTACGGTTTATGCCTTACTACAGTACCTTGAACAGACATGCTGTGCAACACACACGCCGGCTCTCGAGCCAACACACCCCGAGGCGGGGAAGACCATCACATTCCATTGAGGTAGCATCCGGGAGCCAAAAAGGGGCGACATGGGACCCGACTTGCCGCACGGAAGACCGACACCGATACACCCTACCACTGCCCAGTAGGAGACGTCACTCAGATGGTGAGTCACTCAAGGGAGCCACTGGTGGCACCGTGGATTGAAACTCCCCGACGTCTACACCTAACGGTCCCGAGACCGGAACACATCCACTGGAGAACACAGGGAATCTCCACGAATCCCACGATACCTTACCCCTCTCTCTACCCCACCTTAAACCCTGACACCTTGTCCTCAAACTGACCACGACGAACAGGCCATACCAGGTACACACACACAGCAGGGACTTGGACAACGACACCCATACAGCACCAACCAACAGCCGACTGACCAGACGACATGACACTGACTCCCGCCCCGCTGCATATTCTCACGATCAATGCCAAAGGCCTGAACAAACCAGAGAAGAGATCGGGAGCACTGAGAGACTTTCATAAACAAAGGGCCTCGACAGTCATGTTGCAGGAAACACACTTTCAGAAAGGGGCCAGACCCAAACTAACAAACCAACACTACACACAAGGATACTACAGTGACTACCACGGGGGGAAAGCTAGGGGAGCAGCAATACTTTTCCATAAGAGGGTGCCGTTCCAGGAGGAGGGCTGCTTGTCGGACGATGAAGGCAGGTACCTATTCCTCAAGGGGGAAATAGCAGGCCATCAGTACACGTTCGCAACCATATACGCCCCAAACACACGACACTACCGCTTCCTCAAACAAACACTCCACAAGCTCCAGGCGTTCAAAGAAGGGACTCTCATACTGGGGGGTGACTTTAATGTCACATTAGAACCGTCATGGGACACCTCAACGGGCACCTCACATATCCCCAACCAACAACTGCAAGGCATCAAATCCCTACTCCGGGACCACCGACTGGTCGCCTGCTGGAGGGCCCACCACCCAGACGCTCGAGACTTCACTTTCTATTCCCATCCGCACAACTCATACTCCCGCATCGACCACATATACACCTCACACTACGACCTTTCATTGGTAACTGACGTCGGGATCGGGAACAGCCACATGGTCGGACCATGCCCCTGTCTCCCTCAAAATAAAGTCACCACTATTTCGCCCCACATCTCCGAAATGGAGACTCAATGAATACCTACTCTCCCACCCGGGAGTCACGACCCTCATAGGCGATAAAATCAGAGAGTACCTTGCCACCAATACGACGGAGCAGACATCGCCGACGATACGCTGGGAGGCACACAAAAGTGTGATAAGAGGTCACTATATCCAACAGGGGGCAATACTAAAAAAACAAACCGAAGCTCGACTGACCGTCCTACTAGACGATATACACAAGACAGACGAACAAAACAAACGCGACCCAGACCACACACACCAGACCCGACTCCTACAACTGAGGAGGGACCTAGCGACCATACTGCATTCCAAACACCACAGGGAGGCACTTAGAAATAAGGCCTTCTTTACCCTACATGGGAACAAGAGTGGCAAGCTCCTCGCTACGATGCTGAGGAAACAGAGACAGCACACATACATCGACAAGATCAGAGACAAACAGGGGTCCCTACACCGTCTCCCGACTGATATCATGAGAGCGATCCGTACATACTACACTGAGCTATACGAACTCCCACAACCGACAACCGAACTGGCTAAGGCACACCTTCGCCGCTCGATTCAGGACTACCTGACTAAATACCCGATACCGACCCTAGACGCAGAAGTCGCTGACCTGGTTGATGAACCCATAACCGTTGAGGAATTAGCGCGAGCGGTCAAACTCACTAAACCGGGCAAAAGCCCGGGGCCGGATGGCTTACCGGTAAAATACTATAAGACTTACGCCGAGGATCTTTACCCACCCATGGTGGAAGCATTTAACGCGATACGAGAAGGAGACCACATCCCTACCCAAGCCCTAACAGCCCATATCACCATCATACCCAAGGACGGCAAAGACAGAGAGCATTGCGGGAATTACAGACCAATATCGCTAATCAATTGCGACATTAAGCTACTAGCCAAGATCCTGGCGGTGCGCCTCACCAAACATATCCCATCTCTGGTCCACCCTGACCAGGTGGGATTTGTGACAGGACGCGAGGCGCGCGACAACACCATCAGAGCGCTCACACTTATGCACGGAGGTGGGGGCACGGACGGAGGCCTCCTCTTGTTGTCCACGGACGCAGAGAAGGCCTTCGATAGAGTGAGCTGGGACTACCTCTTCGAGACGCTATCCCACATGGGGCTGGGTCCCCACACCCGACGCTGGATAGAGGCGCTATACCGAGCACCGACGGCCCAGGTGTTAGTTAACGGGGCGCTGACTGAGACCTTTACCATACACAACGGCACGCGACAGGGGTGCCCCCTCTCGCCGCTTCTGTTCGCTCTCGCCATGGAACCATTCCTCACACACATCCGCCACAACCCAGACATAACGGGCCGGACGACAGGCCAAATACATCACAAGGTAGCGGCGTACGCGGATGACCTACTTTTTGTGGTGACCAACCCCGAGATCACCCTTCCAAACATCCAGAAAGACCTGCGGACATTTGGCGATATATCTAACCTTAAAATTAACTACGGCCAATCCTACATCCTTAATGTTAGCGTCCCCGCCACACGCGCAGACCCTCTACGACGCAGCTTCCCCTTCCAATGGGCCGAACATAAAATTAGGTACTTAGGTATATGGCTGACCAGGCAGAGCAGAGACCTGTATAGGGACAGCTTCGCCACTATACTGCACACGTTCCAACGAGACTTGAGGGAATGGTCCTACCCGCACATATCGTGGCTCGGGAGAGTGCAGGTCATAAAAATGAACTTTCTTCCGCGCCTCTTATACCTCTTCCAGGCCATCCCCACTGTCATACCGGGCCCCTTCTTTAACACACTCAGAAAATAAATGATAAAATACGTATGGAACGGGGGGAGGCCCAGAGTGAAATTTTCCACACTGACACGTCCTAAAGACAAAGGGGGACTAGCCCTCCCAGACTTCCACCAGTACTACGTGGCCACACACCTGCAGAGAATCATGGAGTGGTGTAAAGACGGAGTTCACAAACTATGGAAGACGGTGGAAGAGGCAGAAGCAGGCAGACCGATCTCGGGCCTTCCCTGGGGCCGAGACACAACCGATAGAGGTGACATGTCCATATACACGAGACACACCATGAGAGTTTGGAGGAAGGCCGCAAAGAAGGGGAATATGGCACCGTACCCCTCCCCCCTCCTGCCCCTGACACACAACGAGGACTTCCCGCCGGGTCTGGACCCTGGAGTCCTCAAACACATCCTCCCTGACAGATCCCCACGCCTACACCACTTCCTCCAAGGCGGGAAATGTAAAACACTAACGGACTTGATGGGAGAGACGCCCCCGACCTTTATGCACCGCTTCCGACATGCCCAACTGACCAATTACATCCACTCCATGCCACAGGGACCAGCACTGGCCAGAGACCAGACCACGATAGAAGTGGTCGGCTCACACCCAGACCCGCTCCCACACGGAGTGTCCTTCTTATATTCCATGGTCCAATCAGAAACCCCGTCCGAGACACCACTCTTCATGGGAAAATGGGAGACAGCCCTGGGTAACACGCTAACAGAAGCAGAATGGGAAACCATCTGCTACCTTACACACCACTGTTCCACTCACAGCAAAACACAGGAAACGGCCTACACGCTTCTAACACATTGGTATAGGACACCACATCTCCTTCACCACGTAAACCCAGACCACTCCAGACTCTGCTGGAGATGTGAACGAGAGGTAGGCACCACGAAACACATCTGGTGGGATTGCGCGTTGATCCAACCATACTGGAAAAGGATACACAAAATGCTAGAGAAGTTCTCCCCCTGGAACCGGCAGCGATGCTCCTACACCACACAACAGTTCCCCGCTCCAAATACAAAAAATCCATGACCATTAGAATACTTAACGTGGCCAAACGAGTGCTCCCCCAATTCTGGAAACAAACAGTTACACCCCCACTTTCGACCTGGTTTAGCCAAATGGAAGAACTAAGGTCGATAGAGGAACTGACCATAACGGCCAATACTACACCCACTACCTACATGAGCATCTGGACGCACTGGATTCTAGAGACGGCAAAAGAAGAGTTCCAATTAGAACTCAGGCCTAACACTAACGGATACCACGACACAGACAGATACACACACCCCAGACGACGCTAGACGGCCGACAGACGAACTGAACGGAACTACCCCCCCCTTTTTTCCTTTCTTCCCACCCCGACGCATTACCCCCCCCCACTCCCTTCGAAATACCCAAGCATCATCATTGACTGAATCATCCCCACCGCACCCATAGCGACAAGGGAAACCATAATTAGGAACGATCAACAAACACGAGCTGGTACATACGTCCAGACAAGCCCGGGGCGTCACCCCAAAGCCAAAACATGCGAACACCTGAGGTAACCCTGGACAGGCCCGGCAATGACACGGCTAATGCAGTATCCACACACCCAATGTAAGAGTACCCTCTACCCACAATACCACCATACCCCTGGTTAAACACGGGAAACACCGATAGTAATAACGGGGGAAAACACAAGCCCACCACGGACGATGCCACATAGCTAAGGACACAGGGCCCTGTGAGACGCCCGTTGACACGGGCCATAGGGGTAGCCTACAAACACTGACACCTAATCAAGGACTAATTAATCCGGTTCAAGGACGATTACAAGGCATAATGTTCACCCAGTTCATGAAAACGTTATTTAACTTACATTCCCAAACAAATGTAAATACCAGAAAATGGGGACCTGCGAGTCCTTCTGCGATGGGGCCTGCGAGCCTAACTTGTTACCTTTCATAATAGCATACAATGGAGACCTGCGCGTCTCACCGAACATTAATATATGCAAAATGAATAAAAATTATATTCACAAAAAAAAAAATTCTTACAGCTTTGTGTGATATCCAACTTTTGAAGTGAAGAAGATCGAGGACAGCTTTTAGTTCCCTGAAGTTTGAAGATGGGTGAGCATCTTTTCTGTACCACATCCCTTGACACATATGGGATTGGAAATGAGCACTCCAACCGTGTTGTGAGGTGTCTGTAGTAATGATAAGCCATTCTTTTGGATTGAAAGATAGACCCTTTGAAAGGAAGCTGGATCTTTTCTACCAAACTAGTTGACTTCTGATTTTGGAAGATAGCAGAATTTCCAAATCTAGATTGTCTTCCCTTATTGACCACTTCTGTAGAATTTCCCATAGAAAGGCTCTCATGGGTGCTCTTGACCACTTTACTGTCGGAATGTACAATGTTAATGTCTCCAAGATACTATAGCCCTTCAAATTGAACAGCTTGGTTCTTTTTGTAAAAAAGATACTTCTCTTTTTTATTTCCTTTTTATTTCTGGAGCAAGGTGTAATGAAAGACTCCTTGAGTTTATGATGAATCTCAGAACTGAGCTTCTGTAGCGGGATGAAGATGAGACTTTTTTCGATTGATCACCTAACCGTGATGTTCTAAGAAATCTATAGTAGTCTGGACGGGAAGCTTCAGATATGGAATGATAGCAATACTTTTTTCCCTTAAAGCAGCAGTAATGGGAGTGAGAATCTTCATGAAAATTCTTGGATCTGAAGTTAGATCGAAAGGTAGAGCTTTGAATTGAAAATTGAGAAGTTTCCCTCTTATTCTTATTACAAATCTTAAGAATTTTCTTGACGCTTGAGCCATAGATACATGAAGATAAGCCATATCTGTATGATATGCGTAACCGATAGAATGGATTACATACGGAATTTGTGGTATGGGATGATCGTGTTCAAATTCTTTAGATCCAGGATAGGCCTCAGGGATTGATCTTGCTTTGGAACTAGAAAAAGACAAGACTAAACGTCTTGACATTCTTGGTTCTTTTGGACCTTCTCTATAACCCCTTTCCTCAAAAAAGATACTGCTGCTGCCAAAAGATCCTCTGTTGTTTTTTTATTTTTAAAAAGAAATTGTGATACTGTGCCTTGGTATTTCTGTAATTCTGAATTTGTAGCCATCTGCAATGATATTGAGAACCCAAGGATTTTGTGTGGTCTGCTCCCAAGCCTGAAAAAAAGTATTGCAGGCTGCCTCATATCAAGACCTCCTATCTTTATCTTGTCTTCTAGATTTATATTGAAATCTGGATTCCTTCTGGAATCTATGAAATATTCTAAATAGGTCTTGATATCCATAATTCTAGAGCGTGCGAAACTGGAAGTTTTTGTAACACGGCTTCCAAGAGAAATTTCTATCCTGGAGAATGGCCTTTTTTTGTTTCAGACATTCGTCTGATAATCTCTTCCAGAGGAGATCCAAGTAGCTTAGATTTTTCTAAAGGCAATTCACACAGGGCAGACTTGGAAGCCGTATCAGCAGACCAAGATTGTAGCCATAAATCTCTTCTGGCTACAGAGGAAAGGCCCATAATGCGCGCTGCCAATTTCAGAATTCCTTCTGACATATCCATTAAATATTCATTGGAGAGCTTCAAGTTATTCATAATATGGGCTAAATCTGTATCAGCGTCTTCCATCAAACAATCTTCCAGAGATTGTGTCCAAAAGCTTGGAGCTTTAACAACAGAAGCCCTTGCTAAGGCTGCATTACATTGAAAGCCAGCTGACTGGAAGGCTCTTTTACAAGATGTCTCAGCCTGTTTGTCCATCGGATCTTCAAGGCTGGAAACTTCACCAATTGGAATGGTTGTCTTTTTTTGAAAGTTGAGCTATATGAATGTCTACCTAGAGTTCCCATTTATCATCACTTTGGATCTTGAAAAGATTCTTAAAATGCCTTAAAATAAAGGCTCTCCTTTCTGAGTTTTTCCATTCTCTGTACATCAAATTAATTAGTTTCTCTTGAAGAGGAAAACCTTTTTAATTAGATTTTTTAGGTGGATCTTCACTCAAGTTCAGTGATACCTCCTTCATAAATTTTCTCGGTTCGTCTGGTGGAAAACCCATCTCCAAACTAGATGAGGAATCAGAAGATTCTGATATAACTGAGGCAGAGCATTCTCCTGAAGATCTTTCTGAACAAGATGAAGATCTTTTATGCTTCTTACTAGCTGTAACATGAAAAGCTACTGGAATACTTGATCTGGCTGTTTCCTTAAAAGATTCAAAGGTTTGAGCTAGATTATCTTGGAACCAAGACAGAAAAGACTGCGTGTCTTTCTGCATGGATTTTTCCAGATTATAAGATGAACATAGATTACAGACCTTCTTCTTATATCCACCTGGAAGAGGAATAGAACATTCACTGCAGCATAAATGTTTAGCCTATGCAGTCACTTTCCTGGGTTTAGGTGCAGGATGCCTATCCTTTTCCATTTTATCAGGTGAAATAGGAATAGACATTCTGAAAACGAAAACAAAATCAACTTTAAAATTCAAATTTGAGAATTAAAGTAGAGACAAATCTATCTCACCTCAAAAACCTCAGAGCTGTGTGGGGGGCAGGGGGGCGAGGGCTGGTGACACGGCAGACCCAATCTGAACAGCATCTTGCTGACAGGAGGGTCTAGCACAGCTTAAATAGCTCTAGCAGTTTAAATTTAGCCAGCATTTTCTGTCAAGGAATAATGAGAACGTGCATACCTGGTATTAAATGTGATGCACCTAGATAATTTTTGGGCATTTTTGTATGAAACAAAGGGACTGTTTTGATTTGCTTTTTATACACAAGCAACAATTGAGTCCCTATCATTGTTCCTAATTGGGGACCCAAAGTGGTATAAAACAACCAAGTTCCGACCTGCGCATGCACAGTAGCACAGTCGGAACTTCGGTGGAACGCAAGGCCTCACGGCGTGCATTCCACTGCTGTGCACAGGGGCCAAACAGGAAATGCCGGGACCATTCTCAGCATAAAGAAGTTTACCTAATTCGCTCCGTAACTTCCGCAGGAGCCAGAGCCGGATCACTCAGCATACCACCCGGGCAGTATTTGGACCATTTCCCACAGGCAACATCCCGTGTGCCTCACCATCCTAAATAAACTACCTGTCTGTCCAGTGCTGGGACAAGAAGAACTGGTTAGTAGTAGGCCGTGTGGAATATAAGTGGAGAGTGGGAGGAGCACGTTTCGTCAATTTAATATCTTGTAGGCTTCTTGTCCCAGCATATGGAAGTACAACCACCATTTGCTAGGAAAATAAAAATGTATTCTGAAATCGGTAATGCAAGTTTTTTAGAAATGAAAGGCACTCTTAACATTTTAGAAAAATTTAGAAACTTTATCAAAATGAGACCCATTAAATCATAACGCGGCACTGACCAATAGATTTCCGACTGAATGATTGTTAATCATTGGTTGACTCCTCCATAATAGGCATTTATGTTTCTCTTCACATTCAGTATATATGATTAATAAAGCATTTTTGTATTTTTTTTTCAGTTTTAATTATCTTGGAATTACAATATTCTTCTTATTCCATTTTTGCAAAAGATTTTATAAGCTCATTGTAACGGAGCTCCCTGTACTCCGACCGAGTACCCTCCGTTGACGGATGCTCCTAGCGCTTCCTGAGGATTCCAAACACTGCAGCAGACACCACAACCACCGCTGACTCCACAACCGCCGTAGCTTGACTGGAGTCTCGCCGTCTTCCTTCCACCCTGGATCAGCTTCTGTCCTCCAGGACTGTGTGGGAAAGAACTCTTCCTTCCACCCTGTATGAACCTCCAGCATCCAGGACTGTGTGGTGAAGACCCCTCCTCCAAGGAGAGCGTGTCAGGAACAAGCTCTTAAAAGAGCTAAGTGACTCAAGCTCAGGGGAGCATGCAGAGCATAGCAATCCCCAGTGTGATTATAACAGCTCCCTCCAATAACGAGACAAGGCTACATTTAGAGGGATCAAGAAGAACTGTCAAAACCTTTATTTCCCTTGGGACCAGCCAATAGGGTCACCACAATAACATTGTTGTGAAACCTCAATAAAATCACAAACAGTCAAATCATATCAAGCAACACACAGTGACTTATCACAACACAATGGCACATTTTTAAAGGGGTGGGGGGAGACAATATTTAACAGTAAATATCTCACCTGCCTGCAGAATTAGCAATATGCAAATCTACCCGAATATGCAAATGAACCAGTCTTGCAATTCAGGTAGTGCATATTGCTGTTGCTACCAACAGAGGGCACTAGACAAGCTCCATAGCCAAACCCACCTAGTTGGTAGCAAACCTCAGCAATACAAGAGAGCAGGCAATACATTACACAGTACACACACACAAACTATAAACAATTACATAACACACACCCTGCACCTATAATGGGTACAGGGTGACTAAAACATAAGATAAATAAAGCAGCCTACATAAATAGTCTGTCTGAAGGTAGACTAGGGGCTTTAAAGCCAGATACATGAAAGAGTCATAGTCACAGGGGAGGAGGCTGGCAATTAGGCCTCTCCAGGACCAAGTGGCGAAGGGCACTTCGTCACACTCATCAAGGCATGAGTCAAATATAAATTCATAAGCTTGATTTTCTGCAAAATCGGAGATCTCAGTGTCATTATCATAACTTATACTAGACTGTAACATTGGTGATTCAACAATAGAATTTCCAGATTCTCTGTTAATTAAGAAACTTTTAGAACTTGGTGTCATATAATTTTTTGTCCTTTTTTGGGGGAGGTTTCTGAAAATTCCATTATTTTATCATCATTTAATCATCATTTAATTGACTCATTTCATCCTCTATAATTTCTGTATCTAATGACTTCTCATTTTCAGATTTATTGATTTCTTCACAAAATTCTTGTGGTCCAGTCCAAGTTCCAACATCCTTAAAATTCAATAAACCGATTGTAGAAGTAGCAACACTTACAGACCTATTTGTACACTTTGTCTATGTGCCAATAGATCTAGTTGCAATTTTACAAGTAGAAACAGCTTTGTCATTCCACGATTAGTGATATTTGAAATAATAGGAATGGTGTAGCCTATTTCCGAATAATAGTCATGGTCTAAAACAAGTGAATCCTCTCCAGTTGTTGTTCTAAAACAATGTATTTCAGTGTTTTGCTGATGGATGGTATTGATATGCACACACTGTTTCCAGATAAATCAAAAATTTAATTTGGAAGGTTTAAAAATCTGTCACTAAATGTATTTTTTTTTTTTAAATATGGCTTCCTGATGTAATTTTCTAAATTTTGATCCTATGTGTGAGTAACAGTCAGGTGTAAAATGTTCTGAACATATCCTTAAAGTAGTTGAGTCAAAACGCTGCAATATTAGCTGGATGACCATTTCAATATTATGAAATTGATCACCAGTGGCTTGGACCCATGCTCTAACTTTTTCGGTTGAAGTAGGAAATCGATGCAATGAGATGTGTACATCAGTATTCGTTTGGTTGTTACTGCATCTTATCACCAAACACTTATGCATTTTTCTGATTGAAAGAAGAAAATAAATTTACTTGTAATAGACGTTTTTTAAATTAAATATATATTTTCGAAATCACTTACACAAAGCTACTGGAAGACTTCAATACATTCAAAAAGTAATGGATGCAGATGTATGTATGTGCAACATTAGTATATTATATAATTGGCAAAATTAGATTTACACATATGTAAATCCACTTACAACAACATTAACGAAATGTCATGAGCCAGATCAAAACTAGAAGTTAATGAATGAATACAAAGAATTCACTGACCAGTCTCCCCACACTTAAAGCAGCATTGTCATGGCCGCATCATTTTTTTTTTCTAATCTCCTCCCAACTGCACTACACATAATAGTCCCCTTCTAGTCAACCCCAAATTCCCCAAAGTCCTGGGCACGGTCATCTTTGTGTGGGCATACAGAGGCCATGTGGGACACGTCATCTGCCCACACTAGATAGCGCTGTGAAATTCCCTCACATGCCCAGGTAAACACTTGGGCATTCGCTATTATCCAAAATTTGGAAGAGAATTTCAGCTATTCATTTATTCATCAGAAAGACGAATGAATAAATAGAAATTTCACACATACAAAGACTGAATTTTCAAGTTTTTTCCTTCGGTAAAACGCAAGCGTGTGTTCCATGCGTCATGTCACATGATAGTGCGTCTTTCGTCATCATTATGCGTTTCATGCTTTGCTTTACATACTCATACTTGTCTCATGGTCTTCTTGGAACGCATTTTGCGTTCCATTCCCTTGTCAATATCGGATTAGACATAGAGGAATATAACAATATAAAGAAAGTGTTCTGTATACAAGAGGCGCTTAGTGAGTTAACAGAATAACTTAGGTGGATGAACAGCAGTTCTACACACGTGTAAATACCCCCAAAATTACACACAAATAGTATTGACGATCGGGTGACCCAGGTGAAATAAACCACCAAACGAGTATACTTAGTGGCGCGCTATAACAAAAGTAGACTTACCCCTATACAATATGGGGAAGTATATGAATACACAATTCCCTACAAGGGAAAAAATATATATACAATAGTGAAGTATATCAAGCCCAACAAGGTGGTGAAAAAGAGAATATGGACCACACTCACATGGTCCAGAGTCACATATGGATAGGCTCAAATCACTTGCATGGAAGTATATTGGGTAATACCAAACATTCTCTGAATCCCTGATCAGATTTTCTTCAAAATGGGAAGACAAAAAGAAGAGAGACAAGAACTTCTGGTGCAGAATTGGAGAAGTCTCTAACAAGTGATTGCTCACCTTTTAAGGAGCCAGTTATACTAGGCTCTCTGTATATCGGTATATGTTTTTATAAGGAGAGCACTGCCCCTCTTGAATGATATGAACAGAAAACAATAGAGGACCTCTGGGTACAAAGATCACTTAAAATACACTTCATTAAAATATATATAGAAAGGGCTAGTGATACCAGTCCACAAATACAGATGGTCCTCCTCAGAGATGCGTTTTGTCTGTTAGTTTTATCGATCGGGATGTCCGTTTTCTGTTCAGTTACGATATTTTAATATATGAGTCCTTTTCTGATTGGTCTGCATGCTCCTTCAGTGACCAATTGCCTTGCTCGCTTCTGGGGGTGTGTGTTCGTCAGCTGAATCCACTGAGGGATTATCCCCAAAACTGGAAGTGACGTTGCGGACCAGACACAATATCATTTCCGGTCCACCCATCTTCAGCATATCATTGCCTGTAGTTCCGTTACGGCAATGATCAGTGTGGGCAATTCCCTTATCATGCATATGTAGTGCTATATACCAGGTACTGGCAGATAAGATCTTAGGTTAATTTAGGTGATATCGTTCACCTAACCATCACTTAGAGAATAATAGTCCAATGATCAATACTCATATTGTGTCAGGTTCAGGAACAAAGAGGAAAAAGAAGAAAAAAAAGAAGAAAAAATGCATTGAGTAAAAATGCAGATATATTATAGCACACAATCTTCTATTTAAAAAAACAAGCATTATCGTATATAATAATAATATTGGCTATACATTAACCCCTGATTTACCACATAATTTGTTCACAGTAGTGACTTCTCCAACTCTAAACCAGAAGTTATTTTTTTATGAATATAATATTTATTTTTCATTTTTGGTTTTCAATATGCAATTGTATACGGCTTGGAACTCACAGGCTCCTAAGAGGATTTTATCTTTAGGCGACGCGCAGGTCTGGGTACCTTTTGTCTGGGTATCTTTCCTGGGACTCGCAGGTCTCCATTGCTTAGTTTTTAACAGTTTGTAATCGGACACGCAGGTCCTTTTTGTTTAGTGCGCTTATACAGTGTCGGTGTTGTGGTATGGTTCTATGTTGTGTGGTTGAGTATTATTGTCTCTGGGTAGGTTGGTGTTAGGTATATAGGATGGGTGATATATTCTTTCCCTTGGGGTAGGAGTCGGGATTGTCCGTCTTTTCAATTAGGGCTTATCCTCGAAACCAGAAGTGACGTTGCGGACCAGACGCAACATCATTTCCGGTCCACCCATCTCCAGCATATCATTGCCTGTAGTTCCGTTACGGCCATGATCAGTGTGGGCAATTCCCTTATCATGCAGATGTAGTGCTATATACCAGGTACTGGCAGATAAGATCTTAGGTTAATTTAGTTGATATCGTTCACCTAACCATCACTTAGAGAATAATAGTCCAATGATCAATACTCATATTGTGTCAGGTTCAGGAACAAAGAGGAAAAAGAAGAAAAAAAGAAGAAAAAATACATTGAATAAAAATGTGGATATATTTTAGCAGACAATCTTCTATTTAAAAAACAAGCATTATAGTATATAATAATAATATGGGCGATACATTGACCCCTGAGTTACCACATAATGTGTAAGCAAACAGATAACATCTGCTAAATAATTAGTCAGAGATGCCATATCTGTATATGAATATAGTGTAGCAAGCAAAATTCTATTTTGACCCCTTAAGGACCAAACTTCTGGAATAAAAGGGAATCATGACATGTCACACATGTCATGTGTCCTTAAGGGGTTAAATAATAAGATCTATAGCAGCATATTATATGATAGTATTGGCTATGTATTAACACCTGGTTAACCACACTATGTGTAAATGAGCAGATAATATCTACTATACAGTTGGCCAGAAATGCCATATCTGTATGTGAATTATCGTAGAACCTCTATCATAAAATATAATTGTTGGCCCCAACTAAAAATTATCTGTCATACAGACCATAAATTAAAATACATAAGATCAAAAACACTAAAACATCCAGCATAAAAAATACATTATTGTCAAAAAACTGTTGAAAAGCAGTTATAAGAAGTGACAAAGTTCAAAATCATTATTTAAACCATTTGGTTGAAGTGTATTCAAATGAAAAATCCACTTCATTTCTGTTTGTCTAATTTTTTTGATGATGTGGTTGCCTCTCCATTTAAAATTCACCTTCTGAATGCCCATAAAATTCATGTGGCTTGGGTCACTGTTGTGTCTGTGCCATTTTTAATATTACGGATATGCTCCTGAATTCGAACTTGTAAGGGTCGATCGGTGTGACCTATGTAAGATAGTTTACATGTACATGTGATCATATAGACAAGTAATGATTTCATTAGTTTTAAAATTTGTATTGTCATTTAGTAGATGTGCAAATTCTTTTATATTTCTTTTTGTGCTTTTTATACCTCTGCATGCTCCACACATCCCACACCGGTAAAAACCTTTAGACTCTTTAAATGGATTTTGTATATACTTTTTAGCCAGAAGCGGATTCTGTGACTACACTTCAAATTTGGGACACCCCTATAAATTACTTTAGGCTTATCTGGTAAAATCGAATTGAAGATTATGCTAGCTTTTAATGTACTAATAATCTTAATTTTAGTAATGACAGGAGGCGAGTATTTGCATAACTCTCTTTACTGAAAATCTCCAGCAGCACAGAAACAGTAACAACCAATCAGAAAAAGTCAGATGTCACATAAAATGCCCTGACAGTGACATCATTTCCTCTTTCTTTGTAGCGAGGATATAAACAGGTAGAATAAAACATAAGATAAAAGAGTTAAACGATAATATCAGTCCAACTTGGAGTCCAACAACAATATTTGAATACAAATGGAAGCTTCAAACATGTACGTAGAAAGATGAGTCCATCCTTGATCAGTATCCAATTATGCTGAAAGAAAAAGAAATAAGTGAAAGGTTTCTGAAGTGGCAAATTGCCCGCATATAATGTATATTCGATTACACCAACAGCTATAATGCATGTTATGCTAACTGTAACTCTTTTAACAAAGTCAATGCTATATACCTATGTTACATCAATATCATAGATGATATAAACCAGATACCATTTAGAACATTTACAAAATAACATCACAAAGGGAGGGGAAAAAAAACAATAGGGTGGGAAATGCTCGCCTCCTGTCATTACTAAAATTAAGATTATTAGTACACTAAAGCTAGCATAATCTTCAATTTTACACATATCAGGAGGCTTTCTATTTGCATTTTTAACGCTATGAATTAACCAAAGTTAAAGAGGCATGCGAAGTCTGCCTAAAGTAGAACGTTCTAAATTTGCTCTGACGTGTCCAATCTGCACAACGCATAATATCAGCCAGGGAAGCTCCTGCCGACAATGCCTGTGAAGCGGCCGCACCCCTGACTGAGTGAGTCCCAAAACATGGTTCAACACCAGCTAACGCTAGAAGCCAGCGAATGCGTCTGGCCAAGGTCATAGTACACACTGGGCCGTGGGGTTTCACACATGAAATCAGAAGCTGATCCGCTGACAATGTTTGGATGGGAGCTGAGACTTCTATATAACGCATTAATGTCCTAACCACACACAGTCTGAGATCCGATACAACAAAACGGGTAAAAAAATCGACGAGGAGTCTAATTAGTCTGACGTGATATCTGGAAGGTAACCCTTTCTGGAGTGAAGGTGAAACCGTCGACATCAAACGCCCGTAAATCTGATATGCAACGAAACGAGACATAGTAAAAGGGGTGAGTTTGGCTGAAATTTGTTTCAACGAAGGTACGGGTTATCCCGCCACTCCCTCAGGAAGTGTAGCACCACATCCACATGCAATAGGCGTGAATATTTCGGTGCTGGAGGTCTCGACAGCTTGGCACCCCGAAGCAAGCGGCAAACTAACGCGTCGTGACCCACCGGAATGCCCTGTATCGGTAAGTGCGCTGCCGATATGGCCGATCTAATCACATTAAGGGATCTGTACAACCGCCCTTGTGAGAACAGATGAGATAGATAATTTAGTATCACAGGAATAGGTACTGTAAAGGGATCGTCCCTCTCCATACACCAACTATTCCAGGCTGTCCATGCAGAAATGTAACATCTTCTGGTGCCGGGATCCCATAAATCCCAAAGGAGACGATAGGCCCTGGACTGACCAGGAACCCCTGAAATCATCCAGGCTACCAGGTCTAGCTTCTGATCTAGAACAAGGGGATGATGTTCCCCTCGTGGTCCTGTCAGAAGTAGAGGGAAGGAAGGTAGCAGGATCGGTGTGTCGTAGGACACCTCTAATAGGTCTGGGAACCAGGCCTGGCTCTGCCAAAGGGGAGTGATAAGCAGTCTTGTGCATCTGTACATGTAGGATCACCCTCGCAATCATGGAAAACGGGGGAAAGGCATATGCCCCCTGTTTTGGCCATGTGTGCAGGAACGCATCCACTGCCTTGCAATTCGGGTCCGGAAGCCAACTGTAGTTGTTCGGTAGTTGGTGGTTGGTCCGGGATGCGAATAGATCCAGACTCAACAGGTGTTTCTGAAGCCTCAATTGTTGGAATATTGTGTTGAGTTTCCAGTCACTGTTGTCTCTCCAATGTTGAGAGAACCTGTCCGCCGTCAGGTTGGAAGTTCCTGGTAGATATTCCGCCTGCAGTGTGATGTTGCGTGATAGGCAGAACTGGTATATGTCCTTGGTGGCCTCTGTGAGGGCTTGTGATCTGGCTCCGCCCAGGCGGTTGATGTATTGTACCGCCGAAATATTGTCCATGCGGAGCAGAATGCAGCAGTCTGACATGTCTTTGGCTAGGCTGCGAATGGCGAAGGACCCCGCTATCAATTCCAGGCAGTTGATGTGGAGGTCGGTCTCTTCGCCCTGCCAAGGTCCCCCTGTGGAGGAGTCCACGCAGTGTGCGCCCCAGCCCCAGAGGCTGGCGTCTGATTGTACGATGAAGTCTGGGGATGAACCAAAGATTGCTTTGCCATTCCAGGCTTGCATGTGTAGCAGTCACCATCGAAGTTCTGTCCAAATGTCGTCTGAGAGCTGGATCCAGTGATCGTATGAGTGACCTGAGTGCAGGCATCTCGCTTTCATACGTTGCATGGCTTTGTAGTGTAGGGAATATTGCTTTGATTGAGGATGAGAGTATCCTGAGGGGAAAAGTCTCCATCTGGACGACCCGTCTGATCTCTTTCCAAATTGAGGCTATCTTTTCCGTGGGAAGTTCTTCGAGTCGATCTCGAATCTGAGGAACTGAATTGACTGGGCGGGAGAGAGAGACGATTTTTGTCTGTTCACCACAAAACCCTTTAAGGATTCCAGAAAGTGAACGACAAACTTCGTCTGCAATCGTAGTCTGGATGCGGATTCGCAGGAAATCAGCAAATCGTCCAAATAAACGAGACATTGCACGCCCAAGGTTCGGATGTGAGCCATCACCAGCTTCAGCAGCTTCGTGAATCCCCATGGAGCGGAGCTGAGACCGAAAGGCAGACATGTTAACTGGCATGTACATCCTCTCCAACTGAACCGGAGGAATTAATGACAATCTAGGGCGATGTGTACTAACAGGTACGCGTGAACCAGTCGTTCGCGGTGAGAAGATCTTGTAGGAGATGAATACCTTTCATCTTGAAATGTCTGTATACCGTGTAGTAATTCAGGTGTTGCAGATGATAACTGGTCGGTAATCACCCGTCATCTTCTTGACTAGGAAGATATTGCTTAGGAAAAACGCCGTCCTCCAATGTGTATTGCACTGCGCCCTTGGGTATGTTCTGGAGACCGTCGACCAGGAGCTGCTGGTAGCTCGGCTCTGCTGCCGACGAGCCCGCCCACAACCACCTCGTCCGGGTGGGGCCAAAAGACCTGTTTCCAGGAAGCTTGTGCCTTGTTTAAAGCGGTGAACAGGTTTACGTGTCTCTTGAGTTCGGTTATGAAGGCTTCTCTGAACAGTAGGCCTTTGGCTTCTGGCCCAAGTTCTTTGTGGTGAATATTCCGAGGGTCAAAGAGTGGTACTCCTGCTCTTCCAAGAAGGTACCATCTTCGGCCGTCTTAGCTTTTGGGACCCTCCGGGCATGCTTGTGTCCATTCCTCTCCCCGAGGACGGTCTCTTTGACATATTTTTAGGATGACTGCGGTAGGTCCTGCCATTCGTCCTCATCCGAAAGTGAGGCGTCTTTGCGCCACTCATCCACAATGTTAAGATCGCCTTGTGGGTCATAGTCCTCCTCATCTGAGGAAGGTGGTGGAGGGGAGCAAGATCCCGCTGTTCCACATGTTTGGGCCGTTTAACCGGTGCCTTGCCTTTTGGTTCTAGAGGCTGGGGGGCTTGTACCCTTCCAGAGTCGTTTGGACTTCGACAGTTCTGAGCCCGAGGCCTCCGTCATATCAGGTGGGCCTGTGTCTCCCTGCAGTAGGGGTAGTGCTCGTAACAGAGCCTTCTCTACTGAGGCCACAACCACAGTGTTAATCATCGCCTGGAAGTCTTGGGTCAGTTGCGGTGTGTCTTCCATGTCTGGAACTGTCCTGTGTGTGAAACAGTGACAGACAGTGAGGTGCAATAGTGGTAGGGTAATCACCTAGAGGTATCAGCCTCCTCGTACAACTGGGGCGAGCCCAGGATATAGTGACCCAAAAAACATATATTTATTAATACCCTTGAGTGTATAGTAGTAATGTGTGCCAATGCAGGAGGGCCTGATGGAATAGGGGGATACCCTTGAAAGATAGCAAAGATCTGAGTGTCTCTTATGTACTGGGTGTACCACCGTTGTACCCGGAGTTCAAACCACAATCACTTCAGATTAGTGCGACACAGAGGGACATTCAGTGCATAAATTATTTGATGACGTAGCAGATCCGCATATAATTAGCTGGGGTTCGCCCCAGGTGGTGCGCCGTGACAATCAGAGGACACCCACATTAACCATAGGCACAATATCCGGTAGACACGGATAGCTGGGGGTTCAGACCAGGTGGCATGCCATTAAAAACGCCAGAGAACAGCCACAGTATTGTTTGTACTCTCGGTACAGTATATATGTAAATAACCCTGTGCAGGGTAACAGTATACATGCACTCAGGCAGTATAATATATACACTCCGTTTCCTTGAGAAAAAGGGTGATGGCATGTTACAAGCATTGCATGCATATCTGGGGGGTCACCCCAGGTGGTGTGCCATGAAAAAATACCCAGAGGGCACCCACCTTCAATACGTACACTAGGTACAGTAAATATATATATATATATATATATATATATGTGTGTGTGTCTATCCCTGTGAAGGCTACTCTGCAATACACTCAGTTTCCTTAATGATCCTGCATGCAAATCGTATCCAGCAAGTGGAGTGGTACTGTTTCTTTAATGTAAAACTGACAGGCAGTGTTTAAACATCCATATATGTATGTGGATATCAGTTTGAGCTGAGCTGATTTACTGTGGAGGTAATCCTGAGAAAGGAAGACCAGTGCTAAGGTGCAGGACGGGTGGTGTGCCATAAAAAAAATACCCAGAGGGCACCCACGTTCAATATGTGCACTGGGTACAGTAAATATAAATGTACCCCTGTGAAGGGTACTCTGCAATACACTCAGTTTCCTCAGTGATTCTGCATGCAAAACATCTCCAGCAAGTGGAGTGGTACTGTTACTTTAATGTAAGAAACTGACAGGCAGTGTTTAAACATCCATTATATGTATGTGGAGATCTAGTTGATCTGGGCTGTTTTACAGTGAAGGCAATCCTAAGAAAAGAACAATGCTAAAGGTGCAGATCAGGTGATTTCCGATTTGGAAATGGCCGCAGTGAATCTCGCGTTTATACCCGCAAGGTCCAAGATGGCCGCTGTTCGCGCACAAATGTCAGCAAGGCTCTCGCTCGTCACGGACCCACTGCTATGCACGGAGAAAGCATCTCGGCCTCCCTCCACCCCGTCCCCACACAGTGCCAGCAAATACAGCCAAGGGCACTATCACAAGGTCCGTGGTGCGGGCGCGGGACTGACAGCCGCGATGCCCGCGGACCGAGGAGAAGGAAAAAAACTCCTCAGGCAATGTACAATAATAACAAGGGGACAGTGGGAGTGAAAAACTATAAAACAACATAAATCCAAAGAGGGACAGGGATAGGAGAGCCAGGGACTATAGTAGTAGATGGTAGAATAGGAAAACAATTACAAGCAATCAGTTAAATGAAAGTAATCAGGAGAGGCAAAATACTCTGACCTGTGCAGGCTGGAGCAGCAAAGAAAGAGGAAATAATGTCACTGTCAGGGCCTTTTATGTGCCATCTGACTTTTTTTCTGATTGGTTGTTACTGTTTCTGTGCTGCTGGAGATTTTCAGTAAAGAGAGTTGTACAAATAGGAAGCCT
The DNA here is from genome assembly GCA_933207985.1 of Pelobates cultripes. Classification (NCBI taxonomy): domain Eukaryota; kingdom Metazoa; phylum Chordata; class Amphibia; order Anura; family Pelobatidae; genus Pelobates; species Pelobates cultripes. Next base: position 181,211,513 of record OW240917.1, on the reverse strand, counting down.
CCTGTCATGTGGTAAAATTGTGAGTTTTGTCACTTTTTAAAATTGGCCAGTATTTAGAAATAATTTTCTTTAATTGTTTACTTTGACAATTAAAATTACAAATAAAGGGTATTGTAGTACCATCGGTATTCTGTTTTTTTTCCTTATAGCTTATTAGAGCTTCTCAGTCCTGAACTTCAACTTCTTGGAAAGCTTTATTCAATAGTGTATCCTCATACCCCTCCTCACTAATATCTCCTATAATTTTCTGTGCTTGTTCATGGAATTTAGCCTTATCATACAGTTTCTTTTTACTCTCATCAGCTGTGCCTTAGGAGCATTTAAAAGCCACGGGCAATAGTGGCAACTATTGCCTTGGATATAACTGTTGACATCGACCTTTATAAAATAAGTGCTTGTCTTGATGTTATGGGTTTCTAGAGATATTTTCATGTCCAAAAAGCTGACCGAACTATTACTAAAGGTGCTGGTCAATCTGATATCCCAGTCATTGACCTCAAGATGTGCTAAAAAGGCAATGAGAGATGGTTCATCTCCCTGCCAGATGAACAAAATGTCATCTATGTAGCGGCGATAGGTCACCAGATTCGCATTCCCACGTGTGCTGATCAAAAATATGTCTCTGTTCCCACAGTGACATAAACAGGTTGGCGTAACTGGGTGCGAATCTGGTGCCCATCGACGTGCCACAGATCTGGAGGTAAAAAGTGCCATGGTGCCAAAAATAATTATTGGTCAAGATTCAAAAAATTCCTTCTAATAAAAAGTCTATTTGAGTTTGTGGAAATTTGTTAGAAATCTCAAAAAAAATGTCTAGTTGCTTCGCATCCTTTGTCACGAGAAATTATTGTATAAAGCGAGCTAACATCAGCCGTAACTAAAAAATAATCTTCCTCCCATTTAATATCTTTTAAAATCTGTAGAATATTAAGGGTATCTTTTAAATAGGTAAGTTCAGTTCTGAACAATTGTTTGCAGACAATTATCGATGTATTGTGATAGCCTACTGGATATAAATCCTATGCCTGAAACTATTGGACGTCCTGGAGGTTTTTCTATATTCTTAAGGATTTTTGGGAGGTAATAAAACATAGGAATTCTCGGATATTGTACATTTTAAAATTCTAATTATTTTTTATTTAAAATGCCTATCAATTTTCCCTTATCAATATATTGATTATAACTAGCTTTAATTTCGATAGTTGGATCTCTTGATAGTACCTGATACGTTAAAACATCTCCCAATAGTCTTGTGGATTCTTCTAGATAATCACTCTCTTCCAGAAGTACAATCCCACCCCCCCTTATCAGCCGGCTTAATTACCAAAGTGTGGTCATTTTTAAAATCTTTCAAGGCCTGGCGTTCAGCAAAATTGAAGTTATAGCTAGTCTTCGTAGGGTTTTTCAATTTATTCACATCATGCATAAGCATTTTTTTGAAAGTTACCATCTCATCAGAGATGCAGTGCTTTGGAAAAAAAATGAGATGGATTTTTTAGGGGGTGTGTACAAATTCAGTATTAATGTTTGTGTCTGTTCTTGAGATGTTTTTTTATAAAGTATTTCTTCAGACTCATCTTTCTTTTGAACTTATTCAAATCGATATAAGTATCGAATTTATTCAGTGTTTTGGGGGGAGCGAATTTCAAACCCTTTTCTAATAAAGATTTTTGTGGGATAGTTAGTTCCCTATTTGTTAGATTAAAAATACCATTGCTCTTGATGACCTTTCTTTTCTTCCTTTTTTGTACAGAAAGTCCTCCTCTATTTCCCCTTCCTCTATACTCCTCTCCCTTTTACTGGGTGACTTGGAAGTTATCTGAGGGGCCTTGTCTCCCTTTGCTCTGTGTGTTCCAAAAATCCTGTTGTTCGGGTACATGCATCAAATGGGAGAATCTATTATATTCATATATGTTATCCTCTGTGTTATGTGTGAATCTCTTCCGGAGGGTGCACGTCTATCATGTTGTCTATATAGTGGATGAGAGTCTCTTTCTCTGGGTATATGTGTCCGTATATGATGGTGTTCTTGACGGTATGGTCTATCCTTATATATGGAATTTTTCTTTCTGACTATTCTGTCTGGTGTAGTCTGTTCCTCATTGAAAGAGACTTGTCTATTCCTCAGCCTAGGAGGAGATTTCTTGTGTACAGGTGTGTTCGTATCTGTAGGGATTCTATACTGACGAATGTTGGACCTTCTATGTGTTGGTGTGAGTGGCTTACGTTTAAACTCCAGCTGATCATTTCTTCTAGGGTATATATCAATATGATGTCTATTAGTGTACCCGTATTTCTGAATTTTCTTTGGGACATTATAATTCTTCCTAGAGTATGTAAAAATCCTCTTATTATTGTAGTCATCCTTATCTCTGAGGTATTTCCTCTTTTTTATTTCTATTACTCCTTTTTCCATTTTATATTTAATTTCTTCAGTTATGGATTGATATTTATCTGGAGACGTGTTGTTAATCCAAAAATTCTGTAATTCATTGATTTTAGCATCTAATTTGGTCAATGTATTTTTGCGTCTTCGGATGATTAATCACATTAGATCGAAAGAAAAGCTCTCTAGCATGTCCTCCCGTTCCTTAACAAAATCTTCTTCTTCCTGTTCAAAAGAAGGACCTTGTAAAAATCTCAGACCTCCTGGTGTAATTTTTTCTTTAGCATACTTTTTTAAGGTGGCAATTTCCCACTTAATTCTCATTTATTTTCCCATAGTTTTCTCTAATGTAGTAATGCAATCTTCAACCTTAACTTGTATTTCTTGTGTATCATTATGCTTATCCTGCACTTTATCATCAAACAAAACATCAATGTCTTTTCCACATCTATTTCTGTTTTCGAACAATGCCATTTCTTAACAACAGCAGCCCACACAGATTAGGAGATAAATACTGTATAACAATATAAAGAAAGTGTTATGTGTACAAGAGGCGCTTAGTTAACAGAACTGTAGGTGGGTGAACAGCAGCTCTACATACGTGTAAATACCCTCAAAATTACACACAAATAGTATTGACGAATTGGTGACCCAGGTGGAACAAACCACCAAAAGTGTACACTTAGTGGGGCGCTATAACAAAAGTAGACTTACCCGTAAACAATATGGGGAAGTATATGAATACACAATTCCCTACAAGGGAAAAAAATATTTACAATAGTGAAGTATGTCAAGCCAACAAGGTGGTGTAAAAGAGAATATGGACCACACTCACATGGTCCAGAGCCACATATGGATAGGCTCAAATTACTTGCACAGAGGTATATTGGGTAATGCCAAACCTTCTCTGAATACTTGATCAGATTTTCCTCAAAATGGGAAAAAAAAGAGAAACAAGAACTTCTGGTGCAGAATTGGAGAAATCACTACTGTGAACAAACATGCAATAACAAGTGTTTGCTCACCTTTTAAGGAGCCTGTTATACAAGGCTCTCTGTATATCAGTATATGTATTTATAAGGAGAGCACTGCCCCTCTTGAATGATATGAACAGAAAACAATAGAGGACCTCTGGGTACAAAGATCACTTAAAATATCCATTATTAAAACAAAAAAGCATTAAAATATATATAGAAAGTGCTAGTGATACCAGTCCACAAATATAGATGGTCCTCCTCCGAGACGCGTTTCGCCTGTCGGCTTTATCGATCTGGATGTCCGTTTTCTGTTCAGTTCCAATATTTAAATGTATGAGACCTCTTCTGATTGGTCTGCATGCTCCTTCAGTGACCAATCGCTGTGCTCGCTTCTGGGGGTGTGTGTTCGTCAGCTGAATCCACTGAGGGATTATCCCCAAAACCAGAAGTGACGTTGCAGACCAGACGCAACATAATTTCCGACAACCCATCTCCAGCATATCATTGCCTGTAGTTCCATTACAGCCATGATCAGTGTGGCTAATTCCCTTAACATGCAGATGTAGTGCTATATACCAGGTACTGGCAGATAAGGTTAATTTAGGTGATATCGTTCACCTAACCATCACTTAGAGAATAATAGTCCAATGATCAATACTCATATTGTGTCAGGTTCAGAAACAAAGAGGAAAAAGAAGAAAAAAAGAAGAAGAAATGTATTGAATAAAAATGCAGATATATTATAGCACACAATCTTCTATTTAAAAAAACAAGCATTATCGTATATAATAATAATATTGGCTATACATTAACCCCTGATTTACCAAATAATTTGTTCACCATAGTGACTTCTCCAACTCTGCACCAGAAGTTCTTTTTTTATGAATATAATATTTATTTTTCATTTTTGGTTTTCAATATGCAATTGTATACGGCTTGGAACTCACAGGTTCCTAAGAGGATTTTATCTTTAGGCGACGCGCCGGTCTGGGTACCTTTTGTCTGGGTATCTTTCCTGAGACTCGCAGGTCTCCATTGCTTAGTTTTTAACAGTTTGTAATCAGACACGCAGGTCCTTTTTTGTTTAGTGCGCTTATACAGTGTCGGTGTTGTGGTATGGTTCTATGTTGTGTGGTTAAGTATTATTGTCTCTGGGTAGGTTGGTGTTAGGTGTATAGGATGGGTGATATATTCTTTCCCTTGGGGTAGGAGTCAGGATTGTCCGTCTTTTCAATTAGGGCTGGGTGTATATGTGGCCCCCTTCAAAAGGTAGTGATATAGGGTATGGTTGGGTGCACTACCCTGTGCATGGGTTAGTCTGAGTCGTAGGTCTCGGGGGAGGTGGTTGTGGGTTTCATATGTTTCCTATGAAGTTTTCCTTTTTTTTTTGTCTCTAAGTTGTAGGACCTTGGGCCCCAGTCCGTCTCCTGGCCCTCTGTTATTTGGGTAGGTCTTAGTGTAATATGTTTTGCGTTTGTGTTTCTATCCGGGTGCGTGTGCCCTACTGGAGTGGTGGTTCGCTGTACCCTTCTCTCTTCATATCCAGTTTTTTGTGGGTCTTCGGTGTGATTGAGGGTTGTTTCTCAGGTGTCCCGCAAGGTTGTGAATGTGGCCTGGTTTAGTGGGGGTAGGTGGGTGGGGTTTGGGTACTGTTGGAGGTGTAGGGATGTTCGTGGGTGTCCGGGAAGGTCTTTGGTCTATTGTCCTCTGAGGTCTAGGGTTTGGTTCATAGGTTCTATCAGTTGGCGTTGTGGTGGTGTCATATCGGAGCCTTAGTTGGAATTCGTCTTTTGCTGTCTCAAGAGTCCAGTGCGTCCATATGTCTGTGTATGTTCTGGGGGTGGTTGTGGCGGTCATGGTCAGTTCCTCTATTGATCTGAGTTCCTCCATTTGGTTGAACCAGATTTTTAGTGAGGGTGTCACCTTTTGTTTCCATAGCTGAGGGAGAACCTGTTTGGCTATATTTAGTATTCTGATAGTCATGGATTTCTTGTACTTGGATCTGGGAATGGGTGTAATGTGTAGCAGCATTTCAGCCGGCACCAGGGGGGGCGGTGCATCGGAGAACATCTCTAATATTTTATGTATCCCCTCCCAGTATGGTTTGATCATCTCGCAGTCCCACCAGATGTGTTTTGTGGTGCCCACCTCCCTCTCACATCTCCAACACAGCTCGGAGTGGTCCGAGTCTATCATGTGGAGGAGATGCGGTGTCCTGTACCAGTGTGTTAATAGCTTGTAGGCCGTCTCCTGTGTTTTACTATGTACTACAGTGATGTGTGAGGTAGCAGATGGAGTCCCATTCTGTGTCCATAAATGTATTGTCTAGGGCTGTCTCCCATTTCCCCATGAAAAGGGATTTCTCTGATGGGGTTTCGGTTTGGAGCATGGAGTACAGTAAGGAAACTCCATGCGGGACTGGGTCTGGTTGTAGGCAAGTCGTTTCGAATGTGGTCCAGTCTCTAGTGAGTGCTAGTCCCTGGGGCAAAGTGAGGACGAAGTTGGCCAGCTGAGTATGTTTAAAGCGGTACATGAAGGTGGTTGGGTCTCTCCCAGCATGTCTGCTAGCGGTTTGCATTTCCCTCTCAGTAGTATGCGTTGTAAGCGTGGTGAGGGGACTGGGAGAATATCTCTAAATGTCTTTGGGTCCAGTCCAGATGGGAAGTCCTCATTGTGTGTCAGTGGTAAGAGGGGGGATGGGTACGGCACCAGGTTCCCTACTTTTGAGGCCCTCCACCATGCGCCCAAAGTATGTAAATATGGATATTTCTCCTCTGTCTGCGGTCTCTCAAGGCATCCCATAGACCGGTCTTCCTGCCTCTGTCTCCTCCACCACCTTCCAGAGTTTGTGTACTTTTTCTTTTGACCACTCTACCACTCTCTGGAGGTGCGTGGCTACATAGTAGAGATGGAAGTCTGGGAGGGCTCCTTTGTCCTTGGGTTGTAGTAGTCCGGTGAGTCTCATCCTGGGTCTTCTGTCATTCCATACATACTTCATCGCGATTCTAAGGGAGTTAAAGAATGTTTTAGGGATCGTGATGGGGATGGTTTGGAGGAGGTACAGGAGACGCGGGAGGAAGTTCATTTTTATGACTTGGACTCTCCCCAGCCACGATATGTGTGGGAACAACCAGTCCCTCATGTCCTTTTGGAATGTATGTAGCATATCCGTGAATTTTTCCCAAAACAGGACTCTTCCTGGTCAGCCAAACTCCCAGATATCTGATCTTGTGGTCGGCCCATTGGAATGGGAAGCTGCGTCGTAGAGGAACGGCACAGTTGGCTGGTACGCTGATGTTGAGGATGTATGAGTTGGTGTGGTTTATTTTCAGGTTGGACATATCTCCAAATGTCTGGAGGGCTTTCAGTATGTTGGGGATGGAGATCTCCGGGTTGGACACCACGAAGAGGAGATCATCCGCGAATGCAGCTACGTTTCAATTCCTTTTTTGATATTTCCAATATGTTTGGAAATTCTCGTGTGTAGACATCTAATAATCCTCCCTACATATATTAAATTACAGGGGCATTTTAAGACATAACACAAATAGGAAAAAAAAAAACACCCCAAAAACAGTGATAGTATAAATTAAAGGGGTAGCACACCAAAAATACAAAACATACAACCTGTATGTAATAAAGAGCAATTCTTGAGAAATCTAAAAATATGAAAAAATTGTACAATAGTGAAGTATGTAAAGAACACCAAGCTCAATCCCGGAGGTAGAGAACTTACAGACAGTAAAGATGATCTGCGCTTATCTCCCTCTTTATTATAGGGTATCTCAGGGCAGCACTGTGATTCTTGTCATAGAGGATTTTGATGTCGTTCAAAATATTTATAGTGAAACTACCATCCTCAAAGAAAGAATATGTATATAGAGTAGTATTGTAAACAGCAATATATTTATTGATACTGATTGCACTTACATAAAAATTATTTTAAGTCAGCATATCTCCATCCAACAGATGGTACCAAACCATAGAAGGTCCAACTCGAACAATGGAAAAAATATAGCAGCAAAGGTACAAGTAAGACAAAAATAAAAATACAAATAGTAAGACGTAGGATAAAAATGTCCCAGATAAAAATCCAACGCGTTTCGTCTTTAAGACTTCCTCAGGGATATAAAGCAGAACTTCAAAAGAGCTTCTTTTTTATATGTTCCGGACAATTTGTTGAAAATTGGCGCCAGTAGATTAGTACTTCCGCATTTCGTCTAAACTTCCATCCGATTGGATGAACGTGATGATGATCACGTTCATATTTGCGGACATCAGGTATTTTTATGCGTTCCACTGTGGAACGCATATCATCAAAGGCTCTAAGTGGGTCTATTCCGCGTTCCAACATGGAACGCACTGCAACTGCAGGAAAAAGACAACAACCAAAAAAGAGAAAACGAAGGGAGAACCCTTCTCATACATAAAAACTAGGCTATAATAAAAGATATATATATATATATATATATATATATAATGAGTGAATGCAGAAACCATATTAGTTCCATATAAAAATGACCTTGTGTAGTACACAGATATTCATATATCCAGAAAAAAATAATCTTTTTTAATATATGATGCATAGATATTTTACTTATCAAATATTGATTACTATGTCAAAAATAAAAATAAAAATATCTATCTAAACATACTTAAAAGAATAAATGAAAAAATACAGAAAAAATACAGAAATATATAATATAAAATAAAATAGAAAAAATACATATACAGAAAAAAATATATATACATGATCAAGTTGATAAGAAATGAGAGGGGAAAAAAAGCGAAAACAGTAGCAACTAACAGAAAATCAGAGAAGTCCTGTTAAATCAATTTCTTGATTTTAAGACATAAATTACCCCTTTCGAGAACCAGGTAACTTGATCCTTAATCTTGAAACTTATTTCTTTGTTCTGAAAGGTCGTTATATGTCTTTTTACACTTTTTGTCTCTCTGCAGGCATGGCATGATCCACAACCAAATAAACCTTCGCTACTGTTAATGAAGTGGTCATCTTGAAACTACTCTTAACCAAAATATTTTTCATATTTTTACATCCTCTGAAGGTTAATTTGGGGTATTTTGGTAAAATGTGTTTTCAAAATGGGGTCATCTTTTAAAATATACCAGTATTTCTCAATTATATGTCTAACCTTTTTATGATTGCCAAGGTATATCTCCATTTCTATTAATTTAATTTTTTCCTCCTTTATAGTTTTTCAAACTTTTCCTTTGAATTTTTCCAACTTCTTTCAAACATTTTTCTAAAAGATTTTCATTATAACCTTTATCTAAAAATTGTTGCTTGATCTTGTTTGCCTGAATCCTGTGTGCAATCCCTCCTAATCCTCAGGAATTGTCTTTTAGGGGCATTGCTCAGCCATGGAGCATGGCGGCAGCTGGTCTTATTAATATAACTGTTAGTATCCACTTCTTTAAAATAATTCCTTGTTTGGATCATACAGTTGTGTATAAAAAAGTTCAAATTTTAAAACTATATTCTTGGCATCATATGTTGTAGTCAGGATGATTCCCCAGTCATTTCTTTTGAGATCTTCTAAAAAAAAATACAAATTTGTTTCTCCATCTTTCCAAATGAAAAATATATCGTCTATGAAATGGCGATAGGCTACCAAGTTGGCAAAATAGGGACAGAAATACATTATGGTTCCACTTATGTGAGTAAGTACTATTTGTATTCCTTCTCTGTTTTTGCAGAATCTGCAGACTTAAACAGAGTGAGGTATACGTATAAAGCTCCACCTACATTTTTGTGTATATTTTCTGTATTTGTTAAGTGTGGGTAGAGGGGATTCCCCACAGGTGTTTTAGAGCTTTCTTATTCACGGCACTTTGTACATTGTCTATTTGATATAGATACACACTGACACTCACAGATCAACACACTGACATAAATAAATACACACACACACACAGATACACATATCTAAACATGCACAATGGCACTTAAACAAATTGCAATTTACATAGTATATATATATATATATATATATATATATCCTCCCCGGCCCCCTACTTTTTTGTTGTAGGGGGCTGGCTGTCAATGAGAGGAGTCTGAGCATCTATACCTTACATTTCCCTCTCTCCTCTGTGTGCTCCCTTACTTATATTTCCCTCCTTGCTCTGTGTGCTCCCTTACTTACATTTCCCTCCTTGCTCTGTGTGCTCCTTTACTTAAATTCCCCTCCCTCCTTTCTGTGTGCTCCCTTACTTACATTTCCCTCCCTCCTTTCTTTGTGCTACCTCACTTACATTTCCCTCCCTGCTCTGTGTGCTCCTTTACTTAAATTTACCTCCTCTCTGTTTGCTCCCTTGCTTAAATTTCCCTCCCTCCTTTCTGTGTGCTCCCTCACTTACATTTTCCTCCCTGCTTTCTGTGTGCTCCCTCACTTACATTTCCCTCCCTCATTTCTGTGTGCTACCTCACTTACATTTCCCTCCCTGCTGTGTGTGCTCCCTCACTTACATTTCCCTCCCCGCTTTCTGTGTGCTCCCTCACTTACATTTCCCTCCCCGCCTTCTGTGTGCTCCCTCACTTACATTTCCCTCCCTGCTTTGTGTACTCCCTCGCTTCCATTTCCCTTCCTGCCTTCTGAGTGCCCCCTTACTTAAATTTACCTCCATCCTTTCTGTGTGCTCCCTTACTTACATTTCCCTCCCTGTTCTGTGTGCTCCTTTACTTACATTTCCCTCCCTGTTCTGTGTGCTCCCTCACATACATTTCCCTCCTCTCTGTATTCTCCCTCACTTACACCACCCTCCTCTCTGTGTGCTCCCTCACTTACATCCCCCTCCTCTCTGTGTTCTCCCTCACTTACATCCCCCTCCTCTCTGTGTGCTCCCTCACATTTCCCTCCCGTGCGTACTGTAGGCTGGGAGGAAGTGAAGCGATGAGGTGGACTAACAGATACGTAGTTGTAACCAGACAAATGGACGCACAGAAACAGAGGGGTTGAGGGTCCTGCTCAATGAGCTTGCATGCCAGAGTGAGTGAGGTATAGGTGTGATGGAATTTCGGTGAACTGTAAATTTAGTAGGCCGAGATTTCCACGTGGCATATGTGTATGTTGTATCAGTTAGTTAGTTACACGTAGCTAAGATACTGTCATCAATGTACTGAGCATGTGCAGGAATGCAGGAACTGAAATCACATTCCTTTCTCCTTTGTTTCGGATGAGCCATGTGGTCTGCCAATATAAGGAAATCCAAATCCTGTCCACTGATTGGTTAAGGGTATGTGCGGGTGGAGTTATTAATGGGAGGAATTATAGTTCTATAAAAGCATGTACTCCATGTGTTCGGCCCTCAGACCTGTTTTGGAACGTTAGTTCATCTGAGACCCGATTGGTATGTTAATAAAGACCTCTTACTTCCTGAAAACCTGCATCCATCTCTCTGTGTCTGGCTTCTGCAAGTTTACTCGATTACATAGGGACACAAAGGGTATAAGTAGGGGTAAAGAAATAGGTTGCTAGAAAAGTTTTAACTGAGAACTTAGATTAAGAGGGATTCCCTTTTTTGGGTTGCTGCCTATTTAAATTGTTTGGTTAATCAGAGCTGACCCTTTTGTGTGTTTCTTTTTTGTACATTACACGCAACATCACATTACAAGCATAATATCTACCAAATCTCACAGCAGATTGGTTTCCAGGAATTGGCGGGATTCCACTGGTGTGATGGTGTTCTCTCTTCTTCCTGATCTATGAGGTCCTTTTTTGATAGATTGCTCTATTGTAGCAACGCTAACCATCCATGGTTTACACAAAAAAATATAAAACAAGCACTCAACTTTAAGAGTTAATCAGTAAAACATGCACCTAATTTGGATAGGGTTCTAAATAGGTGAAAAGCCTGTTGCCACCCCAGGTCTATTTATACTACATATGAAAACCCATAGCATACAAAGTATTGCAGAAAATAAACTATATTCAACTAAAAGGCAATTAAAAGGCATCATCAGAAATAAAGTTCATAGCAATGCAAAATAAAACACCAATGTTAAACACAGTGCCAAAGTGTATATACATTAACCCTTTAGTGTAATACCAGTATATTGACCAAGGACTAGAGACTAAAGAAACCTGCCCAACATTTTGGCTAGGTGCTTTCCTCAAGGGGATCTTCAAAGCTAGCCATGGTTTCCGGATCTCCTGGAACTGTCAAGCAATGACCTAATTCTGGTACCAACATTTCAGATTCTCCGCGAGGAGACCGTCTACATATAGTGGCCTGGATGTTTTTTTTGTGGCTCTTGGAATGTAGGAGAATGATCACAAGTGGCTAACGACCTATTAAGCAAGTGGGGGATATCTAGTAGGGCCAAGTATATCTCCCCATCGGTTTGCCCCCACTACAGGAGAATAGGCTGGCCAGTGAACGAGATCTGTGATCTCCCCACCGGCGTGCCACCCCTCTATGGCCCTCTACCTAGAATGGTTTAGGAAATATGAATGTTGCTGGTGTATACAAGTGTGTCATGCAATCTAGCGCAATCATCTATGTACAGTACCCTTAAACATATACAGTATTATATATTAGAAACCACTGGCATACTTGTTTTTTTTTTGTTTGTTTGTTTTTAAATTCTTTATTTGTGACGTGCAGAAAAGGTACAGACATGTCCATATTGCCACAACAGCAAAGACATGCTTAATCATGAAGACAATAGTATGACATGGTATAAAATAGCATGGATTTTCAAAATAAAACATGATAAAACCAAATCTGTCAGAGGATGAATGAGTTTAAGTAGATGAACCATGACATTGTGATGATTATAAAAGAAGACAATGGTTGCAAGATGATTGGTACAGTGCCGAGGATAAAAGCAAAAATAAACCATAAACTGATGGTAGATTTCCACGTTAAACTCGAGCACTGGAGTTATGTCAAACGATAGATTGTAGAATCACTAGGAAAGACAACTACATAAGTGGAATGCAAAGTGTAAATGAGCAGAATGATAACAATCTATAGAGATTGGAAGGCAGACAGGATAATGTTACATCTGGCCTTGTTAGTAGTGCTCAACAAGAAATACTATGTATTGTTTGTTTCTGAAACCCCTTACCAAGGTGGCAGTGGAGGGATAGGGGAGAGATTAATTTCTCACCAAATAGCATTCCTAGTTAGAGAGTATCAAATCAGGCACAAATGATAACTTGATAGCCCCTATATAAGATTGCCGAACACAAACTAAATGCATAAGGGAAACCCTGCCAATCGGCAAAAACAAAGACAAAGCTAAAGATATTATTGACGGTATCGTAAACAATAGATGCAAATATAGGCCATAAAGGACCATCGCCAAATCCTGCTTTAGTCAGGTGGTCAGACAGTTTACCACTCTGGTTCTCGGGACGAAGGGCGTGATGTTGGAGGGGTTTCAGGTTCCACCAGAAGCATGTGTGCCAGAGTCAGTATGTGTTTCCACCAAACCCAATGTTGCGAGGAAAGTCGGCGCTTCTGCCTGTGAGTTGAGGGTATGGATAGACCCATTATGGGTAACAAGCAGAGATCCTGGTGCACCCCATCTATAGGCCACATCGGCAGTGTGTATTTGCTATGTGGTAGGGTAGAGTGACCTGTGCCATTGGAGGGTGGCCCCCGTTATATCTTGATAAAAGGTAAATGGGAATCGTCAACCATCAAAATGTAGAGGTGTCTTGCCTCTCAACGTAGTCATGATATGCCTCTTGTTTTGGGAAGATATGTAGCATAAGATGACATCCTGAGCCACATGAGGTGAGTAGCTGGAGGGGCCAGAGGCCCAATATACTCTGTCTATGACCATTGTTCTAGCCACAGTTGAGGGCCATATAGTTGCCAACAGCCTCCTCAGGTTGTGCAGTAGCTCCTCTGTCGTGGTAGGGATGCTATAGATCTTGACGTTGTTGCGCCTGTATCGGTCATCAAGAGCAGTGTGTTGCACAAAGCTTTGTACATTAGAGAGGTTGACATTGACATCTATGATGTTTTCCTCTGTGGCACGTACTTGGTCGGTAGTGTGTTGCATATCAGTCCTGAGTACCACTCATCGCAACAATCTTGTGAAAGTCATGTAATAAGACCTGCAAGTCATGCTTGGTTACAGGAGCTGATCCGTCTGAGGGCTCCGTGGGCCGCTTAGCATGGTCAAGTGAGGTAGTGGCAGGTATGCCCCCCACAGGTGCCATCTTGGACCGTACTGGTCTTTGGTCTGCTGTCTGCCGGGTCTCTAGGATTGTTGCCCTACAGCTGGCATTTGGTCTAATGATCGAGGTTGTGATCTGCCTGTGGTGTCAGGCACAATGCCTGCATATGCTCTGTCGAGAAGTGTCCCCAGGTAGGGCAGAGTTTGAGTGATGTAGGCCCAGAGCTTACATCTCCTACTGGGTGTTTTGGAATTAAGAAAAAATTTAATCTTTCAATGCAGCTGAAGCCCCTGATTCAAACGGGGGTTGTGAAAGTGGGATCGTTAGCACAAATCGGGATTTGTCGAGATTTGGAAAGTATTGCAGGAGATTTGGAAAGTATTGCAGGAGCTGCAGAAATGGCGCCTGAGTAGCTTCGCCCCCAGAATACTTGTTTTAATGTTTTTCTGTATGAAAATTAAGTGATGTTATTTTAATTAATCCGAGTCTCTATTTGTAACATAAATAAAAAAAGTTTGGCTTTCTGGAAGTTTTCAGTTTAATTGATTCACTTATTTTTAAAGTTGCCTACCTAGGTCCAGCATAGTGACAAATATGTTCCAATCAATAATTCTTTCTGTACATTACTTCAACATTCAGGTTATTTTATGTGCTAAAAGGAAGTCATAAATGATGTAACGTTATTGATTACCCTTTAAACAACCTAGAATTTATTTTATTGGGACTGTGGGTACAAATACTACTGCTTATACAGACATTCAGAAATAAAACAGTATGTGCTTACATTAAAATATCGAGTAAGCATTTAATAAGTGCAACTCATACACTTATGTGCTCTCTCCCTCCTTATACCTTCTGGAAACATAAACGTTGAGAGTATGATGTCTGTGCTAATGTTGTAATGTCCATATTAGAAAGTATCCTATTGTTCACTCGTCTTAAAGGGACACTATAGTCACCAAAACAACTTTTGCTTATTGAAACAGTTTTTTCTGCATGAAAACAAAATGTTTTCTTTTTCAATCAAATGAAACTTATTTTAAATGTTTTTTGTCTCCTGTTCTGTAACTTGAACATTAATCACACACAGGATGCTCCTACATGGTCAGTCAAGCTATTAACAGAGCAGGAGATAAGAATTTCTAAATTAAATGGACACACACAAATATGTATTCCTGACCCAATAGTGTTAATACCACCATCTATCTCCCCTCCCCCCTTCCTGAGCCCCCTTGCCTCCCTAAATATAGTTAAAACTTACTTGTATTCAGTTCTGCAGCTGCTGTCTCTGCCCTTGAACTGCCTCTGTCTGCTGACATCATCAGAAGTGGTGGTCTGAGCCAATCACAGTGCTTCCCCATAGCATTGGCTGAGACTGTCAAGGAGGCAAATCAGTGGCAGATCCAGCACAATTTAAACACAGCCCTGGCCAATCAGCATCTCCTCATAGAGATGATTTGAATAAATGCATCTCTATGAGGAAAGTTCAGTGTCTGCATGCAGAAGGTGGAGACACTGAATGGCAATACTGCACAGTGTGCAGCACTACCCCAAGAAGCACATCGAGTAGCTATCTTAGGAATGGCCAGTTGAGTTATCACTAGGCTGTAATGTAAACAATGCATTTTCTCTGAAAAGACAGTGTTTACTGCAAAAAGTCTGAAGAGAATGATTATACTCACCAGAACAAATACAATAAGCTGAAGTTGTTCTGGTGACTATAGTGTCCCTTTAAACGGACTGCAATAAAGGAAGTGTGAACATTAGATGACTCTTTACAGGAAGTGTTTAGGAAGTCTTTGTAAGTCAGATGCCTGGAAGTCTGCCTAGGGCTGCATAACCAAAGTGAACTAACTCCTAAATGGCAAACAACTGAACAGTGAAACTGGAGGGGCATGATCAATGATCTATACACATAATTATTCCCTCTTTTGCTTTTTCTTTCTTATTTTCTTCATTCCTTATCTCTGTTTTTGACATTTTAATATTCTTACCCTGACCCTACCCCTCTAAAAGAAGGCATAGATAATGTTGCAACATCAATTTATCTAATGCCATAGTAATTTAAACATACAGTGGGACCTCGGTTTACAAGCGCCTCGGTTAACATAATTTTCAGTTTACAAATGAAAATCCATTGAAAATAATGTCTCGGTTTACAAAATTTTTTTGAGGAGGTGTTGGAGTGGCTTTTGCATCGAGTTTTGGAGCCATTCTGGAAATTGTTTGCAGTTGTTTTGGGACTTTTTGGTGCATTTCTCAAGCTGTGGTAAGGTAGGGAGCTGAGCTTCGTCGTTTGCATGCCTTTTATTGTATGGTCTGCATTGTGGGTTGGTTTCCATGCCAGCTCATTTTGACTTTTTTTCTGACCTCCAGAACGGATTAATTGGTTTTCAATGCATTCCTATGGGAAACCGTGTTTTTGTTTACAAATTTTTCGCAATAAGAAACGTCCTGGAGAACGCATTAAATTCATAAACCAAGGTCCCACTGTATTCCTGAATGTGGTAGAACTGAATTTGACTCATATAAGGAGGTTATTAAAACCTTAACCCTTATTAAAGAAATAATCTGAATGCCACACAAAATAGTTGTTTGGAGGCATATAGTAAGTGCAGCAATTAACCTCAACTTATAAGGAAATGGAAACTAACCAACATCAAAACACTTTCAGAAAAGGATTAAAGGGACACTATAGTCACCTGAACAACTTTAGCTTAATGAAGCAGTTTTGGTGTATAGAACATGCCCCTGCAGCCTCACTGCTCAATCCTCTGTCATTTAGGAGTTAAATCCCTTTGTTTATGAACCCTAGTCACACCTCCCTGCATGTGACTTGCACAGCCTTCCATAAACACTTCCTGTAAAGAGAGCCCTATTTAGGCTTTCTTTTGTGCAAGTTCTGTTTAATTAAGATTTTCTTATCCCCTGCTATGTTAATAGCTTGCTAGACCCTGCAAGAACCTCCTGTATGTAATTAAAGTTCTATTTAGAGATTGAGATACAATTATTTAAGGTAAATTACATCTGTTTGAAAGTGAAACCAGTTTTTGGTTTTTTTTCATGCAGGCTCTGTCAATCATAGCCAGGGGAGGTGTGGCTAGGGCTGCATAAACAGAAACAAAGTGATTTAACTCCTAGATGACAGTGAATTGAGCAGTGAAATTGCAGGGGAATGATCTATACACTAAAACTGCTTTATTTAGTAATTTAGATGACTATAGTGTTCTTCAATAAAGACATAAATCTCAACTTACCCCAATGGCTAGAATATAGTCATGCTATTGGCGTTTCTGCACAGCTTAACATAAGCCTTTCCCTTTCTTTCTTCTCTTTTATTTTCTCTCTTACTTATCTTTATCTTTTACCTGACCTTGTTATTATCTTTTTTAAAATTGCATCCATATTTGCTCATTGTTTTTATTTGTTTACTCTTGTACTATTGTTAATACCTTCATAAATAGAGCCTTAAAAATACTCAACCTACCAACCACACTTTAGTAACTTTGAAAGCTAATAAAAATTAGGAATAGACCAGGGGTGGAGTTACACCTAGTCACTGAAGTTGTCATGGTGCTTGGTGAAACCCCTTAAGTTAAAATACCACTCTAGGCACCCAGACCACTTCAGCTTTATGAAGTGGTCTGGGTGCCAGGTACCTCTAGGATTAACCCTTTTTTTTTATAAACATAGCAGTTTCAGAGAAACTGCTATGTTTATACTGAGGGTTAATCCAGCCTCCAGAGCCTCTAGTGGCTGTCTCATTGACAGCCGCTAGAGGCGCTTGCGTGCTTCTCACTGTGAAAATCACAGTGAGAGCACACAAGCGTCCATAGGAAAGCATTGTAAAGGCTTTCCTATGCGACCGGCTGAATGCGCGCGCGGCTCCTGCCGCGCATGCGCATTCAGCCGATGACGTCGCAAGCAAGGAGGAGAGGAGGAGTACAGCTCCCCGCCCGGCACTGGAGAAAGGTAAGTGTTTAACCCCTTCCTCTCCCCAGAGCCGGGCGGGAGGGGGACCCTGAGGGTGGGGGCACCCTCAGGGCACTATAGTGCCAGGAAAACGAGTATGTTTTCCTGGCACTATAGTGGTTCTTTAAGAGCCACAGACATCTATTTAGGTTACCGCTCATATGACTTTCCAAAAGAGCATTTGATGTGTGCTGCATTGGGGAAGCATTGGATTGGTTGAGTTCAATCATCAATCTTGATGATCCCAGCAAGTGAAAAGGAGCAGCCACAGTGAAACCAGCGAGTTGCAGGATGTAAGGTAAGTAAATCTTACCCTTTAAACTCCTACCTACTTAGGTAGAGGAACACTATAGCATTAGGAATATTCATTTGTATTCCTCAAGCTTTAGGACTCCTTTAATAGTTACAGGTCTATTTCAATGAATGCATAGTTGCAATTTGTTGGTACAATGAGGATACATTTGTGAAGTAATACATTTAAAATTAAAAAGATTATGTTTAACAATCAATTGAAATCTTTTAAATAAAATCCAGTCCAAGGTGGGGTGGGAACAGGCAATGACAAGAACCACACGGGGGATTTCATTGAGTGGCAGATTTTGAACTGGTCTGGAATCCCTGAAAGAGAGGCACTGGAAAAGTAGGTGGCTGTGAAAGATTTTGTTGTGGAAATAAGGTCTACACTTATTTCCTAGTTAGTGAAAAATGTCTATTTACTCATTTCACGATATATACATATATAGCTAAGCACACACGTTATAATCAAGATGGCTGCTGGAAGCTTCTAGCTCCTTCCCCCTCCCCCTTCCTTTCTCCCTCCTAACATCGACTAACTACCTCGTGCACCAAGATGGCGCCGGGAAACCGTGGGAGATTCTCATGGCCCCGGTGACATCACCTACAGTAGGCAGAGCATTGAAGCAACCACTTAACACATAACCAATTATTGATGTATTATTCCATGTTATCTCTGACAATGCTTATGATGTAATTTTGCTTTAAAAGGGACTTGCCGTCCCCTCTGAATAAACTTTCCTCAAGTTATTCAACAACCTAGAACCTGTGTCTGGTGTGAATTACTTCAGGGAGCGTGCACGCATTGTTTCATTGATTTGGCCAGGGGCAGATACACAAAGAAATAATCAATACTTTAATTGATTTTTCCACTTCAATTGGCGCCCAACGTGGGGCCCACCGGAGAGCCGGTTCGGAGGGCCGGAACCAACGGACCGGAGCGGACCTCCGGAAAGTGGGACAAGCGGAGCCTGATCACCTCCATAATACAGCCGTTGCCTGTGTTATTCTCCTGTTTTGTGCCGGTCTGTCTCCGAGTCCACTTCCGGCTTCCAGAAGGCTACTAGAGACAGGTAATTAACTCATCCGGTGCGCCCTTTTTAAGTGAACCTGTCCATTGTCTATCTGCCTCCTGTATTCATTTATGTGTGTGTGTTTATTATACCTTTAAAATATGTTTGCTTGACTGCCTAGCGGGCAGGGAACGCATTTTATATGTTTGCTTGACTGCCTAGCGGGCAGGGAACGCATTTTATATGTTTGCTTGACTGCCTAGCGGGCAGGGAACGCATTTTATATGTTTGCTTGACTGCCTAGCGGGCAGGGAACGCATTTTATATGTTTGCTTGACTGCCTAGCGGGCAGGGAACGCATTTTATATGTTTGCTTGACTGCCTAGCGGGCAGGGAACGCATTTTATATGTTTGCTTGACTGCCTAGCGGGCAGGGAACGCATTTTATATGTTTGCTTGACTGCCTAGCGGGCAGGGAACGCATTTCAGCCGGTGGGGCTGGGTTTTTATGTTAGCTTGACTGCCTAGCGGGCAGGGAACGCATTTCAGCCGGTGGGGCTGGGTTTTTATGTTAGCTTGACTGCCTAGCGGGCAGGGAACGCATTTCAGCCGGTGGGGCTGGGTTTTTATGTTAGCTTGACTGCCTAGCGGGCAGGGAACGCATTTCAGCCGGTGGGGCTGGGTTTTTATGTTAACTTGACTGCCTAGCGGGCAGGGAACGCATTGCAGACGGTGGGGCTGGGATTTTTGTTTGATTATCGCAGTATTTCCTTTGGTACCAGTGTTTTGCCGGGACCAGCCTGGTGGGTGAAGGCTGGGGATTGTTATACCCTGAATATCTGACACCGGTGGTGTTAACATGTACATGGCTATTTTGCTCTCTATCATTCTGTGGTTTCTGTTTAATTGTTGTTACAGTGTGGGTACCCTTGGTGTGTGTGTGTGTATTGTGTGGTTAGTTCTGGATTCCGGAGTTTACGCTCATTTGTATGTTTGTGATTTTTGCAAATGTCTTCTCATTAGCGCAGCCACGTTCATTTTCTCCTTTGTTCTTTATCTTTCCTGTGCCTGTTGCCCAGAGCTGTGTTAGTCACCCACGCTCATTCGCTCCCGTCCGTGACCACCACCCCGGGTGGGCGGATCTCCGTGACTGGTCTACGTTTGGGGAAGACGCACGGGGCTCAAGTTCTCGTGGCAGTCGAGCACTGTAGACATTCTTTTTTCCCTTATACTTTCTCTACTTCTTTGTCTTTCACGTGTGGCACGCTTTGGTTACTCAAAAATGGGACAGGAACACGCTAGACCTGCTAAGGGCTTGCTAGCTTGTGACATTGTGAAAGAAAGGGCAGGGGAAGATGCAATGTTGAAACTTAAAAAGATTGCTAAGGTGTGTGGCTTCCAGATGTTGCCTAGTGGGAGATTGCAGCCTGAGTTTTGGAGAAAGCTACTCATAGACAAGGAAGGGTTGTTGTTGGATAATGGACTTACGAAGGTTGCAGAGGCTTGGTATCGGGTAGCTAGAGGTTTGAAACGGGAAGGATGGGTCGAGGAAGAACTGGAGTTCAAGGGCCAAATTGTGTATGTTTATCATAGGAGTGTTCACAATGATGATGTTGTTTCTATTGTTCCACGACCACCGCCCTATGATGGTGCCCGGGGCGCAACACTTAATTCCCGCCCTGCTTCTCCCGTCACAGCACAAACCCCACCCTCCGGGGGTGTGCCTTCAGCTCCCACTCCCCTGTGCCCCGTACTTGGTGCGGATGGTGCTTACTATTATCCAGTCCCACTTCACTCATTCCCACCTACTCCCATGCCTCAACCCTCCTATGACCCAACCCCTTCCATCAGCCATCCTTCCATCATGCCTACCGAAGCCCCTCCGCCTTCATGTCCTTCGCTACCTCTCCCAGTGACCGTCCCCACTCCGGACCCTGCCATGGCTTTCCCCACCTTACCCATTGAAGTCCCACCTTCCTCCTCCGCTTCCCTCTCAACCCCGAGTACCCCTTCCCTAGTAACTCCCGTTCCCTCACCCTCTCCGTCTATTACACATCCAACTCCCCTGACCCATACCCTTTCCACCGGCCCTATTCCTCCGGATCTCTGTCACCCCGCTGACCCAGGACCCCTCCCTCCCACGGCCGATTTGCCGTCCCTAGTCTCTGCCCTCACCGCCCTGAACCAACCCCCTGTTACCACCTCTCCATCCCCTTCTCCAGTGTTACCTCCTCCTCCCGAAGTCCCCTCTACCTCGTTACCCCTCCCTCCCACGGCCGATTTGCCGTCCCTAATCTCTGCCCTCACCGCCCTGACCCAACCCCCTGTTACCACCTCTCCATCCCCTTCTCCAGTGTTACCTCCTCCTCCCGAAGTCCCAGCCCCCTCTACCTCGTTACCCCTCCCTCCCACGGCCGATTTGCCGTCCCTAATCTCTGCCCTCACCGCCCTGACCCAACCCCCTGTTACCACCTCTCCATCCCCTTCTCCAGTGTTACCTCCTCCTCCCGAAGTCCCGGCCCCCCCCTACCTCGTTGCCTACTCCTCCACTGATTGGTTTGCCGTCCCTTGCCTCCGCCCACGTTGCTCTGTCACAGCCCCTTGTTCCAATCCCTCCAACCCCTTCCCCGGAAACCCTTGACGCATCCATGACTAATGACCTGTCTACCTCGATATCCGCCCTTTTCACTGCTGTCACTTCCCTGGTTAACTCCGCGATCCCTGCACTGCCTCCCACTGATATACCTCCTCCTCCTCCTCCACCTCCTCCTCCTCCTCCCCCCGAACCTTCGATCCCTCCCTTGTCTCCCGCTAACCTCCCCGAGCCTCCCGATCCAATCTCTGCTCTTGCTCATGTCCTAAACACCCACCTCTCACGCCCAGCCCCGCCGGCCCCCATGATGGCCCCTTCCACGGCTTTAGTTCCCCGTGTCCCTTCCGCCAGCACTAGTTACCCAATCATGGTGGTTGGGTCCGAGGTGTCTGCGACTTCGGACCAGCCCTATGCGATGGGTGCCTCCCCCCAAGCCTCGGGCTTCCACCCTGCTACCTCTCCTATTACCGCCCTCCCAGTTGCCCCCGCTACAGCTACCCCTGAGGCTACTCTTCACCGTGGTCCGGTGGTGCCCGAGGAGGTCGTTGTGGTGGCCCAGAGCTCACCCCACCTGGGGGGGGAAAGGCTTCCCCAACGGCACTCCATTCCCCAGGGGTATACTCGGATTAGTCATGGTGCGGATGGTGCACCACCTATGTATGTTACTTTTAACCCTTCCCAAGCCGCTACCCTTGTGACCTCACTCCCTGATCCTGAGAAACACCCCATGCCCTTTTTCCGCAGGATGGCTCAGATCCGTAAGACCTATTCCGCTGCTTGGCGGGATCTTATTAGTTTATGTGAAATTAAGGCTGGAGATGCATACTGGCCAATCATGGAACGGAGCTTTAGTGACGCTCCACTTACTTCTGATACTGATTTTCATTCTGGTGAAATTTTCTGCGAACAACTTCGCGCCTGGGCGCAGGATAAACTGGCTGACCAGGCTACTTGCATTAATGACATAATACAGGACAAACTTGAGACTGTTGAAAAGTACCACTCTAGGTTGACTCAGACTTTCTCGGACTTAGGGTTCAGCACTTACAATAAGGCACACACCCAGATGCTATCTGCAGCTTTTGTGGCAGGACTGAGAGAACACATTCGTAAGGGGTTGATTTTAGCTCGCCCTGAGTATAGAATTATTCCACTAGACACCCTTTTGTTGGTAGCCAAGGGCTTAGAATCTGTTTTACAACCCACACAGCGTAGGGCTAGTCCGCTGATGTACACCACCTCCACACCAGTCGCTGGTTCTAACCAAGTTCCTCAGATGTTCCCCCAACAGTACACTCAATCACCCCAGACACTGCCTGCACCAATCCCTTTCCCCCGGGACCGGACTATCACGACAATCCGGACCTGTTTTAATTGTAATCAGCCAGGCCACTTTAGAAGAGATTGCCCACAGCCTAGAGTGTTCCGCCAGCAAACTCCCCGGTACCAAAGTCCCCATGTCACTGGCTACAACTTCCCCTCCCCTGGTTACCTCCCCGCCCTTCCCCATCCGCAATTGCCTCAGCTTCCCCCACCACCTCCTCCTCCTCCTCCTGAATACACTCAAGCCCGGCTCCCTGCACCAGAAGCTCGTGCATATACTTCACCCTCCGCTGAAGGGTATGACAATGATGATTTCCTAGACGGCCAACCCCTGTCATACCCTCCGCCCATCCCGTCCCCCCATGCATTCTGCTAACCCTCCTTCCACTTCCCGCCGGTACCAGGAACCAGACCAGGCCCATTTGGATTTATTGCAATAGGTAACCGGCAAGCCTGTGTCAGCAACCCCTGCCATGGCAGTGTCTGCGGGGGATGGGGGAGGCCCTTTAGCTACTGTAGTTCTCCCTGTGGAGGGCCACCCCACCACTTTCCTAGTTGACACAGGTGCAGCCCGTAGTGTCCTTAGGGAACAAGACCTGCCAGACCCATCTTTCTTATCTGATACTGATGTTTCCTGTGTTGGGGTGGATGGTACACCACGCAGCAACCCCCTTACTAAGCTCCTACACGTAGGTTCACACATTCTCTCCCGATTTGTTGTTTCCTCTACCTGCCCCATTAACCTCCTAGGTGCCGATGTTCTCTCTCGGCTCCAGGCCTCCATTACCTTCACTGCAGATGGGCAGATTGAATTGACAACCCCCTTATCACAAAAGGATACCTCTGTCCTCTGTTCGCTCCCTATTTTGTTAAACCTAACTGACAATACAGGGGATGCACGGGTCCCACAAACCCCCAGTGCTCTGGATCGTATCCCTCAAGAACTTTGGTCCACTGGCCCGGATGATATTGGGCGATTACATGTGCCCCCAGTCTTAGTCCAGCTCCGGCCTGGGGTACTGCCTCCTCGCAGGCCACAGTACCCTCTGAAGCCTGCACAAGCTGAAGCCATTACCAGACAAGTTGAAAGTCTCCTTGCCAAAGGGGCCCTCATCAAGTGTACATCTCCATGCAATACTCCACTTTTTCCTGTTAAAAAGAGAACTGTTAAAGGTCAGCCTGACCAGTACCGCATGGTGCAGGATGTCCGTGCTGTGAATGATGTAACCATAAAAGACTCCGCAATTGTTCCTAACCCCCACACCCTCTTATCCCAAGTCCCACCAACTTCAACAATATTCACCGTGGTGGATCTAGCTAATGCCTTCTTCACTGTCACCCTTGACCCTTCCTGTCGTTTTCTCTTTGCCTTTACCCATGAAGGACAGCAATACACCTGGACTGTTATGCTTCAGGGGGCTCAGAATTCCCCCACACAGTTTGCTCACGCCATGTCCCTGGTGCTGGATCCCTGGCAGAAGTCTCATTTGGATGTCGTCCTGCTTCAATATGTTGATGATCTCCTTCTCTGTGCTCATTGCAGAGCGTGATTCAGAAGATCTTCTATGTTTCCTTGCTGCAGCTGGTTGCAAAGCCTCTAAATCCAAGTTACAATGGTGCCAGCCCTCTGTGGTCTTCTTGGGACACTGCCTTTCCCATGGCACCAAACATTTAACCTCTCAACGTGTACAAGCCATTCTGCATCTTTCATTACCTGCAAATCACCAGGCTCTCCATGCTTTTCTGGGTCTTATCACGTACTGCAGGTCCTGGATACCTGAAGCATCAAAGCTCATGCAGCCACTCTATGATGCCCTCAGGAGTGAGCCCTTTCATCTCACAGAAGAAACTATTATTTGTTTCCACACTCTGAAAAGAGCTATTGCTTCTGCACCTGCCTTGGGCCTACCCAACTACCAACTTCCCTTTAACCTGTTTGTCTCCGAAAAATCAGGACATGCTTCCGGAGTCCTCACCCAGAAACATGGATCAAGACAACGCCCTATTGGCTATTTTTCCTGTATGCTTGATCCTGTTGCAAGGGGTAGCCCCTCTTGCCTCCGAGCGGTGTTTGCCGCCAGCGCTCTCCTGGACAAGACCAATGACTTTGTTCTTGGCCATCACCTCACAGTGTTGGCCCCTCACGACATTACTGCAATCCTGCAGCAAGTTCGACCTAAACACCTTTCTTCCCAACGTCACCTTCGCCTACAGACCTCCTTACTCCTACCTGATAATGTGAAACTCCAGAGATGCTTTTCCCTGAACCCAGCCACTCTTCTGCCACTTTCCAAGGGGGGAATTGTGCATCACTGGTACAGCCTGGATATCAACCCAGAGGTTCGAGCAGATTTACAGTTGCCTGTATTCACACCCCCACATGATGAACAACCAGAGGCCCTACTCCACTGTGTTTTGTGGTTTAGGGACGTACCAAGCCCTGATGTGGACTATGAGGAAGAACTATTTCAGCTCAAGGAAATTCAGATTACCCTGACTGACTTATTTTGGGACTCCACAGGTACCATGCTCATTTTGGTTCACCTTCCAGATAATGTAGCACACCTCTACCACCATTGGGAAACAGCTATCCCACACATATCTCTCACCAGATCCCACGACACCTCATGGGAGAACCTAGGCCCGATGGCCAAAACCTGGAACCAAATGACTCAAGAACAACTGACTTCCACGGGGATAAATAAAAAGACCATTAACTACTGCACAACAGGATACTCCAGGTATCACACAGAGGCCTGTGAGCACCCACCCACCATAGACTGCAACCTCATTGATATCCCTCATGACTGTTTTGAACAAATGAAAATGGAAACTACACACCTACCAACTGTTTATGAAGCTGCATTACTCAACCCGGATCAAACACTATTTGTGGATGGCTCAAGGTTTGCTGATGAACAAGGACAATACCACACTGGATATGCAGTCACCACAGGATGTCAAATATTACAAGCAGCTGCCCTACAACTAACTAAGTCTGCCCAAGAGGCCGAGTTAACAGCCTTGACTGTGGCCTGCAAACTGTCCGAAGGTCTACGTGTCAACATTTATACGGACTCAAGATATGCCCTGGGAGTGGCACACGATTTTGGCTTAATTTGGAAGACCAGAGGATTTCTTACAGCCACCGGTACCCCAGAAAAACATGGGGCAGCCATTGCAGAGCTGATGGACGCATTGGAACTCCCAGCAGAAGTGGCAGTATTGAAAGTAAAAGCTCATGGAAGATTAGACACAGAAGAAGCACGTGGCAACAGCTTAGCTGATCAGGCAGCCAAAGAGGCAGCACGACAAGGATGGGAAGTGGACAGAAGAGTGGCCACAGATACATTACCCATTTACACTATGCAAACATTGCCTACAGATCTCAGGCTGCTGAAGGAACAACAAGCTGCTGCCACTCCTCAGGAGAAGCAAAGTTGGAAGAACAAAGGAGCAATACTCCGTGATGAAGTTTACACCATTAATCTCAAGTTCTGCCTACCTAGAAGTATGTACCCAGCGGTGGTCCAATGGGCCCATGGGCCAGCCCACCTATCAAAGCTCCTGATGAACTCACTGATTGACAAGTATTTTGAAGCACCAGGCATCACTACCTTAACACAGAATTACTGCAAATCTTGTACTATATGTGCTAAATGCAATCCTGGAAAAGTCATAAAGACTGCACCTAATCATCTAGCCAAACCACAATACCCCTTCCAGAGGATTCAGATTGACCACATTCAGATGCCAAAGAGCGGACGTTATGAATATGCATTGGTTATAGTGGACATGTTTTCAGGATGGCCAGAGGCCTTCCCAGTGACTAACCTCATCGCGAGGACTACAGCCAAGTACCTTTTGACAGAAATTGTTTGCCGCTACGGGGTTCCAGAAGTAATTGAAAGTGACCAAGGGACCTCCTTCACTGCCTCGCTAACACGGGAAGTCTGGTCAGCACTGGGGGTGACCCTTGCATTCCACACACCATATCACCCACAGAGTAGTGGTAAGGTAGAGCGCATGAATGGCACTCTGAAAGCCAGAATGCTTAAAATGTCACAAGAAACTAACATGCCCTGGCCCGAGAGTCTCCCACTAGCGTTATTCAGTGTAAGATACACTCCCAGAGGAAAATACAGTTTGTCACCTTATGAGATTTTGTTTGGTACAGCACCCAGGTTAGGTTGCTATTTTCCCCAACAGCTTCAGATTCAGTCAGACGCTATGGTAGACTATGTGACTGCCCTCTCACATGCCTTGACCAAGATACATGCCCAAGTGTTTTCTTCTATTCCAGATCCTGAGTCGAATACAGGTACACACAAGCTGCTTCCGGGTGATTGGGTTATGGTTAAGAAGTTCCTCAGAAAACACACCCTAGAACCAAGATTTAATGGTCCTTATCAAGTGCTCCTGATTACAGCAACGTCAGTTAAACTAGCTGGGAAAAGTTCCTGGATACACGCTTCACATTGCAAAAAAGTGCCTGCTCCAGAAGAAGCTGATCCTGTTGAAACATGAATTTATTATGTGTCTTGTGTTTTCTTGTGTTGTTGCACTTTGCCTGGGCCCAGCAAGTGGCCATAACCAAAGATAATCACGTTTACACTTTCTGGTACAACTCTTCTAATACTGATGTGGCCACATACACCTTTGATTACTGTGACATAGTTACTTGTACATTCCCGCAGACACAACATGCAGCCATATACAAAGACATACCTAACAAAAAGGACCCATACATTTGTGTGACTGGAGGAGCCTGGGGACACCATTGTAGTTCATGGAAAGCTGCCGGGTGGAATACAGGTAGACCATGGGGCTACAGACCTCAGGTTGCACTAGACAGACTTGACAAAGACGGGAAGCCCCTACTTTCTAGAATGACTCTGAGTAAACCCACAGGGTCAAGTCCCATTAAACTTACCCTGAATATAGAACACCCTAGTCCAAGGGACGCGGGGGAATATGTGATGGGGATGTACTGGAAGGGAGGTGGCTCACACAATGCACTGGGGACATTCTACCTACAAGACATGCTCACCTCCCCAGACTGGGTGGGGACCACTCACATGATCGTTAACCCGTTAAAACCACATATTAAGACCCTACATGACATGGTAGCTATAGCCAACCCCACCTTTGAAGACACTATGGCAGTGGAGACTGGTTTTTCAGACACTAATTTGTGGCTAGAATGGATGAGGTACAATGCCAACTCACACAATAGAACTAATTGTTATGTGTGTGGAGGAGCCAGGCCCCATCTGGGCACAGTTCCTCTGAACTTACCTCCTGAAGTAGAATCATGTGTTCTGAGTCTCTACACACAGTCCATCACCAACTCCTCAACATGTGAATCATGGAAGAGAATTTACCCGATCACTCATGGACATGTAAAACCACCTGATGGAGTCACCATCTACCCAGGTAATTACACATGTTACACAATATCTAAGAACACCGGTTTGTATCTGGGCAAATTCCCATCAGGATACTGCTCAACTTACCATAATCCACCCATATCACTGCTAATGAATCACACAAAGACAATCGGTGATATCTATTGGTTATGTGGTGATAAACAATTGAGGTCCCAATTAGCTGGGCAATGGTGGGGGGAGTGTGCCCTAACTAAAGTCATAATGCCTATCCATATTATTCCAGATGGTAACCATAACACGTTAAACCTCACACATGTACACTCTAGAACTAAACGAGAGACTCCTATCCGAGGGAGCTTTGACCCCCATGTGTATATTGATGCCATAGGTGTGCCAAGGGGGGTGCCTAACGAATTCAAAGCAAGAGATGAAGTGGCTGCAGGATTTGAATCCCTAATTCCAATGATAACTGCTAACAAAAATGTCAATTGGATTAACTACATTTACTATAATCAACAGCGCTTTGTCAACTACACTAGGGATGCCCTACAGGGCCTGGCAGAGCAACTGCAAGCCACCACCCAAATGACATTTCAGAACAGAATGGCCCTAGATATGATATTAGCTGAGAAAGGGGGTGTATGTAAAATCCTCCCTGAGACCATGACATGCTGCACATACATTCCAGACAACACTGGACCCAATGGTAAGGTGACTATGGCCATAGAAAAGTTAGATAGTCTTGCAGACGAGCTAAAGAAAAATTCAGGAGTCACTGACACTTGGGACAGATGGTTTGGATGGATGAATGGTTGGCAAAGGACCCTCTTCCAGGTGGGGACAGCTGTTCTCATAATGATCGTCATTTTCTTATTTTTGACCTGTTGCATATTCCCCTGCATACAGAACTACTTACAGAAAGCGGTAGACAAGACTATAGATGGCGTGACCCCTACTTTCATACACCAAGACATCACAGATCTCGAAGATGATACTCCACATACACCCCTTCAATCACATCAGTTCAAACAAACAACTGCTTTCCTGTAGGGACAGTATAGGGAAAGCGTCTGTCTTGGCAGGCGAGTCTCACGTGTGGAGATGTGGTGGACTAGCCACCGCAGGTTACCCACGGAGTGAAGTGTTCGATGCTTGTTAAGACAGATGAGCTGCAGGCAGCTAGGGACATATTAGGGACAGTAGCAGTTGTTATGGTAAATAGCCATTTTAGGGGGGACTGTTGTGGAAATAAGGTCTACACATATTTCCTAGTTAGTGAAAAATGTCTATTTACTCATTTCACGATATATACATATATAGCTAAGCACACACGTTATAATCAAGATGGCTGCTGGAAGCTTCTAGCTCCTTCCCCCTCCCCCTTTCTTTCTCCCTCCTAACATCGACTAACTACCTCGTGCACCAAGATGGCGCCGGGAAACCGTGGGAGATTCTCATGGCCCCGGTGACATCACCTACAGTAGCCAGAGCATTGAAGCAACCACTTAACACCTAACCAATTATTGATGTATTATTCCATGTTATCTCTGACAATGCTTATGATGTAATTTTGCTTTAAAAGGGACTTGCCGTCCCCTCTGAATAAACTTTCCTCAAGTTATTCAACAACCTAGAACCTGTGTCTGGTGTGAATTACTTCAGGGAGCGTGCACGCATTGTTTCATTGATTTGGCCAGGGGCAGATACACAAAGAAATAATCAATACTTTAATTGATTTTTCCACTTCAGATTTACTGGGAAGGGATGTGTCTGGAGGAATGCGGTGTGGGCCCTATTGGTACTATGGGGTACTATATCCTTGTATCCAGGCAGTAAATTGTCCTACGCTGCCCCTATTGCCCACAAATAAATTATTTACGTCTCTCCTAGAAGCACATTCACCGCTTGAGGAACACAAATTTGTCAACAGAGGGCTAGATTAACCCAGATTTAGGGTTTACTCTGTTTACTGAACAGCAATTTTCCTATAGACTTGAATGGATGAGCTGCTATTCAGTAAGCAGAAAAACCTCTTACTCTAGTAAGACAATGCAGCCTGTAGTCTCTATACATAAAGAAGACAACGCCCCACTGCTCTTCATCAGCTACAGAGCAATTTCCTTACTAAGATATTAGCAACTTAATTAAAACCAGTATTACATCAGGTACACAATGTGGTTTTTATACCTGAGAGGCAAGTTTAAGTAAAAACAAATAGATGCACAGACTGTCTGTAAGTTGGATTTGACTAAAATGCCTCTATCTTAGGATATGGAGAAGGCATTTGACTGGTTAAAATGCTTGTGCGTATTCAGTTGGTGCATTTGGACTTTCCTGAGCTCTTCAGAATGGTAATACACGCCATATATACATAACAGATAGTCATTCCCTGCGAACTGTCATGTCTGAGCAAGTTGTGATAGATATGATAAAATCAGATTAGTTGTCCAGATCAATGGGACTGACTCACTTCTCTAGGCAAACCAACAGTCCAGGTTTTATCACCATCACCATTGGAATAGAACTGAGAAATTCTAAAATCCAGGACAGCTGGTGTGCCTTGAAGACAGGGTTATGAACCACTGATCTAGATAATGTATTGGCATGGGAAAACATGTACTACCCTAGTTTTAATAGCATATATGACAAGCTGTTCCAAGTCATATTTTCTGACTTGATATATGTTCTAGTTACATACTGCCTTAATCATTTTAGGAGAATGTTCTGTTGTTAAAATTCAAAACCATAAAATTTGACTCAAAGAACTAACTTGCGGATGTGCTGCCAAGCATATTACAATAGCATTTAACATAGTATTTCATGATATACAAGGTCCTCTTTGTGACTATGTCATACATACCATAGAAAAGGCACTTGTGTTATAGCCTTACATATAACGTAACAGATAATTCTTTCTTTCCCAGATATTCAGAGGATAAAATGAATGCAGGTCTTTGATGATGACCACATGTGCACAGTCAGCCAATTAAATTATTATGGAAGGTCAGGGCCACATTGAAACACACTAATACAATTTCAGCATGTTTTTCACATAAAGGTCAGACATTTAACCATTTCATTATGCTATAGCACCTCCGAATATGGTCTCGCTGTTTGTTTAATAATAAGTATTTCACACGACATTTTGAATATTCCAGATCCCACTCCTGATCCACAAGATAGCAAACGGAAAAAAAAACGAATTGAACCCAATGCAGATTTTACCCTGTGGGTCACAGCAGAAAAACACTTGTTTCAAAATAGTAGCTGGATAATTCTAAACTAAATCTATTCTAATTGGAAATATATTTTCATGAGGATCTAATTAATTAGGCATATACTTTTAAGAGTATGACTAACTAGTGTATGGTGTTTACTTCAAAATGTTTGCATAAGAATGCAGTTTGTTATACAGTATCTCACAAAAGTGAGTACACCCCTCACATTGTTGTAAATATTTTATTATATCTTTTCATGTGACAACACTGAAGAAATGACACTCTGCTACAATGTAAAGTAGTAAGTGTACAGCCTGTATAACAGTGTACATTTGCTGTCCCCTCAAAATAACTCAACACACAGCCATTAATGTCTAAACCGATGGCAACAAAAGTGAGTACACCCTTAAATGGAAATGTCCAAATTTGAGGGACAGCAAATATACATTGTTATGCAGGCTGTACACCTACTACTTTACAGTGTAGCAGAGTTTTATTTCTTCAGTGTTGTCATGTCAAAAGATATAATAAAATATTTACAAAAATGTGAGGGGTGTACTAACTTTTGTGAGATACTGTATATTTAAGCAGTTCTGAGATTGTGGCTAGTTAGGTCACACATATATAGTAATGCATGTAAATAGTTACATATGGGTTTGTTGGGGGAAATTATCCATCAAGGGGGTCTGGACCATTAGTAAATAGAACACTTTGTAAGAAACTGGGTAAAATGACAAACACATTTGCCCATTTAGAAAATGCAAAGTTGAGTAATCTCACTTTAACTTGGTGACGTGGGTAGAGTACTGCAGCCAGAGAGAGCTGCAAGCATTAAGACTAGTAATTAGAAATCTAGATTAAGGCTAGCTGTAAAGTACTTTAAAGTTCTCATTGCAAAATATAAATCTGAAATACTCTAAACCTGTTATTCAGTTAAAGTACAATAATAATCCTCCAAATACCTGAATTTCTCAAGGATGTAAAAGATAAAGCAAATGTAATTTAGCTGTAGCAAGGAGGACACAGAACTAGTAGGCGTGTCATCCATTTTGTTTCAATTGTTCACCATTTTATGTAATTACTCTCAAACAAAACAAGTTCTTGAAATAAAATGGGGTTATTCACCAGGAAACTCATGAAGGTTGTCATTGGTTCTTATTTACAAAATAATATAGTATATACTACATGTAAATGGAAAATAAAATTAAATCTAAACAATAGGGTGCCCAATGCCATCCACCTTACTTTGTATGGGAAACACTCGCCACAGGCTCAGACTGGTCAAAGTGTACTGTCACTTACAACCTCCTCACCCGTCACCTCTTTCCAGCACCCAGTCACATACTGAAGTTCACTGGTTAATCATTACTGTCAGTAACCATGCTTCCCTACGTGTTTGAACACCATTTTTCTAAACCAGTAATGGGAAAAGTGCGGGACATATGAAAGGTGTGGATATCAATAAGGAGTGTGCATAGCAGAAAAGCCTACTTATCCACACCCATCAGCACTAAAAATCTTCCCCCTTAACTTTATGCCACGCATGCAATGATAAAAAAAAAAAAGTAATTAGCTTAGCCAGGCTTATAGGGGGCAAATTGAAAAGGAATATAGAAAAATACTGAACAGCATGTTATAATTTCTATCCGTTTTGAAAATG
>OW240917.1:180989942-181178430 GCA_933207985.1 Pelobates cultripes | reverse complement strand
TCCTGGATATACCTGTGGAGTCTTATTCGATTTACAAGACTTCACAGGTAAAATCCTGGATGGATCGATTAGTTTGGACACGGATAAATGGACAGTTGATGAAAACACATTTGATGAATAGATGTAAAACAGTCACTAATGTTCTTTTTTTATATTTCGTGTGTGTGTGTGTAGTATGTATACACCAATATGTATGTGGAGATCATTATTTATTGATATCCCAACATATGTGTATACAAATAACCGTGTCTAACAATTAACAAAACACTATTTAAGGGAACACTATAGGGTCAGGAACACAAACAAGTATTCCTGACCCTATAGTGCGAAACCCACCATTAAGGTGGCTTTCCCCCTTAAAAGGAATTAAACATCGTGCTGGTCCACTGGCACTGGCCCTGCCACATCATCAAAATTGCTGATTTTTAGCCAATCAAATGCCAATGGGGAAAGCATTGGATTGCCTAAAATCGGCAAGGGGCGAAAGTGCAGATTGGGGGAACATTAATGGTTACAAATGACATTTTACAACTGTAATCTGTACAAGTTAAAAGCTGAAAGGGTTACTCCAAGCATCATAAACACTACAGCTTGTTCCAGGGGTTATGATGCTTTGAGTACCCTGGCCCTGTTCCCCAGTTATGGGACAACCCATTTTGCAATGGTTTGTCTTCTTACCTTGGTCCCTACAGTGCACCAAGGCTCCTTTCAGGTCTGGTGAAGTACATCTTGCTTCTGCAGAATCCGTATGCTGATCCTGCCACCATTAAAGGACTACTATAGGCACCCAGACCATTTCAGCTTAATGAGGTGGTCTGGGTGCCAGGTCCAGCGAGGGTTCACCCTTTTTTCTATAAACATAGCCGTTTCAGAGAAACTGCAATGTTTATATTAGGGTTAATCCAGCCTCTAGTGGCTATCTCATTGACAGCCGATAGAGGGCTTCTGGGCTTCTCACTGTGAAAACCACATTGTGAATGCTTTCCTATGGACTGGCTGAATGCGCTCCTGCCGCGCATGCGCAATCATTTGAAGAAGAGGAGAAGAGTTCCCCGCCCGGCGCTGGAGAAAGAGGTAAGTTTAGCCCCTTCCTCCCCCCAGAGCCTGGCGGGAGAGGGACCCTCAGGGTGGGGGCACCCTCAGGGCACTATAGTGCCAGGAAAACGAGTATGTTTTCCTGGCACTATAGTGGTCCTTTAATGGAATTGCTCAGAACTGATCTAGCCATTTCACTGCTACTATCAGTTTCCATACAGCTCAGTTCAAGCATAAGTTGTATATACACAATTTGGACAACATTTGGGTTAGATAGCTAGTGCTGTGCATTTCAGTTGCCTGACTGACAAACTAGAGGGGGTGGTTTAGAGCTGCTGTGATTTTTTCTTTTTTTTTTTTCTTAAGGAAACCCTGTTGCAGTTCTTTACGCTGCACCATCTTTTAAGAAATGCAAAGTTGTGATAGTGCGTAGTGTAGCCCTTTGACCTAAAAATTACATGTTTTCTCCAAGATGGCTGCCTAAAATGTAGAGCCACAGGCTCTGCTGCCCACAACCAACTCTCTGCACAAGTTATTTATTGGCAAACTGTTTTTCATAAGATAAAGGACTATTGAAAGTACAGTCTTATTACCATGCACAATAATGCTACAATATGCTTTTCCTGAATTGAGTTCAATCACTGATGCAGTAAATAACTTTGGGTAGCATTCCAATCACACTTGCATGCTTAGTACTTTTCCCACTGAATGAATGAAATTTATAAAATCACTTCCTTAATAGTACAGAAAACCAAAGGGTGTGCTTTTATAATGCAGTGAAAACACATCATATTAAAGGATCATTATAGTGCCAGGAAAACATACTCGTTTTCCTGGAACTATAGTGCACTGAGGGTGCCCCCACCCTCAGGGACCCCCTCCTGCTGGGCTCTGGGGAGAGGAAGGGGTTAAACTTACCTCTTTCTCCAGCACCGGGCGGGGAGCTCTCCTCCTCCTCTTCGACTGAATGCGCTGCGCACGCATTCAGCCAGTCTCATAGGAAAGCATTCATAATGCTTTCCTATGGACGCTTGCGTCTTCTCACTGTGCTTTTTCACAGTGAGAAGCACGCAAACGCCTCTAGCGGCAGTCAATGAGACAGCCACTAGAGGCTTTAGAGGCTGGATTAACCTATTTATAAACATAGCAGTATTCCCTGATGGTGCGATAGCTGTCTGCATAATGAAATGCTTGCTAGGGGATATTGGTGACATAGAGTATGAAGGGTTCCCCTACTTTCCTTTTTACTCAGTCCTCAAACATCCATTTCCACTTGCATCGAGATGTCTATGCCGACAATTGATTGGCAGGTGGGGAGGGACTTTATTTAAATAGCTTTACAGTAAAACCCAATACATTTGCTATCATATTGTATAGCTACAGTGTAATGTAAAGCTAACTGGTGTGTACCATGACAGGTACACTTTACAATGGCTAATCTTTGTGCTGTTTAAAAATTGTATTTTTTGTGATTGTTCTTTACATCTGACTTTTTTTTAATTTATTTTTATTTAGAGCGTAAAATGATTTACTGTTTACACTTCTGTTCTCATTAAACATTCATTGCAATAGCGCGATCGGGGAGGGGCTTAGTGAGTTTGTATTTTTAAGGCACCATACATACTTGGCTAACAGTGCAACTCATTGAGTCAAAGGGTCAACGGGGCAATGTTCAGTACTGTTTTTAGTCCACAATTCCTCTTTTGGATTTACACCTGCTTTTCTTAGGGTTGTTAGACAGGGCTACATTGCTGCTGACCCCGAGCATGTGCAACAGATTGGCAAAGTAGCTCTTGGAAACCTTTAATGTATTGTCCTGGTGCATTTATTACGCCAGATTTACTTGTGATTTCTTGTTTAACTGTAATATGTGAATTGATGGTGTGGCTCTAAATGGGCTGCTGAATATAACATTTTTAATAAAAATTGAAATAAAAACAATATCAGCGCTTAGTTAATATACCCCTTTTTTTTGTATATGGGTCAACAACAAAAATATATTGAATAAATTAAAGAGTCCCAGTTTCAATCTTCATGGGGTATTTTCAAATGTCCGCAGGGATTTGATAGTTGTAACAGTAATTGATGTAAAAAGACTTTGTTTTTATATGTATCCAACCTTTAATCAAAAAGATACTGACATAGCGTGATACAGTTACAATACTTTATTTCCCATACGGTAATCCCCCCATAAGAGGAACTCTTACAATTAAAAGTGGTGAAACTTATTTCTAAGGTTCACAATAAAAGCGTAGAAATGCAGAATATTGGTTGATGAATATAAAGTTACCACTCCATGGGTGTTAATTCCAGACCGGTCCTGTGCACTCGGATCGATCCTCACTGAGACGCCAACTAACCAGTCTTGCTGCAGTCTCTCCAAATTCAAAAATCCCGCCAGAAACGCGATCTACGCGTTTCGCTCATTCAAACGAGCTTTCTCAAGATACCTAGGTAGAAGATTGAAACTGGGACTCTTTATTTAATTTATTCAATATATTTTTGTTGTTGACCCATATACAAAAAATAGGGGTATATTAACTAAGCGCTGATATTGTTTTTATTTCAATTTATGTCACACATGATGTTTTAAAACTTGGGAAGGTTTTTAGTGTATCTGGCAGCTTTGTATTAACTTTTTCTTGTGGATAATCATAATTTGAAGCACCTGCTTAGAAAATCCACTATTTTACTGATATTCTTTTGCGCTCTCTATAAACCTGTTTTTTTTCACTTTTAATAAAAACACTTCAGGATCATTATCTCCCTTGTGTATTTTTTTTTTGTAGATTGTTTTTGTTAAAAATGTAATTGTAAACACAGACAAAAACAGAGCCATACATATAAAAAACAAAACTATCAATCACAGCCTTTTTGGAAAAGGATGGGAGAAAATGATTGTCTAAGATGTATTGAAAATTGGCAGCAGTATTAAGAGGGAACTCCTTGGGAATAGCTCCATTTCTAATTTTCTTTTCTTTTCTTTTTTTTTACCCAATGTTGCCAGATTTCCTCCTGGAGATTTAAGTTTTGGGATACTGCATTGTGCTCTTCTAACTGATAGGTTACTTTTTCTTTATACATTTCCTAAGATTTTTCCACTTCATGGGCCTTATTGCAATGCCTTTTCTGAAAGCATTTTCCTTTCCCAAATTAAGAGATGGGAACCCACTTACTACTCCTAGCCTGTACCTGCATGCTAAGAATTTTGGAGTCCCAGTTGCATCATAAAGTGGTCACTTTGTACAATTCAGGGCACTGTGCTGTGTGGAAGAAGAAAACTTCAGATTTGAAATTAAAGGGACACTACAGGCACCCAGACCACTCCATCTTTTTGAAGTGGTCTGGGTGCAATGTCCCTATCCCAGTTAGTACTGCAATGATTACTTTGCAGCACTAAGACTGCCTCCAGTGGCTATCAGACAGCCACTAGAGGCGCTATTAGACTTCTAAGGGACTTTTAGTTACTTAAACGAAAGCAAGACGTCCTCATGCTCTGCGTGACGACATTCAGCATCTGTGAAAAACCCATAGGAAAGTATTACTTTAGTCAATGTTTTCTTATGGGGGAAGGCCTAATGTGCTCGTCGCACATGCACATTAGATCCCATCCTCCACATCGGGAGACATCAGAGGTGCCGGATCGCCAACCCTGTTCCGAGAGGCATTAACTATTCTAGAAAGTGAACAAAGGTTTTTTTTGTTTTTTAAACCTTTTGGTCCTGGGGGGGCTGCACTATAATGTTAGGAATACAGATTTGTATTTATTACACTATAGAATCCCTTTAAATTGCTGTGATTTTTAACTTAATTTTGTCATTTTATTTATGGAATATATTAAATGCAAGTGTGCACTTACACTTTGAAAAGCTTAATTTGTGTTCCATTTAGTGTTTATTAGTCACACTACGGGTAAATTATGTGAACACTTGATTGTCAAGTATCAAATTCTACAAAGGATGCAGTGGTACGTTAGTTTAAAACATTGCTGTTTAGTAGATACGGGAATGCCTACATTGCAGGGTTTAAATACGCCTCAAGTGGCAGTCTTGCTGACAGCCACTAGAGGCAGGTCTGCTCTGAGCTGGGAGTCAAACACTTTTCTCTCAGCTAGCTTCTAATAGGAGTGCAGTGTTCCTATTATACAATATGGAATTGGTGCTCTTTTTGCTGTTATAGCGGCATCTATTCTTGGAAGGCCAATTTGTAACCATTTGCATATGGAGTGTTCTCTTCATACTTTCACCTAAAATACAATAAGTGTACTTATTTAAAATATAAAAAAAAAAATTTGGAGTAATATCTGTAGATATTTTATCTGCATAGTTGCAGTAGTAACAACAATAAATAAATCAAATGTGTAATGCACCCAAGGACATAATAGTCTTTCATACTTGCAAAAAGAAAGAAGATGCATTTGGGCCTTGATCAGTAAGAAAATCTACAGCAATGGAGCTTTGAACGTTCTCTTTAGTAATCCAGTAAAAAAGTCTACTTTTTGGTTTGACGAGTCAGAGGCCAGGATATTTTTTCGCAAGTCTAAATATTTTTAGTAGTACAGTAGATTATGCATGGAAGTCTAAATATGAATGCCTCTTAAAGGATCACTCTGGCATTATAAACAAATGCATTTATTTTTAGCACTGGAGTGTTGGGGAGTCTACTGGTTCCTCTTTCACCCCTGTCCTATAAATAAGGATTAATTTATCTGTAATCCAGTGGTTAGATGGTCCACTGCTGAGAGATCACTAGAGAGGAATTGGAATTCCGGGTGTATGTGCAGCAATCACCCAGCTGTACAATGCTTCTCACAGAGAATATTGAATCCAGTGCTTCTCTGTGAGAAATATAGCCTTCCACTTTTTACTGGGGAACATGCAGTCAGGAAGAGCAACCTACCAGCAGTCTGACAACTGGAAGGGTGCAACCATGACACTTTATAAAAGTGCTGATTTTTCTTGAACTCAGCGCTTTTATACTTTACAAACAGGACGCACTTCTGCAAATGCTCCTTTAAGCTCTGCAACTTACTCTTATTTACTTTATTAGCACACTTCACAATTGCATGGTTGCAAAAAATGTCTACTTTTCATTTTGATTTCCTCAAACACTCCAGTCTGTGGTTGTTTCAAAAGCTTCTAAACACCTTTTGGGCCCTTGTTAAAGCGTTCTCTTTCATTTATATGTGAACATGTATCTACTGTCATTTCACTGCTTAGTATGAGATCCATTCAAATGGTTTGTAAGTGCTGTTTCAATTGTCAAATAAAAAATTTAAATACACATTGTTTAAAGGAGAACTATTTAAATATTTACACACAAATAGCTAAGGGTTGTGCTTTCATTGTCACCACTGTGAGGGAACCAATATCTGTCTTTAAATTGATCTTTAAAAAAAAAAAAAAAAAGTTTATTTAAACATCAGAAAAAGAAATAGAATAGAGAGAGAATATTAGCTGAAGCTCTGTCTATGAAGCCTTGGCCCTTCAGCAAAAGTGGAGGAAAACAGTCTTCCAGAGCTTGTCACATTCATTAGTTATTTAACCCCTTAGAGCAGGCTTCCCCAAACTCTGGCCCTCCAGATGTTGCTGAACTACAACTCATGATTCTCAGCCTATCTATTCCATTCATCTGGAGGGCCCGTGTTTGAGGAAGCCTGCCTTTGAGGAACACTACATGGTCAGGAAAACAAACATGTATTCCTGACGCTATAGTGCTAAAAACACTTTCTGCCCTCCCCACCTTACCCCCCTAAATATTGTAAAATCGTACCCTTTTTCCAGTTTGCTGGTGCTTGCTCTGCCTCTGATCTGCCTCCTTGGCTGACATCATCAGAAGTTATGATCTCAGCCAATCACAATGCTTTCCCATAGGAAACCACTGAATTGGCTAAGTTTGTCAATTCTGATGATCTCAGCCAAGGAGATGGGCCAGGGGCAGAGGCAAATGCTGTCCTGCCCAATCAGCATCTCATCATAGAGATGCATTGAATCAGTGCATCTCTATGAGTAAAGGTCAGTGTCTCAATGCAGAGGGTGGAGACACTGAATGTAAGTTCAGCACTGCCCCAGGAAGCACCTCTAGTAGTCATATAAGGAGTGGCCACTGGATGAGTCCCTAGGCTGTAATGTCCCTCAGAAGACCGTGTTTACAAAAAAAGCTTGCAGGGAATAACTATACCCACCAGAACTACATTAAGCTGTAGTTGTTCTGGTGACTATAGTGTCCATTTAAGACAGTGATGGCTAACCTTGACACCATAAATGGTTTCTGGACTACATTTCCCACGATGCTCAGCTAGCTGAGCATCGTGGGAAATGTAGTCCAGAAACCATTTATGGTGTCAAGGTTAGCCATCACTGATTTAAGATAACACATATCCCTGGCCTTCCTTGCATCATAACTTTATTGCACAGAAGTAGTTATGGTGCCTGGAATGTCCTGTAAACCGAAAAGAACATGGATGCGTGTACATATTTACAGAAAATCCACCAATCTGACAGTGTTGTAAAAATAACAAAGGCACACTTGTAGTTTTTATTTTTTAACACACATTAAGTGACAAATTTGTAAACTAAAGTAATCTGAAAATAATGGAAATGTGCAGTGAGGAATATTTTGGCACACATTGGAAAATCTCCAGAAAAGGAAAATAAAGCAAACAAAATTCTTTCTCCAGTGTTTCACATTAGATTTACTCTTGTGTAAGTAGGTTAGAGCCATCATTCAAAGGGCTGACATTGTAAAAAAAAAGATGACATTGTAAAACTGTGGCTTGATTGTGTTTCCTTACACTTAATGCAATCAGTGTCTTAAACTTTAATAAAATAATTACGTCTTAAAATGTGCCATGCATTTTACCAAGTAATGCAAGGGTAAGTAATTGAGGTTTGAATGACTAATACAAGATGCTGTCTCAGCGTTGCACAGATTACTGTATGTTTTAGGCCTACTGTTATGC
The DNA here is from genome assembly GCA_933207985.1 of Pelobates cultripes. Lineage (NCBI taxonomy): Eukaryota > Metazoa > Chordata > Amphibia > Anura > Pelobatidae > Pelobates > Pelobates cultripes. Next base: position 181,170,434 of record OW240917.1, on the reverse strand, counting down.
TTGCTTGAGCTCAAATGTATGTAAAGAACTGATGAAATTGTGTTGGTTGCTATGTAGAATTTGGCCTCCAGTTATGAATCTACACTGCTCAAAAAAAAAAAAAGGAACACTAAAATAACACATCTTAGATCTGAATGAATTAAATATTCTTCTGAAATACTTTGTTCTTTACATAGTTGAATGTGCTGACAACAAAATCACACAAAAATTAAAAAATGAAAATCAGGGTTGGAGAAACACTTGTGTTCAAACTCCACAGCCCTGACAAATAACTACTGCAATGAGCTGTAGGGGTTATGTTTGTTGTAGTATCTCTACCTATTTTTCCTTATTTACCTGCTGCACCTATAAAACCATATAGAGCTTAAATCTAGCATGGGTTAACACAACACATCACATGGGCTTATCTACTGAACTTTATTTCCTCATTGCAGGTTAGAGAAGCTTGTGTGGATTTGTAACCAATTTCTGAAATAATGCAATAATTAAAAAAATATATATTTCTTGCACATTCCCAGGCTTTGATTCTTCTCGGGTCTTAAAGGACAGCTGTTATTTCAACTAGGTATTTTATTCTTGTTTTAAAAGGATTTTTTTTTTTTTTTTTTAAAGGAACACTATAGAAACACCATGGAGAGCAGTGATGCATTAAATAACCGAATGCAGGTTACTGCAGAACTGTGCCATTTACCCCGGCAGCTCATCCCCTCTGTACTGCCTGGGCTAATGAGGACGCATTAGTTTGAGCAGCAGTTGGCTGTCAGTTGATCACTTTCAGCCTATCACAGTGCGTATTCTAGGTATTAATCTGTACGGCTAGAAGGAAGTGTGTAACATCCCCCATTGCCATACTTTCAGTGGGGACCGGGCAGTGGGCAGCTAGGGACCATCATTCAGTGTTAAACTTCTCAAAAGTGGTTTAACAATGAATGAAGGAGCAGGCTCAATGTCCCTTTTCCTAAAACCCTTTAAAGGGACAGTATAGTCACCAGAACAACTACAGCTCATTGTATATCTTCCAGTGAGTAGAATTATTCCCTTCAGGAGTTTTGCAGTAAACACTGTCTTTTCAGAGAAAATGCAGTGTTTACATTACAGCCTAGTGATAACTCCACTGGCCACTCCTCTGATGGCTACTAGAGATTCTTCCTGGGGCAGTGAGGCACACAGTGCAGTACTGCCATTCAGTGTCTCCTTCCTCTGGATGCAGACACTGAACTTTCCTCATCGAGATGCATTAATTCAATTCATCTCTGAAAAGATGATGATTGGCCATGGCTGTGTTTGACTTGTGCTGGCTTTGCCACTGCTCTGTCTCCTTGACAGTCTCAGCCAATCCCATGGGGAAGCATTGTGATTGGCTCAGACCCCAACTTCTGATGATAACCGCAGGCTGATCGGGGGCAGAGGCTGCAGCCTTGAATACAAGTAAGATTTTACTGTAGTTATTGGAGGAAGGAAGGCTAAATTATGGTTTTAACACTATAGGGTCAGGAATGTTTGGCAAGCTAATACTAGAGAAGAACACTGAATATTCTGTCATAGGATTGATTTAACAAGTACTTTATCTTGGGTCTTCAGCTGGGAAGTGACTGGGATCACTTTCTAAGTATTGGTGAGCATACTTGGGTGTCTGATTTCTCTTGCATATTAAGTACATTGGCTTTCTTATCTTTTCTCATTTGCTTGAAAGATACAGTCAGCACTGTTGTATATTTATATTAGGAAAAAAAGGGCTAATACGTGAATGGAAGCTGTTGGTGTTTTCCGTTCACTTGCTTGAGTAATGCTAATTAATTCTCCCCGCCACATGACCTAGATGTTGCTATATTGTGCTTGAAGGATATTCACATATGTTTGGGTTTTATGAAAATTATACTAATGTAGGTTTCTAACCACTTTCTTATTTTACCAGAGAAGCAAAGGCTTTGCAGCAACCGATGATTTTCTTTTAATGTATTGTGGTTATATCAAAGTGGTACAAAGATGACAAAGGGAAATAGTCACTTGTGGAATGCACATGCTGGTTCCCACAGTGATTGACTCACTCTTGAGGTTTTTCACTATTTTTCAGAATATCACAATAATGCATTTCCCCCTATATATACCTGCTTGAAGCCCAAGTTCTGTTACTGCTGGGCGCTTAAAGCTTAGGTCACATGCAATTGAGTTTAAATACTAATTTAGTCATAAGGAATCTATATGTGTGTCATTTATTTACCTGTTAGACACATTTAGTTCAGAAGGAATTACACTTTCTATCTGTTACTCCTTTGCTGCTATCTTCTGTGACCCCTGTAATAAAACCAGAATAAAAAAAGATAGACAACCTAAGTTTGTATCAGCTTATCTAAAAGTCTGAGTCTTTTGGGGTAAGGAACCAAAAGTCAACTATCTTAAAGTATAGTTTTATGAAATAATCTAATTTAAAACAGCATATTTATTTATTCTTTTAGAAATACTGTTAAAGATTACGCATTACATTTCTTTTTATAATAGGCAATTGAAGAATTTCTGACTGAGCTGAAGAACCGGGAACAACCACAATTGGTTTCAGTGCCTCCAAACACCGCTGTGAAATTTTTAATGGCTCGGAAGTTTGATGTTTCTAGAGCAATTGATTTATTTCAAGCATATAGGGTAAGTACAGTATGTGATTTCATTCATCCAGTTTTTTGGGGGTTACTTTCTCAATATTGGCTTTGTGTCATTGAGACTTACTGTTTTAATGAAACAGTAAATTTTTAATTACCATCTTTTGCTCTGGACTTGCTAATAGATTTTTTCCTAGTTCTAGTTCCTGGAGGTTTACTTGAAGCTCCTACAGTTTTATATGTGGCTGGCATATTTTGTGTGTGTTTGTGGATTGTATGGTTGTTACCAGTTAAGGAGCCATACTGTGTGTAGTAAATTGGAAGTGGACTTCTGGTTTTCAATGCCGCTTATTCTGTTAGTTCTACATTGCTGTGTGATGGTATGAAAATTGGTTAGAGATTATTGTAGTGCAATGTTCATGTGTTGCTAGTATGCATTGCTGCTATTTGAACAATCCTGCTTCTAGTACCAAGTGCATTTCCCATTCCGGAGACTATAACTTACTGATCACAAGATTTTAAAGATGTTCTATATAGATAACAAGTCCGACATTAAAGGCATCGACTGCCAAGAATCTGTCTGAGATCTTGGCTATTATAGTAATACATTTTAGAGACTCTTCCTAATGACGTCCATTCGGACATGATATAATAACATACTATTAGCCTGTAGTCCTTTACCCAGCATTTACTGCCAAGACGATTCCCAGAAAACAATCCTTGTTACTCAAATGCATTTTGTAACCATGATCAGTTAACTTTTGCACACAGTGGACCTTCTGTCTCTGGAAAAGAGCACAAACAGCATGCATGTGGTAAAATGCCGTGCACAGCCCTGTTAACATAAATGAGGTTGCAGTCAATAAACATGCAGCAGCTGCATTATGGCTGTAATTCGCTTATTCTGCAACTCTGCTAATCAGATCTGATGATTGGAACTGTGGCTAGGTTTGAGCTACATAGTGTATGGTGGTACGTCTGAAAAAAGTAAAGGAAATACACATACCTGAAGCCTTTCTTCCCTGATGCTGCATTTTTACTTCCAGATTTGAAGCAACCAGAGGTCAGTTAGATCTAGATATCCCATGTATGCCTTGTGGGATGCTTTGTAGTGCTAGTTACAGCAAACAGAAGCTAATTGAAGTTCCTGCTGCCATATTTTGCTTTAATCGTATGTTTAAAAGATCAAATCAAATTCCAAAGCAACACGAGTATTTTTTTTTCTAAAAAAAAGTTAGAGTAGGATTTTAAATGTAGGCATCAAGCTAGCTCTATAGGAATAGCTATTAATTGTAAAGGAATTGCATCATGGTGACCAGAAATCCCCCTTCACCAACTTCAATACACTTAACAGAAAATATTGAAACCCATGCAAGCAATACCGTGGCATCACTCAATCACAAAAATTTGAGGGGAGCAGTCATTAATGGAATGTGATCATTTCTACTGGTTCCCATGGTGAGTGCCATTCTAATATTACAGAACACTGATAAATCTTCCCAAAATCCACTCATTCTTAGTGCATTCTTTTTCTAGCTTCTCAAATCCTTTTTAAAATAAACTATCATGCAACCAAATGAAGTCTAGTAAACTTTTTATTCACTAGTTTGAGCATTTTTCATTCCATGTCACACTGATCGGTTAAAACATCTGTGGCTGAATGTTGTAAAGCCAAAAGAGTTCTGAAAACTAACTATCCACATCCACTTCAGCTAGCACTGAATAATCCCTTAAGGACACAACTTCTGGAATAAAAGGGAAACATGACGGAATATTTCCGTCATGTGTCCTTAAAGGACCACTATAGTGCCAGGAAAACATACTCGTTTTCCTGGCACTATAGTGCCCTGAGGGTGCCCCCACCCTCAGGGACCCCCTCCCGCCCGGCTCTGGGGGGGAAGGGGTTAAAACTTACCTTTTTCCAGCGCTGGGCGGAGAGCTCTCCTCCTCTCTCCTCCTCCGCCTCCGTTCCTCCACGTCGGCTGAATGCGCACGCGCGGCAAGAGCTGCGCGCGCATTCAGCCGGTCGCATAGGAAAGCATTTACAATGCTTTCCTATGGACGCTTGCGTGCTCTCACTGTGAAAATCACAGTGAGAAGCACGCAAGCGCCTCTAGTGGCTGTCAATGGGACAGCCACTAGAGGATTAGGGGGAAGGCTTAACCCATTCATAATTATAGCAGTTTCTCTGAAACTGCTATAATTATGAAAAAATGGGTTAACCCTAGAAGGACCTGGCACCCAGACCACTTCATTAAGCTGAAGTGGTCTGGGTGCCTAGAGTGGTCCTTTAAGGGGATAAGGAGCTGCTGCTGACCGCAAGTTCTCAACACAGCTCCCTGTGGCTGCCTTGTGCCACTGTCTGCCAGAAATGTGGTCCCTCTCTGCATAAACAAGCAAAAGAGAACCTCTGTAATGTAGAAAGAAAATTAAAAAGGAAAGTGACATGGATAGGGCTTTGGGGTTTTTGAATGGGCTTGTGAGGAGATGATGAGTGATAACAATTGGAGGGTTGTGAAAAATGAAGAAGTAAAAATGGTATTGGAATAGGTTGTATATACATTCACACACTTGCACTCCACACAGGTAGATAAACCTATGCACTTACACTGCCACACACATACAATCCTGATGACAAGTAAAGTTCTGCATTAATGAACAATCCACAAAATTGCAATGCTTAATGGTGATTTAGGTCGATTTGTACGCTGCAGTTCAACAGTTCAAGTTACTGGTTAATTTTTTTTAAGACATATTGGTATATTTTTATTTATGTATTTTTATATAACAGAACACACGACTAAAGGAAGGGATATACAACATAAATCCTGATGAAGAGCCGTTGCGGTCAGAGCTGCTGAGTGGTAAATTTACAGTTCTGGTAAGTGACACAAAAAAAACTCTTCCATGACATGTTTAAAGGTGGAAATGTCCTTACAAAAGAAGAACTCTAACCTTATTCTCAGTGGTAGTTCCTCTTTTCCTCACTCCATTAAACATACTGTAGTATTTATTTGAATGAGGTTTGCAGTGGAAATTAAATATGAAAGCAGCTCTGTCACTTTCTGTAGTCTCTGCATATTTTGCAAATACCCCCTATAGTGACATTGGTGCTTGCTGTACAGTGACCAGGAGTGCAGTGAAGGTTTTTTTTTTCTGGACTTTCCTTATTCTGTCCAGTGTAGCCACCGCCCTGTCCATCCCTGCCTACGCTCCTTCCCCGCCGGAGGAGACCTAATGTGCATGCACAGCAATGGCTACGCTCACATTAGTAGTTCACCCATAGGATAGCATTATAGAATGTTTTCTGTGGCATTTCGGGTGACGCTGGATGTTCTCATGCATAGCGTGAGTATGTCCAGCGTCAGGTGACCAAATGTTGCTCAACAACCCGGAAGAACCTCTAGTGTCCGTTTGGTAGACATCCACTAGAGGTCGAGTTAACCCACAAAGTTAATTGTTGCAGTTTCTTAAAAAATTGCAATGATTACCTTTGCAGGGTTAAGATACCTGGGAATATGCACCGAGACCACTTCAATGAGCTGAAGTGGTTTAGCTGCCTATAGTGTCCCTTTAATAGGTGTGCACACCGTACTCCCCATGACTCTTGCTTAGGTCTGTTTGGGCACACTCGTATGTCTGGGTTAGCTTGTTATACTTTGGAAAATGACAATCTCACTTTTTTACATAAATGGTATTTTTCTCTGGGAGCACACCCTAATGTAATAAACTCTGTATTCAGTATGTTTTCAGTCTAGTACCAATCTACATAATATTTTTTTAAGAACTGGGGTCAAGTTCTAAATTCAGAGAAGCAATATGATTATTTCTTTAAAGTGACACTAGAGTCACCATAACAACTACAGCTTATTGTATTTGTTCTGATGAGTAGAATCATTCCCTTGAGACTTTTTGCAGTAAACACTGTCTTTTCAGAGTAAATGCAGTGTTTACATTACAGCCTAGTGATAACTCCACTGGCCACTCCTCTGATGGCTGCTAGCGGTGCTTCCTGGGGCAGTGCTGCACAGTGAGCAGCACTGCCATTCAGTGTCTTCACCCTCTGCTTGCAGACACTGACCTTTCCTCACAATTTCTGTTAATTGCTCCATGTGTAAAAATATGGTTAGCAGACTGTAGCAGTGAACTACACTAAACCAAGTTACAATAGTTTATTAGGACCCATTTTTTTCCCCCATCCTTTTGTTTCTTAGCACATATTACATTCTGTGGGACAGGCTATCAAAATCTTTCAAGGGACACTCCAATACCAAAATACAAAAATGTAGACATCACTATTTTGTAGGTAAACCCCAAATGAAATGCAATTATGCATTTTTTTTCCATTGGGTGTATATCTAAAAGCAACTTGCAATAGCTGCAGATTTCTTATCTACAGCCTTTGCAAGCTCTCCTTTTCTAACCCCACCCAGACTTTCCAATCACAGGCTTCTCAGTGCAGATCAATGAGAGGTCTTTGAATGCAGATACTCTGGGCAATTGCTGACACTTGTTTAGCTCCACTGAGCTAATAAAACCTGCAAGTAACACGACCAGTTGTCTAATTGAAAGCCAGGGGGGTGTAACAAGGTTAATTTATAAAAGTGCCATTTTCTATTGAAATCTGCACTTTTTGTAAAATGGGGGAAAAAAGTTACACTTTTCACACACAAAGTGCTTTAGGGGTCTGGAGTGTCCCTTTAAGTTTGCATTTCCTGCCTCTATAATAATGGTCTCTAAAATAGCTTTACAACTGTTTTATCGCAATGTTTTTCCTTTTTCTTTATAATTACAGCCTGGAAGGGATGCAAATGGAGCAGCTTTAGCTTTGTTCACTGCTAGACTACATCGACCGGATGTTACTACTCATAAGGCAGTTCTGCAGGCTATTATCTATCAGCTGGATAAAGCCATTGAGAGGTAATTTATTGATGCTCTTTAAATGTTGAGCGATCAATTACATTCTCTCCTTCCCATCGGAAAAGGAAGCACTGAATTGCTCTTTGGAGAAATGATAAAGCCAGACATGGCTGCTACTGTAATGTTTATAAAATGCTTTATTTAACCCCTTAAGGATGGAGGCAATTGTCCAAGTTCTGAACCAAAGCAACACCCAGAATTTGCGCTATATGTCTGTTAAACCATAATATCCCTCTTACATATTGAGTGCGCTCACACTTATTATATACATCATTGTGTTCAGGAGAAATAGGGCTTTTATTTCACATCAAATATTAATATATGAAACCTAATTTGATATGAATAATATCTTAAAAAATGAAATAAATGAGAAATTAAGAAATGTTATTTTCCAAGTTCTGCATGGCATTTTAACTGTCATAATACTGTTAGCTTTTACTGAAATAAAGTACACATTTGTGTTCAGCGATGTTTTAGGAATGCAACACCACGCACCATGTCCATGTTTTGCGGTGTTATGGAAAGTTACAGAGTCAAATATAGGACTTGTCCATCTCCGTTTTTACATGTTGAAATTTGCCACATTGATTTGCAGGCTCAGTTGCCATGGAGACTGTATGGCAGTCAAGTAATGAAAATTATCCCCATCATGGCATACCATTTGCAAACACAGACAACCCAGGGTATTCAAAATGGTGTATGTTCAGCCAAAAAAAAAAAAAAAAACTTAGAATTAAAAACATATATATTTTTTATTTCTACATGTATATTTAAGCATTCATTTTACATCATTATGTGAATTTTATTAAGTATATATCTGGGTCCTGCCTGACAACTCCAGAGGCAGAAACTCCAGAGAGTATAAAAGTAGATTAGTGTTTTTTTTTTTTTTATTTATTTATTTATTTTTATAGAATATATAGTAAAACAATGCAGACTTAAGAAATAGTCTGTGTAATAGAGGGTTTATATCTAAGGGACCATTTTTAGATTTTTTTTTTAATTTTCTAATTTACTTTTTTTTCTACAAGATTACATCTGTTTCACAGCAGTTTGTCTGTGTGTTGTCTACATGGCAAACACATTGGCATGCCTGTCTGAATTGCATGTCTTTGATATATGTACAATGCACTTTTGTCTTCTGTGTCTACATGCTAAATAACAAAATGTGCTTTGTCTGTATTTTGTATTTGTTGAAAATCTTAAAAACTGAATTAAAATAAATATTTGCATGTACTGCTCTGCTAACATCTGGCTATACCCATATTCATTTGAAATAAAGCAATTTCATGTCTTTGTATGCATGCATTTTTGCTGTGATATTTTTTCTTATTTTTTTCCCAAAAAATTTTTAAAACAATTAGTGAGATGCTTTCATAGTATATGTAAACTATACATGTGGTTTCAGGGATAATTTAGTTACTTGCTTGTACAAACATCATTTTTTCTACTGCTTTTGCTCTATTGAATTATTACAAAGGTTATGATGTAAAAGTCCTGTACACACTTTCCCAACGTGTCAAAGAATTGCATGAGTTTAAAAAAAAAAAAAAAAAAAAAAAATGGCTGCATCTGTAAACCTATCCCCTTGAGCAGACACTTTTTATTTGAATACTCAGATGAGAACCCATAGCTGTTTACTGAGCGGAGTGTATAATCTGAAGCTGTACATCTGCTAGCTGTCAGATTGTAATGTAGTTACATTCATAGAGGTATAATTTTAAGAATATATGAGAAGACCTGGCCTTTGATAATCCCCTGCTAGGGTCTCAAAATTCTTTTTGCTAATTTGTGCCAAAACCTATACTATTCACATAGACTGATTTCTCTCATAATGGCAGTCCCCATATGAAATGATGGCAAATTCCATCTGCACAAGTTAAAGCAAACCAGGGTTATTAGTTTGGCCTTCTTTAGGCTGTCGGCTAGCTGTAGCCGATTCCCCTCTAGGCAACAGTGAACATGGTGTCATCACCTAGATTATCATTTTAACTTAAGGAGACTCTAAACTAGACTTGAAGCAAAACAGAGAATATACAAATTTTGGTGCCTTTTCAGAGAGCATATGCCATTTACATATGATTGATTCCACCCGCAAGGACTGTCCAGTTCGGAAATGCTGTGCAAACGTATCCTATAAATTTCTGCTGTACAGCATTTTATGGGATAATTCAAAAGAGAAACAAAATGAAGTATGAGAATCGGGAACAAGTGTTCTAAATTCTGAAGTTATTTATTTTAATGCATGCTATCTAATACAGTAAATGGGTAGATCAGTTTCTGCCTTTTATGTCTTTTTTGACTTGGCCTTTCTTTGTTTTTGTTTTTTTTTGTAAATCTTTTTTATTGAACAGCAGGATAAGATTACATAGTTGCGTCATTACAATATTTTAATCATTATACAGATAACCTAAGATATTACGAACCGAAAGCGTTGATCCTGTACAGAGTTTTGAGCAGTAAAGTTGTTGTGTCCCCCTTTTTTTTTTTTTTAACTTTCTTTCTTCCCTTTACTTTTTTTCTTCCCTTCCCCCTCCCCCCAACCCCCCTTTTTCTTTCTGTTGCCTTTCTTTATGTTAAGCACATATAATATGTGGCATTTTATTTTTCTGTATTTTAAGGCTTGCCTGGTATGGCAAGAAAACCATTTAAATGTGTCAGTTCCATCACTGTCATACGACTACAGTCTGTATATAGATAACTCAAACTTTAGTGACTGTGTAATCAGAAATTCATAATGATTTTCATCTTTTAGGCAAATTTATTAATTCCTGAAGTCTCCAGATATGAGGACGTTAGTGAGATTTCTCAGTTCTGTTTCCGTCAGATGGGAGCACTCTGCATCTTTAAACAGCAGAGTTTTATGCGGTTATGTCACAAGTTGTTTTTATTTATGCAAAAAATAAATGAAAGTACATTGCCAGTTGATAGCATCTTCTTTAATGGCTTTTTTCATAATGTGTAATTCCATTTTTTGAGCCATCAGAATTTTGGAACAATTAATTTTAAGTTGCTTGCTTAATCAGTTCACGTGTAACTTGTTTTATAGTGTAAAACATTTATAAATGCCCCCCATTCCCCTCAGTATGGCTATTGTAAGGTACTTTAACTATCTTTTATTTTGAATATACATTACTAGACTAATACAGCTGCAAAAAACACTAATGCTTTACCATGAATAAACAATCACAGTTGCTTTAGTCTCCCATTTAAGGGCGCAATGAAAGAGCATGTACAAGTTGCGTAAGAGTCGGATATCGTGTGTACACCATATAAGCGCTTGTATGGTAAGGGGCAAGCTATGCTACCACTACAATTTTGCACAGGGAGGATGTAGCATTAAGTTGCTGTAGCTCAAATGAATAGATTGAAGGTAAACAGGAGCAAGGATCTCTGTGTAGCTTCATTTATGTAAACTTTGTAAGTAGTTGTGGTGCGTGAAGTGTCCCTGAAAAACGTCTTGACCAATGATAAAACATATGGCAGCTTTGAATTTTAGTTTGCTGAAAAATAAATATATATATATAAATATATATATATATATATATATATATATATATATATATATATTTTATTTTTATTTTTTTTATTTTTTTGTAGTTACCTTTGTAATATTCATTCTTTGCCTTTATAATTTTTTTTTTTTTTTTTTCTACTAGAGTGGAGACCCAACGAAATGGACTCATATTCATCTATGACATGATAAATTCCACTTACGGAAATTTTGATTATGAGCTGTGCGTCAAGATCCTAAACCTTTTAAAGGTCTGTGTCCTTATATTGATATTTTAAGTTTTCTTTAGTTTCTCTTCTGTATTACCACAAAATTTAACAATCTTTTGCCATCAAGTAAGTCTCACAAATAGTTTTAATCCCTTCTGTGTACCAAGCCGTTTCTTGCTATTGTTTCAAGTTCAAAGATCAAAGGAATATTCCATGCACCATAACCACAGAAGCCCTCTGTAGTGATTATGGTGCCAAGGTTGCTGTGGTGCCATCCTATGGCAAGTTGTCAAACTATTAAAAATAATTGTTTGACAAATTACTTGGGTCCTGCCACGCACCCACAGCTACATACTTGACGTCCAGTGTTCTATTGCAAAGCCAAATATTGCATTGACCTTTACAGAGACATCTGGCTTCTCCTGCCAAAGAACACTGGATGCAGGGGATGTGGTGCAAGCGCCTGACATAACCCAGGTGAAATGTCAACAAACTAAAGTGGTTTGACATGTTACTGTGGGACAGCACCAGAGCATTCCCAGTGCCATAACCACTACAACAGGCAGTAGTGGTTATATTGATTGTAGTGCTCCTTTAAATAGATTGTATTAACTTAAAAAAGCTGCCCCCTTCCCTTACCCCCTGAGTCAGCTACAATGTCAACAAACCTTAGGAAAGAGAATGGGGGGAACTTATTGTTCTGCACTCTGTCAAACTGATTTTTTTGCCGGTTGCTAGATAACTTTGTATACAAAGACTGTGGGTGCAGATAAACTTTATTTTATTTTTTAAATATAGATTTCGTCCTTGTTCTAAATTAATGATTTGCTCAACCTTTGTATAGCTTGATCGGAGACTATAATAGCACTTCATACTGTTATACTCATCTTTTTGTCTTTATTTTTTTTGTCTGCATCTAAATGTTATGGTAAAACATGTCCAATTTTGTGTATCCTATCCCGATCCACAATATAGGGTGTTGATTTTCTAAAATTATTTGCTACAGTTTCATAGTTAAATATGGTTTGCATTTCCTGTTTTGTTTTGTTTTGTTTTAAGACGTTCTGTCTTATCTAGAAGTGGGGAATCGCCAATTTGTGGTGAAGCATTACCTTTCAATGCACTCACAGACTACTTGCTCCATAAACAAACTTAACCATTAAAATTATCACATATGGTGCCCTTTAAAACAAGCAAAAGGTGGAGCATTAAAAAAACAAAAACCAAGCTTACTAAACATGGGTTAAAATAGTTCAGCTGGAATGTTTTTTAATCATGGTTTAGCTTAAAGAAACACTCCCAACCCCTCAACAATTTCAGCTCATTGAAGTTGTCGTGGGTGCATTAGTGCCAGAGTGCCATATTCTGGTTTCTGAACATTTCTTTAATACTTTTTTTTTTTATATATATATATATATTTCAGGCCGATTTAAATTTTCGTACAACCCAGCTATAGATAACTTTTGAATGTATGGCTCAGTTCATATATAGGTTTAGTTGTGGTATGTGATGTTGCAAAGACGTTTTTCTTGATGACTGAGACACCTTATTATGACTTAATATTTTATTTCCCTGTATATATAATAGGGTGCTTTTCCAGCGCGGCTGAAGTGCGTCTTTATTGTTTCTTCTCCACTCTGGTTCAGAGCTCCATTTGCTGTTTTGCGTCTCTTTGTCAGAGAGAAGTTACGTGAAAGGGTAATGTATTTCGTAATGAAATTTATATAAAAGTGTTAATATCAGGGTTAAGTTTGCTATATGACTTGTTAATCCTGAAATATAAATCCACATCTGAATTCTCAAATAAAACATTATTCATAGTAGCAAATGTAAATGTTACATTTTCTTTCAATTTGTTTTTCTCCCGACTGCACCAATCACAACTGTGGGCATTCACTTTGCAGCATGTATATACTGAAATAGTAAAACAAATGGAATTTAACTTAATAAGTTGTCGAGTGACATATAACGAATGAGACGTTTGATTATTCTAGACCTGCTTTTCATTACTCTTTTTCTGTGTAGGTACGCACGTTAAAAGCCCATGAACTGATAAATCACATCCCGAAGGATTCCTTGCCAGAACATTTGGGAGGCACATCGAAAATAAGCCATGTTGCTTGGATCCAGGCATGTGTCAATTCCAGGCAAGGACAAGAGAGTGGAGACTGCATGGACCATCTTTTCCTTATATACACTACAGAACAAAACCCTGTGAGTGATAGACTTAATTCTAACTGCACCCAGCAGAATGTGACTGATAACACTAGACTTCTACATAATCATTACCATGAAAACAGGACTAAAAGTTATGCCGAGGCGCATAGAGTAGGTGGCTGTGTGCACTGGAATGGTTCTGCAGTCAGCGGCACCTACGAGTGCTGTGACAAAGGCTCTAGTGCAAACACAAATTGCCGTCGACCGCCACCTCAGTCAGAGACCCCTCCGGACACTCCATTGTATAAGCAGCCTGCTGACAATCCCTCCATCCCACCTTTACCCCAGAAATCTCGACCATTGCCTGTGGGTATGGAGCCTTCTATACACATGCCAGAAGAAGGAGGGATGACTGTACTTGGCTTGGTGCAACACGTCAAGCGCATGAAAAAGAGAGGGATTTTTCAAGAGTATGAAGAAATTCGGAAAGAGCCACCAGTTGGCTCTTTTGATGTTTCAAAGTAAGTTTGGAGTGCATCCCATAAAACCACAAAAAAAATAGGTTTTACTTTTGGCTTCCATCTAGATGGCACTACCCAGAATAACTGTCTCATATACATATAATTATTAATGCAAAAGTGGAATGCAGCTGAGTGATATCCAGGGTTTGATTTAAATCATTATTTAGGTCACTGGTCAGTTAGACTAGATTTAAATCCTGATTTTTAAACAGACGTATTCTTGCTGATTGGTATAATCTTTAATAATCGCAAAAGATTTCTTATTTAGGATTATGACTTTTCCGATTACTTTTGTCTTAACTTATTCTGTTTACCATTAGGAATGTATAGATAATAATGAAATGATTGCAAGCTGAACTGTCTCAGTTTAATAGGTTACAAGCTCATACTTGTAGAACAAGTTAAATAAAGGTGTTCATTATGAGTACATCGATTTGCACTATAGCAATTCATAAACCTAAAATTCAGTGAAAGTCCAGCATAGTCAAAATATATATTTATCTTATTTTTCCTACGCTTGACAAATGGTGGAGCCACATTTGTCAAGTATTTTCACTTCCCCCTACTAGTTACATCTGTAGGAAAAAAGGCTCTGTCTATGAAAGATCCTGCATTCTTGTGGGTTCTTCCATAGGCCTCAGTGTTGTGCGCTCACACATGTGCAAGAGTAAAACACTGTCCTGCGCTCCTGCAGACACTAGCTTATAACTTGGATTAAATTAATGAATTTACCAAAATGTACACATTGCATGAAAATTCAACCTCATGTTAACTAAGTAGCCCCTACTTCATGCTGAATAACCATTGGACTATAATTCATTTCGATAAGCTTTTTTTAAATGATCACAATTTGGCTTTGATTGTACATCAGTTGACCACGTGCATCAGCTGTTTGTCTGCTCCCAATAAGCCTTTAATCCTTTTGAATTGAATATCGATCATATACTTTCCCTTGCAATTATCAGATTCTATGATTTAGTACTATTTATTAAAGACCTAATCCTTGATAAATGGCTTTAAAATAGCCATTCTATTATAATCCTTTGAAAATAAACATTATAAAATATCATTTTCTTTTATTAAAAGACTGTTGTGCAAAATTATAGCTAAAAAATGTTAAAAAAAAACAAAACACATATTTAGTTCCTTACTTAATTAAAATCCCTGTTTTTGAGCAAAAACTAATTTTTATTTAATCGTGAAAAGTATTATACTGAATGGGGAATTTAACTTACAAAAGCTATAATCAAGCCTACAGAATGCACCTAAGGAATAGTTGCCGTGTAATTTCTTGGTGATAGATATATTTTGTGTTTGCAGATTTTAAACCACATTAAAAAATGTATTCCCTTCAAAAGACACCGTAGAGTTGCCCTAGCTTGCTCAATTTCTTACAGGTATGTTTCCTTTCTACAGAAAGCCTTGCAATCAAACAAAAAATAGATATAGCGATGTTCTGTGTTTGGATCAATCCAGAGTCAAGCTGGGGCTTATTGGCACAGATGAAGTAAGTGAAAGATCTATAATTAATTTATTACCACTGATTTTAAGAACATACATGGTTCATGTTTTTTACACTGAATAAAACTCAACCCGCCACATTAAGCTTTTTGCATTAGAATAATTTAAACGTTCCACTTGTGTTCATGTCTTATAGTAATGTATAGATTACCTCAAATTCAAAAATACACTATTGTGATCTGAGGCAGTTTAGATTCTTAGTGGTCACTGATTCAGCACAAATTAGAGGCACACTAACAGCCCCATCACCACTTAAGATAATTGTATAAGCTACGGTCCCAAGAGTTCCCAGTTCCTGTAACCTTTGATCCTATTTATTATTGCTGCAGTCATTCTTTCAACTTGCTACTATTAAATATCAATGGTCGTTCATGACCTGTATCAGATCTAAAATGAGACTTACACCATACAACTAATTAGTGGATTATACTGGCTCACACTTAGTGGGGAGTTGTTTAATTCATGAAACATGATTATTGGCAAATTATATGGTCCTTCTGTATGCGGATCCACTGATGCGTCTGACATTACAATCAAAATGTGCAATTTGAAGGATCTTATTCCTAATAATGATTGTTTAGCAGCTGTTCTCAGGTTGAGTTTTGTTCTGTTTTTTTTGATCTGTGTGCATATATGTGAAATGTTCCGTCACACATGTTTCCAAACAAATCATCCATTTGTATATTAAGACTGTGTGTATATTAATTTCTGCTAAAATTACATAAATTAAGAACCTTGATACTTACCACTACTGTGTTCTGTGGCACATCAATGGCTTGTTATTATGGATAATAAATCCACATACCTGAAGAAATGACTATGAAAATGCTTACTACCTTGAAAACTCAGATTTATATTGAGCAAAGCATGTACTGGAGCACTATGTGTTATTAAAGTTGAGTTAAATGAGCCTCTTTTAAAAGCTTCAAAACGTGGTGAACTGACCATGCCTCAACAATAAATATAAACGCGAACCCATCTCTTTCCATTTAGACATAATTGTGAAAAAAAAAATCAGTCCTCTGAGCATTACGTAGTATCTACATTTGCAGGTAACGTGCAGGCTCATTGCTCTACCCCTTTGAGGAGAGTGTTTAATTTTCTTATCCATTTCTAGCTTAAAGGAACACTCTAAGTACCATAGCCACCATCTGCTGTAGTAGCTATGATGCCAGGATTGCCTTGGTACTGTATAATTTAGAACCATTTTAGATTAGTTTGACATTTTTAGACTGTGCTCAGCTGACACTCTTAACCAATGAGCACCGCACTGCTTAGCTCATTAGCGCTAACCAGATTCTCCTGCAGGAAAACCTTAGAGGCAGGGTATGTGTGGCCTTGGGTCCCAATGGGGACCCAGTTAAGGCGTCCAATGGTGCCCATTCACTCCTAATACCATAACTACTAATGCAGGCTGTATTGGTTATGGTTCTCCTTTTATGATTTATAAGCTTAGGATCCTGAGGGTAGCTGTCACACTTAATTGTTTTGTTTGCTGTCTGTCTATAGATACCCTTTGGTTTGTTTGTTTTTCCTCCTGTTCATAACAGACAACACCATGGTTCCACCAGATAAACCTCATGTTTCCATAATGTAAACACCATGTTTCCACCAGATGGATTTAAATGCCTCTTATTGCAGTTTATCTAACGTCATGCGCAGTCAGTTGTTGGTGTCTATGGAGTTGCCAGCTACCCCTGACAGACATGGAGGGATTGTTTCAAACATTTTATTAAAAAAATCATAATAGAGTTGATAAGCCTTGAGCAGTGTGTGAATACAAAGAACATCCATTGTGCACATTATTTTTTTTTTTTTTTTTTTTATACATATCTATAATCATAAGATACATTTAACTAGAATACTCTCTGGGAAAAAATGAGTGTTTTTGCTTTGATCAGTCATTCTCTATTAGGATCTTTAATTAGAAATCATTTTATACACTTGTTTCCAGATGGTCCTATATTAATAGTTAAAGGACCACTATAGTGCTAGGAAAACATACTCGTTTTCCTGGCACTATAGTGCCCTGAGGGTGTCCCCACCCTCAGGGTCCCCCTCCCGCCGGGCTGGATGGCAAGGAAAGGGTTAAATCTTACCTTTTTTTTTTTTCCAGTGCCGGGCAGGGAGCTCTCCTCCTCTCCGCCTCCTCTCCTCCTTTTCGGCTGAATGCGCATGCGCGTCAGGAGCTGCGCGTGCATTCAGCCAGTCTCATAGGAAACAGCCACTAGAGGCTTTAGAGGCTGGATTAACCCTATTATAAACATAGCATTTTCTCTGGTTATTAAAAAAAGGGTTAGTCCTAGAGGGAACTGGCACCCAGACCACTTCATTAACCTGAGGTGGTCTGGGTGCCTAGAGTGGTCCTTTAATGCATTTTGTTCTTGGAAACAAGTAATAAATAGTGGCAGTGTTGGGAAGGCATCGACGTTCACATTTGCTGTTGACATTTTCAGAAAAGGAACTGATTGGACAAATTTGGGGGAAACAAAAATATATATTATTGTGTTTCACATCATGGTGATCTTAAAATAATCTCTTCACGGGCATCATACAAGTATAAAAACTCTTCATTTTTAAAGTTGCACCAACATTTTCAGGATGCTATACCTGTGTATATGAAACTTACATTCACATATATAAATATATATAGATTTCAGACGTGTTTGTATACTTACTCTCTCACTGCAAAACGAAAGTACACCCTCTTTGAATTCTATGGTTTTATATATCAGGACATAAGAACACTCATCGGTTACTTAGCAGATCGTAAAATAAGGTAAATAAAACCTCAGATGAAAAACACGACTTATTACACTGTGTCATGATTTATTTAACAAAAATAAAGCCAAAATAGAGAAACCATGTGTGAAATGAGTACCCTATGGCATTTTCATAAGCTGAAAATGATTATTAGCTACAGTTGTTATAGCGTTCATTATAAATGGCACAGCTTGTCAAACCTTCAATATTCTTTAATACAGTAAGTTCTTGCATTCCTAGAATCTGTTCTTGAAGAGTGTATCCACAAACAGATAACAGATTTCTGTAATACGGTCTGTTCAGAGGATATTGCTATGTATGGCTAGGCTCATGGGCGATATATATTTTAGCTGTAAATTTGCATGATGAAAACTGGATATTTTAGTAAAATCAAAATAATAAGTATATATGCCAGAAACACCTTGCATGCATTGTCTTAAATAACCTCTACAAAGTCGTACATATGTTAATACCAGCTGGAATGTTTATTCTTGTAGACAACGGACTATATTAATGCCAGTTTCATGGATGGCTATAAAAGGAAAAATGCATATATTGCGACACAAGGTAAGATACAATCTCCCCTTTCCCTTAACTGTAGAGTGGAGGATATTTTGGTACTGCAGATGTTTGAACTATGCTTCCCATAATTTAGCCAACCTGTAGCATCATGGAAATTATTCCAAAAAGCTCAACATTATCAAAATTACCCTTCAATGCCTGAAAAGTTTATTATTAAAAATGATAAAAGATGGACTTCATAAAAAATTAATGTATTTATTTTTGCATGCATGTTAACTTCCAACTGTAAAATAATATCAATAAACGTTTAAATCTCTTTATTTAAAGTTTCAGGAGAGCAAAGAATTAAGTTGTCTAAATACTTCAGTACAAAAGAGATAATGCATATACAGAGTTTGTGTAATCAGAAGGAACCCTGAACAACTGTAGGCTCAGTAAGGTGTAAAACCGCATTATGCATGGGTAATCATAACATTACACTATTAAAGGGAAAGTCGAAAAATGTACGCTTTGTTTCTCTTGTCGTCTTTTCAGAAAAATACTCACATATATGACTTGTTCTGCGTTATCGCCTGTATTGTAGCATCTCCACTTTGAAAATTTGATTGACCAAAAAAAAAGGGAAGTCTAAATACCAAACTCATGTTTTATTAATGACGTGATTTTGGTGCATAACTTGAGGCTTACAACAGAAATATATTCAAATCTGTTCAATTATGTAATCTTTTTGATGTCCTATGTCAGCATGCAAAGTATGTTGATTTGCAAACAATGTATGCTTCTCTGTGAGAAGCATTGTATTCCATGCTTTTTGTAGAGATGTATTGCGTTGGCTGACATTGGGCTACAGTGAGTAGTCTCAGTGCAAGAAGACAGGTAAGTTGTATGGTCTATTCCAAACACTCAAGCACCATATTCACTACAGCCCGTTGCACCCTCTCCAGTGAAAGTATTCAAACCATTTAAGATTGGTTTGATACTTTATTGGCTGAGAGCACTCAAATAAATGTAAACTAAGCAGTGCACTGCTAGGAAGCATTCTAAAAAAAAAAATCATCAACTTGCCTAAAATCACTCCTCCATACATTGAATACACTATATGTCACAACGATACATGATATATTTAATGTAAATTATATAGATTTACTCACCTCTCCTGTGTTCCATCATTGCCACAGTCAAGCTTAATGGGTGTTACTCGTCATTTAACTCCCACCTCTGAAACCATGCCCGCTCTTTCTCAGTTCCACATTTGTTGTTCTTTAATTTGCCCTGCTTGGGGATGCATCCACCAGCATGCCAAACCTCCACAGTGACGTCATGCCACTCTGCTTCTATTTCTGCTTTCTCTTGTCAGAGTGCATTGACCAACAACTGGGAGAACAAGCTATTTGTAAAGCTGCTAGTACTATGTATAGATAGCATTTTATGCTCAATCTAATGAGCATAGGTTGTTGGGGACATGACAAATGCCCTTTAAAGGGACACTCCACACCCCTTAAGCACTTCACCTTGCTTAAGTGCTTTATGTGTAAAGAATGTGTCCTATTTTTTTCATTTTGCAAAGTGCAGATTTAAAAAAAAAAAAAATTTGGCACTTTTATAAATGAACCTGGTTACATATCCATGACTTTCAGACAACTAGTGATGTTACTTCCTGGTCGCTTATTTCAGTACATGCCTTTAAAAAAAAATTAAAAATTTTTTAGAGACGATAATCTGAACTTTTAGGCCGATAGCCAATAATTTACCCATACCAATATTCTGCACATTTACCGTTTTGAAAAAAGAAACAACTTCTACACAAATCTGCTGTTCACTGAACATGTTTAACCCCTTAAGGACTGGACCTTTTTTGCGATGTTGTACATTTGCGACCAGGCATATTTTTACACTTTTGTGGTGTTTGTGTTTGGCTGTAATTTTCCGCTTTCTCATTTACTGTTCCCATACAAATTATATATATTTTTTTCAGGACAAAAGGGGCTTTCTTTACATACCATTATTTATATAAACTCATGTATTTTAATTTAAAAAAAAATTAAAAAAATCTGATGAAAAATTGAAAAAAATACATGTTTTTTTACTTTTACTTGAAAAATCTTTTACTCATCTACAAAAGCGAATGAAAAAAAACTGCTAAATAGATTCAAAATTTTGTCCTGAGTTTAAAAATACACAGTGTTTATGTGCTTTTTTTTTGCATGTTATAGGGCTATAGGTACAAGTAGGATATAGTGGTTTCAAAACATACATTTTTTAAATTTATCAATAGTGACATTGTAATACTATTATCTGTCATAAACCTCTAAATAACACCCCACATGTACATATTTTTTTTTAAAGTAGACAACCCAGGGTATTCAATATGGGGCATGTCCAGTCTTTTTTAGTAGCCACTTAGTCGAAAACACTGGCCAAAGTAAGCATTCATATTTGTTTGTGTGTGAAAAAAGTAAAAAAACTAAATTGAACGCTAATTTTGGCCAGTGTTTGTGACCAAGTGGTTACTAAAAAAGACTGGACATACCCCATTTGCAATACCTTGGGTTGTCTTCTTTTGCAAATGGTATGCCATCATGGGGGTAATTCTCATTCCTGGGCTACCATACGCTCTCAAAGGCAACGTAACCAACCTGGCCATTTTCAATGTAAAAATATTTGACCCATATATTTGACCTTGTAACTTTCAAAAATGCTATAAAACCTGTACATGGGGGGTACTGTTTTACTCGGGAGACATCGCTGAACACAAATATTAGTGTTTAAAAACTGGAAAACGTATCACAACAATTATATCATCAGTAAAAGTGCTGTTTGTGTGTGAAAAATGCCAAAAAAGTCATTTCACTGACAATATCATCGCTGTGATATGTTTTACTGTTTTGAATCACTAATATTTGTGTTCAGCGAAGTCTCCCGAGTAAAACAGTACCCCCCATGTACAGGTTTTAGGGTGTCGTAGAACGTTACAGGGTAAAATACAGTGCTAGCAAATTAAATTCTCTGGAATTTCGGCCTGGGTTGGCAGGCAGGTCCCTCAAATTGCAATCAATAAAATTACTGAATTATGTAAAAATATTACATAAATACGCACGTAGAATTTAAATATATATGCATATTTATATATTTGAAGTCTACGTGTATATTTATATAATTATGTAATTTTGTATATGGACATATGTATATTTCTTATTATTTTTATATATACATAGATATATATACAAATTCATTCTAAGTGTATTTTGATATAAATATATATATATTAATTTTAAAATACAGTTAGAATAAAATTTCATATAGATATATAATTTTTTTAAATTTATTATTTTAAATTTTTTTTATTTAAATTACTTATTATTTATATTTTATAATATATATACAATATATATAGTTATTATATATATACGTGTGTAATTTAATTATAAGTGTATTTTTATATTAATATAAGTACATATTAATATAAAAATACACTTAGTATGACATTATATATATGATATATAGACATATATTATATAGATATAATATATGTCTATATATCATATATACACATATATAATTATTATTATTTTTTTTCTTAACACTAACTTTTTTATTTTTATTTTACACTAGCAGGGAGACTGCCTGTCAGCACAGGCAGTCCCCCTGCAGGCAGACACATGGACACCTATTGTGACCATGTGATCGCTGTGTTGAGCGATCACATGGCCACAGGGGTCCTAATCCAGTGTGGGGAGACTGTCTGGGCTGCAGGCAGCCTCCCCACAACCGGAGCCACGCTGCTCGCCGCCGGGGGAACGACGGCGATCAGGTAAGTACCTCTGACCGTTAGGACGGTTCAGGACCGTCATTGGTCGGCGAGGCAAAAATGCCGATGACGGTCCTGAACCGTCCTCGGTCGCGAAGGGGTTAATATTTTTTATTTTTATTAAGTGGTAAATGTACAAAATATACATGCCAGTCAGATTTTGTTTTCAAGAATATTTAGTGTACCTCTCCACTCCCTTCCCTGTCCCTTAGTGTACCTTTCCCCTCCCTTACCTGTCCCTTAGTGTACCTCTCCCCTCCCTTACCTGTCCTTTAGTGTACCTCTCCCCTCCCTTACCTGTCCCTTAGTGTTTCTCTTGTACTGTGGTCCGCTGCGCTTGGCCACGCTACAGGAGCTTCAGTTTCCTGTACTGCCTGGACAAACAGGAAGTGCTCTCTCATTGAGCACTTCCTGTCAGTCTGCCAGGTACAGGAAACTGAAGGAGTTGTAAAGGCTTCAGACGAGACCATTTTCTTTGGAAAGAGGATTTAGATATACCACCGATGGAAAAAATGCATATTTAAAAGTGTGCATGTTTTCATTGGGGTACATCTACTAAACAGTGTTTAGTTTTTTATGTTTCTAAAAACAGTGATTCCTCGCATAGGTGACAATCCAGTGGCGGAACTACCGTGGGCGCAGCTGCAACTGGGTCAGTCACTCCAAGTGGCCCGGCAGCCCTGTCCACACCTGCCGATGCATCTTCTGTCTGTGCCAGAGGCGGAACAGGGATCGCAGAGGCCGTGAGTGCAACTGGGCCCTCTGTGTTACTCCTGTCATGGGGAAACCGTTAGCTTATTCGAAAGTCCGATGAATACTCTGATATATATTGTCGGGTGGCGGGAGCTGTAGATGGGCGGTGTGGGAGCTGTTCCTTCTCACAGCTCCCATGTGCGCTCTGCGGTGATGCCAGGAGCTGGGATATGATTTTACTCCGGCACAAACAAACAAAAAAAAAACGGTGCGCAAGGGAACATTGTGGAGCAGCCACACTAGACTCCAGGGAGACTAGCCACACCAGCTGGATGGGTATTAACACACACACACACACACACACAAAAATAAATTATAAAACTACTTTTTGATTGTGTGTCAAATTTGTGTGTGTTTTTCAGTGTGTCAAATCAGTGAGTGTGTCTGCCAGGGAGTATGCTTGTCACTGAAAATGTGTTAAATGGTTTGTATGCCAATGATTGTGTCTGTATGTGCATCAGTGAGTGTGTAATGGGGGCCCTTCTATGATTCTTGCACAGGGGCCTGATATTCCTAGTTATGCCCCTGTGACAATCTAAGAAGACATAGTATGATTGCTTGACCTATAGTTATGTGCGTAGTGTAAGAAGAGAATGTGCAACCTTACGGCACCACGTTATGCATCATCAGGGCTGTCCTCCTTTTATCTCTTTGCATATGGCCCCTATTTGTTATGCAATTAGCCGTAAACATCGCAAAGCTCTCCTATGTAACATAAAACTACTAATGCAGCTTAGTTTGAAATGTGGTGCGGAAACATCGGTGGCCCTAAGATTCTGTCATTGTTTGAGTGGTTTCAGAAAGAAGGTTCTTGAGATCAAATGACACACAAATTACTTGTTCTCATTAGGGCCAAAATAAATGAATTTGTCTGCCAGCCATCAAATACTTATATGATCTTCAGGTAACTCAAAAAAAAAATGGTGGAAAGGGGGAGCATTTAGTCTTATTTTTAAAAAAAAATTTATTTAATTTTTTTTTTTTTAAACTTGCTCTGATGGAACATATTATTTTCTTGCTTTCTTCTTCAGGTCCCTTGCCAAAAACGTTTGACGATTTCTGGAGAATGGTGTGGGAACAGCGGGTTTTAATAATTGTAATGACAACAAGGTAAATGTAGATTATCTGTCAATCACCCTCACCAGATAGATCAATAACAGGTAATCAAAAGGACCTTCCTGGCACCAATAAAACTGTAAAGAACACAGTTTGTTATAGTGGATCTGGTGCAAATTGATTGTCCCCTCATCTTCAGCAATGCAAACCTATGTTCCAAAGGCCTCCTCTAACATAGGACACTAATATTAAAAAACAAATCTATTTATTTTTTTATCTCCACGATTGCTCTATTCCTACCATTAGGTGTCAGTATTTTATTTAGATTCAGTGTATAAGGAAAGTTATGGAAACCTAATTTCTCAAGTTTCTATGCCCAAGAAGAAATTCTTAAATTCCAGTTGGAGATATGCAGTTGATCATTTTTGTGTTTCCAATTAGTTTTATCATGTTTGTGCATAGAATTATCGATGGGTACCAAAAGGATTGTGGTTAGACCAGAGTGGAATTCATTGATTTAGAATGGTCATCTTACACTTTCATCCAGTGTATGGCCAGCAGGGGGCACGTCACTAGCCATAAAACACCTTTGGCACATGGCAAGGTCCCAGATAAGTGGGCAAACCATTGCATATCGATTAGCCTCATTACCAGGAAATGGGTCCAGGAAACACCTAGCATCATTACACATTGTTCTGTAGTGGTTATGATGCTGCTCGGGCTGTTGATAGCATCCATACTGTTGCTGTTGGGATAATCAATTTTCTGAGATGGTATATGTAGTGTTATCTCCCAGACTGCACTATTTACAACATTTGCTCGGGCACTGTCCAAATACACGCCCAAGCTGGATTAAGGTTGGACGGCAAAGGAAGAGAGTTGTTTTAATATAGACATCAATAAAAGTACTTATAGAATTATAAACTACCCTACTTCTAGCAGAGTGTAATCTGCACTTTTTCAGGGTGGTCCCAGGGCTCATAGAAACATAGAATGTGACGGCAGATAAGAACCATTTGGCCCATCTAGTCTGCCCAATTTTCTAAATACTTTCATTAATCCCTGGCCTTGTCTTATAGTTAGGATAGCCTTATGCCTATCCCACGCATGCTTAAACTCCTTCACTGTGTTAACCTCTTCCACTTCAGCTGGAAGGCTATTCCATGCATCCACTACCCTCTCAGTAAAGTAATACTTCCTGATATTATTTTTAAACCTTTGCCCCTCTAATTTAAGACTATGTCCTCTTGTTGTGGTAGTTTTTTTTCTTTTAAATATAGTCTCCTCCTTTACTGTGTTGATTCCCTTTATGTATTTAAATGTTTCTATTATATCCCCCCTGTCTCGTCTTTCCTTCAAGCTACTCATGAAGTCAAAAGGAGGAATTTTACTTTTCTTTTAATGCCATAAATATCTCGACTGGCTTAACGGAGGGCTAGATTGAAGGGTTAGTCTATCCACCATGACCACTTCTACTTTTGGTAGTGATCATAGGTTTCTGTATGTAAAGCGTTTTTATGCTTCACAGGATACACATCCTGAGATTTGTGCCAGTGGCTAGTAGCTCTGTTTCAGGCTGCCTAATGTCAGTCTTGTCTAAATATTACATCTGTCATCTGCACGCTGGCGAGAGAGACAGAGAGCTTCCATCCTTCCTGATGTTAGTCATGAACAAAAGAAAGTATGACCTTGCTTTAAATAAAAGAAAATCACAAAACATTGGACTGTAAAGAATTTTCATGTGCCTATATCATGTATACATTTATATTTTATCTGTTTTTGTAAAGGGTAATAGAAAGAGGTCGAATAAAATGTGGGCAATATTGGCCACTTGAAGTTGGAAGAAGTGAAGACTCTGGGCACTTCATTATTCGAAACATTCATATAGATCTCTTCCAAGATTTTAAGCTTACTCACTTGGACTTGTACAATAAACAGGTAAATTATGTCCATCATATTGCATTGTTCATATGGTTGTGGTGGCACTTTATAGTGTAAACACTGATATTTCTATTATGTACTATGCAGCTAAATGTATAGCAGATATATAAGCTTTAAATTCAAGTGTGCAGCACCATAAAGCAAAAACCAAAAAGCTTAGTTTTTGCAAACTTGTATAGATTTTATCTATACACACACACCGTTTTGTAATCAAAATTATTCAACCCCCATTGAAAATCAGGATTATAGCCAAGATTTAAAGACTGTCAGCTGTATGCAATGACCAAATCAATGAAATAGCACAGCTAATGCTTCAAGTGGTTTCCCCAAATTCAACTGAAAATGCACAGTCTTCCCAAACACAATGTCTTTTCATTGACAAAACACCACATTCTTTTCCCTTTAGGTCACAATAAATTATGAGAATTAAGATGTGGACAGTTTCTAACAACAAACTAATAGTGCAAGTACAGTGCTGCAGAATTTGTTGGCACTTTATTAATAAAGTAACAAATCTGCAGCGCTTAACACATTAAGTACACACAAAATCCTATCAAAGTGTAAACCATTAAAAACACTTTTAAAAAATAAATTAAATTTAAATTAAAAAAAGCAATAATGAATGTAGAGATCTAACAAATACCGGTATATACAGGATATGACCTATCCACACCAATAAAATATCTACACAACTAGCAAGGCATTAAGTTACTCCAGAGCACACCAATTGAGTTAAATACTACCCACCAGGGATAAATTGTCACTAGCTAGAGGCAAGTGAAAATCTTTACCTCTCTCACCCATTTTGATTTTACACATTCTTGGTTTCCTTGCCTGCGGTTTGTTTATGATGCAAATTAATAAGATTTGGTTATTGAAAATGTAAAATAAATCTCTTACTAGAGTATTTAGAAAATGACTTGCAATGAAAGGCCCATGCTCATGTTGATAGATTATGAATAATAGCAAGTTGTTACACAGGCTTTCTTCATTTTCCATCTCCTTTAGTATCTGCTTTTACTTTGATATCTGTAATCGTATTGTTCAGGTAAAGAATAAGAACTGAAAGCTCTCAGGAGTGTATGGTGGACTTCTCTGTGTGCGAGGGATTGTAATTACTGTTTTTGAAATTGCTTACATTATCCTTTGCTGACTTCCAAACGCAGTCCTCTTTGAGGATATCTCTATATAGTGCTGGTACTAATAAAAAATTATTTAAAAAAAATCAAAATTCCATTAGATTTCCAGGCACATAGTGTCTTCCATTTCACTATAGCAGTGGCTTGAATGGAAGATTAAAAAACAGAGCACTAAACTGTTATGCTTTAAGTCATTTCCATCACTTCCTTTTGTATTCTGCTCCATTCTCCTTTTTTGACACATTTCTGTATTTTAATTTATTGTTTCTGCAGACAGATGAAAGCCGAAGTGTTGCTCATTACCAGTACATGAGTTGGCCTGACTTTGGAGTGCCAAAATCTGCATCTGCCATGTTGGATTTCCGGGCCCAAGTGAAGCAGCATCAGGCAATGGCTGTGCAATCTTTAGGGCCTGAGTGGACAGGACATCCTTCAGGCCCACCAATTGTGATTCACTGTAGTGCAGGAATTGGGAGGACAGGTAAATAAAAAATACATGTATGCTTGTTTCTTATCTATTAGATGGTTCCTTTCAATAAGCTTAAATGTACAGCAAAGTATCTGCATCAGGAGGAGGCAAAAAGTTCTGTCCAAATATAAATATTTGTGGTGCTTTGTCTGATGATCATGGTTTTCTATAAATTTGAACATTACCCATTAAGGATAATTAATTAGTAAACTTTAAATCTACATCTTTCTAAAGCGTAGATGTTTGAGTGCACTGGGCATGTCTACTCATACTGAAAGCAAGAACTTGACATTATATACGGTTGAGATTCAAAATAAAGAACTTAAAGGAGTGTAAAGAAATCCGTAGAAATAAAGATCTCAAATCCCCCTCATACGCTTGTTAACCTGCATTTCCCTGCTCAGTTCTCCATCACTGTTCCATAGACACCTTACTGTGCTGTGGTGGACAGACATCGTATTTTATTATGAGATGCTAAGTGAGGTAATTCCCTACTCCATCCCTTTTAACAGCCCAAACACAAGATACTTACACACCTACTTATTATTTTGGAGCACTTTACCTACCCCTCTCCTCCCATTAATCTAGGAGATACAGTAGTGTGCACTGTGAGTTTTAATAAAGTAGTTAGCTTTTAAGTCTATGTATAATTTTCATATTGCATTCCACCTGCCATGTGTACATTCATTTAATATTCATATTAAATCTGTAACAGATTAGACATGGCTTGACAGTTTGACACCTGATAAATATATTATACAGCATAAGTAAACAAATGTTAATGTTGGGCAGAAGAGGTTAAAAGGTTGCCATGGCAATGCATTCATCCACAAAGTGAAATGTTATCACCTTTAGCTGCCCCATACATGAAATTTTGACTGGTAAAAAAACTGGACAGCTAATGACACCCTTACTATGTCACTGGTTGGGTGTTATCGAAGTTTGCACGTTAAATAAATACTTGAGCATTCACCGAGTAATTAAAGAAACACTATGGAGTTAGGCATACAAATATGTATTCCTAACGCTGTAATGCCCTAGTCACCATTTAGATGACAAAGCACTCACTGCTAGAGTTAATAGGCAACTGTAATTCCCCTTTTCTCCCTCGCAGCACAGTCTACTCAGGGAACCTCTGACACTGGCTATCATCAGTCTCTACCATAGAAAAGCATTGGGAGGCTTGTGCACATGTGCAGCAAACGCCGCACCAATTAAATGGTCTCCCTTAGTGCAAGTGCCCCATAGTGGCTGTCAATAAGGTTAGCCCTGAAAATGAAACCATTGCTGTTACTAAAGAATGACAGTGTTTTCAGCTGCAGGGTTAAAATGCGGGAGATGGCAACAAACACATTAAAGCTGTGTTGGTGCCCAGAGCGTTCCTTTGTGTCTTGTGAGGTGATGTAATATTTTACTCTGTGTTGTATAGATATGTCATGTACAAGTTCAACTGTGCAATTTCTTCATTTCCTGAATAGGTACATTTTGCACGTTGGATATTTGCTTGTCCAGACTTGAAAACATTGGAACAGTGGACATACAACAGACCGTGAAGAGGATGAGATCTCAGCGTGCATTTAGTATTCAAACATGGGATCAATATTACTTTTGTTACATGGCAATTATTGAATATGCACAACGAAGAGATCTTCTTGAACCTGTGGAATGGTCAGACACTGAGTTTGAGACAGACAGCGAGTGATTATCCCTTCTCCATGGTACTCAGACATTTATGTTGGCTATCCATAACCATTATTTGGTTCATTGTAAACCCAGTGGTGCTGGATGGACCTGCCACATTGCCTTGCAGTGGATTGCAGGCCCCTTCAGATGGCAAGGGGTTTGAGCTAATGAAGCACTGGAAAGTGTCATAATTTATTGTAGCATGAATGCAATGGGATAACTTGCACACAGTCTTCTAGACTTGAAGTTAACTGTACTTTTCTTCTTTGCTGTTGTCTGCAGAAAGAATGAAGTATGTGAAACGCGTCACAGACCCCTTTGTAAAGTGGGTAGTATCTTGTAGATTTGTTTAGTCCTTTTTATGATTTTTATGTAAATTGTAATGTGCTCTATAAAGATTGCTTTGGAGGGGGAATCATAAGTCATCCGATGTTACCAAGTATATTTCCATGTTTCAGGATACATTGACACTCTTGTACATTTCTGTATAGCTATCTGTTTAAACAAAATATAAGTTTCAAGGTTGCAAGGCTATGTATTGAAGGTTATGCGTTCATGTCTATGGTAAACACAAATGAATGGTTTTAAAGTGTTATGCAATCTTTTCCTAGTTTACCGTAATCTTTTCTTCACTGAAAGGATTAGGAAACAAAGGCCTTAAGCTATGTTTGATTGTGATATTATTTTGGTTAATAAGCTGGGTCATGAAAGACATGTCTGTGAGAATTTTTTTTTTCTTTTGCCCTGTCACTATATATAGTGCAGGGCATAGCATTCAATAAAACACTGCCTGCATTGATGTGCCTTTTTAATGTATGTGTAGCACAATTATCCAAATTGAAAAAAAAGAATTGCCTGCATTTATCTTCTCAGGGGCCTTTTTTTGTTTTCTGTTGCATAGGAGCAATTTTTTCTGTCTCTTGTTCTCTACTTGACTACATTGTTTTTAATAATGTTTTGTGTTTAATTTTATCCATCAATACTGTATTTTTTTTTCATTTTTAATTTATATAATTATGGTGTTTATTCACTAAACTAGAATTGACAGGGAAATTGCAAATCTGTGGTCAAAATAGCAAAGCAAGAGAATATCTAAGTACCAAGTTCTTTCTTCACAAAATATTTTTTTAGGCAATTTTGGCTAGATATTTCCAGCTTCCTTGTGAATTCTTTTTTTTAGGAGTAAATTACATATACATTTCAAGACGGTATAATTTTGTCCCCCCCTTTATTTTTTTTGGTACGACTACATGACAGTGGCAACATAAATAGCTACTGTATTTATAACTACTTAAATGTTTATGTATGCTTTTGAATTTTAAAAAAAATGCATTTATTTTGTTGCCAAATTCTAAATTATAGGATCTGTTGGTACCAATAGAAAGCTTCTAGGTTGAACTTGTATTACAAATTAAATATTTCTTTAGTCTTCATAAGTTTTTTGTTTTGTAATTTTTTCCCATACATTTGTGTTCAAGACACTACTTTTATTGCCTTAATTAAATGTTTTGTAATCTTTTATTCTTTTGTACTTGAAGATTTCTAGTTATCTGTGTGTGTATCAACACAGTTATCTGGCCATGGCTCATATCCCCCTCTTCTACTCTCCCTCCCCCAATTACTTATGTTAACAGGTTGAACATTCTATGCTTAAAAGGATCCCGGCTACACTCACTTCAGGTTTGGTTTTACATTTAAGTTAGGATAAATATTCAAATGTTAACTAGGTTAATCACATAATGACCTACTGCCACTCTGGCCCCTATTCAGATGGCATCAGGACAGAGCTGGCTGGCCCGAAAACAAATAAGACCTAGGAGCGGGGATTGCTGCCACCACACAGCACATCAACCTTTTAAAATGCTTTTGAAGAATTGGTCAACAAAATACTGCAATGTAATCGTGTAGTACCCAAGCAGGCCAAAGGCAAATTCTTTTGGCCCTGCATGAACTCTTCCAGCAAGTTTTCAATTATACAGTTTTAAGTCCTTTGTATCGAAACAAACCTCCAAAGAGAAATAAAGACAGGGTTATTTACTAAAGTGAAAATTGTCGTAAATCAAAGTGAATTTCAAATGTAAGATCAAAGTAGCCAAACTGGAAGCATAGCTGATTTAGAGTAGTTTGCCTTCAGCTAATTTTTACCTTGAATTTGAAATTCACTTTCAAATTCTCACTTTGATGAAGAATAACCCTGACAGTGTGGAAACCAACATTTAACTCCATGCATTTACCCGTACATCAGTGTTTACAAATCTCTACCTACAGCCCATATAACAATTTAAAAAAAAAATAGAAAAGATAAAACTGCAACATTAAAAGATGAGATTTCAATTTAATCCCAAATTTACCCAGTATTGTTTCTTGTAACCAATGGTCTTTGTCAAGCCACTGGTACCAAATGATCAATGAAATACACATATGCAGTGGGGAGAGGCTGTATTTCTCTATCCCTGCTACTATTAAACCCCTCATATACATAACCATTGACAAAATGACATGTTAAATTATTCCTAAATTTTTACTTTATTGATGTATTTTAATTGTCCTAAGCGGTTAAATCCCTAAACTTATGGATCTGCTATTGTAAGATGTGCTGCTATGCCCAATGTAAGGATAAGATTGTGGATTAAAAACAATGTGACTGGGCTATATTTATGATCTAAAAGCTATATGCCTCATGGTCATTGTAAAACGAAAAGGATAGCCAGAGGAATGGCGGATAACTTGCTTCCCCTTAAAGTAACCTCTACTTTTGCATGCTGGGGTGCTTTGAGACACAACTCATTGTCTTACTTTTAAGTAATTGAGCTGCTGTCTAGAGGGTGTGCTTCTGTATTTAAACTGAGTACTCTTTCAAACAGGAAGGCAATGCTTCTTATTCACAAAAGCTGGAACGTTCCTTTAAGAGAACAAAAGGAATAGAATGTGTGACTAAAAAGCATCACAGTAGTTTTAGCTCCAAAATTAGAAGACTAAGTATGAACCCCTTTCATTCTAGATCCTGTAAAGAGTAGAATTAACTCTTGCCTCGAATATGCATTTAAAAATCTAAATGTAGCTATAAAAGCTAAATAAGCAGGATATATGCTTGCATGTGGTCTTTAGGGTCCAACTTTGGATGACGACAATAACATTTGTTCATTGTGTAATGAACAAAGCCTTGCCAGAAAGGTAATGCAGCCATTAAACAACAAAACAAATTTAAGTGCTTCTCCATTTTTCTTTAATATAATTTACCAGTTTGTTTGAAATTGGGGCATCCCTAAAAAATGATTGATTTCTAATAAAGTTTTATGTAAGCGTGTAATTTCGAAAGTGTATTCCTCTCGGTCCCTAATATTTGTATATAACTTTCTTCCAATTCATATTTAGAGGAGGTTAGGTGCTACCTAAAAAAAAAAAAAGTGTATAGGATTTGAGCCAATAACAAATAGGTTCAAGGACGAGTGTGCAATCTCACTATTTTAACTTCACTGCTCATTAAATGCTGCACTATATTTTTTTTTTTTTTTTTTTTTAAACCTGTATTATAAAACATGTAATATCTATATGGTAAGCATTGTCAGCTGTCTACTATATGCATTTTGTGTTCAGTAAATCTTCTACAGATTAATTTTGAATTTTCTTTGTACAAACTGCATGCCTAGAACTAGCTAAATACTAGTTTCATTTGGAAACTGGCTATCTAGTGCTGTAGAAAGCTGCTTGAAACCAGTCTGCAAAATAACGTGATTCTTTGCGTCATGGATCGTGGTTGCTGCATCTTTACCCAGCGTTACAGTTTATATACAAATTCATGCGTCTGAGTACCCAAACCTAATTTACTTATGTTAAAGTGCCAATACTGCAATGAAACATGTCATTGACAGAATTCGTAATAGAGCGTTGAGTAAGAGGGAGCATTCACCTGCATCCCTGATTTATATTGGGATCTGTATCACCTCATATAAGTTTGTTGTTTTTATGATGGACCTATATATTCTTATTTCTCTTTTTGCCCTTTCAGCAAATTGCACTGCTCTGCTAATAAATGGCTCACTTGAATTGTGATACTAGGCAGGCTGAATGGCATGTTAGATCTCTGAGAACCTTACACCTGGCAACAGACTGCAAATGGCATTTTGACATCGGTTTGGCACGATGCCAGCCAAAAAACAACATTCTAATTACTGGTTTACAATGTATATAAAATTAAAAGATGGTATCATGCATACATTTCTTCATACAATAATTTGGTTTCAGTATTGTTTTAACGAGGTTAAATATCAAATTTATTTTCTTACATTATATAGTGAAATGTTTTTTACTGCAGTTACAAGTGCGAATTTTTAGTTCAAGAATCACAATATAAATGTTGTGTAAAAAAATTCCATATAGCTGCAGTCAGTCTTCTATTCTCTTTCATTTAGTCGTCCCCACCACAGAGTTTCAGTAGTGCTTCTCCATAATCTCCAGCCGTATCAGACTATGAGGAGAAAGTCAAAATACATCAAAGCAATTTTAGCAACAAAATTATCCAAGGGACAAGCTAAAATGTGTCACTGTCTATATACATACTTCAGTGAATAAACCCATAGGTATTATTCAGGCAAAAAGATCATAAACAAGAAAAAAATGTTGGCTGTAAAAGGGAAACAGTTTAGATTCAGAAGACTTGCAGGTAGTAAAGGAATCAGGGTTAATAAACGAAGTGGCAATTGTTAGGAATTGTGCATTAAAGGGCAAAATAATTAAATGGAGAAAAAAAAACAACTGGCCTAAAATTTGCAATTCATGAAAGGGAAACTATAGTCAGCCAGACTACTTTAGCTCATTGAAGTGGATGCGCTTTCCCAGTCCCACTTAATTCTGCAATAATTATATTGCAGGACTAAGGCTGCCTCTAGTAGTACATCCTGGTGGCTAACAGACCTTTGGTCACCTAACTGGCGCTGGACGTCCTCGTGCCTTGTGACCCAATGCTAAGGGACATCTGCGCTGGAATCTGAGATCTAGTTAAAGGCTTTTTTTAAAAACTATTTCTGAGCTGGGGAGAGTTCTATAGTGTAAGGAATATAAGTTTGCATTCTTTACACTATAGGATTTAATTTCTCTTACGAGCAATTGCTGAACTTGTATGCATATCACAACTTAACTCATCCTGGGCGCTTTATTAGTTTATCTATTGGGGGGGAGCTTGTTACTTTTAAAAACTTACCTTGATCGCAGAATGCAGAGAGTATCCAGCAAGTTTCTTAAACTCTGCACGGATATCCAGCATATCCATTTCAGATCTAGACACCATTATTCTTGTCAACGTAAACTCATCTGTTCCTGCACCCTACAATGGAATTTAATTTTTTTTTACAATTTACATGAACAAATTCTTAGTGTGTATAGTACTTTAATATTTGCTAAAAATTAGTTTGTTTTTACAATTTTGTAATTTGAGTTATAAACGTTGCTTATGCATTTATGGTGTTTACATTACATGGACAAGAAAGACAGACAGTGGGATTATGCATAAAAAGTGGAATTAGTCTGATGGCACCACTGGTTTCCATGACAATTGCCCCAATTTTAGTAGTTTAGATCATTTTTCACAACATGGCACTCTTTATACAGAACTACAACATTATTTTGAGGAAAATTTCCATATTCTATTAATAAAAAGTTATTACACATCAGTCTTCTGCAAAGTAAACGTTAAGACCATCTTCTTAGAGTTACCTGCATTGCAGCCAAACTAAGCAAATTAATGGTTCTAGCACACAAGAAGGGTTATTAACCATGGAAACACACATTTTTGGCCATAGTTAGTTACTTATGTAAAACAATAGTGGCTTATTTTTTTATTTTATTTTTTAAATACAAATAAAGTTGTTGCAAGTCATGAAATAGTTTCTGAAAATAAAAGATGACATAAGGAATGAAATACAATCTGAGGCAAGGTGGAGCCTAGCTTCCGCGCAGAGCAGACGTGGGGACTCTGAGCTCCTGTATTCTGAGCCCAATTTGGGGTGTTAAAACCTGATTGACAAAAGAACCCACCCAAGGGCACCATCTGAACCCAGGTGCACAACCCGATACCTTAATCAAGCCTGTAACCTGACAGAATCCCAGGCACCTCTGCTGCGGCCGATCCACTTGTTCCAAACCTCGGGTCCGACCTCACAACTATACTGTCCCCTGCCCCCACTGGCATACCCTGCACTTACCTTAGCCCTCTGACCGTGGTAGAGCTGAACTCCAACCACACTGTTCACGCAAGAAGGCAACTGCCCTGTCACCTAAAAAAGGAGTACTGGGACAGCCTCGAACACCTCACTGCGGCTCCTTACAGCATACCTTGCAAAAGCTTGATGATATATTCCGGAGCTTCTAGGCACTACTCCATGACCGGACACAAGCTGCTAAGACGGAACACAGTGTAGCCAAGATGGGAAGCAACCTGCTGAAGCAGCACAGGTGTCCCCAGGCCAAACACACAACACCTGCTCCTGTTCAACCGGACGCCTGCCCGCCAGTGCCTAGAGGCCACCTCATCACACCCACCACAATTGTGGGAGATTACCTGCCCTCATCACACCCACCACAATTGTGGGAGATTACCTGCCCTCATCACACCCACCACAATTGTGGGAGATTACCTGCCAACAGCGGTCTTTACCATCTAGAGCCCCCACTAGCTCCAGAGGAAACAAAGATTTGGATCCTTTGAATACCCAAGTTCATGGATCTGGTATGCAGGGTCTCACTAATACCAGGAGTTGGAAGAGAGACCTACGCAGGCACAACCCTGCAGCTACTCACCCAGACTTTCTCAACACCACACCAACCTTACAACCCATCGGAATTGGCTGAACCCGGTGAGAAAAAAAACACACCACAACCACCTCATTGTTAATAAGGTTATTCCCATTGTCCTAAGTTTAGTTTTTCTTATTATGTTCATTACTATCCTCATCCAACAATATGTGTGAATAACAATATAGTAAGTGCAGGAGGGTGTAAAAGAAAATGGAAACAATGGTTAACGCTCATGACACTCCGTTATTTTACTACTACTCTACCTATCAGATTATCCACCACGTCTTGTATGTTTTGCTTTCCTTTAACTCTCGTGACCTACAATTAGACGTGTATGCAGAGTCACTGAGCCGCAGCTCCCCATGCACCAAGCGAACCAGAAGATTCAAATATGGGTTGAGAGCATTGAGGCCAGGTTTGACCTGGCGTGTCAGAGGTTCTGGCTTTGGTTGAGCAGTAAATCACTTGAAACAACCAAGCAGGCTTGAAGTATGAGACTGGAACCGGTTCCAGCTGAGTGCCCCTCCTCTGGGACAAAGGCCTTTGTGGAGCAGGATCCACCATGCCATCCATACACTCGAGGGGCTCTTCATATCCCAAGGTGCCAAAGGGCTAGTGATACATCCAGTGGAGCAGAAGGTACCAAGGAACTAATGGCTTTGGATCCAACAACGACTGGGATGGAGGTGGTAGGAAAATACGGCACCAAGAGCAGCACTCCTTACAACCACCAAGACCCCAACCGTACCGATTTACAGAGCATATGGACATTCTGCAGTGGCCCATGTGCAGCATAGGATGAAGAATTTCATCCTACAAACTGCTGCAATAGCCATTATAATACGCAGATTTTTTTTTTTTTTTTGCTTCCCTCTTTTAATTTACACTGTGTTTATCTATCAGTGGTAACCCAGCTATTATGTTTATTCCTTTTAATCCAAACATACCTTTTAAATATTGTGCACCTATATGCTGACACTGTCGTTGCAATGTAATGGGGATGTAGCTCAGTGGTAGAGCGCATGCTTTGCATGTATGAGGCCCCGAGTTCAATCCCCGGCATCTCCAGGTGCTGTTGATTTTTATTTAGAAGAGTGTGCTTTAGCATGAGTGATTTTGTTTTTGGGCAGACTAGATGGGCCGAATGGTTCTTATCTGCCGTCACATTCTAGGTTATATTTGTAGACTTGAAACTGTTATTGTAATAGCAGACAGTCAAGGATTTCTTAAAGTTGAAGACTAATCAAAAACCTGACTGGTGACGGAGTGACTTGGTTGCACTAAAATTGCGACAGTATAGACTTTCGGGCCTATCTACGTGCGATGGTGAGGTTTCGGGCCTATCTACCAAAGCATGTTTTCAATACTGTGCGACTATTAAGTGACACTGTTTAATCTCCACCTGACTGTATGACATTGTGATGATGTCATTTATGTCTCCTTAGTCAAGCTCTATTTTTGACAGTTAATTTCCTGTATTTGATGCACACATGACAGCTTGTTGCCCTTACTTTTTCTTAATTTAAAAACAAGGCAGTCTTAAAAAAAATTCTGATTTCTCAATTGCCATGCCTATACTATGCTGCATCTGACATACATGTGCTTGACTATGCTGTCATGGCATTGCGGGCATCTTTGTACCATGCTGCTACAAATAAATAAGCCATATCATCCCAGAAGGGGGCAATAACTGGACAGACCAATACAGAAGGTCAACGGTACCTCTGAAATTGCAGTTGCAGGTGGATAGTTTCCAGTTTGTCAAGCATGAGACACTAAATAATTTATGTTTGGATGATTCTGTATAAAAGTGTATGTTGTGGTTACGTGCTACTAGGACACAGTCTTGTTCTGTCCTAGGATAATATTCTGTTTCGGGAATATACTTATTTATATTATACAAGTTCATCATTAAGAATAGGCTTCATACGTGTGTCCTTAAGAAATCTGCTAACATGATAATTCATTGGGGAGCATATTTTGGAATGTTTCACAAAGCTTTTCAATATGATCATACAGATTCATTAATCCATAAACATATATAGAAAATTAGCAGAAATTACCTTAACAGATTTGTACAGCCTTTCAGCAAAAAAAGAAGAAGTGTTCCTTGCACATTTCACTGTAATAAAAAATAATTATTTCAATGTTGTCCTTTTTACTGATAAAGAAACAGGATAGAATGGTGTGGGCATAGACGTGCTAACAAACACTAACAGTACAATCCTGACCTCACAGGACACTGCACTTATTTAGTCATCGTTTTCTTTTTTTCCCTATCAAAAAAAAGCTGTTAATACAACCAAAAAAGTGAAAGCACAAACTACCTAAAAAACAATCACCCTTCTTAATGGACCATAGCTAAAGAGTGAGAAAAACAAAAAAAAACATCTGTATACATTGAACATGAAATGACAGTGCAGACACATTTTATTACATTCAATCATGACTACATTGTCACATTACGTTCAATAGTGTATTTATTATAAGGATATACTGTTCTGTTATAAATATTATGTGCTTCTCTTTCCTTTAGTTTATATATATTATATAGTCATATTTAGTTCCTTTAATTCCTATATAGTTTATAGAAAAGTGGCTGCACTCTCTGTCTTCAAATAAAATTCAAAACTTTATTAAAATTCCCCCCCAAATTTTTTTTCTTTTTTTTTTTTTTTAAATCAACATTTCAGCCCCTCTGGGGAACTTTCTTTAGGATCAAAAAAGCTTTTTGATCCTGAAGAAAGTCCACCAGTGGAACTGAAATGTCATTTTTAAAAATTTTTTGGGAATTATAATAAAGTTTTGGATTTTATTTGAAGACCGAGAGTGCAGCCACCTTTCTGTAAACTTTGGATATTTGGGAGCCCTGGTAATTGTGCACCTGGCTACGGACTATTATACAGCCAAGGATCCACAGCAACATACATATAGATTTAAATCCCTCTCTGTCACAGGTGTTTCATTCTATGGCCCTATTTAACCATGTACTGCAGTGATCCCAAGGATATGCTCTAATCCAAATAAATTGGTTAATCTCATAAGAGCAGGTGTTGGTAGATAGGATAGGATCTGAAAAAAATGGGGTACATTGGCGGTGTACATTGTGTCAGACATATGCAATGTGTTATCATACACTCACTCACTGACTAGGTGAGGTATTTCTAAAGAAAATGTTACATTCTGTGAGCCTTGAAATTGCTGTTTAGAGAATGAGTGAGTTTGCTGGATCTTGGATGTGTTATAAAAGATCCATTGTGATATCTTTCGCTTCACATTCCAACAAGCACTTATATACTTATATTTTTATGTTTAAATTTTTTATTTGTTTTATTCCATACAAGCAAACATTGTGGTACAAAAATAAAGGGTGTAATAGGATCATGTAATTCAATCTGAAATTTTCACCGAGGGTTAATCCAGCCTCTAGTGGCTGTCTCATTGACAGCCACGAGAGGAGCTTCCGCGATTCTAAGACACTGAACATCCATAGGAAAGCATTGAGTAATGCTTTCCCATGGGCGGTTTGAATGCGCGCACACTAACACACACACACACACACACACACTTTTTTTATTTAATTCCCCAGCCTCCTTACGTTTTGGAGTGCTGAGGGGATTCCCTGGGGTCCAGTGGTGTCACGGGGCAGGCTGGCTGGCGGACGCGCAAGGGAGCACTGTCCCCTGAGTGCTTCCTCGCGTGTCGCGTACTGATGCCAGAGCCGGAAGATGACGTCATCTTCCGGCTCCGGTATCAGTGTGGTGCGCGCCAGCCTGCCTGCCTGCCTGCCTGCCCGCCGGGTGACACCAGGACCAACCTGGGGGGCCCTGAGGTGGTCAACTCCTGGGCCCCCCAGGAGAAGAGGCTGGCCACAGTGGGTACATACCGGGTCACATGGCGGCCGGGCCCGGTTGCAGCCACGACCCCGGTATGTACGCCACTGCATGCAGCTGTAAACATAGCAGTTTCAGAGAAACTGCTATGTTTACGTTAGGTTTAATCCAGCCTGTAGTGGCTGTCTCATTGACAGCCGCTAGAGGCGCTTCCGCGCTTCTTACTGTGAAAATCACAGTGAGAAGATGCTGACGTCCATAGGAAAGCACTGAGAAATGCTTTCCTATGGACTGATTGAATGCGTGCGTGGCTCTTGCTGCGCATTCAGCGATGACGTCAGAAGAGGGAGGAGATTTCCCCAGCGCAGAGGGAGCTCGGCGCTGGAGAAAGGTAAGTGATTAACCCCTTCCTCAGTGGAACCCTGAGGGTGGGGGGGACCTAAAGACCCTATAGTGCTAGGAAAACAAGTTTGTTTTCCTGGCACTATAGTGGTCTTTTAAATTAAATTAGAGGAAAGAGGGTGGCTCTGGAAAAGACATCTCTAGAAAATTTAAGACCAAAACACGAGGGAACACCTCCATGTGAAATTTTACCCAGCTAGGAGGGACAAGCAGCCTCTTTAACAGGATCACGAATTAGTGATCGGCAGGATAACCTAAATTCTGACCGTGCCATGTCTTGACCGTAGCACCATTTAATTTTTTTAAATTTTTTTTTATTAATTAGACAGAGGTTGTTTTTGTGTCACTTATTAAATGAATAAAAGTTGATTTGCAGGGATTTCACAATTTATAACGTTTGTTAATTTCTGTACCATTAAAACAGATGTTCACTGTAGTAAATTCCATTGTCACCCAAGTTCAAAACACAACTCAAATGCCAGCAAAAAAAATATTTTAATGACTTACCTATGGCCAGAAGCAAATCCTCTAGATGCCCAGATATTTCACCGGCTATGCTTTCTTCAATGCTTTTTTTGCAAATTTTCATATATGCATCAAAAGCTGTTTATACAGCAAAACAAAAAGTTAAATATGTAAACTTTTACGAAAGCTTGTATTTTAGAAGATCTGTTTTTTTTTTTCTTGCACCCAAACCACTATATTTATGCTTGCTTGACCACAATAATTCAAATTCTTCATTAGTTCACTTACGATAAAAATTGCATAAACTCAGATGAATAAAAATACTGAAACATGCAATTTAAAGGGGAACCATCACTTTATTACACCACTAAAACCCTCCTTATCCCCCCCCCAAAAAAAACATTGAAACCCCTATAACTTGTCTTAATTCTCCACCCAAATCCCATGGGATGCTCGGTTTTCTATTAAAAGGGTAGATTTGCAGCTTTAAATAAATGAGACCATTCAATTTAAATAGTGGAGTTTTACTCTACTATTTTGCAGTAGCGCCTCTAGTGGCAGGTTAACCATGCAATGCAAACATTGCCATTCCTGCAGAATGACAAGGTTTTAGCTGTAGGGGTAAAATGGGGGGTATGGCACCCAGACCACTTCATTTAAAGGTGCTTATACAGTCCATTTAAGTAACTGGACAGACAAATGCTGTCCTTGAAAACAATGCCCCATACGGTGCCATCTTAATATCACAAATCATATCATCATACAAGCTAGTGTTCCAGGTATACAGAAAACAATGAGAGAATGACAATAATCCTCAACTATACTTAACAGCCAAATACACTGCTACAAATAACACAGTCGGGAATCAATTAATCTTCATATAATGAAAACCTAACATGTTCTTACACAGAGCTAGTTTTAGTTTTATAAATATTGTTATCAGGGCATCTCTTGGTAAATGTATAATATTTTCAAATAATTCAGGAAAGTAAAATTTATATCATATAAGTCGATATAAAACTGGCAATCATTTAATATTTTTGGATAAGCTTTTTTGAAGAACTTTTAATACTTATATAAATGGATATTGTGAAAAAATAAACTAAAATGTTTATCCAAAAATATTAAATCATTTTAAAAGAATATCCAAAAAATATAAAGTCAAGACCACAATGTGAAACTCACTGTTGGATTTGTATTTTAGATTCAAAGATGTCAGAGCTTTCAGTTTCTTAATCATGGGATTTATTTTATACTGAATGATAACGTGAAAAAAGTCAGGTACATATCAGGGCTATATGTTTTATTCTTTACAATATCACTTTAGCTCTTCAATGTCAATGTGTCTTAGCTTTAAAGACTTTTTAATAATAAGAACGGAATCAGTCTAATTTCAAAGATCCATTTAATTTTAATAAAATAAAAGCAATAATAAGCATCCTATCAGCATCCTATCAGACAAAAGCAATAATAATCTTGGATATATTATGTGCCATACTTAGTCTGAGTTGGGGTAGGCTTCTCAAACAGAGAATTTCAATAAATTTGTCTTCATCTGTGCCCCATTTGTTCTCTCCAGCATTATATAAAATCTAAAATAGGACAGGGACATATTACACATTAGCTCCAGTATAGCATGTCAGTCCACAAATTTCATTGGCTATTGTTTTGCCAGCAAAGTTACATTAGTTGATCGGTATTCAATATAGTCAATATCCTTTTATATACTGGGGTGTATTTAGACTAAGACTCTCCCCTGGAGATATATGAATGGCATCCCAAACCTATGGGACCCCATTTTTTTGCCACCTGATATATATATATATATATATATATATATATATTCAAAACTGCTAGCTCAAAAATCCCAGCTCCTGATGGTTTTTGATTATAAAGTATTTTTATCAGAATTAGTGAACCCACTTGAGGGCCCTTAATTTAATAAAACCAGGTACACCTCTCCCTGCTTCACACCTGGAAATCATATCTCTGATACCAAAAGAGGGAAAAGATCCCACCAACTGTAGTAGTTATTGGACGATTTACCCTATAAATATAGACCTAAAGCTATTCACTAAGACGATGGCGCAGAGACTTAAAACATCCTGAACAATCAGGCTTCATTTCATGCACAGAGGCTTAAGATAATACTAAAAATTTTTAATATTCTCCATAAGGCTAAACACTCAAAAGTCTATATGCTACTTTCATCAATTGAAGCAGAGGGGGGCTGCCTCCTACTCACTGAGACCATGCGACAATTGCAGTTCGGCCCCAGTTGGATGTCCTGGATAAATCACATACTCTACTCACACAGCCCAGGTTAATGTTCATGGCCATCTATCCTCCACCATCCATATAAGTAACGGGACAAGACAGGGGTGTCTACTCTCCCCACGCTTGTTCATCCTGGTATTGCAGCCCCCAGGTCATTAGATCTCACCATAAGACATGAGGTATTGAAGGAGAAGGAAGCTCTGGAGATAACTTATTGTTCTCTATAACCAATCCTGAAGGTATTGTCCATATTTACTTGAGGAATTGGCTAGATATAGTACTATCTTTAAATTTTAAGTCAACTTAGACAAAAGTGAAATATTAAGCCTCAATATACAACATACCTCATCTTGTGGGGATATTTATGGGATAATAATAGTAATAGTTGAGAATTGCCCACTAATTCAATTCTCAGATCCCAAAGGTCGTTATCGTAAGTGAAAGTATTTCATATAATAATATCACAATGTATAAAAATAGATTTTATTTATATGACAAATTAATTAATAATAATATTATGCAACATGCATGACAATAATCAATGTATATTCAGTATAAAATGGTATGCAATACAAAGGAATGGGTATTACGTTTCAATGGCTAACTAGCATTTTCTGTCAAGACTTTATTTATGACTATCTTTAACACAGACTTAAAGTGAAACTTTTCACAGCGAAGAACAGAATTCCTCAGAGTGCAGCGTAAGGTCGTAAAGTTTAGCTGACAGTTAGAATAACCCTTTCAATGCTGGCTAGATCTCCTAGGTAGTTAAGATCTATTCTTATGTAATTTTAAATAAAATAACATTTAAACCAGTTCATTAGTCATTTCCTGGAACCATCCAATAAGAGAATCTACCATATTTATATAAGCAGAGTTTAATTTGTCTAAAAGATATCTTATCTTAATTTAGAGCAAATCAATACACCTGGATAAAAAACAACGGTATGCTAACATGTGATAATATCACATTAATATATAATTATTCTTAATTCCACCTGCAGAATGGAATGTTTATAACTATATATTCTTAGTTAACTAAGATTTCTTAATATGGAAATCTGACCGTGCTTTATCCAGTCATATATCATGCTATTAATACATTTTAATTAATTTAATTAATTAAATGAAACCAGTATAATTACCAGTTGAGTAGATATTTCATCCGATTGGTAGATAGTCTCAGGAACTTATTTGGATGTCTCTCTGCATGGAGGTTGGAGTCCCCAAACTTCCAATTCCTCTCTCCTCTCCTTTGCATCTCTTGCATCTGCATCCCTGTCTTCCCTTTGTCTTAACTTTTAAAGGGCCAGACTCTCTGTACGTCATCAGTTGATAACCCAATAGAAGTACTAGAGGTGTGGTTATCTTCCAGATCGCAATTTAGGTATTTAGTCTATAGAGGGCAGTCTTGTCCCACTAAACATACCTATCCAGGAAAGAGTTAACTTTTCCTGGTGGCTATTTTGACGTCATTTTGCGTTATCTTTATAGTGCCATAATTTAAAATTTCAAAGGGTTTCTTAAATTTTGTCCAGACTTAGCGTCTGCAATTCCTGCCATAATTTCTGATATGACAGATCATGAACTAAGTTTACCCTTTTCCATACAATGGTACCTTATATATATAGACAGTTAAATATTAAATTATTT
Organism: Pelobates cultripes; assembly: GCA_933207985.1. Classification (NCBI taxonomy): domain Eukaryota; kingdom Metazoa; phylum Chordata; class Amphibia; order Anura; family Pelobatidae; genus Pelobates; species Pelobates cultripes. The sequence goes on along the minus strand of OW240917.1, from coordinate 181,125,442 downwards.
AATCTTCTCTGTCACAATTGTCTGGGTTTAGATTTGATTATATTCCATTAGCATTAGACAGTCTGTCCAACCCCCTTCCTTATCACTTGGCTTGTATATACTATGCATTCCTCAGCTCTGGGAAAGTGGTTAGCTTACAGATAGAAATCTAGTGTCTTTTTGTTAACTTGAAATAACAAAATGGAGTCTGGTCTGTTCAGAGTGACTCAGAATATACACTTTTAGTTTCTATCATAGCACAAGATGTCTGCCGATATAAATACTCTGACAATCTTCACTGAAGCTCATTTAAGTGGTTTGAGTGCAGTGGTCCTTGTCCTCCTTAGTCCTGCAAAGAAAACCATTGCAGTTTAAGAAACTGCAATGATTACTTTGCAGGACTTAGACTCTCTCTAGTCACTGTCTACCAGACAGCCACTACAGGCACTTCCTGGAGTGTCAGTGTCATTTTCAGACTCTGTGCGATGACATCCAGCGTTCGTGAAAACCTCATAGGAAAGCATTGAGGCAATGCTTTCCTATGGGGAGGACCTAATATGCTTGCATCAATCGGATGACATCAGAAAACACAGAGTGCCGATGAGCATCGGTGCTGGAACTGGTGGGGGGGGTACTAAAGAGTTAAGGGCTATTCCTGAAATTATAGAATCCCCTGAAAGATAAATTCCCCTTTTATTGGGCATCCTCTAAGATTAAATACCTGGGGATCTTGTATTCCTAAAATTTGTATTCCTAAAATTATAGAATCCATTGAAAGATAAATTCCCCTTTTATTGGGCATCCTCCAAGATTAAATACCTGGGGATCTTACGGCCTCAGCTATGTTCTTTTCTGCATAAATAATCATCAGATTATTATATATTTTGCAAACATTACCCCTATTAACCCTCCTTAGAACAGTGATGACCAAATTTGTCTGGGCACATAAGAAACTGATAATCAACTACTCTGTGCTGGTTCGGCAAAAGGTTTGTGAGGAAAAGGATTGCCAGACATCTACAACTATTATTAAGCTATCTATTTGAATAGAATTTATGATTGGCCAAATATAACTCCCACCAAACAATGGTTGCACTTGGAGCAATCTTTTCTTAAAGTTAATCAGTGTATATTGACTTGGCAATCAGCTGCTAGCTCCTATGGCTATGCTGTTCCACCACTGTCACCTCACTATTTCTCACACCCTAACAGTATGGATGGATGCCTGGGAGAGATTTGACCTGTCCAACCATTACTTCCTGTTTTACAGGGGTATAAATATGAGGAAACACACAGACCAAATTCCCTCAGTCATTCATCACAATGGATAAGACCAAGGAATATAGCTGTGATGTGCTGCAAAAGGCTGTTGAGCTTCCTATAATGGGAAGTGCCCTACATCACCACAAGCTGTTTGAAAGGGTTTCAAGTAAAAAAAAAAAAAAAAAAAGCCTCTACTCTCATCCAAGACAAACTCAAGCATCTTCGGTTTGCCAGAAACTACTGGAACCTCAGATTTGATTCTATGATCAAATGAAACCATAGAACACAATAAACACCAGAGGTGGGTTTGACTCGCACAGAGTGTTAGCCATATAGGAAAGTACCACTTGCCCATGGTTAAATATGGTGGTGGCTCTTTAATGGTATGGGGCTGTTTTTCTGCCAGAGGACCTGGATATTTTGTTAGTATACATGGCATCACTGACTCCAATATCAACAGATATTAAAAGAACACCCGCGTACCTCTACCAGAAAGCTTAGAATGGGCCTTGGTTGGATCTTACAGCAGGACAATGATCCAAAACATATCAAAATCAACAACAAAAAATGGTTTACTAACCACCAAATTTACCAATGGTGCCAATATTAGTGGAGGACACTGTATTTAAAAAACCCCATAATACAGATAACCAGACTAGTGTTCATACTACACTCTTCCATACATTCATAATCACCAGCCATATATACATACAGTCATACCAACATTATCTCATGTACACATATAGTAATACCTACATTCTCACAGATGAGATCGTATGTGTTCAAAGTAAGTGAAGCTGGATGTGTTTCTGTGGAATGTCAGAGAAGCCATGTCAGTGCATCTGCGTGTATTATTTGTATGCATGTGTTTCTGTGTGTGACGGTGATTCTCTGTGAGTGCACGGTTAGTTTTATATCCAGTTTTTTCTCAGTGTATGTAAGGGATCATGATTCAGCTTATGTTCATTTATTACTCCAAACTGGCCTCAAGTAGCAATGAAAAACCCATCAGATAACCCTCAAGTTGTCTGCAGCTGTTGCTCATATAGTATTATGTTCTGTGGTGGGTCCCATGTCTGCACATTGTGTGTGAGGAATTCTGCCCCACACACCATCTACCCACTCCCTTTGTTTGTATTTCATCACTGCTTACCCTGCTCTCCTCTCTGTGCCTCCTCTATCCTCCCAGCTCACAAAGTCTGTTAACTGGGAGGAAGTTACTTCCGCCCAGCACTGGCTGCCGATATTGAAGGGTCCAGAGTGCACTGCTAAAAAGGGCCACATCATCCAACGAGGCCCCTGATTAGATCGGCCTGTCTATCAGGTATCCCTAAATGCGTGGGCTATTCGATGGGCCCCAAATGCCAACACTGCTGGTGACCTCCGCAGTGTAAATAGTGAAATAGTTTTACAATAGCTGATTGGCTGAGAGCAATCAGATCATGCTTTCAGCTAATGAGCTGAAGAAGGCCATGCTCCAATAAGCTTACACTCAATGATATAAATCTGCCTACCTTATCATAAGGTATTTTGCCAACATAATGTGAGCTGGCCAGGATTCAAACCTGGGTTTTCCGTTTCCAAGTGATGTTACCACTGTTCTAACCAGCCACACATTGTATCTATCCATGGAATAGACATGCATGCACACCCTCTGCCCATACTGCTCTAACCAGTGTTCCCTTAGCAATAGGCTTGTACAGATACAATTAGTTTGATTTATAAGACTGTTTAAAATGCAGTGTAATAGCAAGTTATTACTATGCTAAGTAATGGAACAAGCTTTATAGATCATTCTCAAATGTCAGTGCTTTGTAACTTAATATACCTCAGCATCCTTTTTAGCAAGATTTTCATCCACTTTGGAAGTTTCCTCACGTCTGGACTGCAGAAAAAGAATGGAGAATAATTTCTTTCATGGATTAAATATATGTAGATTGATGGTGTTTTTGTTAGCAATGCTAAAAGGTTTGACTCAATCTACAGTTGGAACATTTAATCACAGTATTTAAAAGCCAAGGTAAAAAAAAAAAAACAAAGGAAAAAAAAAAAAACGCTGTGAAATTATGGTTTATTACACTTTTATAGTGTGACTAATATACAAATATAATGAAACTTGTAATGAGTAAGTAAAAATTAAGTAGATTCTGTGCCTATAGGAAAATATATACCTAATAAATAAAATTCAATCTTCATTCTAAAGGAAAATAGAACAGACATACATAGATTTGTCCTACAAAGATTGAGGGTCATCGCCTACTGTTTTTAGTTTATGACCAGATTTATTATTATACGCAAGAAAACACCATGGTGGCCCATATATAGTCCAAGCGAATAAGTTGGTTTGCATCTGATGTATGAGACAAGACTTGACAGTGACTGTCATTTCAGCCAGGTTGCTACTAGATGTAGCCTTGAGGACTGGAAGCCTAAACGTAGGTCTCCAGAAATGTGATTTGATATATCTATTGAAGTTGCTACATTTAGAATTTACCTTAAGCCCAGTGACTGCCTCAGCATACACATTTTTGCTTGTGGCATGCTTAAAAAAAAAAAAAAAAAAAACACGCACTGTCTCTCTCACGTTCTCTGCCCTTTACAAGCATACCCACTCTGTCTCAATCATTAACACAGCAGTAACGCCTTAGTTTGCACAGTTACCATGTGCACTCACCTTCCGGTCCTTGCAATTGCTCGCATATTTACTATTACAAAACTTGATATATACACTGCACATGCAGGCTCTAGGCACCATGACCACTCTGCAGTAGTGTTTCCAGGAGTCCCTAAGCAGTGCCCACTGGTAACCAGTAAAGCCATTTACTCTGCTGTGTCAGGCGCCTATGGTCCTTCCAGTCACACCAGGTTTAAACAGTAATGATTTGCTGACACTCTGAGCCAATGAATACTGTTGGAACAAGGTATGAAAGTGTGGAAGTAATATACCTTAGACAACCAACACATCAAAGCTTACATAAAGAGTTATATTACCAGCATGCTTTTGGGGACTCCTGGCACCCATAACCACTATATTTTGATGTAGTGATTGTGGTGCATAGAGTTTCCATTTAAAATTTCATCTTCCTACTTATGTGATTGTGCGCAGCATTATATTAGACAGCTGCATTGCATGAAGAGTAGATGGCTTGATGAATGTATTCCAATATGACAGTAAAAAAAACTATTGCTGTTCACATTTACAACCTTTCTATAAGAGGTCTATACATTAAATAAACAGTAGTGATGTCCCGAACGGTTCGCCACGAACGGTTCGCAGCGGACTCATCATTGAGTAAACTTTGACCCTGTACCTCACAGTCAGCAGACACATTCCAGCCAATCAGCAGCAGACCCTCCCTCCCAGACCCTCCCACCTCCTGGACAGCATCCATTTTACATTCATTGTGAAGCTGCATTCTTAGTGAGCTGTCCAGGAGGTGGGAGGGTCTGGGAGGGAGGGTCTGCTGCTGATTGTCTGGAATGTGTCTGCTGACTGTGGGGTACAGGGTCAAAGTTTACTCAATGATGAGTCCGCGGCAAACCGTTCGGGACATCACTAATAAACAGTTCTATATTTTGGTTTTTAATATTGTGTAGGTGGCACCTTTAAGAAGCCTTTTTGTGGGTGAGATACATAGACATTTAGGAGGGCACCACATTTCTGACTTACATTGGCTAAAAATAGAAGGGCTTTCCTGAAGTCACCACTGGTCTCAGAACTGATTTCATCCCCAAGGCTTTTTCCATACACTGCAGAACGACAAAAGATATTGCTGATCACATTACTCCTCCAATACATAGGCTTGCTTTCTTTAGACTAATTTCACAAAGAAAGAATTACTCAAAAATGATTCTCATTAAAGATCAATAACTAGATTGGACTGGGGATGAAGTGTCAACATTTAATTCAGATTGCCTGTATTTTTTCATTAGTCCCCCAAGTCCTCGCTCAGCTGTTCAGCAGTGTTATTCCGCATGACTATTGCTCCTACTACGCAGAGTGAACACGGCTAACTCTAACAGACCTGTACCTTGTTTATCACACACACAATAATCATAAATCAGAAGGCTGCATTGAATGCAACAATAAAAGGATTATTGTGAAAACGGCTCTGTGTGATATTTTATTTTTTTGTACATCACTTGTAATCAATTTCTTCCACCTTTCCCCATAAGATAGGTTTACTCTATTGGAAGTAATAATCACATTCAATATAATCACATTCACTATACAAATAAATGAGCATATGTTGCTGTAAAACACACCCTATATAAAATGTGTACCTGTATAGTAAGCATCTCCAACATCCTTCATTTGTTTACTGGTCCTTGAAGCTAGAATTTCTATTAATATGCTTTCGGTGGTTCCTGTTCCCTTAAGTACAGAATTAATACAAATGAGACATACTGTGTGATCTCTGTTAAATAATTATACATTTACAATCTTCAAATTGAAAATAAGAAGGAAAAAAAAAACACTACATATAGACTGGTGAAAAAGAAAATTAAAGACAGTTTGCCAAATTATTATATTATTCTGCTATGCATATTGGGAAAATAATTTGTTTTGTACAAAAAATCCCTAATGGTAATTTCTCTAGATAAATTATTTGGAAAAGGTTTTGGAGATATTGAGAACAGATTGTGATAATTTATTAAGCTTATATAAAAATAACACAAGGTCTAGGAAGGAAGTGAAAAATAGGACATTTGCACACCTATTTGATCATTTCAGTTCACGGTAGGGTTGGCTGCGTATTTGATTTGCTGACCGTAGGGTGGTACTCTGTATTCTAGTTAACCTATACAGTTAAATTTGCTAGGATCTAATGGTTAATTATCACACTGTCTAGTATTCTGGTTAAATCTTACCGTCACCATCAGGTTTGTATATGTTACATTTAAAGTATTCCCTTAATTTGACTGGATATTATTATTTATACCTTGGAAGCAATACTTGTCCATTGATGGCATTTTAGATTTTGACAGGCCCTAAACATTTTCATAGATTCGCATTCAGTAGTTAAAATAGGTGCCTTGATTTTCCTAATTGCATTCCTTAAAGGGACACTCCAGGCACCCAGACCACTTCTGCCCAATGGAGTGGTCTGGGTGCCAACTCTCACTACCCTTAACCCTGCAAGTGTAATTATTGCAGGTTTTTTTATAAACTGCAATAATTACCTTGCAGGGTTAATTCTGTCTACTAGACAGCCACTAGAGGGCACTTCCGTGCCTATAGCACAGGTTTTCAATGCTTTCCTATGGCATTGCCGCACATGCGCATTAGGTCTCCCCGGCCGGCCGGCCGGCGGGATCAGTCTCGCCCACCGGCTGACGTAAGGAAGGGGAGGAGCAGCGGCGACACGGAACCACCGCTGAGGGTTCTCAGGTAAGTGACGGAAGGGGTTTTCACCCCTTCAGCAACCGGGGATGGGTGGTGGGAGGGAGAGGGGACCTGCAGTGCCAGGAAAACTTGTTTTCCTGGCACTGGAGTGTCTCTTTAACCCCTTAAGGACACAACTTTTGAAATAAAAGGGAATCATGATGGAATATTTCCGTCATGTGTCCTTAAGGGGTTAAAGATGAAGACTCCTTCAAAGATGAAGAGTGTCAAGAGCTACCTATAGTAGGGCATATAATATTAAGTGTAGACACCCAGTTATTTACACACAACATATTCTATAATAAGATTACATTAGGATGTTCTCCTGGGTATGTAGGATGGACTCACTTGCCAAGCAGTAATGTCTTTCAATTAAAATGTTCCATTGGCCAATATATTCTCTTCTTTGTATAACACGTCTATACTTCTTTCCTATTGTTTATCATGATGCTTTTTAGAGTGTGTGTGTATGTAAAAAAGATGGGGTACATTGACGTTGTGGCAGGCTTAGTGGATAAGTGAGTGCACTGGATCTTGTGTATTGTATAAATTGGTCCCCAGCAGCACCCCATTTATGCATGTTCAGGTGAGTGCCGCCCCCTGGTTTATATAATCTCTCTCTCTCTCTCTATAAATATATATATATTTACACATATATATATACACACACACATATATATATACATACATACACACACACACACACACACACATACACACACAAAAATCCAATAGGAAATTTAAATCGCTAAGGTTTCAAGCTTGATACTTGAGGGGATACAGCTGGTACTCTATTAAATGCCCAGCCATGTTCTGAGGCCCAGTAACGCTATGCAGTCTGAGTGGGGACTGGACCACATAGGTGGTCTGTAAAAGCCTGGGCCCCTTAGTGGATGGTACAAACTGCCTCCATTCTTCTTCTGTAGGGCCATTCTGGGAGGTATTAATGTCAGGTCACTTACTCCCCGAGGAAGTAGCTTAGAAGGAGAGGAACAACCCTCGTTGCAAAGCTTGCAGGTGAAGCCTGATCCACACGAGAATGTTTCTGTAATGCAGATCTGTGTGTGCTTGTGATTATGTCTTTGTGTCTAGAAGTGTGTGTCTGGGGGCACTTGCCTGTGGGTAGGGTCCCAGCCAATGAGTTTATAAGGGCCCCACGGGTTATGATGGCAAACCTGGATATAAATCCATTATTAGTCTGGATTATTTCTCTCTTGAACCCAACAACTGATAGATGTATTTTAGTCAGTAAAAGTTGCATAATTATGGATAATATAGAAACTGGAAACCTACCTTCATGGCTTTCTTTAACTGTTTGGCATCAAAATAAGCTGGGGGTAGAGTGAGTGACACCATGAGGTGTTCAAAATTACCAGACAGATCACCTTTCAAGTCATCCTTCAGGTCCTAAAAGGAGACAATCATTACAATCATTAATGTACATTTAAATCAGTAATACAGTTTACTAGATAAATTAAATCTGAAACCTTTTATAAGTTTTTCATAGCACTTAGTATTTTGGTAGATTTTTTTAATAAAATGCTTATTTGACTATATGGAAACCACTATTGAGATCAACCCCCTGCCCCCCTTTCTGGTTCTTGACTGCTGGGGACTATAAACTGATTCCATAAAACTCTACAGAACCAAGCTTATGTTAGCCAGTTTAGCACTTAACAGCTAAGCCATTTTTGGTTTTCCAGTTTCTCACTTAGTGCACCCACACATATTAAATAATACTATTTTTTTTTTTAATGACAGATAGAAAGATTAAATGGACACCATAGGCACCAGAACCATTAATGCTTAATGTAGAGGGTTCAGGGAGAATAAAGTCTGTCAATGCAGACTCAGCAGTGTAAACAATGCCTTTTCAGAGAAAAAGCTGCATTTATATTGCTGACTCCGCCCACCTCTAGAGGCACAATTTCAAATACGCAGCAGACACACTAAGATCTCTCACATCATGTATTTGTAGCCTTATGAGAACATTCTCTAGCACATTTTTTTTAATAAGGTTTGCATTTCATTTTATTATTTCAAATTTTTTCACATACACAGCAAAAATTCAATGTGTGTTATATAAACCTGAAGTGCTCTACTGTAATAAATAAACAAAAGAAAAAACTTGAAAATTTGAAGCTAGAATGCTGTCAAATGCTACATGGAAACATTAATCTTAAATTTGGACCTGTAACAGGAATATATGTGTTGAGTATTTCGCTACATAAGAAGTAGCAGAGTACAATTCTAAAGTAAAAGCGGATCTGTCACTTTGGGGGGCCTTTTATATTTGTCAAAGTCTCTCAAAGGTGACAGTTTTGGTCAGGTGACCATGGGGTGCAGGTTGGTTTACGTACATAAAGATGTCCCTTGCAGCCATCGCCATCTTCTTCTTGGCTCCTGACGCTTCATTTGCCAGGAGTAGCTTCAGTGCTGTACTTTCGCCAATGTTTGAGAGGTCTATATATAAAATCATAGAGGACGTCTCGCAAAGAGAGAGACACCATCATTTGTGAGAGCTGCTGGGATTGGGCAAAAGTTGATGGTGGAGCTCTGCCCTTTATCAACTTTAGGCTTTAACATAAGATAAAGTGGTCCCTACTTTGCTTTATGGTACCTTTGGATTCTACTGGGATGTCATTGAAATTACAATGCAGTCAGCATGAGTATTTTATAAAGATTATATATTCATGAAATACTGAGAAGTTACAGAACTGCTTTAACTTACCATTTTATATTCCATATGCAAATCTAATTTATTGATGACAATCTTTACTGCATCTTGCCTAGTCCCACTGCTCCATTAATGGAGAAGAAAAGTAAAAAACAAACAAAACAAAAAACACTCATATAATTAGAGGCTTTATTTACTTGATTGGCCACTATTGATTGGCAATTCCACATTACATGCCTGTACGTAAGGACTTCTATTTGAAAATTCAGACCTGGTTCCATGCATACCTTCCCGCATGCAGCTTGATATTCCTTCGCTATGAGCTGTCTCTGTGCATTTGACCTCTGTGTAAGAATGGCGATTAACGAATCCTCATCTGTTCCTGAGAATTCATAGTGAAAAATTGGAACACACACCTTGTAAATCTAATGCCATTAGTTTAAACTTAAAAAAAAAAAAAAATAATAAGTAAGAATGACTTAATAAAGTTTTAGCAGTCGGCTGATATCAGTCCACATTTTAAAACAACATACATATTTGCAATATGAAACATGGCAGAATTCAGAAATTGGTTGTGAGGCACAAAAAAAAAAAAAAAAGGAGGTATGTTTAGGTAGTGCAATGGTACAGCCAGTGATCTTGAGGAGACAAAGGGAAGTGAGTGTTTGAAGGTGTGAGTGTAAGAACCTCTGTATCAGAGGTGGAGAGAGAGGTGAGTGTGTTTTAAGAAGTCGACAATGATACAGATGAAATGAAATAGCTCAGAGGCAATTCAAAGTAAATAAATATTTTTGGATGCTTTTTTAAACTAACCTGTTTACACTATTTCACTTTGTCCAATGATTTTCAAGCCATATTTGCATTTCTCACACAGCTTTTGGCAAGTATTATGTACATTGAACTGTAGACAGGCAAATATGGATCAAGTTTTGTGTATGAATTGCCAATACATTTTGAACCAACTACCCTAAACAAAAGTACTAGAGATAAAGAGATATAAAGTCCCCATCAAAAAAAATATATATATACTAGGAGAAGTGGATGTAGCAACTTGAATGTCCTTTGTGGTGAATATAAAAAAAAAATAGTAGAATATACAGGAGATTAAATATTTGGAGGAAAAAGTAAATAAGTGCACTTTGACTTTTCTGGAGCTATAGCACAGCGCCAACTTTAGAGTGGAAACGTTCCATAATACTACTTCTAAACGGACAAAAGGTTTTGCTCACATATGCATAGATCACTCCTACGGTTCTGCAATATTAAAATTCTTTCACTCTAAATTATCGATGTTGACTGTCTTTTAAAATCTTCAAGTCCTTACATAGTAATTTACATGTGACCTATTGAACCAGTAAGCCAATGTTTAGCTGGGAACCAGCCTGTCATTAAGGTTCTTGCAGTTAAAGATACAAAGGGACTGGAGTAATTACTTCCTTAAGATTTATATCATGTTCAAAAGGGGCCAATAACTCCCACAGATCACTTTGGCCTCCTCCCAAACAGAATCAAAGTTGGAAATACAGCGGGTGAGTTTTGGCTGTTCATTCTTCATTTTATTATCTTCCAGAAGTAGGTTTCTATGCATGTCCCAAGCTCTCTTATATGCCCATCTTAGGCGCAAGCTGGAGTAACCCTATTCTTTGAATTTAGAACATAACTGGGAGTTGGCGAGGCCTTACCTCTAAAGTGCCCCAATGAGGAACAGTCCCTTCTTAGTCTTAGCTATTGACCTATTGACAGCCTTTTTTTAATGAGGGAGGATGGAAGCTTCTCCTTTCAAGCATATTGTCCAAAGCGGCGAGCTTCCTAAAAAAATTAGGTTTGTATTATTGAGTCATAAATAGAGATGGTTTGATATAGAAAATTTAAAGAGGTCTTACCCCATCTACATGGTAAAATGCAAGTTCGGATCATGGTTATTAAGGAGACCTTTTTCTTTGTTTTTTGTTATGATTTTATTCTACATTACCCTTAAGAATGTTGAGGTCTCTTTTTCCTGTGTGTAGTTAAGGTTTCAACTATTCTCTGTGACAGACTGTAATATCTCTTTTTTAGTATCATCGTTTGTGTTACTCTAGAGATACTTTACCTAGTGTGGTAGTAACTGTTTAAAAATCATTCACCTTTTGAGAGAATATCATTCGATTTACCATTGCATGTGATAAAGGTTTAACAAATACAGGAGGAGCCTTATAGACAGCATAGTAAACAACCATTTTCTCAGACCATTTATTTTTCCTTAAAGGACCACTATAGTGCCAGGAAAACATACTCGTTTTCCTGGCACTATAGTGCCCCCACCCTCAGGGACCCCCTCCCGCCCGGCTCTGGAAAGGGGAAAGGGGTAAAAACTTACCTTTTTCCAGCACTGGGCGGAGAGCTCTCCTCCTCCGATCTTCCTCTTCTCCGCCCCGCCGGCTGAATGCGCGCGCAGCCGGTCTCATAGGAAAGCATTTACAATGCTTTCCTATGGACGCTGGCGTGCTCACTGTGAAAATCACAGTGAGAAGCAAAGCGCCTCTAGTGGCTGTCAATGAGACAGCCACTAGAGGAATAGGGGGAAGGCTTAACCCATTATAAACATAGCAGTTTCTCTGAAACTGCTATGTTTATTAAAAAATGGGTTAACCCTAGCTGGACCAGGCACCCAGACCACTTCATTAAGCTGAAGTGGTCTGGGTGCCTAGAGTGGTCCTTTAAGCCTTTACTTTTATGTAAGGATTTTCCTTTCCACACTGTTATCTTGTCTGTGCTTAACTGATAGAACCTTATATTTTATTAAATATAGTTTTTTGGCTGGACCTTTTCTCTAATAGTCCTGTTAGAGGTAGTAGGTTCAAAATTTGAATTGTAACTTGGGTTAGGCCCATACTTAAAGCCGCTATAGCACGACTAACCTGAGATCCCTTAGCACAACATTTTTGGTTTTGAATTGCCAACAAGCAGTTTATGTATGGTTACACCCAGGTATACTTACCAAGTCCTTTGATTGCTTTCCGGATTGCATCTGCATCCTTCCCTGCGCTGAAGCCAGGAAAATCCTTTACAGTCCCTCTGCTGCCAACCTGCATTCAGTAACAAAAGTAAAGCTGGCTTACTACAGAATGTCACTGGTTAATGCATTGAGTGATTTATTTATTTTTCACATCATTGCGTATCTTTTATGTTACAGACCTTTATTTTTCCCCACATATTCACTCTAAATTGTTATTGATGTTGACTGTCTTAAAATCTCTTTCTCTCTCTCTTTCTGGTTAAGTGTCCTTATCCAGGGTGCTTTGCAATGTTGAGCGAATACTCATAGCTATGGGTTATAAACCGTACAACACACAATTCCAAACACACAGGTATATAGAACCCTGCCCATAGACGTCTATACTAGCTGTTATACTATGTTCCAGGAAAGATGGCTAAAGGGTATTAAAATGATTTTCGGCTCAAGTTAGCACAGTGATCAGGAATCTCAGATTACAACATTCACAAAAAAGATTTTCCATGACTAATTGCATTCCTAACTTCCTGCTCACTGAAACACGCTGACCACAATACATTCATTATCATTGTTCTTACTTCCTGGTTCTTTGGAACAGGATATAAAAACGATGCCATACAAAATATGACTTTGCCATATTGTTGATCTGATCATATTTTTTAAATTTATTATTTCTTTCTTAAATTATAGATATCTATAAGTAACACATGGTGCAGTGCTGCATTTTTCTGTGCACCCACACTTGGCTCTCAATGCTTCTCTAGACTAAGAAAACACTAGCACGGTTCACACAAAAACACCATGCTCCAGCAGAGTATACAAATGATTGCAGCTTTATTAGTATGAACAACATCGGTTGAGGAACTGCACCACTGGGAGGAGCCAAACCCTAACACGTTTTTGACCCAAAGGTCATAAAAGTAAAGTAAGGATGTTTGGGTCAGAAACGCATTAGGCTTTGGCTCCCCCCTGTGGTGCAGTTCATCTTGTCAATGTTGTTCAAACTAACACAGCTGCAATGATTTGTATACTAGGCAGGACACTTTAGTGGTCGGAATGCATGCTTGTCTTCTTAGTGCTATAGTGTTCTTTTAGTAGGAGTACGAGAGAGAATACATTGCTTTCTGTTACAAAACCCAGTATTGTAACTTTAAGAGGCTGTAAAGTGACAGTTCTATTAATATGTGGCTGACCAAAGAAAGATTTCTGTTAAATTGCTTTCTTATCTAAATGTTTATTTTTCTTTTTAGTTCAGTAGACACAGATCTGCAATAAGCTTTTATATAGAACACGTAACATGCACAGCATGAATAGGTGGAGCTGTTCCCAGCTCCATTACAAATAGTGCTTTATGATCTGGTACAACAAGTTTGAGAGGTTGTTTTAAATACTCCTTTTAGTACAGCTGTGTCAATAAACCTTAAAATGAAAAAAAAAAATTAGTATAAGAGAAAGATATAGAGAATAGGTCCAATTAACATGACATGCGCGTTAGTTGAACCATTGTGTGGTACTGAACCATTACTTAACCATTAATTTTGTCATATAAAGCTGGTAATTATTGCTAGGAGGATATTCCAAACTGCATTTGGAGAGGTATATATTTCCTTCCCATAAGGCATAGGTTTTTAAAAGACGAACAAAATGAGAGCCAGACAGATAGGGCACAGGAAAGAAAGTTACAGATTTGAGAATGGTTTAATACTTGTCATTAGTAAAGAGTATACAATCAATCTACTAATTTCATAACTAGGAAGGGGGGGGGATGTTGATAACACTATGATTAGCAGTTTTTGCAAAGTACAGTTAACAATTTCAGGAAATAACTTCAATCTCTCGTAGGCATTCTTCAGAGTTTCCACACAGTCCTCCTTCCCAGAAGGTCTTAGAACACACTTGGAATGTGCTTGTGTTTACATTGTCTGTCCTATAAATTACATAAATCTAAAATGCAATATTTCATTCACAGTACTTGTTCAGAGCCATTTGCACTCACAAACATTGAGCAGGTAAGAGACTGCTCAGGCCATCTGCGCTTGATATTTCTCCTCAGTAATATTTCCTCCTCTTTAGACTACAGTGGCTTTTACACAATTATTTTGCGGTTTTGCACAAAAATAAGTAAGTACTTTTAGATTTGGAATATTATACACTTTACGTAAGCACTTTATTTTGGCTGAAATTGATTGTAGCGCGTAAGAATTTGCTAGCACATGTTTTTAAAGGCACAGCGCACTTTATATTTGGGTTATATTATTTAAAACATTTTGAGCTAATATACTTTAAAATAATTATTTATTTAAAATAATTTACTTCTATTTATTGAAGGAGAAGAATTTGTGAACGCCATTTATACTTGTTTATTAGGTTGTTTTGACATCTAATAAATGACAGTTACACTAGCTGCTTTGGTGGGCTCACATATCCGGTTTTGCTAAAAGAAACATTACAAGCACAATAACCACTACAGTCCACTGTACTGGTTATGGTACCAGGAGAGCCTTCCCAGAGTGTAAACAGTTAGACCATTTAAGACCCTACCAGGCCACCACCTCTTCACTGACAGAACATCCTGTCATTGAGCTATGCCCAGCTTAGATGCGATCACTGGCTCAGAGCTCTCAGTTGCTGCTGAGGGTGTCAGGGCACTTCTGGAAATGTATAACTACCACTGAGGGCTGTAGTGGTTATGGTGCTTGATGTGTTCTTTTTACAAATACACGTTTACAACCCAACCTGCTTGATCTTCCTCTGATAAAATCAATTCTTCTTCTTATACACTGTAAAATGTAACAGCATTGAAGGCTGATCTTGGCACTGTAGACGTGTGTGAAGAAGGCTTCCTGAGAACCACAGAGCATGTAGTTGAGAAACAATGCAGTTCCCAGGTATCAATCACTTGCTTTATTATGCAAAGTAGGCTTCTCAGTTCTGAGCACCACCTATGTGTACTTACCCATGCTGATGCCATGCTGGTATCAAATGTGCCTGAAAAACAAAATAAATGCAAATGAATAAGCAATAGAATAGAGTTTTAAAATGACACTACAGACACCAGCACACATTTTAAGCATTTTTTTTTCAATTCATCCAAAAAAAAGAAAAGAAAAAAAAAACAGTAAGAAGAAATAAATATGACCAACAGCATCAGAGAACTATGGATACAAATTGAAAGTTGTATTGCACCCCCTGCCGTGCCCCTCCCTTGCGTTCCGCCCAGTTAAATAAAGGGTTAAAAACTCTATCTACTTACCTGATCCCAGCACCGATGTCCCTCGGCGCAGGGTTGAAGCGTGGTCCCCTCCATGGTCTAGCGACGAGCAGGCACTAATGCGCATGTGTGTCAAATGCAGCACTTGCATTAGACCTCCCGATAGAACAGCATTGAATCAATGCTTTCCTATGGGAACAAAATGTGACGCTGGATGTCTTCATGCAGTGAGTTTCGTTTCAATCCAGGAAGCCCTCTAGACGGCCACTAGAGGCTGACTGCTACAATGTAAATATTGCAGTTTCTCTGTAACTGCAATGTTTAACATTGCAGCACTAAGTGCAATAGGGACACTGCACCCAGACAACTTCAATACGCTGAAGTGATCTGGGTGCCTGCAGTATCCTTTTAAACAAAAGTAGGAAAAAAAAAAAAAAAAAGAAATAACAAGGTGCTAGAAACTACTGAGAATGTACAACAGCTCAAATAACCTGCCCTTCTGTGGGTCCCCGCTCAGATTTCAAGCTGGTTTTAGCTCATTTTGTGTCATTACAAAGAGAACCAGACAATTTGCATATCAGACTGATGCCACCCATAAGGTTGATCCAGATTCAAAATGCAAACTGTCCCTCTCTGCACAAGAGATACAGCAATCTCAGTCAATCATTTCAACCTTTTTAGGCCTCATCAGTAAGGTATAGTTTATACTCCTCTTGGGACTGTGAGCAAGGGGTCAAGATCTGGCTTAAAAATTAAAAAATTTGGGAAGAGCAAAAAAAACAAACAAAAAAACAACAGGGTGCAAGAGAATACGGAAAACAAACAACTCCAAGTAGTCTGCCCTTCAGATGGTCCCGGCTCAGATCTCCAGCAGGTTCTTAATATATGTAAACCTAAACAAATGTGAACACAAGCTCATCCAACAATGTATTTTAAAGGGCTATACATTATTTTACAGTGTACTAATTTTTGAGTATGTATACTTTCCCTAACTGTGGTTTCCAAACCAATCCTCAAGGCACATCTACCAGTCCAGGATTTAGGAATAACGCAGTTGTGTCTAAAGTATTTTTTTGAAAATAAAAAAAATTAGAGAAGAACATCTTGACACAACGGGGTAATCCCTAAATCCTGGACTGGTAGGTGTGCCTTGAGGACTCATACCTTGTACGGAATTGGTGGAGAGGGGGAAAAAAGGCCATGCTTCTGGTTTTCCCCTTCAAAAAAAAAAATCAGGTTAGCTCTACAGAGCTAAGCAGGGCCATGCCCACAGCCAATTCTCCTGGAGTGGAAGACTGGACAAAGAAGTTGCAAGTGCAGGGATTCAGCAAGACCTGAAACTACGGCCCGCCAGGGACCTGAACCCGGCCCAAGCATTTAGGGCCACCCAATGGGCCCTATATCTTCAGGGGCCCAGTCAGCGCTGCGGCCGTGAAATAGCGCAACTGGGCCTCTTTAACAAATTGCAGCTGCAAGTAGTGCTGGGAGGAAGTGACGGCCGGTCACTTCCTCCCAGCTCCCTCTGCGCAGGAGGGGAGAGAGACAGGTGGCCACAGCCACCCTCCTGCAAAGAAAAAAGTAAGAAAAATTAGCTATGTGTGTGTCAGTGTATGTATGTATGTCAGTACGTGTCTGTCTGTATGTCAGTATGTATGTATGTATGTATGTATATGTCCGTCAGTATGTATGTTTGTGTTTCAGTATATATGTATCTGTATGTACATGTCTGTCTATGTATGTCAGTATGTCAGTATGTATGTATGTCAGTATGTCTGTATGTCCTTATGCGTGTTTGTGTCTGTATGTAGGTTAGTATGTGTCTGTATATGTCTATGTGTCTGTTTTAGTACATATAGGAATTCATTCAAATTTTCAAACTATAGTCCGGCCCCCAACAGTGTCTAAGGGACAGTGAACTGGCTCCTCTCTTTAAAAAGTTTGAGGACCCCTGAGCTAGACCAAAGTAAGTTGTCAAACTGTAATACTTACAGTGGGACTTCACCAGATCACTCATTACACTGTGATACCTTAACTGGGCTGTAGTGATATTGTGCTTAGAATGTTCCTTTACATATACCAATTTGTTCTTTTAAATAGAACACTTATTTAAATATATAAATTTATCACTATTATAATAGTATACCTATTGTAGTTTGTGCAAAGCAATTGCATCTAATCATGTGCTCGCTATATACTTGGTCATTAGTGTCCTCAGATGTGAGACACCAGAGAGCAAACCCAGGATCTTGGGACAGACCCTTGTATTTGAACCTGTCCTGCTGGATGGCACATTTTCATCATGTGATATATGTATGCATGTTGTGGGAGTGAGTACGGGTTTTGCACGTGAGGAGTGCAGTGTTGCCTTGATATATTGGTGCATTAATCATGAATTCAATGGTTCTTATTAGGATTTTTCCTGGCTTATAAATAAGCAGTCCTAAATTACATGCCAGTACCGTAACAAACTTGTCATGTTACATAATTTGAAAACACTGGTTGAATAATCCTGTGGTGCAAAGGGTATAAAAAGTGAGTGGGAATACACTTTAATTAGTTAACATTTAGTTGCTTCTAAAATTTTAAATTGCTTCCCTCCCATCATTAACCAAAGTTAAAGCCCCTACCTCACACATTATTACAAACATTGTACCCGCCCTCCCCCCACACACAGACACATTTCCTATACAGTGTAACCACACATATTAGATAGTCATATCTTCCTTGGCTCACAACTGTATATAATGCATTCAAACACAATGCTTGAGTTGGTTGACACTGGTAGGTTCATCCCTCTTCTAGGTCAAAATCAATTTGTCGATCCATGGACTAAAAAAATTAAACCAGTCAGAAAAACCTTTAAATGCAATCATGCTTCTTTATGAGTAGGATTTAATTATGAGAAGAATTTAAATCGGACCAGAGTCATCAGATGGGATGAAGTAAAGTAATATTACAACTCCTGGCCAGTAAACGTTCCCCTTTAATGAGATCCTCTCAGTGCATGCTGTATGCGTTTTTTGAATATCTTTCTTAATTAGGAAGATATTCACAAATCTCAAACTTCTTAAAAAAGCTCCCTAACCACTTTGGAGATTATGTTGTGAAAAGAGGTGCAAACATAGAAAAGAAGCAGGATCACCAATGCAATGTGCCTACTTGTTTCATTGGTTTCCTTGGTGACAGACCCATTTTTAGTACTTTAGACCACTTTATACATAACCCCCATTATCTACTGGTAATTTCTCCTCTGTATGCTTTTTCCATGCTGACTTTAAGAAAAGGACAGAGCATGAAACAATGTCTGAGCCAAGATGGAGGATAAATAGGATTTCATTTTCACGCCTCACAAAGACATATTGTTAAATATAGGAAGATATTGTTAAACATAATACACAACATGGGAAGTGGCAATTCACTTTACACATTACTAGTAAAACTTTTCTCAAGCAGAAAAAAAATAATACAAAAAAAATTAAAACATCTCCCAGTGTTTCCAGCCTGAATTCTCTGAATAAGCGGAATTCCAATCCTACTTCCACTGTGATATTTTCCATCAGACAGCATGCCACACCTACATTCTATTCCACATACTCACCTTGTTCTATACTCATTCCTTGGAGCCTCAAAGTGCTCCTTTAAAGCACTAACTCTACTCTCTCATGTGACTTACATCCGAAGTAGCGAATAAAAAAATAAAAATAAAAAAAAGACTGGAAGATTAGGATAAAATAGTATCCTAGATTTACATTTTCTACAATTTGGAGTTTAGTGAATTGAGCAGTGAAATTGCAGGGGAATGATCTATACACTAAAACTGCTTTATTTAGCTAAAGTAATTTAGGTGACTATAGTGTTCCTTTAAATTATCATTATTCACAAAACCATGACTAGTAAGAATTGAGAAGGGAATTACAAATTTTAGGTCTATGTAACCACACCATTAAAATGAACACTCCGGTGTATATATATATATATATATATATATATATTCAAATCCATAGACCTCGAAAAAAAATATTTTATAATGGAAAGCCAGTATCACCTAAAACTATATCTGTGTTACTATGAAGTTATAACATACACACTAACATTTATTTGCAGAGGAGGCTCCTGGGCCCTATTTGAGAGAGACAGACAGACAAACACATACTTTCCTGTAAAGGAAGAGTTAAAGGGACACTGTAGGCACCCGTACCACTTCACCTAATTGTGGTGTCCCTTTTGAACTTAGTTTTGGAATGTTAAACATTGCAGTCAGGTCTGTATTTACAGCGAGACGGACAAGGCATTTGCCTTGGACAGCACTTTGAGGGGGTGGCAAAAAACACCACCCCCAAAAGTGCCCTGGCAGATACCTTGTCAGCCTTTATCTTGGGGTCCCCCAGAGGCGCGCGGCTGCCAATATTGCGGTCAATGCAGGCTCAGAGGATGGTAGAGCCATCCTCTGAGCTCTTCCTGCTCAGTTCACTTTCGCCCCCAGCGGTGAGGCCGGAGCCAGAATATGACGTCACTCCGGCTCCCACTATCACTAAGCGGCACATGAGGGACCTGAGCAGGAAGATTACAGCCGCCCACTGACTCTGCAGCACAGGAGCCCAGCAGTTGCCAGACAGCCCAACAGGTGTCAGCTAGCACAGAAGACAGCAGCAGCCAGCCCAGCAGCCCATTGGACCCCAGGGAAGGAAGCCACTCCAGCTCTCCCAAAGGTAGGGAGGCTGGGTGGATTTAAATAAAATAAAAAAAATAAAAAACAAAAACAACAACAAAAAAAGATAGTTTGTGAGTGTGTGAGGCAATGTTAGTGAGTGTGTGTATCTGCCAGTCTATGTCTGTTAGTGAGTGTGCGTGTTTGCCAGTGAATATATGTGTCTGTCAATGAATGTGTGTCTGCCAGTGTATGACTGTTAGCGAGTGTGTATCTGTTAGTGATGGGTGTGTGTGTCTGTCAGTGTATGTCTGAGTGAGCGCTTCTGAGTGATTGTATGTGTCTGTCAGTGTATCAAGGAGGTGTGTGTCAAATCAGTGACTGTATGTTTATGTTAGTGTATGTGTATCTCAGAGTGTGTGCCTGTCACCGAGAGGTGCTGCCAGTATGTGTCTGTCAGTCAAAGTGCGGGTTGGTCTTAAACAGGAAGAGGTGCAGCCTTGACAGGAAGGGGTGGGGCAGATTTAGATTAGGGGGTGACCAAGTTTCGTCATGCCTAGGGCAGCATGAATCCAAATTACACCACTGATTGCAGTTCCAGAGAAACTGTAATGTTTACATTGCAGCACTAAGTCTGCCTACAAGACACCCACTAGACAGCTTCCTGAATCGAAATGGACCTTTAGTCCAGTATCTGATGCTTTGCATGAGGACACCTAGTGTCAGATTTGTTCCCCATAGGAAAGCATTGACCCAGGCTGCCTATTGTCAATTCTGTGCATAATATAAAAGTCTGTCGTCAGCATACACTGAATGCTGCCGAAAGATATGCTTACCTTCTACGGTTGCAAGGAGAGCTTGCAAGGGGAAGCTCATTCTCCACTCCCTCACAGCCTTCATTCAATATGTCCTCCCTATATCTCTAATTTTTTTTTTTTAAATTAAAAATTGTTCTCCCCTCTCCACCACCTTTCCCTCCCTCCCCTCGCCGGGCCAGAGTAAAACCTGTGATTGGACCATGGAGGCCCCTGTGATGTCAGATGGAGGAGGGAGGTAAGCGCCGAGGGCATAGCCTGGCGCTGGGTGTCAGGTACATTTTATTTAAAAAAATCTCAGCATTTTATCATGGGGATCTAATAGTAATGCCTGATAGAGCATTTTAACTTACAAAAACCTGAATCGATGAAGAAGGGTAAGTAACCCTTTAAGTATTTTAGGGGTTTGGAGTGTTCCTTGAAGTAACCATCTTAAAATATTAGATATTTCAACAATTCCATTCTCAAATTGTCCACTAAATCTGATCTAGTGAATCACTTTTCGGGTGTAAATCACCACTCATGTTTATGATGATTTATTTAGCGTATCATAACTATATTCCTGGTGCAACAAGACAATACTGGATGTATTGGTGGAGCATATCATTGCCATTTAGAAAACATATGTAAACAATGAAGACAGACAGATATAGCAACACACAATCTTCTTCAAGGGTGAGATATCTTTGCTTCTAGCATTTGTTTTGACACCCTCCTGTCGTCATCTCCCCATTTCTTTTTTACATCAAGAAGTCTTCCACTAAGTAATGTGTGCCAGGAATCTCACCCAGCCACTTTTTTTTTTTTTTAATTCAGAAGTCATTCAAACATCCGGCATGGGGCCCACAGCACATGACACTGTATTATTCAAATGAATTAATGTGCCAACATACAATATATAAGCATGGCTTGTTATTTTTACTGAATGGCCTGGCTGTTCAAAACAAGCTGCATTTGCACACCCTTGTATATTCACTAAACACTGAATTATGGTAAACCGAAAATAAAATTGCAAATTTAAGACTAACGATTATCTCCAAATCTGTAATGTAGGATTAAATTGTGCAAATCAATGTCCAATTTAATATTTAGTAAATTAACCCCGCTTTCTTATTAGAAGATGCCCTAAATTCAACAAGGGTTTTAAAGCTTGCAACTTTATAAAATAAACTTTTGTATGTTACCATAATAATTTAAGCTCAATTAAGTGGGTAAGGGAAGGAGTGTCAGGGCGCTGTCTTACCTTCAGGGGTTAAGCCAGTTGCTTCCAAACCAGTCCTCAGGGCACGCCTACTAGTCCAGGATTTAAATCCTGGACTGGTAGGCGTGCCTCGAGGACTGGATTGGAAACCACTGGGTTAAACCTAATACTCAGCAATAGTACATATACAGTTATAGACTTTTTTCCCTCAAAGGGCAGTCCCTGCAAGGTGCACTTAACATAGCGTGAGAACGTCCAATGATGCTCTCACACTACACTTTCTACAAACTTAGGACGACAGAACAGGACCCTAACATCAGGACCATCACACTGAAAAAAAAAAGGAAACTGTTGGGGAGCTGGGTCAGGCGCTGGAAGTGCAACTTTGGAGTTAAACGAGATAATTGTGCTCTCTCAATGTAAGCTGAAGATGTTCTGAAGAGTGTGTGTTCCCTTAAATCCCAACAGTCAAAATTAACCATTAACCCATTCTTAGGAGCGTTGATAAAATGCACTTCACCCATTTCTCACAAAAAAATTTATTTTTTACAAATATGCTTTAAAAAAAAGGAGTGTTTAATAACTATGGAATCTTACGGTGTGTGATAACCTGAAAAGTAAACTAAACTCTTAGTTTACTTTTAGAAAGTCTGCAGCAGCCGTGGTCTTTTTCTGTGCTAATTTGTTACATTGCACACACACAAAAAAAACCACTTAATCTCATCCCATAAAATAAATTAAATTGCTGACAAGGTTAGACAGTAAAATGAGAGATTTAGTGGGCTAGAAGTAAATTTTAAATTTAAGGCCTATATAACCAGAGTGAGAACATAGGTAACTTACATTATTCCAATCTAAAAATAAATATCTGACAATACACCGTATAGTGAATATCTGTGTACATATACATAGAATTGGGACATGAGTAACCGTGCAGGGTGAGAGATACAATGTTAAACCTTAAAAAAGGGAGTAATAAGAACTCACCAAATTGTGATGCTTCAGAATACAGCCTGGCCTTCCTCCTACTGCTCTGTCTGCCTCAAGTTTGAGCAATCTGACAGCACATTCAGCTAAACAAACCCAGCCCTGGCCCCAGACACTTCCCCTGCAGCAGGATAGGGAGGCAGAGCCATACCACACCCATCTGGATACAGGCCGTCCTTGTACACGGTGCTTGTCTCTAAATCCACTACAAATCGAACAGTCTGTATTGTCTGTCTTTGTGTGTTCAAAGGAAGAATAGTCTGCAGGGTCAGTTAGCAAAATATTGATCCACGGTATCATTTCATTGCACGGACTGCAGACTTTAGTTGTTTTTGCATTATGTTTAACCACTTGCTGACTGGGGTTTTTAAAAGTGTTTTCCATGGGGTTTGTGAACTGAGCAGGTATCAGGTTATTCACCAAATTGAGAATTGTAAGGAATTCAAATTTAAAGGTCCTCCAAGATAATTTGGATATATATATACATATTACAGTTACAACTGTTTTGGCCATACATTTGATAATCATTTGAATTACCAACTATTCTCACTTTAGTGAATCATCCTGTGTGTGTTTGTTCCATATTATATCTAAGTGCACACTCAGATATTGTAATTAGACATACCTCGCAAGCAGGGGTATACCTAGCATTTGGCACCCGAGGCGGATCCTATGTTTGGCAACCCCCACTCCCCTCCTACACCCCTGCCCAAAATATACCCCCTTCTACAAAACCTACCATTCTACAAAACCCCTCCACAAAAAATCCTGCCCAGATCCCTCTTCTACAAACTCCTCCTTTTATTAATCCCTGCCCCAACTACAAAAACCACTGTCTAAAAAAAATCCTGCACCCCTCTACAAACCTCCTGCACCCCAATTCACATAAATTCCTGCCCTCCTCTCCAAGACCCATGCCCCCCAAATCCCCTGCGCCCTCCATTCACAAAAATCCCTGCCCTCCTCTCCAAGACCCCTGCCCCCTACAAACCTCCTGCACCCCTATTTACAAAAAACCCTGCAATCCTCTAGAAACCTCCTGCACCCCAATTCACATAAATTCCTGCCCTCCTCTCCAAGACCCATGCCCCCCAAATCCCCTGCGCCCTCCATTCACAAAAATCCCTGCCCTCCTCTCCAAGACCCCTGCCCCCTACAAACCCCCTGCACCCCTATTTACAAAAAACCCTGCATTCTCTACAAACCTCCTGCCCCCTCATTCACAAAAAGCAATGCCCTCCTCTCCAAGACCCCTGCAGCCCTAATCACAAAAACTCATGTCCCCCTCTACAAAAAAAACTTGCACCCCTCTACAAACCTCCTGCATTTAAAATGTGAACAAATGGACTTGTCAAATGGCATCAAATATCTAAAGCTCTAGATGTGGCCTATTGACATCAGTCCTTCATGACACACCACAATCCTTTAATTAAGGATGAGTCCAATGGCAATTGAGAGCCCTGCAGTTGGCCACCTTGCAGCCCTTTAATAAAGCCCCACTTCTTCTTATTATACTTTTTTTTTTTTTTTTAAAACCATCTCCACCTCTTGTTCTATATTTCCTTTCCCTTTCTATAACACTTTGCTCTTACTTTCACAAACCATATTTTGATCAATTCACCAATGACCTAAATGTCCTGATTTCCATGCCCCAGTTATTTTCTGCTTGAGCTGGTTACCTTTGTTACAAGAAAAGTATACAATGTATAGAATTGAGTTTCAGAAATAACTCCTTAACATGACATTCTTAGCCTTCCCTAGTCAAGATCTAGAGTTTTTGATCACCAACTCTACTCTCAGCAGTTGCTTATCTTACTTCAATAATATCTGCTATTGTGGTGCAAGATCGATATGTATCTGTCCAAGAGGCTTAAGGGCAACTGGGTGACCCAGACACCTAACAAACGCTTGATAGAGTTACTACGTAACAGTTACAAATTAAGTTCAAGGATATCTTACCTATTGCCTTAGAACCTTAGAACAGTGGTCCATAAACCAGTCCTCAAGGCTCCCTTACCAGTCCAGGATTAAAAAAAAAAAAATTCTAAAAATCTTAGGCACAACTGGGTAACCCCTAAATTCATCAACTTGCAAGAAGAGCAAAAGAGGAGGATCAGTATTATAAGGAGGAAAAATAAGAAGCTCAGTTTTAGAGAGATTGACTTTCAGAAAGCAGGTGGATATCCAGTCAGAGATGAAGAAAGGCAAGTGTTAGAGAGATCGGGGAGGAGCGACAAATCTAGGTGTCATCGACGTACAGGTGGTAGCAGAATTCAAATTAATGAGTTTGCCAAGAGAGACAGTATAAAAAGAGAACAAAAGGGGACCAAGAACAGAGCCTTGGAGACAGGACGAGGGAAGGAGGTGTCATTGGAAAATGAGATACTGAATGAATGCTGGGTAAAATAGGAGGAGAACCATAAGATGACAGTGTCACAGAGACCAAGGAATTTAAGAGTTTGGAAAGTTTGGATCAACAGGCGTCAGAGAGCTCAAGAAGAATTAGTATGGCGTTGCAGCCTTTGGATTTAGTTATTATTATTATTATTGCCATTTATATAGCGCCAACAGATTCTGTAGCGCTTTACAATATTTTGAGAGGGGGGGGTGTAACAATGAATAGGACAATTACAAGAAAACTTACAGGAACAATAGGTTGAAGAGGGCCCTGCTCAAACGAGCTTACAGACTATAGGAGGTGGGGTATTTGAAACATTAGGACAAGAAATATCAAGTAGGAGTGAAGCAGAGCTGGAGGAGAGAGCAAAGCACTGTCCCATAGGAGAGAGCAGGAGACAGGTATGTAAGGTAGAGATTACTCTGTTAGGCCATAAACTTTCCTGAAGAGATGGGTTTTAAGGCCCTTCTTAAATGATTGAAGGGGAGAGTCTGATTAGATCATTAGTAACTTTAACAGAGCACTCTCTGTCGAGTGGAGGGGGCAGAAGCCAGATCGAAGGGGAGAAAGTTGGAATTGAGGAAGCAAGCCAAATAAAAACAAGCCTTTCTAGAAGTTTTGAGGAAAAAGGGAGCAGGAATATGGGGCGATAGCTGAAAGGGAAAGACGAGTCAACGAGATGTCTTTTTCAGAACGGGCACAATATTAGTAAGTTTAAGGGGAGCAGCGACAACACCAAAAGAAATAGAGCAGTTGAAGATGTGTGTTAAGGACAACACTAGACAAGGGGAGAGAGATCTGATGAGAAGGTGAGATGGGACGAGATCAAGTGAATAAGGTGGACGAGAGGAAAGGAAAAGCACAGCCTCCTCCTGTTTAGTAGCCAGGGAGAAGGCATGAATGGTAGGGAAGGTACAGTCCAAGTGAAAGAGTGAGAGAGGAGCCAAAGTGGGAGAATTCTATCCTTAATTGTTTAATCTTGTCGGTAAAGTAGCATGCAAAGCTATTGGCTGTTAGGTTAGCGTGAAGAAGAGAGTGGAAGGTATTAAAGAGTCGCCTAGGATTGTGGGAGCATGAACTAATGAGAGAGGAAAAGTTTAATTGTTTAGCAAGGGAAAGGGCAAGGGCTGTGCTGTACAAAGGCAAGATGAAATTAGAATAGACAAAGTTTGACAAGGTGCGAGACTTCTCCCAGAAGCGTTCAGCTGAACGGGAGCATCTCTACAGGTATTAGGTTGACTTAGTGTGCCATGATTGGAGGTACGTCCTCCTTGAGGTGCATGCTTGAAGCCGGGCTGCAGTGTCCAGGGCAGTTCGGAACAGATATCAGAATTCAGGTTCCTTCTGAGTTGAGGGGGCACCCAAGAACACATAAGAAGTGGTTACCTGAGAGAAGAAATTGAGTTTTACAGATGTGCATGCATCTGAAAAGGATAACATTGAGGGTATTGCCAGCTACATGCATGGGAGAATAAGCCTGTGCTAGCCCAAGGGAGTAGGGTAATTGAAATAAGTTTTAAGGATTTTGAGGTCATGGGTGGGTTAATGGGAATGTTGAAATCACTGAGAATTAGGGATGAAATATTACTTGAAAGTAAAGAAGCCAGGCAGCGAAATGAGATGAGTTTGAACAGGTGAATTGAGTGAATTTCAGAAGAGGAGAAAGAGAGGGAAGGGTAGAGGCTTGAAGGTACAATGGGATGAAAGCAGAAACCCCACACTGCCACCCTTACTGTCAGACTGTCTTGGGTTGTGAGTAAAGTGAAGACCACCAAAGGATAACGAGCCAGGAATAGCAGTGTCAGAGGGAAAGAGAGCCAAGTTTCAGTTACAGCAAGTAGGTTTAGGGAATGTGAAATGAATTAGTCATGGATAGAAGTTGATTTAGTGATGATGCACACAGAGCTTGCATTCCAGGTGGTATTGCGAAAGGAGAACTTAAAATGGTAAGTTAGCTGAGGAGGGACTACGGTTCGTAAGTCACATGCAGGGAGGTGTGCCTAGGGCTGCATAAACAAAGTGATTTAACTCCTAAATGGCAGATAATTGAGCAGTGAGACTACAGGAGAATAATCTATACAGCAAGACTGCTTCATTAAGTTAAAGTTGTTTTGGTGACTATAGTGTCCCTCGAAGTAGGAGCTGTATATCTTTGCTTTCTTCTTTATTGATTTTTTTTTTTTTTTTTAATATGCACTTCATTCAGTAGCCACTAGATGACACCATTGTTAAGTGAACTTTTGGCATCTCTTGGCCTTAAAGTTATTCATAACGTGAGCTTATTTTATTTATTTATATACAGTATATGAATTAGCCTCCTTACTATACTCTTGCCAAAAAGTATCGAAGTGCCTAGACAGCCGAAAAAAGGGGCACAGAGAAAATGCAGTCTTACAAACCAGTGTCAGCCACGTGAAATATAGTCATTAGTGATTATATTTCACTTGGGTGACACTGCTTGCCTGCATGTTATTTTTTGTTGTCTTGGCTTACATGGGAGGTTAGTAGACTTTAAATGTAGATGTGTGGGCTTTTGAGTTCATACCATCTGGCTTTTTATTATCTATGATCCTGAATTAATTTTTTCTGTCTTTTTTTGAGATGGTTCCCTTGGTTACCTAAATGCTCAGTTTTAACTGCTGGTAGGGGCGTTGTTTGCCACGTGTTCTGTCATTGCACCAGGCTAGTGGTCATATGACCTGTTTTATTTCTTTTGTGGCAGTAGCCATTAATCATGGATAAAGACAGACAAGAAAAGGGCATTGAAAATAATAACAGATGGGTCAATAGCATAACATAACAAATAAAGTATGCCAACGGGTCTTGTAATAAAGGCAATTAGATGGGCTAAATTAGAAAAAGAGAGCAAACCAACCCCAAAATGTTTTTAAAGTGGCCACCTCAAACTTACCTTTCTCAGAATCTGTTCTTACTTTCCTTATTTCTGATCTGTTTCTCTTTAAAACATAAAATAACGTAGGGGCTATTTTGTTTTGTGTATTTTTTCTATGCTTGAAAATCTTGACAAAGGGTGGAGCTTAAGGCAAGTTACACTTCCATTGTCAAGATACAGAACGGTTGTGACTAGTTCCTATCCAGTAGAAGGACCCTGTCCTTTCTGAGGATAGGAAATAGCTTGCTCAGTGTGAGAGAGCTAGTTCCTATCCTTCTAAAGGACCTGTGGCGAAACCAACCTCGCCACTGTGAACTGGAGAAGCCTGGTTGCTCGCCTGCTCCCTTTGGACTATGGCCCTGCAGGTTAAACCGTTTATTTCCCCTGCAGAAAGGCTTATTTGTGTGATCTGAGTGCCATTCATCTAATAATGTGCACTCAGATCCCAGCTATCTGGGGATATGTGAAATGTCTGTGTGTTATGTGTAAATGTGACTTTATGTATTTTAAAGTGTTTTGTGTCTTTTTGCAACCATGTGCTTAATGGAGTCTTGTGTCTGTCCTGGGAGATAATTGAATTACTTATCTCCAGGATAGAAGACTCTGAAACTGGTTTGGGCCAGAAAGCCATGCTTCATTTAGTCACAAAGGACTTTTTACTAACTTTTGAACCCCTTGTCTGATTTGTGCCATTTTGAATATGTTGTTCCCCTGAATGGATTGATTGTGAATATGTAATTTTATGTGAATGTGATGTATGGTTTTGGAGTTATGAAAGTTGGGTAGAAAGTATGTTTTAACTGTATGTATAATTGAGTTTCCTCTCAGGATAAGGGGAGGGAATATGTGGGATATAACTGTGATGTGATTGGTTGTTTTGTAACGCCCTGTGGGCTGTACTATGTTTGTGGATTGGGAATAAAAGAGACTGTATGTGACAGTACAGGGAGTTCCTGTTTTAACCCTCAAAGTGAAGTGTCGTCTCATTATTGGGGAAGGATTTATTGTATGCTGTTCCAGTTTGACTGCTAGGAGAGTAAACCTATTCGTATGGTTCCTATTCAACTGTCTACAGCATTCATATGCTTGGGAGAATTTATTTGTTTCTCCGGTTCGGTGATTGTGGTGTCTGACAGAGTGCTTGGAGTCCTCAGGAAGCGCTAGGAGCATCCTTCAACGGAGGTACCCAGTCGGGGTGCCAGGCGATCCGTTACAGGACCTTTTCGCCCTCTACTGGTCAGGTCCTGTGTAGGGATAGGAACTCAACTGCTGACAGTGAGTTAGCTAGTTCCTATCCTTCAAAAGGCCCCTAGTGGTCAAGTCCTGTATAAGGATAGGAAATAGACAGCTCACACTGAGAGAGCTTGTTCCTATCCTGCTAAAGGACCTATAGCTCCATAGTGTTTGGGTCCTCTTAAAGGATAGGAACTAGACAGCTCACAGTGAGTTCCTATCCGGCCAAAGGACCTTTATAGCTCCATCTCACACAGGTCCCTTATAGGGATAGTAATACCTAATTCCTATACTGCTAAGGGACCTGTATACCATCAGCTAACAATGGTCCCTTACAGGGATAGGAACTAGACGGGTTCACAGTGAGAAATCTAGTTCCAATCCAGCAGAAGGACCTTTATAGCTCCAGCTCACACAGGTCCCTTACAGGGATAGGAGCTAGACTGCTTACAGTGAGTAAACTAGTTCCTATCCTCCTAAATGACCTTTTTGCCCCTAGTGGTCAGGTCCTGTATAGGAATAGGAACTATCCTGCTCACACTGAGAGAGCTAGTTCCTATCCTGCTAAAGGACCTATTGCTCCATAGTGTTCAGGTCCTCTTAAAGGATAGGAACTAGACAGCTCACAGTGAGAAATCGAGTTCCTATCCAGCAAAAGGACCTTTATAGCTCCAGCTTACACAGACCCCTTACAGGGATAGGAACTAGACAGTTCACAGTGAGAAATCTAGTTCCTATCCAGCAAAAGGACCTTTATAGCTCCAGCTCACACAGGCCCTTTCAGGGATAGTAATACCTAGTTCCTATACTGCTAAGGGACCTTTATACCTTCAGCTAACAATGGGCCTTCACAGGGATGGGAACTAGATAGCTCACAGTGAGAAATCTAGTTCCTATCCAGCAAAAGGACCTTTATAGCTCCAGCTTACACAGGTCCC
This sequence comes from Pelobates cultripes, assembly GCA_933207985.1. Taxonomy (NCBI): domain Eukaryota; kingdom Metazoa; phylum Chordata; class Amphibia; order Anura; family Pelobatidae; genus Pelobates; species Pelobates cultripes. The sequence goes on along the minus strand of OW240917.1, from coordinate 181,094,818 downwards.
TTACAGGGATAGGAACTAGACAGTTCACAGTGAGAAATCTAGTTTCTATCTGGCAAAAGTACCTTTATAGCTCCAACTCACACAGGTCCCTTACAGGGATAGGAACTAGACGGTTCACAGTGAGGAATCTAGTTCCTATCCAGTAAAAGGACCTTCACAGCTCCAGCTCACACGGGTCCCTTACAGGGATAGGAACTAGATGGTTCACAGTGAGAAATCTAGTTCCTATCCAGCAAAATGACCTTTACAGCTCCAGCTCACACAGGTCCCTTACAGGGATAGGAACTAGACAGCTCACAGTGAGAAATCTAGTTCCTATCCAGTTAAAGGACCTTTATAGCTCCAGCTCACAAAGATCCTTTACAGGGATAGTTTTTATGCTGGTAAGGGACTGTAAACCTTAAGCTAATAGTGATTTTCAAGGATAAGAATTCCTAGTTTTTATACTGCTAATGAACCTTTATTTATTGCAAACTTCTCAGCTAGAGGGAATGATTTTAACTTATGTGGCGCACAAGACAGCACGTACTGAGATCTGAGTTTGTTACACGCAAAGACCTGCTACAACCCTTGCGGCTCATGATGACTGGATGCTGCAGGCCGGTAGGCAGACTGAGTTGGTCCCAACTTCGTAAAGCTGTAGCAGTGTGGAAAGTGGGGGACAATGTGTACGTGGGTTCAGGTCAATTTGAAAGTAAAGGGATGCAATTGCTTACAATGGAGAAATTGAACTGGGCAGTATATAGACCCACGTAAGGTGAGGGAGGATATATGGCACTGTGATTAGATACAACACCCATATTCATGTCATTGCTTTGAAATAAAATTCACATAAACACACTGAACTGTTAATGCTGAGATTTTCTTTTCTTCTTTTGACTTCCGCAGTGTCATTGTATACCTATATTTAATGTTTAGTTTATGGGTACTGGTCTGGTTCATTTCTGACTCCAACATTTTTTCATTTGTCGTGGACTCATAGAGGGTGATTTTCTCCAGGGAGCGACAGCCGCAAGTGTCAGGAAAATGAGAAGAGGTGCATTGCCTGTTATTTTTATAAAATCCACTGCACTGGAATATGGAAGTTTAGAAACAGCACAAGTAGCGTAAACTCCCTACTTTTGTCATGACTTCATGTTGGAAATTGGAACACACTAAGATTGCGCCACTATTGGGCGCCATTTCTTTCAGCGCCACCTGTAAAATCCTTACACATTGCCCTTTAACTTTACACCTGTGTGGTCTTTTTAACTATTTACTTACAATCAATCTTCATCTGAGCTGCAGAAACTCCTGGCTGTCTTTAAAAATTTTGTAGAACGTTTGTAAAACTTGGTGTACCCCAGTTGTTGCAGAAAATGGCACTATCTCCCACTCAAGTATTAACTTTTTCCTAGTCAACCGTATGTTTTACAGATTTAAAAAAAAAAATCTTCTTTTGCAATGGTTTGCCATTTATAGGCTGGGGTAGGCCATTTTATAGCTTATTTTGCAAGGGCTGTGGTAGCTTGTTGTCAGTTGGCTGTAGTGACTTGTGTTTTTTGTATGGGCATTTTCATACACTTTGATAAGGACACGTTAGCTGAAGATTGTGAAAAATAAAAAAAACTGGTTTATTTTATCTGACACTTTGTAAAGCGGAATGGGTATATGGTACTGTGTTTACTACTCACATCTGCTTAACATGCTTTGAAAGGCTAGAAATATCATAGAAAAATTGTTCATTTTTTTTCATTTTATTTATTCAATATTCTTCCATCTACCCTGGACTCATAGTGCCCTCCCACCTTAAACTGTGTGGTCTTTAAATATCTAGCAGGATAAAAATTCAATTATTGACCATTTCTTGGATATTCTACCTTGCTTTTAGGACAATACACAGCTGTGCTAGTTCACATCACCTTTGGACATGTCCACTACACAATACTTTGTAGGCAGCATCTTATGGCCGGGCTCCTATTTCACAAATCACACCTGCTACTATGTGGACTTAATCCGCGGTTAATTAGGAGTCAGGTTGTTGTTTTTTCTAAAACTAACAAAGCTATATTTTCAACAACAAAAATATAATTCTTAAAGGGACACTATAGGCCCCAGAACCACTACAGCTTAATGAAGTGGTTAATTTATGTTCAGCTGAATCATAAGAGTAACAACCTTGTACATTGAAAGGACGTCACATACGTAGTATGGCACATGACCATCTTTATTCCCCCTCTTCTAGTAAGACCCTATCGCTACACCCTCCTATAATAAGAACACCCTGCCTAGTAATGCCCCCTAGATAAACTTAGAATTTTATTAAAGACACGGAGGCTCCTATTATGCATTCTCTTTCTTTATTATACTCCAAGCAGCAAGAAAAGGAAGTATGAGAGAATCATAGAAAAAACATAACAACAGCCTGGTAACAGTGGCACCAATCAGCATCCAGTACAATCCATATGGGTGTGGTGCTCCTTGACTCCTCCTCTTTCTTGCTGCTCCCTCAGACAAGTTAAGTACCTCATCTCTTGCTACTCCTGTGATTTTCATACATATATGTGTATTTTGGGTAAAAGATTTTAGTATAGTGTATGTTTATGCTTATTTTATGCTTCACTGTTATTGCTGGTTTATTTAATGCTGGTGTCTGGGAGTGCTGCCTATAAAAAAGGGGTCTTTGGGATCCTGGGTTTTCCCCCTCTGAGTAGTGTTATACTCTTCCCCCTGCTCGTTCCATTTTTTCTGTGGGTTCAGCAGGGCTGCCCTTAGCTGCTCACCTTAGCTGCCCACTGTTTATGTCCGCGGTCTATTCCGCGGTTTTCTTCCGGTCCGCGCTTGCGCAAACGCTCTTTTGCCGTTTTCCCCTCCTTTCCTAACGGCCGCGCTTGCGCAGTATGTGTAGTGGCGGCCATCCTTTTGGTTTCTGTCGCCGCCTATGTAATTTTACTCGCGGCGGCCATTTTAAGTACTTTTTCGGCGGGAAATTGCTGCGGACCGATGCTGTAGGTGGATAACGGTTTCTCCTACCCTCCTGACGCACTCCCAGACCCATCCTGTGCATATTTGCTGTTTTTGCTGTCATTGCTGGTCAAACTGTAAGTGTTGGTGTGGAGCATTACTCTATCCTGACACCCTTTTTGTCCTTAGCCTTAGCTAGTATATTTTTCCCTACAGGTCATTTCAGATACTGTTCTTAACCATTAGCTACTACTAGTAGCATTACCTCATTGGACCCAATAATTCTGACCCTGAGTGGACTTGGGTGTATAATCCCCTGTGGGCTTATCTTATTGCTAAAATGCAAGATTAGAATGAGAGATCTGCAGGGTCTGTGTGTCCTACACCAGGGGTTTCCCCCTCAGACAGGGCATGTAAGGATGACGCCAGCCTCATGGCATCGGAGGAATTTCAATCCCTCCTCGATTTTACCATGGCACAATCCATCAACAAGGCGTTAGCCTCCGCGATGGGGGTCATGTCATCCTCTATCACACAATCTATAACCAAAGCACTGATGCAGTCTCAGAGTAGTGGCCCTCAGAGCACACTAAACCCGGGAACCACTAATGTGGTACAGCCGGGATGCAAAGTCTTGACGAAAAGCAAACATATTGCCTCCCCTCCAGAACTGCAGGTTCAGCCTGCAATGACTGACACGCCTCAGGCTGTCAAGGATGGCGCGATACCACCACGCAATAGAGCCCCTGGCCGGGCAAAATCGGCCAGATCCTGGAAGCGGGCACGTGCCCAAGGAGTTTGGAGGAGGAGTATGATGATTTATGCATGGACCATTATAGTGCGGAATATTCCGATTCTGGGTCTGAGGTGAAATTTAACACTGCGACCCAGAAGGCTACGGCTCAGGGCGCTGAGCCTGCCGTATCGGGCGAGGGCGACGATTTGCGGGTAACCCGTTGTTTGACCCAGATAACCTCCGTCTCGGCGGAATGGGAGCCGCCTGCGCACATTGCGAGGTACCTCGCACTAAGAGTAAGAAAACCTTTATCTAAGGAAGGACGTAACAAACTACGGGCGGAATGCCCACGGTCTATCCTTCCAGACTCAGTGGGAAAAAACCCTGACGTGGATCCCCAACTGGTCAAATTTTTGAATAAGTCGGGTTGGAAACCGAGGAAAGGTTTGGATTTCCTCTTCGGAACTGCCAGGACAAGTTCCTGGACACTTTGGGGCCCATCTCCAAACTTTATGAGTTAGTGGAATCTGCCCAATCAGGTGAGAACGACTTCGATTTCGAAGTAGCGAAAGGCTGGTTGCAGAGGTTAGTCTGCATGGTGGGTAACGCCAATACAGCCATGGCAACCGAACACCGCAAGGCGATTCTCATGAGAATAGAGCCCAAACTGGTCAGTATGGCGACCAATGAGCCGGGGCCAGCCGCTAAAGGCTTACTCTTTGGTGAGTCCTTCATTAAGGATCTTGGGCTGTACGTTAAAGCATTTACAGCAATTGACAAAGCTCAGATTTCTCTTAAGAGAGTATTTGCACCTTGGGTTTTTGGAGGGGCCGGTAGAGGTAGGAGCCATCTATCCAGCCGTGGATTTCGAGGCTCATTTAGAGCCGGCAGAGGCTCCTTTAATACCCAGAGACCGGTACCAGAACGAACCTATACCCCGTTCTTCCCATCTCGTGGATGCCCCTGGAACTCCCGCGGACCGCGGGGGTCTGTCTTAGACAGACGACCTTATGGTGAGTACCGAGTATCTCCATTTTTCCCATATAAAAGTGGAGGGCAGATTGCTTGGAAAATTCCATGCTTGGAAAATTCTAACCTCAGATGTTTGGGTATTAAATACAGTACAGGGGTACCTGTTGGAGCTAGTCTCTTACCCTACTCAGGTGCAGTTCCCTCGAGAACTAAACATGGCCAACGACCACCAGAAGATGATCTCGGCAGAGATTTCAGATTTGGCGTCAAAACACGCTATTCAACAAATCCCATGGGACACAGAAGGGTTTGTGAGCAACCTGTTTCTGGTTCCAAAGAAAGGAGGTGGAGTACGCCCAGTAATAAATCTCCGACCCCTAAATGCGTTTGTCCAATATCACCATTTCAAAATGGAGGGTATTCATTGCTTTCAAGACATCCTACTACCATCAGATTGGATGGTCAAGATAGATTTACTGGATGCTTATCTGACAATCCCTGTCGCAGAAGCGCACCAAAACCTACTGCAGTTTCAGTGGCAAGGAACGAAGTGGAGGTTTGTATGTCTACCATTTGGTCTGTCCTCTGCTCCATGGTGCTTCACAAAGTTACTAAAGCCGGTGATTGCCTTCCTGCGCACAAGAGGGGTCAGGTTAATAATTTACCTAGACGATATCCTTCTCCTGTTTCAATCTCAATCCCAATTACGGGTTTATTTGTCTTGGACAACACACCTTCTCCAGAATTTAGGATTCTTGGTGAATTGGGAGAAATCTGTCCTTCAACCCTCCAGATGCATGGAATTTGTGGGATTTCAAGTGGACTCTGTACAACAGAGGTTGTGCCTACCCATGACAAAATGATTTCGATCAAGAAAGAGATCAGACGACTTATGACTCGTACGACCATTTCCCTCAGACAACTTGCGAGGATCATAGGGCTACTGGCATCGTCCATACAAGCAATCTTCCCGGGCCCGTTACATTATCGTGCCCTACAAAGGCTCAAGGCCTCATATCTGCGCTCCGGACACTCGTACGAAACCTGTGTTACACTGGACGAAGATTCCAGAGAGGAGTTGACATGGTGGCTAGCCCACATGGAGGCGTGGAACGGACGGGCGATATTCGGGTCTACGCCAGATCTGGTCATAGAGTCAGACGCCAGCTTACACGGCTGGGGCGCGCATTGTGGTTCAGTTTCCACCGGTGGCAGATGGTCCAACGAAGAAACGTTGCTACACATCAACTGCCTAGAACTGTTAGCGGCATCCTTTGCCATTCGCAGCATGACCCCCACAGGCATCTCATGCTCTATCCTAATCAAGATGGACAACGTTTCAGCGGTGCGTTATATCAACCACCTAGGAGGAACGAAATTGAGAGTTCTGGCACTGATGGCTCGAGATTTTTGGCACTTTTGTCTAAAACACAACATTTCGGTAATAGCGGAATATATCCCAGGACGGGACAATGCACTGGCGGATTGGAATTCTCGATATCTTCGAGACGCAGGGGATTGGCATCTCCACCCAATGATCTTCCAACATCTCTCGACTTTGGGGACCTCTCAACATAGATCTCTTCGCATCTCGACTGAACACCCAACTTCCTCGGTTCTTCAGTTGGAGACCGGACCCAGATGCGCTGGCAACAGACGCATTCTTACAAGACTGGTCCAAGGGCAAGAATTACGCTTTTCCACCTTTTAACCTAATCTCTCGGACCCTTGCATACCTTCGATATTCCAAAGGGACTCTAGTGCTGATAACCCCGATATGGAGGTCACAACCTTGGTTCCCACAGTTATTAGAAATGTCGATAGATTCCCCACGACTGTTGCCAGACATACCCTACCTCCTGACCAATCCAGAGGGAATGAGTCACGAGTTGATCGACCAGGGTCTACTTCACCTGATGGCATGGTTCCTTTCAGGAGAACATGAAATCTCGAGGATGTTTCGCAGACGCCACTCAGTCTCTTGGCAGAGTCTTGGGCACCAGGTACCAGACGTTCCTACGGGTCGGCTTGGAGGAAGTGGACTGATTGGTGCGTGGGACAATCAGTGGATCCCATATCAGCTCTTGTGACAATAATTTTACAATTCCTGACTCTACTCTTTGAAGAAGGTAAAGCCTTTCGGACTATAAATCTATACAGGTCAGCTATATCGGTGAGACATATGGGATTGGATGGTACTCCAATAGGTAAACATACCCTCATCTGTCGTTTGCTCAAAGGGATACGGTTTGCTCGACCCCTGCAGGCTCGGTATTCTTCCTTCTGGGATGTCAATGTGGTTTTTCGTTTTCTCGAGTCTTGGCCTTTGAATCACGAACTTTCTCTTAAACAATTATCAACCAAACTGTTGATGCTGTTTTGTTTACTTTCATGTAAACGGGTTGCTGATGTCAGAGCATTGGATTGGCAAGCACGTGCTTTTGTTCCGACCGGAGTATCCTTCAATATTTCACGTAGGACCAAGTCTGCGACTAAGGAGGTTTTCTACCCGTCGTTTCCAGACAACCCGAATCTGTGCCCAGTGTTATGCCTTAAGGAATACGAGCGCCGCACGAGCTCGCTCCGTCCTGATCAAACCCATCCGTTATTCATCTTGTTCAGAGTACCGCACCTACCAGTATCTACTCCTACTTTAGCTCGTTGGATCAAATGGTTATTATCCGTGGCAGGCATAGACACTTCAATTTTCTCCTCACACTCCATTCGCGGGGCGATGGCTTCTAAAGCTTCCATGATAGGTTGTAGATTGGAAGACATCTTACGAGCAGCTGATTGGTCGAATGAGTCTACGTTTCGTAATTTCTACTTTCGGTGCAACATATTTCCAGTTTGGTGGTTGCTCAGCTTTAAAATAGCATAATAGGAGCCTCCGTGTCTTTAATAAAATTCCCAGATTTTACTATTAACATGACGTAAAGTCATGATTTTATTAATGACACGGAGGCGGTGGTGTTTAAGTTACAGGTCAGTCATGGGACCTTTGGAATGACACAATACGGTATGTACAATGTCATACACAACACGAAGGTGAGTAAGGTTTGTGATGAATATACTTCTATATACCTGTAGTGTTGGAATAACGTAGTGGAAGAGTTGGATAACTGTGGAATAGCAGTCGCAAGTCTCGATATTACCATATATTTCTTCTTTTTTAGCTTGAATACACCTGTGAAAGTTGGCGGTTGAAGCTGTTCCCTGTTGAATTTCCGGTTATGGTTTTGTTTCGGGAATTTGTGTTTGTTGGAATATTTTGGAACTTACAATATGGTCTTCGGGATCTACGCAGAAAGAGGAGGAGTCAAGGAGCACCACACCCATATGGATAATACTGGATGCTGATTGGTGCCACTGTTACCAGGCTGTTGTTATGTTTTTTATATGATTCTCTCATACTTCCTTTTCTTGCTGCTGGGAGTATAATAAAGAAAGAGAATGCATAATACTCGCCTCCGTGTCATTAATAAAATCATGACTTTACGTCATGTTAATAGACATAAATCTGGGAATCAATTTGTTGCATATTTTATGCTGTCTGCACAACCTTTCCATGTTGTTAGTTAATAGTTGTCAATATTTGAATTGGTAATTAATGATACTCCACCTAGACCCCCCCTTATTGCATAAGATTTACAAGCGGTGTTCTGTTTAATACATTTTGGACATTTTCTGAATCAGACTCCTTTGTATGGTCTCTCAAGAGTGTCTCCAAATACTTGAGGGCATGGTACAGTTTGGTTAGAACAATAAGACCATGGCAGGTAATTCTGCTGATCGTCAAGGACATGACATGTTCCAACACTTAATATCGTGATTCTGGTGTCTATGGCTTGTCCCTGCAGGGTTTTCAATGTAAACACTGCCTTTTGAGAGAAAATGCATCTCTATGAGTAGATGCTGATTGGCGCAGTGACGCATTTTTGCCAAACATGCGCAGTTGTCTCCTAATGCTATCCTATGGGAAGCAATGGATTGGTTGAGATCATCAAGAATGATTATTAGCCATTGAGGCAGGGCCAGTCACTGCGAGCCAACACAGCGTGGGAAAAAAGGTGAGGGCGCCAGTCACACTCAGACTTACTCACTGACAGTGACTGACAGACACACACTCACTAATTTGACACTCACTGACAGACACACACCTATCGTATAGTGCTGCACAATTTGTTGGAGATTTAAAAAATACTAATAATAATACTGGCACACACACACACACACACATTCTCTCGCACACTCACAAATTATTAGTTTTTTAATTTAATGGCACCCAGCCTCCCTACGTTCCTTTCCCTCAGGTCCAGTGTGGGGTAGCTCTGTCTCTTCGCGGGCCTGCTTCCAGCATCACAGCAGAGCAACAAGATCACAGCTCCTTCGCCGCCGCCTCCATTCTCCCCCAGCCCCCTGAATGCACTGACAAATACCCAAGCGCCAGGAGAAAATTCCTAGTCGCCATGGCGATCTGGCGCCTGGGATTTGTTGAGTCTTGATTTGATCTATTAGATTAATATACCCATGCGACTGAAAAGTTATTGTTTGGTTGTGGGAGACTGTTCCTGTCCGTGACTTGCTATGTGCTATTCCTCATGTTTTGCCCTGTATTGTGATGTATTCATGTGCTTTGCCTGCTCCCCTTTCGGGAGCGCCATACGAACGGATTCCATTCGCCTCCTTAACGGGGACCACCACGAAACCCCATTTAGAATGTTGTCGTAGAACGTTCAAACCGCGTAACGAGGTATCAAAACCACAGACCGCAAGGTAAGCCTCGGCACGTGACAACCCTTGGTGGCATCCCGCTCATTAGACGAACGCCATCCAGGGGGAGCATTTGTGGATTCCAATGCCCCTTGGAGTGCTCACACCAATCAATTAGAACGTTGGCAACTCGCAACATAAGTGTGAAACCGCGAGGGAAGTAATTAATGAGTGCTTCCCTGGGTTGCCGCCGTTCGGATAGACGAACGGCATCCAGGGGGAGCGTTTGTGTGGCCAAATAAAGTGGTTGTTGTACCCCTGGAACAGTGTGTCGTCCAGTTACGGGGGGAAAATGGGTCTCTTCATTCTGAATTAGCTGATGTAACCAGTCGGGTTACCCTCGGCCCGCTACAGAGACTAACATGGTTTCCCACATGAGAAGAAAAACAGTATAGGCATATAGTTAAAAGAAAACAAACAGATTTTAATTTTAATTTATTTTTTATTAAAAGTAAAGAGGAATAAAGTTTAACATTGTGAAACATGTACAGTTGTTGCTTTATTCTATTCTATTCCCATAAACATATTAAAAGGATAACTCCAGAATGAATGAACACTGATATAAATAATAAAATTTAAAAAAAAATTTAAAATATATATTTATATTACAGAAAATCTAACTAATTATGTTAAATTATGTTTTCATCAAGTTTCAGCATGCAGTAGTAAAAAAAAAAAAATTTCATTTTTAAAAAATGTATGATTATTGAGCTTCTCAAGGGAGGTATACTCCTATTCTGAGTCCCCCTGAGAGAATTTTATTGGACAGGTTTGGTGATACATAGAGCACATGCACATTGCACAAAGTGGATTGACCTGCAGATGGGAGTAGCAAGGCATACTCCCAGGCAGCCCGCAAGGAATGGGCGCTAACACATACGATAGGTGGGTGGTAAAGACATATACAGAAATACATGAGATACAACACTCAATGATGAGTGGACATTAGATTAGGGTAAACATTTATTTTTTTAATAAGGGATATTTTTCATAAATATAGAGTTAAAATGATACAATTTATTTGTTAACAGATAGAAGACCAAGTTGCTAGGTCCCTTATTTGGGGCATAAGTGCCCCTGAATAAAACAGTGATGTGGTCTGTGGGAGACACTCACACTGAGGCAGGGCTGGTGCTAGACTATTTTGCACCCTAGACAAGACCAGATACTTGCACCACACCCAAAAAAAAAAAATCGCCAGCTTTGTGTGTCTCTTTGCCCCTCTGTATGTCTTTTTATCCTCCAAGCTCCTGTATGTGTGTCTTTTTCTCTCTAAGCCCTTCTGTGTCTGACACCGCATCCCTTCTGTGTGCCTCTTTGCCCCCCTAAACCCCTCTGTGTGTCTGTTCCCCCAAGTTTGTCTCTTTGCCCCTGCGTGTCTGTCCCCCCAGTCCCTTTGTCTCTCCGTCCCCCCAAAGCCCCTCTGTGTCTCTTTGCCTCGCTGCTCCCTTTGTATGTCTTTGTCCTTCCATGTGTCTCTTTTCCCCTCCGTGTATCTCTTTGTTCCTCCAGCCCTGTGTGCCTTTATATCCCCCCCCAACTCTTCTGTGTGCCTCTTTGTTCAGCTAAGCCCCTCTGAGTATGCTCCTCCTTGTCTCTTTGTCCCCGCCAACCCCTCTGTTTGTATCTCTGCCCCACAAAGCCTCTTTGTGTGTCACTTTGCCCCCTGTGTATCTCTTTGCCACCCCTGCCCACTCTGTGTCTTTTTGTCCACCCTCAGTCCCCTGTGTATCTCTTTGTCCGTCCCCTCTTTTTGCTGTTTTCCTCCTTCTGCAGTGCCAGCTTACCTACTTGTAGCGTGGTCGAGTGAACTGTGGTGGAGAATCTCTGTATCCACTACTCTGTCTGGGAGCACTTCCTGTTAGACTGGGTAGAGGATACAGAAGATTCTCTACTGCAGTTCCTTGGCCATGCTACATGAAATGATTTGCAGGAGGGGAAGGCGTGGGACAGAGACACACTGGCTGTGCGTGGCTGGGAGAGAGACACGCTGGCTGTGTGTGGCTGGGAGAGAGAGACACACCGGCTGTGTGTGGCTGGGAGAGAGAGACACTCACACCGGCTGTGCGTGGGTGGGAGAGAGAGAGACACTCACCAGCTGTGCGTGGGTGGGAGAGAGAGAGACACGTTGGCTGTGCGTGGGTGGGAGAGAGAGACACACGCTGGCTGTGCGTGGGTGGGACAGAGAGAGACACACGCTGGCTGTGCGTGGGTGGGACAGAGAGAGACACTGGCTGTGCGTGGGTGGGAGAGACACACACACACTGGCTGTGCGTTGGTGGGAGTGAGACACACGCACTGGCTGTGCGTGGGTGGGAGAGAGATATTCGCTGTGAGTGACTGGGAGAGAGCAGGGCCGGCCCAAGAAGCCAAGAATGAAATGCTTCCACCTGCCCCCCAATAAAAAGCTTTGCGCACATCCATTATGTTATACAGTGTGTGTAGTAAATGCATTGTGTATAGTGGATGCAGTGTCTGTGTGTGTGGGTAGTGGATGCAATGTCTTTATGTGTAGTGAATGTAGTGCAGTGGGATTGGATAAGGGCTGTGAGGGGACAGTAGTTTTTAAAATATTTTTATTAATTTAGTTGAATTTTTTCCCTCTCCCTGCCTCTTACCTGTTTCAGGGTGGGGGCACACAGGATTCCCTTGTGGTTCGGTGGCACAGCATACAGTGTCCTGTGAAGAAGGGACCCAGGAGTGTTATATTGCACCTCCTGTAGTATCATGTCCTCTCTTCCTCTCAGTGAGCGTTGCCGCGGGTTGCAATGGCAACACTACGCATGGCAATTAATGCATGTCAGGAGCGTTGCCATGGCAACACTTACACACTCCATGAGGGGATGGGATGGAGAGAGACACACACTCACATCGAGGGGAGGGGAGAGAGAGACCCACTCACACCGAAAGGATGGGAGAGAGAGACCCACTCACACCGAAAGGATGGGAGAGAGAGACCCACTCACACCGAAAGGATGGGAGAGAGAGAGACACACACACCAAGGGGATGGGAGGGAGAGAGACACACACACACCAAGGGGATAGGAGGGAGAGAGAGAGACACACACACACACCAAGGGGATGGGAGGGAGAGAGACATACACTCACACCGAGGGGATGGGAGAGAAAGAGACCCGCTCACACCGAGGGGATGGGAGAGAGAAACTTACACCGAGGGGATGGGAGAGAGAGCACGACACACACTCACACCGAGGGGATGGGAGAGAGAGAGCCACTTACACCGAGGGGATGGGAGTGAGAGAGAGACCCACTCACACTGAGGGGATGGGAGAGAGAGAGAGCCACTCTCACCGAGGGGATGGGAGTAAGAGAGAGACCCACTCACACTGAGAGGATGGGAGTGAGAGACCCACTCACACCGATGGGATGGGAGAGAGAGACCCACTCACACCGAGGGGATGGGAGAGAGAGACCCACTCACACCGAGGGGATGTGAGAGAGAGACCCACTCACACCGAGGGGATGGGAGAGAGAGACCCACTCACACCGAGGGGATGGGAGAGAGAGACCCACTCGCACTGAGGGGATGTGAGAGAGACATACTGAGGGGATGGGAGAGAAACACACTGACTGTCAGTGGGGATAAAAAGGGTTAATATATCATGCTATCAGAGAGAGAGAGTAAGAAAGACAAAATATAAAAGTCCCATTATAATCAACATATTCTGTAAAACAGTTGGACAGTGATTAATATCTACAATTAAAGAAAAATAAAGATTTAAAATACAGATTTTAACATAGCTGCATAATTACCTGGCAAAAAAACCAACTATATAAATATGAAATAAAAGTGACTTCTCTTAAAAGTCCATTTTTTCTTCAGTCTCCATAATATTCTCCATGTTCAGTCTCTGCAATGGCTGCAGTGTTCAGCTTTACATACATTGCAAACCTCCAGCTCCCAGGCTGTCCTGTATAATAAGATGTTTTGTAAAATTAAAATCAATATTACATCAGAACTCTCCCACCAGCAGCAGCAGGAGATCAGCACAGCTCAGTCCATTGCATTCATTTGGATTTCCCGCTTTGCTGCTTCCTGTAGCTCTCTGTACCATGTGACCAAGCAGTCACATGGTCTGGTGATGTCACCAGGGTCCTTCTACTGGATAGGAACTAGCCGCTACCGATACGGAACTTGCCTTAAGCTCCACCTTTAGTCAAGATTTGTTAAGATTACAAAAATACATGAGACAAAGTAATTCCTACTTTGTCTTATGTTTTAAAGAGATATAGATCAAATGAAGAAAATAATAACCTTCTGAAGAGTAGACGAAACAATAGGAGAAAGACAATAAGTACCTAGACCAGGTTCCCTTGGAAGAGCCAACACTCTCGCGAAATGTACGTCGGGACAAGATTAGCTGAGGGTGGAGGAGTTAGACAGGGAACAATGCTGCAGCTGTTACCTGTCTCCCAGTTTAGCCAACCTCTTTGATTTTATTAATATATAGACAGTTAGCCACCAAGGATTTTCGGCTACATTTTCTTTTAGCTGAGGGGTTGGGGATCCTGCTACCACAGTGGTACTGGGTGATAGGAGTTGGGGGGCAATATATTCTGTTAACCGATACAGTTTACACCTTTACCCCTTAAAATCCCTGTACCACTGGTGATACCACCCGATAGGGGTGGCACCAGTTAGCTAGTATCTCTGTTTTGTTATTCCCCTCTTTTTTTCACTATTTAAGTATATATAGCGACCCTGCTTTCTTTTAAAACATATTTCTATTAAAAGTTACATTTTATTATTCTTCACTATCGGGGTTGCTGTTACAGTACAAGAAACCTGCAGAGATACTATTTAGATCTATTGTGCCCTTAGGGTTTGCTTGCACTCTCTTTTTTCAGTTATTTTCTATCTAGGGGTTTACCCCCCATAAACTTTAAGCAACCTGACACACTCTCTTTACTTTTTTTCTCTCTAGTAACAATAGGAGAAAGACAACTTTAAGTACATTAATGTCAAAAAGGTGAAAATGCTGGTGTTTTGAATTTGATATGGTTGTGTTAATCCAGAAGGATCAGGACAAAGCAGAAATTCTAAATTATGTTTTTCTTCAGTATATAGCAAAAAATAATCTATGGCTGTAGATTTGCAGATCCCGGTCACGAAAGCCTTACAGCAAACAAGTGATTGGTTAACACAGGATAAAACACACACAATGAAATAAAAGTTAATGCAAATAAAGCCCTAGGGCCAGATAGTATCGACCCACGAGTACTTAGAGAACTTTGTGTAGAAATAACCATACTATTGTTTTTAATCTTATTGGAATCATACCAGAGGATTGGAGAAAAGCAGATGTGATGCCGATATTAAAAAAAGGTTAAAAAACTCACTGAAGAGGCAGGAAGTGGATGATATTCAATACAGATAAATGCAAAATTGTGTATTGTGGAATAAGGAACCCACAAGCTACGTATACAATAAATGGGGTTGAGTTAGGGATACCATTAAAGGAAAACTGAACAATTATAGATACACTAGGCAACAGAGCTACAGAATTAATAAGATTAATGGAAACCATTATTTATGACGAAAGTCTTGGAAAAAATGCATTTTTTTAGAAGAAAGTTCTAGGAGGGGATATGATATCACTATATAAATATATAGAGGATAAGTACAAACCACTATGTACTAACCTGTTGTTTAGCAGGAGTATACAGTAGACAAACATTCATGCATTGAGACTGGAAGAAATGTGTTTTTGCTTATAGCATATGAAAGTGTTCTATACAGTAAGAACAGTAAAGATATGGGGGGGTTGTTTTGAATCATCAACATAAAGGAATGGGTTTTAAAGGTTGAACTTGATGGATTTGAGACTTTTTTCACCTATATTACTATGTAACCAGTCAAAAAGGCTGCAATAAGTCTCTGGCACAGAGTATGAACCAACTTGCTCTTGAGAGTAGGAATGTAAAGCAACGGTAGAATAAAAACAAAAAGTAAACAAAATTTCTGTTTATTAGTACAAATGTGTTTCATGGCACGTAGTATTTTGCAGATACAATATATATGTGTATATAAAATAACAAAATGAATGCTTATTTTCCTACAGTATTATGCAGCACCATTACAGGGTTACCGAGTCATCTCAAAAAAAGACTTGTCTTAAGCATATATAGGACATGTGCCAACTGAGAGACCCTCTACAAACCCAGGGTAAGCACACAGCTATGTGCTCGGACGTTATGTTCCAACATCATTATTAGAACTGTCAGCAGAGAACTGGCCTTTACACAATTAAACAGGTTCTCTATATTATTACCAGCAGGGTTATCCAATTGTGCCCCTCAACCTGTTGTTGGAATGCAACTCCTACAAGCTTAATTGTGGCTTGTAGCAGGAATGAAGACCACAGATGGACAGTCCTGACTCGTAGCATAAAACACAAAGCTTTCAGTATATCTTTGTCATTTCATAAAATAAGGCATTTGAAAAATATATGATTATTACAATGGTGAAAGAGCATTAAGTGTCATAAAAATACAGTTACAGGACAGTTAGAAATACAATATGTAGATTGTACATTTTTCATATCACACTGTATTGTTGGACGATGGTAAAAATTATTACATAAAAAGTTAGACGTCTCATGTTGGTTGCAAAGTGCAAACAGTGTTCTAATTGTCCTCTTTGCTCTTTTTTTTAAGTTAATGATTTTCCAGACCCTTACAGTGTCTTTTTGTGCTCCAGTGTCCAAACATATAAGAATATAAATATATCATCATAGGCACCCTGTCATGTAGCTTGGAAATCAAGGTTCACCTTGACAGTGAAGCCACACGTTGCATAGAACTTGTACAAAAAATACTTTCTCTGACCCAAACCAGTGTTCCTGACCATAATGAAAAAGGGAAAAAATAAGGCAAGTGTGGACTATATACACAATATGTTAAATTGTTCTAATGGATGGCAATAATATATAATTAAAGAGTGCAAGTGGTTAACCTCAGAATGAATAAATAGTGATTAACTCATGGGAAAGAATACACGGCATGTCCTTAAAAATGGTTCTCATTTCTACTCAACACCTGTAGAGGTTTCTAGCACTCCTCACATTTCGGCAGCTATGCCTAGGTGAGGATGACCTGACATTTTCCACTGATGGGTGGAAGATGAACAACTGAGGGTATGTGCTTTAAGGCAGTTTCTCAGCGTTTTTCAAAATGTCAAATTAGCAGATTTTTCCAGCCAATTTTCAGTAATGCTCAAATATGAGCAATCATTTCTGTACACTACAAAGAAACTACAAACTAAAAATTCTCTAATTTCACACTGCCTTCCACCGTCATTGAGCCACCAATGGAGTTGGCATTTTTTAAAGTAACAAACAAAAAGGAATTTGGATAATGTTCTAGAGTTCAACCAGCTTAGCCATTTATTTGTAATACTTCATTTTAGATTTTAGAACTTAGTGTTCTACACCATTTAAAAAAAAATGGCACTTGTCATTGACACAAATATCCTTCATAATACTTTCTTGAAAAATACAATTTGATTCAACCTCTCAAAGAGGAGAGTACTGTAAGATATGTTTTGCTAATTTAATGGCCATATCAACTGGAAAGTCTATATAACATTCCCAATATGAAAGATAAAGCATATTTTCATGTTTTTATTTTCAACAAAAAACGAAAATATACTTAATAATGAGATTACAATATCTGCAGAAGGCAATTTTTGTTCTTCCTAGAATAGCATTTTCAAAAATTCAAGATGATTGTTCACGATTTTTGCTAACATTGCAACCTAATCTTCCTTCTTCAATTTTATCGGGAGCACCAAAGATTTGCCTTACAACAGGTATTAAAAACAAGTGAACTTTACTGAATTCTTAGTAAGAAGATTTATTACAATAAACTAAATTATACAAAGTGTATATACTCTTTAGTTTATTCTGAGTCTTCTTACTAGGAAGTCAATAAAATGTACTAGTTTTTACCCGATAAACGGAAACATTATTAGCTAGTTTAAAAATTTGGTAAAATTGTAACAGTTACCAATTTTGTGTTTGATTTTGCCTGGATTGTACAAATATTTTCTTAGTCTTCATTAAGTATGGCAATCTACAGAATGGAGCACTATATAAACCACATACTACTAAATATTAAATTTGGTGCCAAAAGGCACCATTATTTTTTAAAACATCGGTGTAAAACTGTACATTCTCTCTAGTCTTGTGGTTTCCACTGTTCATCTTGGTAAGTTCATGCCATCACAGAAGGTAAATGTAATAGACTTATCAAATTAACAATACATGCATTTTAGCACGTCAATAAAAAGAAAGATTTATTATGTTTCACTTTACTGTCCCTTCTCCTTTTCTTCCTTCCTTCCCCGTATTTCTTTTCAATTTACCACCTACTTTACTCTACATTTCCATCTGCAAGTTATCTTCACTCTAATGATTTTATTTTTAGCACCAATGTGACATTTCGCTACATTGCCTATTCATCTTGAAATTGTTATTTTTGTCAATTCTGTTCAGTCCTCATTACTGTCATTATCACTACTGTTCGATGTTAATTTTCTTTTTTTTTTTTCTTTTATACACCCATATCTAGTTACATTATTCTGACTCTAACATCGTTCTTCTTTTTCTTCCCTCTTCTCTCTGCATTTGTATGTGTTTTTGTCAAATGATCCAATGAAAAAGGTTCTAATATAAAATGAGGGAAAAAGCCATGTTTCACCAAGCAACTTAACAAGGGTGTTTTAGAGTTCAGCTAAGACAAAAAATTATATTATTAATCAAGTTCCAACATTTCCACAAGCTATTTATTTCCTTGGTATATAATTGAGATGTTTATCCCTGACATCACTCACCAGTTATAGTTACATTTTGTAACTGGAGTGTGATGAATGAAAAAACATTCAGAAAGTCATTTGATTGCCATTTAAAAAAAATAAAAGATGATAAATATAATATATGTTTGTTTATCCTCTTAATTTTTACCAGAGTCAATTAATTTTGCAATGTTCCTTAAGTGACTTGTATATTGTAAATAAGCATATTTTTCTAGAAAATTCCCTAGACATGTCTTGTGGCAAAATAACAAAGGAATTTAGATTTGAAGAATGCTGATCAACATGGAATGAATATTTTCCTCAATATAATATGAATTCAGGTCATGTAAGGCTAATATTTTTATAATGAGACATTCTTGAACTTTGGTGACAATTCTTAACATGTGCAGTACATTGTTTAGAGTGAAAGGGAATAAACAGCATATTCACTCACGTCTTGCCCTTTCTATCTCAAACATGGGTAAAACGAGGTAGCTAAGTTGTTATTTGAAGTATCTACTGCACATTTGCCAGCACTGAGCCCTTACCTTCCCCTTTTTGCCACAAATTATAAAATATACAGGTGCTTTTTCCTTTCTTTTCATGTTTTATCAGTTATAAAAGACCATTTTTTAAATAAAATATATTTTAAGTATGTGCAGCTGGACAATCAAACTTCGGTTCCATCATGTAGATTGTTGTGGACTTTAACTTCCAGATTAACTTGTTTCACTTTGACACTTTTAATCTCATAAGCATCCTCTTTTTCATTGAGGAGATTGACATTTCTAACTGTACAATGCTGTTTGCTGTAGTTCTTTTCTGCTCGGTTTATGTTTTTCTTTGAGGCGTCTACTTTTGTGTTGAGTGGATATTCTTCTACTATATCCCTTGAAGACATTTTCTTTCTTCGTCTCCTGCATTTTTGCGTTATTAAGCAAACAGCTAGGAGAATGAGCATCAACAACATTATGGCTGCAAATGCACTTCCGATGGAAGCCCCTGTTTGGGAAGCAGAAACTGCTGCTGTCTCCATTTCTAGACTCAAGGTCTTCATGTTGGTTCCATTCTTGACCTGGTCACCTTCATTGTCGTAGATTAAAGAATCATCCAATGTTAGTCTACCATTCTTGTCCACTAGATCTCTTCGGGAACGTCTAATTTGGTAGGTTAGAGAACGTTGTACTCTGGGTCCTGCCATTGTCTCTGGGCCAATAATGTAGATTACCTGCAGGTACCACTGATGCCCAGTTTCAACCTTAAAATAAAAAAACACAAATTATTTTGTAGAAGAAGAAATACATATTTTATATACATTTTTAAATAATCAGCTGTCTAGAAGGGGTTAACTAATACAGTTAATCTACACCCAATGCTGATGCTAGGTCTTTGCTCAACTGTTTTTACATCAAGTGTAACCCTACAGCTGGTGAGGGCATACAAGGTACTTGCTAGCATATAGTTGGCAACATAGACTTGTTTTAGACATTAACTACAATGCGAAACATTTTCTACTGATATTAGCCAAACATGAAAGAATAATAGTTCAAATATTGTCACTCAATTCTAAAACATATTGTTTAAACCAGGGGTGCCCAATACTGTCCAATAAAAAATCCTCAGATTTTTTAAAACTACAACTTCCATGATGCTTTGTCATTCTAAAGGCATTTATAGCATAGTAGTTGTAGTTCGACATACCTATAAAAGTACTGAACAATTCAAGCCCCTCTTATATCTCATAACAGATCCATAGGTATGCCCCTTCTTGGTCTCTCCACTCTGCTTGTGACCTTCTCCTGTCCGCTTCTTGCACCCGTACAGCCAACTCGTGCGTTTGCAAGACTTCTCGCGGGCGGCTCCCTTCCTATGGAATAGCCTGCCTACCGCCATCAGACTCTCCCCTAGTCTTCAATCATTTAATAAGTGCCATATGCTCTTTAGGAAAGTATATGGCCTCCCAGACTAACCTCTACCTCACATACCTGTCTCTTGCTCTCTCCTAAAGGAAAGCACTCTACTGTCTCCTCCACCTCTGCTTCACTCCCACCTTATTTGATTGCTATTTCCTGTCCTAATGTGTTTTATAACCCACCTCCTATAGACTGTAAGCTCATTTGAGCAGGGCCCTCTTCAACTTATCGTTCCTGTAAGTTTTCTTGTAATTGTCCTATTTATAGTTAAATCCCCCCACTAATAATATTGTAAAGCCCTACGGAATCTGTTGGCACTATATAAATGATGATAATAATTAACGGTCTCTCTATATTTGTAGACCCACATCTCCAGTGGCATTTCGGTTTCTGCTGTCTGCAGACCTGCTGTCTGCAGCCTTTGCAAGTCCTCGCCTTTTTCCCCAGCAAAAGAATACTCAAGCACGCTTTATGTATGTGAAGTGTTCTAAATCATACCTTGTACAAAGCATCAACTTTCATAGTAAATCCATCCACGCCGGGCATACTGCTCATAGAGTTATAATCTGGTGACTCTGACGCAAAGCTGGCATCAAAGGGGACATCATGGAAGAACTTATCCGTTACCTCTGGCTGGTGATGATCCTGCAGCCAATGTAAACATAAAATCATTCTATTGACATTTAAAAGCAATATTAATGTAAAACATTTAACAGGTAAATTGTATCATGAAGATGACATTCTGGAGATGTGATTGAACTTAATGGGTTACTCCAACGTCCATGACCACTTCTGCTTTTAGAAGTGCTCATGGAGCAAGGAATCTGTATGTGCAGTGCACATACACAGATATTTTACATAGTTACATAGGCTGAAAAGAGACATGTGCCCATCAAGTTCAGCCTTCCTCACATCTGTTTTTTGCTGTTCATCCAAAAGAAGGCAACAAACTCAGTTTGAAGCACTTCCAATTTTCCAACAAACTAGGAAAATGATTCCTTCTTGACCCCAGAATGGCAGTCAGATTTATCCTCGGATCAGTCAGGGCCTACAGTCAGGGCCGGTGCAAGGATTTTTAGCTACACATGCAAAGTAGCATTTTGCCCTCTCCCCCCCAAAAAAAGGGGGGTAAAAGGGGCTGTAGAGGGTGGGGGACACAGGGGCTGTAGGGGGGAGTGACACAGGGGATGTAGAGGGGGGGGACACAGGGGCGACACAGGGGCTGAGAGGGGGCACAGGGGCTAAAGAAGGGGTGGGCAGGGGCTATAGAAAGGGAGGGGAACATGGGCTTGAGAGGGGGCATAGGGGCTATAGAAGTGGAGGGCAGGGGCCTTATGGACGCGCCTGCCCTGCCTACAGTTGAAAAATTATATAATTGCAGCCCTGGCACATGTGACTTAGTCAAGCCGTAACTCTCTTGTGGACTACCTAAGGTTAATTATGTGCAACATTTATGGCTGTCATTTGCATGCACCTACTGAGCGTCTGCCCTTGTAGGCAGTGCAAGGGAAAGGTTAGATCTTTCATCCCTCTATGCACTCCATCCATGACCCCCTTGATTTATTGCTCTGTTTTTTTTTGTTTTTTTTTACTTTGTGTGCTCTTAGTTGTGGAAAAGGTCCAATTAAATGCTTCTCTGTGAAGAGAATTTGATTGGCCCACAGTAGGGAAAGGATGCAACATGATGTTGTGACAAGGCTCAAGAGCTCTTCCAGCACTGGATTCACGGTAACCATTTACTTTATTTACAGGGTTTGGGATCACAAAATAGGTGGAACCACTTAGTATTTAATAGTGCTGTATAAATGTAAGAAAATAATTAGTAAAAAAGGTCTATTGTAACCTTCTAGTTGTATAAAACAGCACGTCTCCAACTAAAAACAATGCCACAAAATGTATAAGTATTTATTAAATAATATTTTAAAGTTTAAAAAAAAAAAAATTCTGTAATTAATATGTATGATTTTATGGATTGGTTGATTTTTAAACATTTTTATTTTTTAAAAACAGCCCTACATTGTAAATCTATTATTCTAATGTAGCTCAGCAGGTCTGTGACTAACTCACATCTCTACTTGTTTATTAAAATGGAACATCTTTAAATGGAATAAATTGTTTGGTATATACATATAAAATATTTCCAATAGAAAATTAATTTTATACATATAGTATTAAGCATTTACAGATTTAAAATGACTAATTACTAACCAGGAGTAAAAATCTATGTTTTAGATGCTTGTTGGGCTGGATACAACCATACTGTGGACCTTCGTTGTAAATTGTTCCAGTTGGGTCAAAAAAAGGCACATATCCATCTTTACCAGTGCAAAGATACACTTTCTCCAGTTGTAGCTTATAAGCAGAGTTAAGGTTTTGGTCAGGATTCCACAGCACTCTACCATAAAGGGTTTGACCTATAAGGGTTAAAGAGTACAAATATAAATATTTCATAATACAGGTTATGAGACAGAAAATATTAAGGGACATTTTTAAAAACCACAATAAAATATATAGTGCAATATACGCAGGAATTCAATATAGTTTGCTGCAGTTCTAGGCACAACTTTCCCCAATTGCGCTATTCACAACCCTTATTGATAATTTAGCCAATAATGACCTCAATTAAATATTGTTACATAAGATTTAATATTTTTGAAAGGAACTTTTCAAGATTATTTTCAAAATATACACAAAATGTCCTAATTAAAAAAATATCAAAACATATAATCTAAAAAAGCTTATCCAATATTATTACAATCAAGACCAATATCATTTATTTATTTTAAAAGAGGTGATCAGTATCTGCGTTTAGAGAAACTTGACAAGTAAATCCATTCTTGTCCTATCATACCTTTTGAGAAGGCTCCTTTATAATCCATCTCAGCCAGGGACATTTCAGTCTTGGTAGGATCCATCAAGAAGACTTTCTCATTGTTACAAAGCTGAAACTCAGTATTCAAAGAATACACAACTGGGACCGGTCTGTTAGTTTGCTGAAAGGCGATTGGAATGAGAAACCTGGAGATAGTGTGAGAAGTGCACATTTTATAAAACTGAAAACCTAGAAAACCTAGAACCAGCTTATGCATTTAAGAAATCATTTAGTTATCTAATACAGTTAATCTAGTTTAACATGAAAGTTTAACTGACTAGCCATTTGCAGTTGGATTTCTGCCTGACTACTTTAAAACATTTGTAAAGGATGAGAAGTTACTTTTTAGGCGATATAAAAAAAAAATTATCATTTTTTAAATTCAATATTTTATAACATTGCTCCCCTTTATCCTTTGATTGGTATTTGCTAAACATGGTCATAAAAGGTGACGATCTAGACCATCTAGCTGTCCAATTTTCTAAATACATTTATTAGTCTCTTATAGTTAGGATAGCCTTATGTCTATCTTACGCATGCTTAAACTTCCTCACTGTGTTAACCTCTACATCTACTGCAGCTGGAAGGCTATTCAATGCGTCCACTACCCTCTCAGTAAAGTAATACTTCCTGATATTATTTTTAAACCTTTGCCCCTCTAATTTAAGACTATGTCCTGTGTGTTAGTTTTCATTCTTCTCCTTTATGGTGTTGATTCCCTTTATGTATTTAAATGTTTTTATCATATCCCCCCTGTCTCGTCTTTCCTCCAAGCTATACATGTTAAGATCCTTTAACCTTTCCTGGTAAGTTTTATCCTGCAATCCATGAACCAGTTTAGTAGCCCTTCTCTGAACCCTCTCTAAGGTATCAATATCCTTCTGAAGATACGGTCTCCAGTACTGTGTACAATACTCCAAGTGAGGTCTCACCAGTGTTCTGTACAATGGCATGAGCACTTCCCTCTTTCTACTGCTAATACCTCTCCCTATACAACCAAGCATTCTGCTAGCATTTCCTGCTGCTATATAACATTGTCTGCCTACCTTTAAGTCATCAGAAATAATCACCCGTAAATCCCTTTCCTCAGATGTTGAGGTTAGGACTCTATCAAATATTCTGTACTCTGCCCTTGGGTTTTTACGTCCAAGATGCATTATCTTGCACTTATCCATATTAAATGTCAGTTGCCACAACTCTGAATATTTTTCTAGTTTTTTCTTTTTTTCTTTGGTTTTTACTGTATGTATTAGAGCTAATGTGTACTATGGTTGTTGCTGCCGCCCAAGAGTAGTGGGAGTTTGAGCGCAGGACTTTTTGCGTATTTGTTTTCACTTTTGTATCACACAGCTATGTTACAATGCTCCTGCCCACCCCATATGTTCCCTATTAAAGGTTAATAAGCATGTAAGGGTTTATAAAATACTCCTTTCTGTCTCATTAGAAATATCTTTGCCAGAAGCAAGGTGAATAGTCAATGTAGGTCTCACCTAAGAGGTAGCAGGTGGGCATCCCTCTAATGGCCATTGAAGTAACTAAATAACCTCCATTTGTTTAAATATGCATAGGGATATGGGAAGAGCGAAGGTAACTTTTTAAATTTTTTAATTTTTCTAGTTTACCTAAATTATTTGCCACTTGGCTTATCCCTCCTGGAACATCAGCCCTGTTGCAAATTTTTGTATCATCAGCAAAAAAGACATACCTTACCATCAAGTCCTTCTGAAATATCGCTCATAAAAAATATTGAAGAAAATTGGTCCAAGTACAGATCCCTGAGGTACCCCACTGGTGACAAGCCCAAGCTTCGAATATACTCCATTGACTACAACCCTCTGTTGCCTGTCACTCAGCCACTGCCTTATCCATTTAACAATATTGGAATCCAATCTTAAAGATTGCTATGTCAGCTGGGACTCTGATGTTTAGGTGCATTAAAAGCAATGCTCAGTGGGGGGCGTGGCCGGACGTCGAACGGAGATGGCAGCACACTGAAAGAGCTCCGCAGTTCTGGGCTCTTATAAGCGGCTAAACACCCACAATCAAGCGGTCCCCTGGACCCCAGGCACACCGACACGATGTCCCAACACCGGAATAAAAAGAATGCAGAACCCAAAGACAAAGCGGCTTTTTTTCGCGGCCAGAACGCCGCAACACAAACACGCCGATTCTCACATCCAAGATGGCGCCGAGTCTGATCCGGATGCCGATCACATGGGTGCACAGGAATACAGGACGGACACCCTGCTAACCACTCACCTACTGCAGAAAATGCTTGATGCAGCAGTCTCAAAAATGCAGGTAACCATTACCACTGCTCTTGCTGACATAAAGACAGACATAACTGCCATAGATGCAAGGACATCCCAATTGGAGGGGAGGATGGAGGTTATAAACTCAGCACACACTGAGATGGGCAACCGACTAAGTGACATGGAAAAAAGACTATCCCTACATGAGGCTAAGCTTACAGATGTAGAAGACAGGTCCCGTCGCCACAACATTAGACTGAGGGGAGTGCCGGAGGAGGTGGGAACGCAAGACCTAACGGCCTACACGGTGGAACTCTTCCGACATGTCTTACCAGACATACCAACGGACATGCTCCTGTTAGACCGAATACACCGAATACCCAAACCGCAACACCTACCGTCTACCACCCCAAGGGACGTGCTCATGAAGCTCCATTACTTCCACGTCAAAGACCAGATACTTAGGGCTCATAGAGCGAAAAAAGATCTGCCAGACAAGTACAAGGATGTCCTTCTATTCACAGACCTCTCAGCAGACACGCTTAGACGCAGAAGATCCTTCAAATCAGTGGCTGAGGTACTAAGGCACCACAACATCCCCTACAGATGGGGTTACCCAGCGAAACTCCTCATCACGAAAGGAGGAAAGCTCATCACAGCATCAACCCCAGCGGAAGGCCTAGATCTCCTGCACAACTGGGGCCTAGCCCAGAACCTACACCACGCAAGCTCAAGCACGGCACCAGGGGCTGACTGGCGCCCACAAAGGCAACGACGAGCGGCGCACAGAGAGGAAGATCGCTAACTTCCCAAGGACTAGCAAGTGTTATTTTGTTTCTTATACTGCATTCTGTTAATATGTTAATTTAAATGTTGGTGATATCCCATACGGAGGTTTTAATCCACCCATACCCTGGGCATTGACCGCACTGCGCCACCCTACTGCCAACACAAACTAACTCTAAGGGCACAATAGAAAGATGCAGTGAACGATCATGACTGGACCTGACAATTAGTGAGACCCAGTCAAACCCCCCTAGAGAATTTTACAAATTGATCCAGCAAGGGAGACGTAATGTGCGGGGCTACAAGTGACGTTCCACCTGGGTAACTACCCCCCCTAAAACGAATAGGCCCGCAGTGAGAGACAGCACCCGAACCAGGACATGGGACCTATCCTACCCGTAGCGCTGGGAAATAAGACATGGAGGGGTCAAGACGGAGGGACTAGTGTGACTTACTGCCCTTACACATCAGACAGGAGGCCCATCCCCTTCAAAATATAGTGTGCATGCCCACATCAGCCCCTAAAGCACATGTTGAGAACATAAAGAGTACCATGATGTAATGCTTTGTGATATATAACTGATGCATTAGGACTTTTATACATAAGAGCTGGATGTGCATATGATAGAAATGACAATGCCGAGATGTATGTACAGATTGTACCCCTACAGGACAAACGGGCACAATAGGGCCGCATAAACGCAATACCGAAACCCCAGGGCAAACCACAGGCCCGGCTGAGAGGGCCCCCCACACTGGACCGTCCGCTCCCCCCTCCTGGAATATCCTCCTGAATGTTGCCCGGGGAACCGATACATAAGCCACCACGGATGGGTTCACTCCCCGCCCGCAACAATGCCCTACTCTGACCCAAGCTGAACAC
Source organism: Pelobates cultripes (assembly GCA_933207985.1). Taxonomy (NCBI): domain Eukaryota; kingdom Metazoa; phylum Chordata; class Amphibia; order Anura; family Pelobatidae; genus Pelobates; species Pelobates cultripes. The sequence continues at coordinate 181,067,873 of OW240917.1, read as the reverse complement.
CACAGGGAAAAAAGCCCCGTAAACACACACCCAGTGGCACAGCCTACACACCAAGGGCCCAAAACAGCCATCAGCTGGATCCGACCCGACCACTTTACCCCGAAAGACGAAGTGCCATTCGTGGCACATACCCTTGAAAGTGACCATTGTAATATACTTTAGTTATTGTTCGGCTCCCCTCCCTTGATTTCCACCACCTAACTGCGGCACCCAGTTGGTGCCTTACCCCCCCCCCCTTAAATACCGTGACACTACGCGTCCACTGATAGTACCTGCCACACAAGACGGGACACAGTGAGACCACGACCACTCCTCTCCCACAACATAAAGCCCCCCTAGCGGCAGCACGTGTGTATACCAAGTGTATACCAAGTATACACACATACTGACCACCACGCGGTGACCTGACATACACGAAACACACATTAAGACCCCACACAAAGGGCCACTCTACTCCAACTGACCCTCCTAATCAGTCCACAATGAAAGTGTACACGCACAATGTAAGGGGACTAAACACGCCCCATAAAAGATATAACCTTCTCAAGGAAATTCGCGATTCACAAGCCGACATTATCTGCCTGCAGGAAACCCATTTCCGGCACGACTCTTCACCCATCTTAGGACTCAAACACTATCCTCACCAATACCATGCCACATCCCCATGCAAAAGCAGAGGAGTCTCGATCTTAATAAGCCACACACTGGCGTATGACCAAGTAACAGTCCAAGTCGACCCACAGGGCAGATATATCATCCTCATATGCACGCTAAACAACGTTACATATACACTAGCTAACGCATACTTTCCAAATGACTGTCAACCCCGTTACATGTCCACACTATTGGACAAAATAGAACAAATACGCACTGGAACCCTGATCCTATGCGGAGATTTCAACCACATCCTTGACCCACAAGCAGACTCGACGGCGAGTCACACACCCAAATGAAATAAACTCCTGCATAAGCAATACACCACCCTAAACAAAACACTAGCCTCACACGGATTATACGACATATGGAGAACCCTCCACCCAACCTCTAGGGAATACACCCACCACTCACAAGTACACAACATGTACTCCCGCATAGATGGATACCTAATGCACAGCGCACACCTTCAACAGATCGACACCTGTGAGATAAGCACCTCAACCGTCTCGGACCACAACCCGGTGCTACTCACCCTCATAGACCTATACCAATACAAACACCGCAGCCCTTGGAGACTGAACGAACTCCTGCTTAATGACCCTGAATTCACGAACAAACTCCGCCACGAAATCCGACAGTACTTCATGACCAACGATATCACAGGAACAAACCCAGCTGCGCTATGGCTGGCGCACAAAACGGTCATCCGAGGACTTCTCCTCAGCAGAGCATCATACCTCAAGAAATTGACCCACGCGCACCTGCTCAATCTCCTGAAACAAGTCCAAGACCTCCATAGAGAGAACCAAGAGAATCCCTCTCGGAATCTCCAACTGAAAATACAGGCGGTACAGGAAGAAATTAAAAAAATCCATCTCAGGAAAGCCAGTATCGCACTGAAAAAACTCAAGGCTACTTCCTACTCTATGGGAAACAAGGCAACAAAAACATTGGCTCAAAGACTACGAGTAAAACAAGCTCAGTCACGAATTCCATACCTCAATACACACTTAGGGCACAAAGTTATGCAACCAACGCAGATTTGTAACGAATTTGCACATTACTACACCACACTATACAACTTAAAAGACCAAGAAAACCAGACCAAACCCACCCCTTCCTCCATACGCACATACTTAACAAAACTAAACCTTCCCAAACTCCTAGCGCATCAAGCAGAGGACCTATGCACCCCTATCACCACTGACGAAGTTCTCTGTCAGGTAGACAAAATGCCAAAAGGGAAGGCACCGGGCCCAGATGGCTATACCAACTTGTACTACACCACCTTCAAACACGAACTGATTACAGCCCTCACTAGCTTTTACAATGAGGCCACCAGACGTGGATCCTTCCCAAAGGAATTCTTATCAGCTCACGTTATCACCATCCCCAAACCGGGTAAACCCCCCACTACAAGCCAAAATTTCAGACCAATTTCCCTCTTAAATGCCGACGCAAAACTGTATGCTAAAATATATGCAGAACGTCTCAAAACAATCCTACCGACACTAATCCATACGGACCAGGTGGGGTTCATGACAGGCAGACAGGGACCGGACAACACCAGGAAGGTGCTGAACCTATACAAAATACTAAAGCATACCAAACAACCAAGTGTCCTACTATCTCTTGACGCCGAAAAGGCATTCGACCGACTAAACTGGCACTTCCTCCATGAAACCCTACAAGCTTACGGCCTTCCAGCCCCCTTCTTATCCACAGTCAACGCACTATATAGCACACCCACGGCAACAGTGCTGAACTCCGGGTTCTGCTCAAGAGCTTTCCCAATAACAAATGGGACCCGACAAGGGTGCCCCTTATCCCCTCTCCTCTACGTGCTGGCCTTGGAACCCTTGGCTATAGCAATTCGCAGCAATGTCAGTATCCATGGGGTACCGATGGGCAACACAGAATATAAACTCAGCTTATTTGCCGATGACATCTTTCTCACGCTCACGCAACCGCTCATATCACTCCCATCCCTTCACACGGAACTCCAGGCTTACAGCCAACAGTCTTACTACAAGCTCAATGTCACCAAAACGCAAGCAATGTGCCTTAACATCCCAAAACCCATAGAAGACGCACTTAAAGCAAACCACCACTTCGACTGGAGAGAAGATTTCCTAGTGTACCTAGGCATCAAAATAACACGCAAAGAAAAAGAACTCTTCCCGGCAAACTACTTAAAACTATTAAAAGACATTGACAACCAATTAAAAACATGGAGAAGCCTGTTCCTGTCCTGGGTAGGGAGAATAGCGGCGCTGAAAATGACAATTCTACCTAAAATCCTCTACCTTTTAAGATCTCTGCAAATCCCAATCCCGCAAAGCTACGTAACAAAACTACAAGCGACACTACTATGCTTCAGCTGGGGAAGCAAACACCCTCGACTCCCCAAATCGCTTCTAATGAGAAACGTGCAATCCGGAGGACTGGGCCTACCCAACATTAAAGAGTACTACCGATCCTCCATCCTCACAAACGTCATTTACGCCCACTCGACCAGCTATACCCCTCAATGGGTAACACTAGAGAGCAACCACTGCGGAAATCAAGACCTCCCGACACTACTCTGGATGCCTCAACATCTACGGCACATACCTACGACTACCCTAGACACCTCCAGACACTTGCTCAAGATCTGGGATGCCTGCAGGGAGAATTTGTGCTCAGCGAACCCGTGGACCCTGGCAACCCCGATCCAAATCCTGCACCAGTGCAACGGAACATTCCCATACCAAAAATGGAATAACGCAGGTATCACCCATATCTACCATCTATACACGAAAGACGGACTGAAAACATTCCCAGACCTACAAAAAGAATTCCTACTACCTTCCAGCTTCACGTTCACATATCTCCAAATCAAAGCGCTCCTAAGCAACAACAAGATCACAAACATCCAAAACTCCCTGCAAACCTCTATTACGAAATTCGAAGCACAATGCTTGTCGCGGATTCCCCCCAAAAAAGAAGTCTCCCTTTGCTACAACAACCTCGCTAACAGAGATGTACACACCACATGGAAGTTCATGCAAGACTGGCAGAACGACCTCCAAATCATCATCACTCCAGCCGAATGGGATAAGATTTTCACCTCCCATGTAGGACTGACATCAAGCGCAGCACATCTCGAAGCATCCAGGAAACTCCTATACAGATGGTACATGGTCCCAACCCGACTCCACACCATATTCCCAACCTCCTCAGACCAATGCTGGCGCTGCCACGCTGCGAGAGGCACCATGCTGCACATGTGGTGGACGTGCAAGCAGGTGAATCAACTGTGGAAAGAAACAGCCAAACTAATCAAACGAGTCACGAAACACCAACTACCTCTCGACCCCAAAACGATCCTACTACGCTCGTTACAGGGAAACATCCCGAATCCGATTCGAAAACTCATATACCTCATCCTAAGTACAGTATCCATACTAATAGCCAGAAACTGGAAAACAACTACGCTGCCCTCGCTCCAAGACATAGAAAATGTAATGACCTCAACAGTAGAACATGAACTAATAATGTGGAACCAGGCGAAAATTGGGAAACTCAGCCCCCACACTGCCACAATGTGGGAGGACTACCTACGGCGAACAAACACAAGACTGACCTGAGCCCCAACACCCACAAAAGTGACAAAATCTCCCGAACCAGGCTTACTCTCAGCCGGAGAACACAACCACCCAGCACCCAAACACTCAACAAGGCACCACACAAAGCTTCAAACATATTGTTGTTACAGTTACCACACAACACAGGATGTCCCCCGCTAGGTACTCCAACCAACACCCCCTGCCCTACCCCACCCATCCAATCTCCCCCCCCCTTCCTGGCCCCCCCACTACCTACCCCAAGCAATCACACTTAAGAAAACAACCCTCAACCCCGAACGCTTGCGAAAGCCTCTGCAACCTATAGGCAAAGCCGGGGAAACGCAGACAACTCCAATATACCCACTAACGCGCATGCGATCAACACTCGCATTGCGGAACACGCCTACCAAAAGTATACCCCACGAAAGACCACAGGGTTGATATTGTCATAGATACAAGATGACACTGTATAAGTTGAGCAATTAGCAACACCCCCTCGACCTGCTGACATACCCCCCCACTTACACATGAAGCTACCAAGATGTACAAAATGTGATTGTGTCATCCCCATGCTATGTTAACGCTCCCTCTTCTTTTCTGTACCCCATACCTTTTCTTGAAGATAATAAAAATTTCAAATTGAAAAAAAAAAAGCAATGCTCAGTGAAAAAAGGAGAAGGGAAAGAAAAATGTATGATAACATACAAAACTGTTTAGTGTCCAAATATAATGCAAGGTTAAAAACCATTGTTCTATTAATTCGTTTTCTGACCTTTCTGGGGCATGGGCTGTGCAGGCCATTGGCTTATCTCCAGGGTCAACCCAAGGTTGTGTGGGCTGCACAGTACAAGGGATCAAATGGATGGTATACTCTCCTGAATAATCTTTCCTGCGGGGGAAAAAAAAGTACAGGATTAAGGATTTAGTTTGGTTTAAAATACAGTGAAACTGTACGTGAGAGATTTCCTTTTAATCTGCAAGTACAATGTTAGATATGGTGTTCAACATGGTATTCTTTGAAATTTTTAAAGTATTCAAAAGATACAGGGTCATGTGTGCACACACATAGAGAATCCATTAGTCTAATATAAAGGTGCGTGTGGTCAGCAACTGAACTACAACATGCAATCAAATTATCATTTTTAAATATCTGCTCATATAAACCTTTAATACAAATTTGTTAAGCATGGTAAATAAATTAGAAAATTGAACTGGGACTCTAGTGCATTATTTTATGGTTATAAATAATGTAGTTATGATTAAAAAAAAATTAAAGATTTTGAGTAAAGTCTAATACATCTTGGCAATTTATAAAATAACAGCCTCTCTACAGGGCACCTCTATTCAATTCTTCATAATCTATGGAAACTGGAGTATGTTGCACCTGGAGGAGGGGGTTCCTTGCCCTCCTGTTTCCCTATGGTTATTTTTTTCCCGGTCATAACTGCCAATCTCTTATTCATTGTCCTCTCCTTTCCCTATTTACCCCTTTTTTAACTTATCCTTTTGGATACTTCCTACTATAAATGTTTGAGATGACTATTATACCAGTTTAACTGACTAGAATTTGCCTAGTATGGAATTCATAAACATGCACCTTTATAGTCTGTAACTAACTTGTCCTGAGAGATTTTATTCTCACTGTTTATCTGTTATACATACTTTATCTTTATTGTGAATTTATATCATATGGCTTCTCTACAATAAAGAGTCTTAATTGCCCAGAAAATTAATAAATAAGCAAATTATGAGCATGTCAGATATGAGAGGTGACAGATTATTATGGGTCTGGACTAGATACGGACAAAAATTGGGTGATACAGCAACAGTAATTTTAGTCTATTTGTCTCCCGTTGCACCCATAAAAAGTGCTGATTTCACCATGACATTATATTAAGTATCTGAATAGGATAATGAATCTCTCATGGAACAGTTCACCTGAAATACATCTTAAATTTATTTTCTAAACTGTGCTCTATCATGCCTTATTTTACCTGCTATAGGAGCTGGTTGCTCTCCAAAGCTGATACGGAGAATCAAAAGTCTGTGCACTCCACAAAGGTTGAAGGTCAAACTCGATTCCTCCCAGGTGGTCTGGGGCCACTATACAAGATTTCACATCTGGAAGAGTATGGTGATCCATAACAAACTGTCCTGTGGAATAAACATAACACACAAACTCAATTACTGTGAAGCAGAATTTAAAACTTTGTTAATATTAGAAACTATAATCTTATGAACATTTATAGATAGCAGTATACAACAAAACAAAACTGAGATCTAGAAATGCAAAACAACTGTGTTTTCTACTAGATGAAATTAGATGCTTTAAAAACCATTTGCAAACCCGATACCAATGGTTACAATTGTTTTAGTTACTGTATAATTTTGTTTTTTTATTATATTTTGTATATACGATATGTTTTGAACGACATTGACATCAGAACAGCAAAACGTCCAAACAACCTCACCACAAAGATGGAAACCCCATACGCAGACCACCAAACACAGACCATAGGCTACTGAGACATATTAACCTACTGTACAACCACGGTACCCTGACAACAAACCATGTAATTGACTAACAACAGAAATGGCTGAACGCTATAAATGATCTGCCTAATAACAGTTGCCTTTCTGTAATGCTACCTTTTGATTACGAAAACTCAATAAACACAGAATGTTTAAAAAAAAAAAAAAGGCTATACCACAAAAATATTGCATATACATACATTTGACTTATGTGCGAATTCAACAGTGAAAATTCATATCAGATTCCACAATCAAAATAGTTTATATTAGCAACACTGCTGCCTCTGTCACCAAGCACAGTAAGGAACTCTAGGTATGAATTCCAAGGTTTATGTATCTGGACCGAATGGACCACTTTGGGAGCTTACATGCTAAATAGATAATGTATTCATATGTAGATAATGTCTAATTACTATTTACATTATGACAAGCGCTGTTACCAAAGAATTTTACACACATTTACACAATATATATATATTTTCTTGCTTCGTGTCCAGGACTGGACAAGAAGAGACAAATTATATAAGGTCTGAAAGAAGAGCTAGAAAGGATGTGGAACGTGAAGGCAGTAGTAGTCCCAGTTGTGATAGGAGAACTCGGGGCTCTGACTCCCAAGTTGGAGGAGTGGCTTCAACAGGTTCCAGGTGGAACATCTGAGATAGCTGTCCAGAAGAGTGCAGTTCTAGGAACAGCTAAGATTTTCTTCAGAACCCTCAGACTTCCAGGCCTCTGGTAGAGGACCCAAGAATGAGGAATAAATATACCACCCAGGAGGAAAGAGAAAATTATTGTGTGTGTGTATATATATATATATATATATATATATATATATATATATATACATACAAACACACACAATTTTTGAGTTCTGTATTTAGAGGCTACTGCTTGATTGGGTTTCATTTACCCTCATTACTGATGATTTATACTTTTGCTTATTTTAAAGGTTACCAGATTGAAATTCTGTCTTCTAGAAAGTATTTTGTGTTACCTGTAATTTTTTTTTTTTTTTACTAAGAACAGACAACATCAAATTCCATTAATTTGTACACTCTCTGAATTATGTAGTCTGCAATTAAAAAAATAAAATGCTACAAAATCAGCTACTTAATGTAATACCGTGATCATAACCAATTATGTTTAAGAGCTTTTCTAGGAAGGTCCCACCCACTTCATTTAGCATACCACAATACAAAAGTAAAGCGTCTCGATCACCATTTTCCTCCTGGACACTTTCAAACTTGCCTCCAGTCAACACAGACTGAACCTGTAATTGTGGTTGATTATATTTTTTACTTATTTTGTGTTAAATTCAGATATGTTTTGTTTTGTATTTGTACTATTATATTGTACCCTATTGTAACAATGTAATTTTAGTGGGCCCAGGACATACTTGAAAATGAGAGAAATCTCAATGTATTCTTTCTGGTAAAATATTTTAGTAATAAATAAATCCGGCAGAGCCTAAGGGAAAATTTATAAAGCAGCATGTAGTGATAGCTGCCAATAGGATTTCCAAATGCATTAACAAAAGTAAGGAGACAGTGACATCTAGAGACAAAAATGGAAATTTATTCCATATTGGTCTTGATTTGATAAGTTTTGCAAATGTTTCAAAGGTAAGACCCAATAAAAACTCTGACTGGTGAATTTTGTATAGCCTTAAAAGGCTGAATCTTGGAATGTATATAGAAACATAGAATGAGACAGATAAGAACAATTCAGCCCATCTAGTCTGCCCAAATTTGTAAATACTTTCATTAGTCCCTGGCCTTATCATATCTAAGATAGCCTTATGCCTATCCCATGCATGCTTAAACGCCTTCACTGTGTTAACCTCTACCATTTTAGATGGAAGGCTATTCCATGCATCCACTACCCTCTCTGTAAAATAACACTTCCTGATAATATTTTTAAACCTTTGTCCCTCTAATTTAAGACTATGTCCTCTTGTTGTGGTAGTTTTTCTTCTTTTATATATAGTCTCCTCCTTTACTGTGTTGATTCCCTTTATGTATTTAAATGTTTCTATCATATCCCCCCTGTCTCGTCTTTCCTCCAAGCTATACATGTTAAGGTCCTTTAACTTGTATACTGAGTGGGTGAACTGGTACTAAATAGGAGCAGAGCCAGATTTTCCCATTAGGTAGCTGACAGAGGTTCACGCCACATAGGGGTACCACAAGTGTCTACTTCAGCTGTTACTCTGCCTGCAGTGTGTTGAAGTCTCTAAGGATGAAGGACTCTGGGATTGCTGTATTCAGATTTAGGGAGCCTGATCTATGCATTGCACTGCACCCACAACGATCTACTGCAGAGAGGAGGGAGAGGACTGGGGCCAGAATTGCTCTCTCTAATATCTTGTCAGGTGCACACACATACACACTAATTCCTACACTGTACATGCAGACACACAAAGCATACCTCCCAAAAAGGTGAACTATGGAATTAGGATGGGATGGGCAGAGCACTGAGGTAGCATCACTCGCGACACCCATACTGGGCAAGTTTGGGGACAATTCTCAGGTGTGCCCAAATGAGGGGCACCAGGAAACTGAAGAGGGACGAAGGGACAGAACCCAGAAATCAGGACTGTTAGGAAGGCCTGACAGAGTATTACCCACACTACACTGTTACACACACACATTGCTACCTAAACCGGTACTATATACACACATTGCTACCCTCATCCTTGCTTGTTTGCTGTTAATTACCTAGCTAGGCATCTATCCCATACTGAGCAATGCCAACTGCTGTTGCAGTCTAATAATAAAACTATAGTCTGCTTATAGCCAGTAGCCACCCACCCTGACTGCTAGAGTTCAGTCATGAGCTTTGTTCAAGTTGTGAGTTGAATTATACAAAGAATGCCCATCAAATTAAGTGACTACACCAAAAATGAATATCAGGACTATTTAGATTCCAAAGAATAATGATGGTCAAATAAAGAAAATCTTAAAACTGGGCCAAAAGACTACGTAGAGACAGGTGCCACTCGGTTTTAACACAATGTAGCTGCCTCTATGTCCATAACAAACTATTGGACAGCTTAGACGATTTTTACAGCGGGGCTACAGCTGTAAAAATAGCAGTACATCAATTTGTGGAAATGTTAATGACAATAATGGAGATATACAATAAGCAAATAGTCATTTTCTTACCTCTGAACTTTGCATGTGTTTTAAATTCAATAACCAGCCGGCCATCCTCCCTAATATATATCCTTATGATCTGAAGCCTGGCTGATAGAACACTGTCTGTCTGAATACCTGTGTAGAAAATAATAAAAAAAAGACACTGAGCTCTATTCATCCAGAGTATGGCAAACATTTCTTTTAGCAGATTTATAGGGAAAATACTAACTGACAAAATAATAATAACAATGTTCTTATTTATTTAGAACGTATAAAATACAGAGAATAAAAGAATGAAAATAAACATAATATAAGCCATACCGGTCCTCCAGAGAACAGTGTCATAGAAAAATGAAAATTCCATTTCTGTGTGATGCTCCAAGGATGCCCACCCTCTGGGCGCAGTAACATAAATGTAAGAGACGTACAGGGGCACGTGCACCGTTAAGAAGGACTGGGCAGAATCCCTCACCTGCAAAGAATAGTATGACCATGCATAAACCATTAGCAGTCAGGCACAATGGAAAGGTATGTTTGCACTCTCTAAATGCATTTGTGGGTTAGTCAATGTAAAAGGTCAGAAGATCATGTTTACTCCATTTAGGACTGATCAATTATCCTGTGAAATTAATGACCACGGTTTCCTGTGACTGGCATTATTAAAGTGGATCTGCTACTTATCATTAACATCATTGTGAATGACAAAATAGCAAAATATACACTGCTTAACATTTTTAAACAGGTTAGCAGTTTTTCAGATGTTTCAGTAACTGTTTGCATTAAACTATTTACCAGCATGCATCTTCCCTTTTCTGATTGGGTGCTGCTTTTAAGATTCTATAAATCTTTGTAACTTACTTCATAATAAATACAGAATTAATGCAAGGTAGACAAATGTGTACCTCTACTTTTTCAAATTTCTATCCTAAAAAGCTAAATCCTTTTCTTTTTTTTGTAAATATATTTTTTTCATGATGGGTTCACTGTAAATTCAGGTCTGTGAAGTTTTACAGTTTCTTTAAACAAATAATAATATATTGTAATATGACATGTTATCAGTCAAGCACCTGAAAGTCGGCTGTCACAGCTCCACCGCAAACATCGATGAGTTCTGTCATATCATAGTAAGCATCGAAAGTCCAAATGCAGCTTTTCAGATTTAAGTGCTTATAAAGCTGGACAGTCTTTGGTTCTCTCACACTAGGGTCAAACTGGTACGGTCGATCGTAGCCGGGACCCACTGCAATGCTGTCATATGTAACCTCATCCAAAAATCCTGCTTCTAAATACAAAGCAAAACTAAAGTTAGTATTGGCAGAGAGAAATTTATATTTTAAACAAAAGGTAAATAGGACTTAGGTACAATTGCTAATAACATTATGCTATGGATATTTAAAACATTTTTATTGCAGGCAATTCATTTTTTTGATTTTTACACAGTCAAAAATGCAGTTAACAACAATACTAGCCAATAAAACTTGGTTGAGGCTAAGTTACATGTAATATTTTTCTGATATCATAGCTTTAAGATGAGCTAAATGAATTATTAAAATGCTAGAAATATCAGTGCTATTGTTATTACTACAATGACATTCAAACTCATCTGGTCAATCAATAAAAGGTCATAGTAAAGTGCCAGAATAAAACTTAAATGTTAGATTCTGATCCTGTTATGTTAATTAAATATGCCTGATGTAAATAGTGCTGCACTGAATTTTATAGCAAGACAGGAGGCTTCATATTTGCATTACTTTCTTTACTCAAACCAAACAGAGTAAAATGAAAAACAACTGTTACCGGGACTTTAATTTAAGCCCTTAAGGACACATGACGATTCCCTTTTATTTCAGAAGTTGTGTCCTTAAGGGGTTAACAACTCTGCATGGGTTGCAAACAAGTTCAGTAATGTTTACATTTGTCTGATACTACACCTCTCGTGGTGATGAGGCTGACAGTCACTATAGCCACTTCCTTGTGGAGAACTTCAAAAATTAAAAGGTCACTTTTTAGCATTATCACACCAAGCATGAGGGAATTCTTCTCAAAGAGGAGCATGAGCATTGGAGTCAATTGTCTCATTGAGAGGCAGTGTGAGAAGCAGGAGTGTGGCAATTGCTGAGCATACCTCATAGGTTATTCAATATAAGAAACAATGAAATGGACCAGATCATCCACCAGGATGATCTCAGAAGAGGAGTCCTTAGCAGCATGGGATTACAAGTGCATTTAAAAGGTTGTTTTTTTTTTTTTGGCTGAACATAAACAACACAAATGATACTATGGCATAACTTTTCAAATAAACAAAGAGGGACATGTAAATATTGGGATGTGAGTGGTGGTGGGGGAGGTGGGAGGCTGTTGTGAGAATATATATTACTTATTAACAATTTATGCAGCAAAAATTTAATTTAGAATAAGAACAATGTATCTTAACCACACAGACTGATGTCTAAACACATTTATTGTGGTTTAAAGATACATTACTGTACTTTACTGCTCTGTTATACAATCACACACTAACAATATGGAGCTCAGAGAAAGCTTGGACATCAGGATAGAAAATAGGGACGGAGAGATTAAACAGAAACACTTGGGACGTATGCCAATGCCGTTACCTGAAATACCTCTAAGGTCGCGAATTGTGACCAGATTAGAGCACACATGCTGGTGTCGATAGACAGACTCAGACAGCAGGAAGTGTAGGTTATGTAGTGGCATGGTGGAAATGAGAGGCAGCATCCCATCCTGATGTGGAATTTGGACAGATATATGGATCCTGTGAGGAAGAAATGAGGAAAAAAATATGTTGATACTGATCCAAAACATCATTAGTGATACAACACTAGGCAACAGTACTTTACATTACCTTTTGGGGTACATCTGGGAGCGTATTGTAAGTTGGGTTTCAAGCCACACACACTCAGAAAATATACCACAAACTGATAAATATAACTCCAATCAATGTATGCACTGTGCTAAATGAATGGGACACCCTTAACGCACTTCAGTCTGCTAAAGTCTGCTAAAGTCCTTGAGAAGTTAATAGAGTGTCCCCTCTTTCTTACTTTCTAAAGTGATACATTTAAAAAAAAAAAAAGCTGCACTTTTATAAAGTCCCTACATTGCACCTTCCTGGCTGTGCATCAGCTAGCTGGGCGATTGTGCTTCCTCACACTTTGAGTGCTTGTTCAAAGCACATGTAAGACTTCTCATAGAAAAGCACTGGTTTGAGTGCCTCTCTATGAGAAGCATTGTCAGAGATTGTGGCAATTGCGATACATTCACACTGTGTCCCAATACTAGAATTAGAAGTAAGTAACATAACACTCCTGAGCTGTAAATAAATCAGTTTATTTTCACAGCTGGAGTATCTGTTTAAGTGAAAAACCATGGTACGCAATGCTATCAGTAATTAAAAAAAATCATCCTTCACACACACACGATTATGACTTTGTAAAGATAAACCTTTTTGTGCTTTTGAGCATAGAAGGACATGTAAAAATTAATATACTAAAAGTTTATACAACAGCAGTTATTTACCAGGTCACAATACTGTAACTTCACTTGTGCTGCAATATTTTTGGAAGAATAATTAATTTACACCAGCAGTTTTAATTCAGTATTTTTGTACGCTTCCAAAGGAGCTGCAATGCTTGGCTGACAATGCTTACCTATTGGGATGTTCTTTGTGTTTGACATCTAGATATTTCAATGTGGCAATAAAAGACTGGGCCTGAAAACCTCTTGCAGTCCCAGCTACTACAGGCGTATGACAGATGGCACTGTCTATTCCAATTGTCACAATATTGCTTCTCAGTGGTGTTCCCACGTGTCCTGCCTTATCCACTGCTTTGGAAACGCATCGTACGTGAAATCGTCTACTGAAGTAAATACTGTCCAAGACCTAGAAATGAACAGGACAATGAAACAGCTATGAAGATGTTTTACTTATTTAAAAGATAAGAGAATAGTTAACATCATTGCTTAGTTTGGTGGTTTTCTACTGTGACTTTTAAACATGGGAAATTTTGACACATAAATCTAAAGATTACATATTATAAAATAAATCCACAAATTATATATTCTTAATTGAAAGCAACAGATATCTTCTCAGCAACCTATATATTGTGCATTAGTGTATGTATCCTAATGCCACTGTTCATTGCTCAGAACCCTTCCTCTAAGCCATGCGTAGAATGACCACAACTTTTGGAAATGGATGATTGCTCAATATAATTTAACCTCAGATGGATCAGGTTAGCCCTACCTTAAATTACAGAAATATATTTGTGACTAGACTACTCTGTGCTTACCATGTGATTGACTCCTGTGAAAGGTGTGGTGTCGGTGATTGTTTCAAATGGAGATCGAGCTCCATTGGAGTCTGTAGGTGTTGCCACCTCCCAGCTGAATAAAATAGTGGACTGATTGATACCGGCTTCTTCACAACGCTCCCTCATAACAGAATACTTGGGGAAGTGGGGGTCACAGGGTGTGACACACACTAATGGATAACCGGGAGATGGCGACTTCTTGGTGCCTTCCTTGGTGACCTCTTCTACATGGTCATAATCAGCCAACGATACAACCTACAAATGAAAACAACATATTGCTTTTAAACAATCCGCAGAATGTGAAATTTGCTCCCAGTAATACGAATCAAAATGTAATTGTGTTATAAAATCACTATCTTTATAGTGCGTGACATATGATGGGGCAGAGTATTGTTTTCATCTTCGTCACACTATTATTAAGATTAGCACTCTGTAAATCACACTACCCAAATAAAGTGAAATACATACTACGAGGACTACTAAAATGTAAGTTTGACTGGTTGACAATAACATTTACCATAATGTTATACCAAATGTTTATAATAAAATCCCTTTCAATGGACACAAGAAGTTGTATGATAACACGAAATATAAATAATGCATCAGAAATCCTTTTCAAAATTACCTTTGGTTAAATTAACTTTTCCTTAAACATGATCTATCACTGCAATCATTTTGTACAGTTAGCTGTAAGTTGTACACAACAACATCTAGTGAACAGTGATAAATAATATCAATAATACACATCACCCATAATATAGTATGACTATTCATTGTCCAAACTGATTGTACTGTGTATATTGTAAGGACCAGGGCTGTCATTAACACAGGGCAAACATGTTCGGAGTGTGTGTATCTGTGTGTTTTTGTATCTGCATGTGTGTCAGTGTTTGTATCTGTGTGTACGTGTATCTGCATGTGTGTCAGGTTGCGTATCTGTGTGTTTGTACGTGTGTCAGTGTGTGTATCTGTGCATCTGCATGTGTGTCAGGTTGCGTATCTGTGTGTTTGTACGTGTGTCAGTGGGTGTATCTGTGCATCTGCATGTGTGTCAGGTTGTGTATCTGCATGTGTGTCATGTTGTGTATCTGTGTCAGTGTGTGTATATGTGTCTGTATATCTGCATGTCAGTATATCTGTGTATCTGCATGTGTGACAGTGTGTGTATCTGTGTATGTTTATCATAGTGTGTGTGGCAATGTATGTGTATATGTGCATTCATCTCAGCATTCAAATGCCAACACTACACACAAATACACCGGTGCATTCAAACTTCAACACTACATACAAACACACTCCTGCACAGAAACGTCAACAGTATGTACAAACACATCTCTGTCTTAATCACCAAAATTATATATAAATGCACACCCCTGCATTCACATATATATACTCCATACAAAAACATGCTTTCATTCAAACAAACACTGCTCAGTGCAGTGGCGGATCCGGGGGGGGGGGGTAACGGGGCAATTGCCCCCCCCTCCCCGAGATTCTCCCCTGCTGGCTAATGCAGGACTGGCATTGTCCAAGTGCCAGCCCTGCAATGTGCCTTCAAGGACCGGAGGGGAGATCAGAGATCTCCTTCCCTGGTCCGCAGGCACCGTGCTGACAGCCGGCAGGGGAGGGAGAGAGGACCCGGGAGGACCTGCAGCTCCTGCGGGTCCTCCTCTCGCGAGCATGGAGCGTTGCCGCGGTTACCACGGCAACGCTCCAAATCTCGCGAGAGTGAACTCTAGCCCTGGAGCACGGGCTAGAGTTCACTCTCCCCACTGGGCCACCAGGGATTCCCCACAGACCACCAGGGATTCAGAATGTCCCCCATCCTCCCAGTAAAGGTAAGAAGGGAGGGGGGACATCAATATATTTATTTTAATTAAATTAAATAAAATTTTAAAAAAGCCACCCTACCCTCCTTCCCCCCCATACAAACACTGCCCCCATACACACACTACACACACTGCCCCACAAACACTGCCCCCATACACACTACACACACTGCCCCCCATACACACACTACACACACTGCCCCACAAACACTGCCCCCCATACACACACTACACACACTGCCCCCATAGACACACTGCCCCACACTGCCCCCATACACACACTACTGCCCCACACTGCCCCATACACACACTACACACACTGCCCCACAAACACTGCCCCCATACACACACTACACACACATACACACACACACACACTGCCCCCACTGCCCCCATACACACACTACACACACTGCCCCATACATACACTGCCCCACAAACACTGTCCCCCATACACACACTTCCCCCATACACACACTGCCCCCATACACACACTGCCCACACACACACACTGCAACTCTCACAGACACTGCCACTCTCACATACACACTGCATCGCTCAAACACACACACACACACACACTGCAGCTCTCTCACACACACACTGCCCCACACATACACTGCCCCCTAACACACACACTGCAACCCTAACCTACACTGCTGCCCTCACGCACTTGCACACACACACACTGCACCTTTCACACTTCACCCCAACACATACCACTGCTCCTATGCCCTATACCCCAGGTAAGTTGTCAAACTGTTCTTAAACGGTTTGACTACTTACTCTGGGATGGGATCCTGGCACTACTGGCGCCATAACTACTACACTGAGCTGTACTGGTTATTGTGCCTGGATTATTTCTTTAAATAATCTACAAGTGCCCCTCCCGAGATCAGGCTCTGGATCCACCACTGGCTCAGTGCTAAATACAACCCTGCAAACATGGGAAAATGGTAGAGCCCCAGCTGTGAAAGTGTTGTTGGAATTGCATGCCAGATGAGGATCTACCTTTTGGCCACTCTTGCAATAGGGGGGGGCCATTAAAATTATTGCACCAGGGCAATCTCTACTTTACTTCCGCTGTGTTGCTGTGGAGGGTGTGAATGCATGCTGGGGAATGGGAGGGAAGGGGGTGGGACAGGATCCAGGGGGCCCACGAAAATGTTTGCCCAAGATCCAAACTATATTAAAGATGGCCCTGGTAAGCAATGTGGATTACTTTAGGAATATATGAAAGTCAAGAGTAAATATAATCCAAACAGTAACTCATAATATTATAGTATCAGTATATAGCTACGTGCTATTACTTTGAGTAATCAAATGATTTCTATGTGTAAGGAATTGTTATAGCACAAGGCTAATTTTCACTTATCTCCTTAGATATAATTAAAATGATGGGTTAAAATACCTGTTGATTGTTGTTGTTTTTTTTTTACATTTTCATTAAGGTCTATTTCCACTGTGCTATTGAGTAGTGGAACCTCCCTATCAACTACTCTCAGGTAGAGGGGTCAGTGTGTTGTATATTTAACTGTGGCTAGCCTGGTTATAAGTGATACTTGAAGCAACGCTCTGGTACGTGAAGCTAGGAGCCGTGGATTTGAAGCTCCTAGGATGTACTTACTATTGGTGGTGATGGTAAAATCAGGCTTCCTGCAGCTTCCTGGTCTAGAATTGTAACAGTAGCAGTGGTGATATCACCCAGCACAGCCTCAACAGGATCATCTGGTCCAAGCACCAGGGAAAAGGATTCATGCCACTCCCTGTCATCATTTGATAGGATTTCCACCTTGAATATGATATGATCCATGCCTGCAAAATACAGTGGGTTTAACTTGTGATTATGATTTATCCAATCTACAGAAAATATCAGTCCATGATTTTGTATTCAGTTAGATGCTGGCTTACCAAGTTATTGGGTACATGATTTTTACTTGCTTGTGTATGCTTAACAATGGCATATCTGGATGCGCTATACACGTCAAAGGTAATGGTATGAGGATGATACCGCTGGTGCAATTAGCACTTTGGTGCTTAACATTGTTCAAAGGGAACCCACATTAGGTATATGGCATTAGCATGGCGACTCATTATTCAATTTGAAAATGACTTCATCTAGCCATTCCTCAAGTGTAATATATATAATGGCAATATATATCTGTCCAGGATCAAACACCAGGTGTTTAATACTGATGAAGGTCCTCTATGCAGGACTGAAACGTTGATCGTCTTTTACATTTTGTACTAATACATTTTGGACTTTTAATACGTGAGTGCTGCTGCCTACTTTGGGCAGATGGATAACATAGCCATGGCATACTAGCACCCGACTTCTAAGGGACCCTCAAGCGTAAGTGCAGGAGTATTTTGTATTATATATATATATATATATATATATATATATATATATATTGAATCTGTGTGGCTTAGCTATCAATGTAAACAGACGTCTGGGCAGAGAGCTCCAGTGTAACAGCCGCATCATGTTCCAACAACAAAAGTTACATATTGTCCCAAATGCAGGCTGACTGTAAATATCAGGCTCCCCACAGGTCAGGACTGAGATTCAGGCCTTAGGGAACTGCACAGCCACATTGGAGACCAGAGTTAAGTAGGTGTCCAGAGCACATAATTTGGTTCTTGACAATACCAACGATTTAAGCAACCATCTGGCAGCAGTGGTGACCTCCATGCAAGACCTGGCAAATTGCTCAAAGATAGGTGCCGGCCTATCCAATGCCCGGATCCATGGGGATAGGTTCCAGCCTATCCTATTAGAGATCCCAGAAGAAAAATGGGAAAATGACAGAGCTCACCATGCCAGGCAAACACAAAGCAGCAAAGGGGGCAGGCAAGAGACGTTGTAGTCTGCTTTCACTTCTACAGTACAAAGGAGGCCTTCATCAATAAATCCTGGGGCCCTGCAAGTATTTCAGGACCTCTCACCCATAACCTTACAGAAAAGTTCACTGTGGAGGTCTATCACTAACCGTCTATGCTCTAAAAACATCCCATTTGCATGGGGTCACCTACTTAAATTGATGGTCTTTCTGAATGGTCTCCCACTCATCTTACTCCCGACAGGGGAACATAAGAAATTATTTCAATCTCTGGAGATGGAGGCCCCAGATGGAGTCTTATCTCTCCAGTGTAAGTTGTGTGCTGTGCCCTTTCACATGTTTCTGCAAACGTGGGACTTCTATGCTCTCAGTTTGGACTGTTATTTGGCCCCTTATTCATCTGTTTGGTCATTGGAGTTAACTTGTCTCATTCTATCTTAGGCACAGAAAATAATTCACCATTAATTCACCATTAATTTAAACCCTTAAAACAGAGCTTGAAATGTGACATGAAAAACCCATCTCTTGGATTGGTAGAATTCATTATATTAAGTTGAGTGTCCTACCTAGGCTTCTTTTTCTGTTCTAGGCACAGCCTATTAGGGTGATGAAGGAGGACCTGAACAGTTTCATATGATGTGCCTGTATCTACCAATGGGGATCCAAAAAAAGTGGGTGTCTCGATTCGGTGATAAGCTTTTCAAATGTTTCAAATTATTAAATATTTTTGGATAAAGTTTTCAAATGATATATGTTGCAAATGTTGTAACATTTTGATATATTCTTAATACCAGATTTTTTTTTATATTTGAATATACTGTAATAATTATTTTAAATATTTATTCAAAAATATTAAATCATTTGGAAAACGTATCCAAAAATATTAAATCAAGACCTTAACATGACACTTTTCCAGCAATTCTAATTTTTTTTTTACTACTTGCGTTGTGTACTATGTCATGCCCTAGATAGCGCCAATGAGTCGCTTGTGATATGTTTTACTCGGTGAATTCTATGCTATTAAACAATATTACATGGGCCGCCTTGAAGGTGCAAACATGTTCTAATACTCTGAACTACTTCTTTCACACACCAACAGATATCTTGATTAGGCAATCTAGGAAAGTGTGGTCATGAATGACACTCAACATTCTGCAAGTCACTCACCAGGACTAAATTTAAGAACACGGCTTTTAGGGTAATAATCCACACCAGACTGAGCAGATCCATCTCGTGTGCTACATCGCACTTTTGAAGTCCTGTTTTGGTCTCCTCTTCTTATAACTTTGATATTTAATGTAGCTATGCCATCTGGTTCTCGAGGCTCTCGAACTTGGTAGGTAGCCTCTTCAAATTCAATTGTGGGAGCTGTTGTGAGATAAAAGATGTTTAGAAATGATGTGCGAGACACACTGACTGTCTTTTGTATATTGTGCTGTAATAGTTTAATTTCTCAGCTTACAGCTCAACTATATATAACAAATAAAAATAAACAAAATTATATCTATACATTGTACTAATTAGCCAAATTGTCAGCAGATGTATAGTTTTATTTAAACATTATTCAAATTTTTGATAAATGATATGTTCTTACCTCTTAGCAGTAGACATGGAGTTGGTCATGCACCCAAAGACCCCAGAAGACCTTACATGCCTTTGGACAATGTAAGTTGTGAGATGATGCACACATCATTTTGAGGAGGGCCATAACATATGCAGCTACCCATCTATCTGCAGCTGACATTGTGTAAAGGCTAATACGAGTGAAGGGTTTTATATAAATACCCCTCTCTTTCTCATTTGAGATTTTACCTCTTAGCTAAAAACAGCAAGGTGAATTGTTAGTGTAGGACTCACCTAAGAAGTTTGCCTTGACGGGCAGGTGAGTTTACAATTAAATAGCCATTGGAGTGATACCAAAAACCTACAGTTATTTAAACGTGCATAGAGATGTAATGGGGCTTATGTATACTGTAGCCATTGCTGATGCCCAGTAATATTGAGAGTTTTAATGCAGGACTTTTAGTATTTTAGTATATATTTTGCAGATGGCAGATCTACTTTTATCCAGCCATCCACTTCAAGGTGTCAAATAGTCTAGTCTCACTCATTTGGTTGCCAGGTGTTAATTTTTTTTAATTTTTTTTTTTAAATTTATTATTCAAAGTTTTTATTGTTTTCATTTTGTAATCACAAAGAGGTAACAATGTTTACATGAAAATGTACAATTCTTTTCAAATTGAAAAAGTATACAATTCAATACGTAGTTTGCAAGTGTACAATACATGCATGTCAGTTCATACAACCAACACCTTTAAAGGACCACTATAGTGCCAGGAAAACATACTCGTTTTCCTGGCACTATAGTGCCCTGAGGGTACCCCCACCCTCAGGGTCCCACTCTGGCAGAGGAAAGGGTTAAAACTTACCTTTCTCCAGTGCTGGGCGGTGAGCTCTCCTCCTCCGATCCTCCTCCTCTCCTCCCCGCGCATTAAGCCGGCCTCATAGGAAAGCATTTACAATGCTTTCCTATGGACGCTTGCGTCTTCTCACTGTGATTTTCACAGTGAGAATCACGCAAGCACCTCTAGCGGCTGTCAATGAGACAGCCAGTAGAGGATTTGAGGGCTGGATTAACCCATTTATAAACATAGCAGTGGGTTAACCCTAGAAGGACCTGGCACCCAGACCACTTCATTAAGCTGAAGTGGCCTGGGTGCCTAGAGTGGTCCTTTAACTAAGAGCCAAAAGCGCTTCTGCTGAATTAACTATACGGCAACATTGCGTGGTAGAAATTGGCTGCAGTAAGCAGTGTCAGTGAGCTGCAGAGTTCTAGGTAGATGTTGTAGTGAAGCATAAAACTTAACAGTCAAATAAAAGAAAGAAACCTTATAACTAACAGGGAGACTCAAGCTTAGGCCTCATTACGTCCATACCTGCTCTAGTAAGTAATGGGTTAGGTGGGACAATCTGCGGTCAATGGGCTTGTTTGCATTGTGGTAGGGAGGTCTGTCACTGGGTGGCTTTTCTGTTCCCAACCCACCCATGATATATTAAAACGCGATCATTTGGTCGCTGTAGGCAGGCATGCCTTTTCATAGTGGTAATACGATTGTATTTTATTTATTTTTTGTTATTATTCAAAGTTTGTTGACATAGAACTTGCAAACATTTAGAAAATACCACGTGCCGGGAGAAAGCATATGGAGCGAAAGATTGTTACAACATCTGAAAGGATAGACATGTATTTAGGAGTGATAGTTTAATGGTTCGGGTGATATCGTGGGGGACTGGAGTATATGTCCCAAACGTGTATCGGTAACTAAGCTATATTAGTAGGAGTATCAGAATATTACTAGGCCTGCAGACATGTGGTTCAAATTCCACTAGCGTATCATTACACAGCTGTGGGCCGTTTGGTATGTCCTGTAAGTAGTGTGTTGTTTAGACCGTGTGGTGTTGTGTGGCGCGAAGTAGTTAGCGTCAGCGGTGCAGAGCTTTAGCACTCAATATCAAGGAGCTGGTTACCGATCTAGCAGGTTAGGTTTCCTGTGCCACAAGGTGTCCGGGTTTGTGTGTCAGTCTCCAGTGTGGCCAGAGTAGGGTGGTTTGTACTGTGCTCATTGCTCATGAGTACATGTGTGTAGCGTTGTATGGGTGTCCTCCCTGAGTGGGGGTGGGGGAGATGCCTTATGTGGGTTTCTCCGTGCGGTCTTGTACCCCTTTACAGTTATGTTGTTGGTGGATTGTGTAGAAAGTGAACTTCGAGGGTAGTCTGAACTGTAGGGGGAGGGGGGGGAATTTGGGGGGGTGAGAGGAGGGAAGAGTGACCAGGTGTTAATTTTTAAATGCTTTCTTATAGCCCTTTAATAAAATGTCTAAGCTCCTACCCCTTGTAAAAACATACGCACATATATGTGTTTTTAAGAATAAATCAATGTGAACCTTGTGAAAGAATTTACATATAGTAATTCCCATAAGCAGCTCTTTGACCTAGGGTTATCTAATCACAGGATGGAGAGTACACTGATGCAAGTGTGACAATTTTAATTTGTTTTTTACTTTCATGCATGACTTCAGTACACACACATTCTAAAAAAAAAAAAAAAAAAAAGGAAATGG
Source organism: Pelobates cultripes (assembly GCA_933207985.1). Lineage (NCBI taxonomy): Eukaryota > Metazoa > Chordata > Amphibia > Anura > Pelobatidae > Pelobates > Pelobates cultripes. The sequence continues at coordinate 181,044,814 of OW240917.1, read as the reverse complement.
GTGCATGCTATACAAACTGTTACATGTGTTGCACCTATTCTCCACTACAAAATCTTTTTTATGAAAACCACTAAAAACCTGATGAATATAATTAAATATACGTCTGTGAATAATTTTACTTTTAATTAATTTAAGAATTATATTGAATTGTATCATTTGATTATTTTAAAATACAGGATGTTTTTACCATCTTCGTCGTTGGATATGGTGATTGTAGCCATGTCAATTTTCCCAATCCGTGCCCCACTCCAATGATTTCCAAGGGGATTGCTGAGATAAATCTTAAATTTTTCTTCTGGCTCAAACACAGAATCATCGTTGATCAACACAGTACAGTTTTTCACCTGCCAAGACAGTTACCAGGGACTGTGAACAAGCATTTGGCATATTACAATAATGTGCACCAATTTTCGCATGAGTTACGTTACCTCATTTTGAGACACCCTGCACTAGAAAGTGAATAACTGACCTGATTTTGCAATAATAGAATATGCTCCAGAATTTCATCTATGTTAAGAGATACTTAAAATAATAGGGAAATATCTACGATACTAACAACCACTTAATTGGGTGTAATAAAAATCTAGAATACTCTTATTATAATATTTCATCATGTCTTAACAGTTTGTTCCTGGAGAATATATTTAACAGATGTAGCAGGCAGTGTGTAAAGGTCTGTAAAAGTGTTACTTTTTAAAAACCTATGATTAGTTGAAGGGTTACGATACAGGGCAAATAATATAATAGAATTTTTCGTTAACTTCTTATCAAAAATTTAGAGCACAAAGGTGGATATGCCTGCTAACACTCACAGGCAGGTGTTTTGTGCAACGTAAAATATGCTGATAACTGCTGGTATATTTACACCCTCAAAGGAACAGCGAAAAATGAACCCTCCGTGAACAAGCCTAGGGAGGAGAATGCTGCTAACAGCAGACAATGTATTTTCTTCTACATAGTTGCATACACCATAATTAATATTAATACTATTTTGCAATATTTTGCTCTACTACAACTCTTGTAAATCAGTGCAGCTATGTATGTAAATCAATGCAGCCTTGTCACTATTAAAGTCAGAGTGGCAGAGGTGTTTTGCCATTGCCAACATTTAACAATTTATTTATCAGAAAAATGTTTTGTAAGACAGCAGTAAAATATTGGGTACTTCTGAAAAGAGCTTGCTAACCTTCTCCCCTTTCAGAAATGCCAGACGGGAATCATCAGAGTTTTTTCTTTCTTCAAAATCGTCCATCACCAAAGCTGTGAAAGACTGAGTGTAACAACGTACTGAGGACTCGTAACTTAAATCTCCAGTACGGATGACAGGGAGATGTAGGACTCCATCTTTCTCCTTCACTGTGAAGACATCTTTACTGAACTGCATGCTGGGAACTGTAAAAAAGGGAGCCAGATGATCTTTGATAAGCATTTAATAAATACCTATGCTACCATATCCGATGATAGAACAAATATACAGTAGTGCCATTGTAAGAGGTAAGAAGAAATTCCCATAGGGCATATTAAGGGCGGTCTACAACACCAACATTTCTCAAATGATTTCTTCCCATACTTTCTACTCATAAATCTCACCACAAGCTAATCCCCATGTAACAATATATCATACCATCCTGGAACGTATCGTTAATTGTAACCGTAGCCTGGAATGGTTTTGTCACTTCTGCCCCTTGTGCAGAGCTTAGGAACACCACAAATGTCTCTAAACCTTCAATCACTGGGTGCTGAGCATCATCCATTATCGTCAGAGTGCAGTGCTGTAAGAAAGAACCAGATTTCATGCATCATTTTAAAATCTATTTGTATCCTCTAATAAAAAGAAAAACAGTTAACTAAAATTCTGCTAAAAAGTTACTTTGTGGATTAATTTCATGATGGACCTAGATGGAGTGCAGCAAGGCACAGATCTCAGTAGCACTTCTGAGTAATAGAATGAGTTCTTTAAGCCATTCAAACTGTAAATATACATACTTATACCGGTATTTTGTGCAGAGTGCTGTGCATACTGGAACTTAAATGTCACATCCAACTGTAATCTGGCTATTTTCTTATTGAGACGTCTCAGTGGCTCTAGAGCCATGTTTCTCAACCCAGTCCTCAATGACCCCAGCAGTTCTAGTTTTGTATATATCCCAATTGGAAAACAATGGAGATAATGAGCATTTTGACATATGAAGTTTGTGTTATCCATTCAGTAGTTGCCCATGTTCTAGGATGTTTGTTGTTGCTAAGCTCATCAGTGCATCTATCTATTTTTACAGATTCTGACACACCCGATATTCTGGGTATTTAATATCTGAAATTGATTTAATCAAATTTTGACACTTCTTTGCACCTTGTGATGAGGAACAACATGAAGAGAACCCAAGTGTAATTTTCTTATTAAGAATTAAGAATCACCTCTACACATTTTGCTAGCTGTCTTGCACACAAAATAAGATGCAACTACCCACTTTCACACTTTTGTTCTTATGATCTAAAAAGAACCGTGCACATCCACCGTTCCTACACATTTCTCTGTTTCTTGCCATGTATGTACCCATTGGGGGTGTATCTTAGAAGTATATAATTCATTAGTGGGGGATATATCCTTTGAACTGCAAACTTTACAAACCCTCCCCTTTCCCCCCTTCAGTGGGAAATGACCAATCAGAGGCTTCTCAGAGGTCTCAATGCTGGTCTGAAATACGCAGAGGGGAGGCGGGCAAGCTTAAATAGAGCGCACCTGACACTTCCATTAGCTCAGGGGAGATAAGGGAGTGGGAAGAAACCCTCCTGGCTTGTTGATTGACAGCCAGGGGGTGTTTCATTAATTATTATTAAAACTACCAATTTGTAGTAGAAATCAGCACTTTTATAAATTTTAATTATTATGGGATATTCCTCACTCATAAAGCACAGTTTAAAACCTGTCTAGTTTTATAAAGCAAACAATGCCTCTTAAGGTTTCTGTGCATGTTCTAATAAAACTAAAGTTTACATGGTTGAGAATAACTGGAAAAATATATTAAAAATCCTGTTAAGTAACTCCAATTATTGCTTGGCACAATTACTTGGCAGCATTACTTTTGATTTTATTTCAAACTTACTTCTACTGTTTTTCCGGCCCTAAATTCTATCTTCTTGGAACTAGGGATGTAGTCAATTCCTGGAGTGGCAGATGGTGGGTCAGATGGGCGAGTGGCACACCACACTGAAGTTGGAACAGAAAGGTCTGGTCCACTCCTGATAACTGGAATATCAATAGAACCTATAGGGCAGGAGCAAATATTAGATCACAAGAACATTCCAAACAGAAAACAATACATAATGTACATTACATGCATGATCAATTTAACCAGTCAGATTTCTAATATTCACAGTTATAGACTGTTCCAATTTAAGGCACTTATTTGACCTTTTACATTGCATAGGTTACCCAGCTTGTTTCAAGCTTGGATACGGTTTGATCCCCATACATAATGGATATTGTCACAATCCATATGCTTTCACTTTTTAAAATTTTTTAAAAATTTTAATTTTTCACAAAAATAAGTGCATCTATGTGACCATGTATAGGCTTACGCAGAAGCCACAAAAGAGGAGCATATTTATGACGCTGTGTAGGCTTACGCAGAAGCCACAGTACGTTTTCAGATGGGTCAGTTATACAGAAGGGAAGAGTGTTACATTGTGTTTAGTTGTATGCTTATTACCATTTCTAGTCTCTTCTGCAGACCATCTGACGCCCTTTGGCTTGCTAAGGCAGCTCTACATGGTTTGCCTGATACAGCCCGCTGTGAGGTCACGTGTCACTTCGATTGGTGTAGTTTTATACAATTGATAGCTAAAGGTATCATAACGAACATGTAAAAAATCATACATTAACCAAAACTTAATAAACGTTGTGGACAGTGATACTGTGAGTTGGCGTGTCTGCTTCCACAGCTCGGACAAGGATCATCGTCAGGGACGTATTAGGCGCGAGGCAAACAAGGCATTTGCCTTGGGCGGCATTTTTCATTTTTTGCCGCCCCCCCAAATGCCCAGGGCAAATGCCTAGTTAGCCTTGCGGCTAACTGACATGCTGGGCTCTGGGCGGCGCTGGCTGGTGGCCGGGCGGGCGGGCGGCTGGCGAGGGAGCACTTCCTCTGAGCGGTCTGGGAGCCGGAATATGACGTCATCAACACGGCTCCCAGCCTCACTCTGCGGCGCGCGAGGGAGCTGAGCAGTCAGTTTAGAGGAAGTGCTCCCTCGCCAGCCGCCCGCCCAGTAGCCAGCCCATCAGCCTGACCGGCAGCCACTGGACCACCAGGGAGAAAGAGGAATCCCCCCAGCACTCCCAAAGGTAAGGAAGCTGGGGGGGGGGGGGGGTTAAATTAAAATTTAAAAAGGTGTTAATGTGAGTGATTGTGTGTGTGTGTGTCTGACTGTGTGTGTGTGTGTGTCTGACTGTGTGTGTGTGTGTCTGACTGTGTGTGTGTTTGTGTGTGTGTCTGACTGTGTGTGACTGTGTGTCTGACTGTGTGTCTGACTGTGTGTGTGTTTGTGTGTGTGACTGTGTGTGTGTGTTTGTGTGTGACTGTGTGTGTGGCTGACTGTGTTTGTGTTTGTGTCTGACTGTGTGTTTGTGTCTGACTGTGTGTGTGTTTGTGTCTGACTGTGTGTCTGACTGTGTGTGTTTGTGTCTGAATGTGTGTGTGTTTGTGTCTGACTGTGCGTGTGTCTGACTGTGTGTGTGTCTGACTGTGTGTGTGTGACTGTGTGTGTGTGTCTGACTGTGTGTGTGTTTGTGTCTGACTGTGTGTTTGTGTGTGTTTGATTGTGTGTGTGTTTGTGTCTGACTGTGTGTGTGTCTGACTGTGTGTGTGTCTGACTGTGTGTGTGTGTCTCTGTGTGTGTGTGTGTGTGTCTCTGACTGTGTGTGTGTCTGACTTAGTGTGTGTGTCTAAATGTGTGTGTATGTTTGTGTGTGTGTGGGTGTGTGTGACTGTGTGTGTGTGCCTGTGTGTGTGTGTTTGTGTCTGACTGTGTGTGTGTGTGTCTGACTGTGTGTGTGTCTGACTGTGTGTGTGTGTCTGACTGTGTGTGTGTGTCTCTGTGTGTATTTGTGTGTGTGTCTGACTGTGTGTGTGTGTGTGTGTGTGTCTGACTGTGTGTGTCTGACTGTGTGTGTGTGCCTAGGCAGCACAAAACCAGGATACACCACTGATCATCGTGTGCCCTTTGGTCATTAGTCCTGAGTGTGTGTTCGGTCCCCTTGTCCACCCTCCATATTTTCCTGGTACTGTTCCCATAGCTCCCATGTTCTGCCAAATTGTTTGGTGGTGTGCCTGACCAGGGAGGTTAACCTGTCCATATGGTAGTTATCCTTTATCTTTGCTAAGACTAGTGTCATGGGGAGGCGTTTCCAGGCAGAGCCATTTTTGCACTAGTGCCCTTTGGGCTGCCAGGTAAACCATGTTTAACAGTTGTTGCTCCAGGCATGGAAGGCCATCTGTTGGCCTGGAGAGGAGGCAGGCCCAGGGGTCCAACTGCAGAGGCCTCTGCAATATGTTCGGGCTTAGGTTGGTGATTTGGACCCAATAAGCCTGTACTGTATATGTGCACATATGTGCCTTGTTCCCCGCAACCGTGCCAACATAGGTCAGTGGAGGTGATCTGCATGCGGAATTGTTTTAGTGGTGTGGTGTACCACCTGAAAAGCGTTTTGAATGATTGCTCTTGGAGAGTGACACATATGGATGAACGTGCTGTGGCCTCCCAAATGTCCTGCCAATCGGAGCCCTCTAGCGTCTCTCCCAGGTCTGCCTTCCATTGGTCCGTGTATCGGAGCTCCCCCCACTCTTTGGCTTCCCCGCTAAGGTGAGAGTATAGTAATGAGGTAAGTCCCTCAGGGTGTGTTTCCTGATAGCAAATGTTCTCAAACCAGGTGAGGGGGAGGGTGGCTGTCTCCTTGACTCCTTTGGAGCTAGCAAAGTCACGTATCTGGGGGTAGCGGAAAAAGTCCCTGGTTGTTAGGGGGGATTGTTCCCTGAGCTGATCGTATGTGACTACTTGACCATTTTTGTATAGGTGGCAATATCTCTGGATACCTGCCTTCTCCATGCCACTAAAGTCACCTGCAGTCATTCCTGGTGGGAAGGATCGGTTCCTAAGTACGGGGGACATTGGGGAGGGGAACCTACTTAAAGAGTATTTGGTTGCTATTTGATCCCATATCCTTAAGGAGTTCGTTATTGCTGGGCAGGTTATCCTGGGGAGTGCTCTGTGTGTCTTGTGTAACCATGGATAGAACTTGCCCCATTAGTGAGGTTTCAAGCTCCACCCATCGTCGGGTGTCAGGTACGGAGTGCCAATATGCTATTTGCGCTGTTCGGTAGCCCCAGTTCGGTAGCCCCAGTCCCCCTCTGTCCTTGGGTCGATATAGGAGTTTTCTAGCTATTCTGGGTCGTTTCTTTTGCCAAATGAACATGTCAATCGCTTTTTGGAGCGTGAATAGGTTGCTTCTCTTAACAGGTGTGGGCAGGGCCTGAAACATGAATATTAATCTGGGGAGGATGTTCATTTTGACTGAGTGGAGTCTACCTAGCCATGAGATGGGTTTGTCTGATGCTTTCACTTTTTAACCTAGTAAAATGATATCATTTAAAAATAATCTAATCTACTACTTGTCATTAATTCATCAATAGCTAGCCATTATGTACAAATTCCATGCTAAACATGAAGTATACATTCAGCCTTTTCGTGGTTTCTGGAATATTGATGTTATTTAATATCACTCAATATATCCTGTTATTATTAGCCATCTCTATGGTACCCGTGGCAATCAACCCTCAGGTAGGTGCAGGTACCCGCCACAATGCAGATGGAGATCTAACCAGTAAGCTATCTTAACAGGTTATATCATTGTTTTTGCTGATTAACAGTACTATGTAGAATTAAAGAAATGTGTGAAATTGAACATTTATTTTGCGACATGGTTGAGGTTGCATTTGTTTAGAATTTTTACCTGCATCTTCACTGACAGTAAAAGTGACATTTCCTAGAGAAACAGTGGAGGCATCATTTGGTCCTTCAATTACAATCTTAGCTGCCGCAATGCTCCCGATCCTTGCATTCTCAGATGCGTCTGTCAGGGCTATTTCAAATTCCTCTTCATCCTCATATTCACTGTCATCTATTAGTTGGACATTGCAGGTGGACATGGTAACTCCAGGACCAAAAACAATACGGTTTTCATTGGACATTGCTCTAGACTTGAAATCAGAGCCTGATTCCAGTGCATAGAGGCTGCTGCCCTTTGCGGATTTGGCTACGGTGTAGCAAACGGCTGAAACAACGCTTCCTGGATCACCTGAAAGAAAATACAACGGTTTCTTCAAAATGATGTGAACAATACTTATCATGGTTATCCATTCCTGCTGTTTCATTGAATTATATTTTCCTCTCCGTATAAACGTTACTGTAATATTGCTCTTGTCCTTCAACAAAGGAAGTGCATATGTTTCTTAATAATTTATGGTGAAGGGAAATTACATTTTTAGTAATAGCCTCAGCATTTTTGCTCTGTTTTTCATTTAAATTTCCTGTAGGCTATAAAACTACTTTATAACACACCAGAGAAAGCAGCCAAACACAATTTGGATGCAAGCATCCTCAGAATGGAAAAAATATGTTTGGAATCAAGAAAAAGGAAAGACAGAAACTCATCAAAAGGTAAATAAAAACAGCAATAGTTCAAGTGATGTTAGAACCAAGGTAAATCTCTAAAATTAATGCAGTGGGTTACCTTTAAAAGGACAGACGCCAATAGAACTTACAAAATTGGCACTTTTATAAATGAAACTGGTTACATCCCCTGGCTGTCAATCAGACAAATGGTCCTGTTACTTCCTGGTTTGGTTAGCTCAGTGTTGATAAACTCAAGAGGCAGCAACTGCCTTGGACTTCTCATTGAGCTGCATTGGGAAGTCTGTGATTGGACAGCCATTGAAAGTGTGGGCGGGGTTAGAAAGTGAGGGCTTGCAAAGGTCTCAGACAAGAGATCTGCAGTTGTTGCAAACTGTTTTTAGATTTACTGCTAAGGAAAAGTGATTTAATAATTTTTTTTGTGTATTGGGCAGTGGAGTGTCACTTAAAACTACATGTAAGTAAGAGGCATAGAAACATAGGTTTGCTGGGGAGCGAAAAGAACGTAAGTATAGAAATACTGCCAAGGAAGGGATATACTGACTGGGTACAGAAATATGGACATACTGACGTAAGAGGGAATACAATTCCACATTAACTTTAGAAGAAGTGAAATGAGGTAAGGGATATTAATGGAACTGCTACCCGAGAATTCAAGAGGATATTAGAGTAGAGGTAGAATGCAGATGCTAGGTGCAGCTCCTGATTCTTTATACTGTAGGACTAAAAAACCCTTTCTGAATTCAAAGGAGGATCCAGATATTTATTGTAGTTATAGTAATATGATAAGGTTTTAGTTTTGAAACACAGGTATCTTTTTAAAGAAAACATCCATCAGATTGTCTACTACTCTACTTGTTTGTAATTGTACTTGGAATAATAAACACACATGATATTTCTAATTTTTCCCTGCAGAGGGCTCCTAATACACATTATACATATATCATCATTGCTAAATAAGTTTGGATTTATTAACACAACACTAATTTGCAGTAAAAACTAAACTATAAATTTTTATTTAAAATACCCAAACTGCGAGTATTTTTGAGCAGGTGTTTTTAAAAAAAAATTTTTTTTTATTTAAGTATCTATTATACTGCTATTTTCTGTTTAGAGAAAATTAACTAGCTTTGATTTAATTAATTGACCTTAAAATGTCTTCAATCTTTAACCGAGGCAATTACACAAAGTAACAAAGTCATAAAAGAAAGAAAAGAACATTAGCAAATGTACGCTATGCTTTTATTTACACGCATGTAGAGATTACTTCAGTGCAGGAAACCAAACCAACATTCCTACTTCCACTGATCATCTATCTTGTAGTCATATATTTACATTTACACATTTTGGGCCCACTCTATCTTCCACTGGAGGTAAATTTTACCAAGTCATTCCTCATTGATTAACTTGATATTCTCTGAGAAAGAATATCTCTGCTCCCCATGAGAGGCACCAGGATCAAATGGGATTGTTATGTTATCGGGCACTCTTGAACTCCACAACTTGATCACAAATGCACCGCTCCCCCACACTGTGTTCACACCATGTATATTAAATTGTGTAACTTTTCTATTTTCTTCTAAAGTACTAGTCAGCTCCTGAGCATCAGTAGACATTAAAATGCCCCTAGCGCTTAAGGATTTTAAGCCAATGAGCAGAGTTCCCGATAACGTTATTTATGTATCTGACTATACATTCACTTCACTTTCATTAACCTCCTTTACTTGGATAAGGAAATTATAAAAGACATGTTAAACAAACAAACTAAATAATAATAAAAAATAAATAAATATATATATTTTTATATATATATATATACATATAAAACAATGGTGGTGTTCTAATAGCAGCTGAAATTAGATATCGATTCAAACTGGCAAAATGAGTGTATCTAATCATGCATGCAGACACACACCAACGACTGCTACAATGGTAAGAGTTGTTGACTTAATGTATCCCCTGCACATCAGCATATTCAGTTTCAGATCCTGCTAAGGAATTAAGTGTAGCAACAACACTGATATCCATTGGAAACACTGTCATTGGCGAACAGACCCTTTAATGATGAGTTGAAAAAGAAATACTAAAACACATAGCTGTTTATTATTTGAATAACAAGAAGGGATTGATATCTATGTGTTCACACCATCTTGACGTCATGTGTGTCCTGTACCCTGCATTTAAATAAAGAAATTAAAAACACAAACCTTTTCTTTCAATGGGCACAGAAACAGAGCCAGAACTCTCATTGGTACGGTATATTTTCTTATCAAACTGCAAAGTAGGCTCATCCTCTGTGTCATTAATATTGACAGTAGCTTTTGTGATGCGGCCCAGTAACGCGTAGGCGGGCATACTGAGCTCCACGGTAAACCTCTCTATGTTCTCGTACACCTGGTCATCATTGATAATGATTGTACAAGCTTTGGTGTCTTCTCGTTCATCAAATTGCACCTGGATGAAAATTTTAGCATGTGAGCTATGTGGATAAGAGAGTGCTGATTTCAAACAAAATATTGAGCTGATCTGACTTCACCCCTAGGAAATGCTGAAATGTATCTTACAGGAATGTCATTCTCTCACAAGTTCTACTCCAGGACAGAGTGCATCCAGTACATTTGTTAATACTGAGTGAAATAGAATCGCATGTAAAACTGCAGCAGAGGGATCAATTCACAACAGAATGATAAAAGGAGAGAAATAAAGAGGAGAGTTAGTATAAAAGAAAATACAGAATGGGTGTCTTCCAATACACCCAATTTGCCTGAATCATATATTAATCAAAGAGTGCCCAAACATAGACCGTCAGCTGTTATAGTAAAGCCTTTCAGGCTTGGCTGTATTGTCAGACAGTCAGGAGTGGTAGACACAAGCTTTATTGTAAATCAGTCAAATGTATTGTAAAATGTCCAACTGTGTGAGTAAAGAATAGAAAAAGACATGATAGTACACCTCCCAGCTGTCCCCCATTTGACTGCGGAAGTGCTCTCTGCACGGTCCTAGTACCCTCAGGACAGCAATAGTGCATCTAATGAGTTTGTGCAGTGATGGCTGGGACAGTTGGGATGGTGGTGACAGAGCCCTGAAATCAGTTATGTACTGAGGCCATAATTTAATATTGCATAAGGTCTCACTTTAATATTGTGATAGGCTTTTCAGATGATTTAATATTTTGGATAAACTTTTACTTTTTTCTTTTCAAACTATTAAAATATCAAAACATATATTATATAAAAAATATCAATCTATTTAAATATTACAATATTAAAATATTTTTCACAATAATGTTAAATCATTTTAATGTATCCAAAAATATTAAATCATTTGAAACGCTTATCCACAAATACGAAATAGAGGCCTCAATCAGGACAAGACAAGCTTTTGACAGACACAATTGACAGATTAAATGGGTGTTCTGCTGTAGATAAACAATATATAGGTTTATTCTCTAGTTAATTATAAACTTACAAAATTAGGGCCAGCATTGACAAACATAGATTTAGATTTTTTTTCTTTGTTTTCCACTTATTTTGGCCTGGATTTTACAAATACAGTTAAAACTTACATATTCTTCTGTAGTATAATACTGTGTAGAGTTTGAAACAAACAAACAATCTCACTACATAACAAATACAAGTTTATTGCACATCTGAATATAGTATGTGTAAATTATTCACTTTTAAACACTATAAAATATTTAATTGGTGGATCTTTCTGGAGTACAGGAAGTTTAATAACTATGTTTATCTAAAACAAAATTCACATACCTGGCGATAGTTCCCCAATTACTTAAACATGCCTATAAATAAACTATATATGCATCAGCTAAAATGCAATACATTTTTTCTTGACCTATAAAATTAAGCTTTCCACACTAAACACAGTTTCTGTAGCTGTAGCACTTTGTATTTTATTGTACATGGTATCTATTCTGTTTACTACCTTGTGGCATAAAGTGCTGACATAGAGTCATTACCTAGATTCCTACAACATTCTAGAATATCACAAGATATTAATATAATGAGGATCAGGTGTCAATTTTTACTATCAAAACTGCTTTTTCCTTTTAAAGAGGAATAGTATTTTATTCTATTACCGTAGCTTATTGCGTACCTATGGGGCATATCTGATCTTATATTGCTATATGTAGAATTAAACTTGTACCTTCATGACATTATTCATCAACAAGGAGATAAAAACAACAAATATGACTGCTGTATGGATGCACATTCATCCACTTCCTCTAATAATTCTAAGTGATTATTAGTGACTTGATAAGATCTGTAGCATGTAGTACTAAAATGTGGGGATGACTGAATGCACTTGCACATTTGCAATCTTTATATATGGAAGGTAAAAGGAATACATGTTCAGGTGAGGCTATCTTTTAATCTATATACTGCAATCTTTAAGTTTGGATTCCAATATTGTTGAATAGGTAAGGCAGTGACAGGCAACAGAGGGTTGTAGTCAATGGAGTATATTCGAAGCATGGTCTTGTCACCAGTGGGGTACCTCAGGGATCTGTACTTGAACCCATTCTCTTTAATATTTGTATTAGTGATATTGCAGAAGGTCTTGTTGGTAAGGTATGTCTTTTTGCTGATGATACTAATATATGTAACAGGGTTGATGTTGCAGGAGGGATAAGCCAAATGGCAAATGATTTAGGTAAACTAGAAAAATGGTCAGAGCTGTGGCAACTGACATTTAATGTGGATAAGTGCAAGATAATGCATCTTGGATTTAAAAACCCAAGGGCAGAGTACAGAATATTTGATAGAGTCCTAACCTCAACATCTGAGGAAAGGGATTTAGGGGTGATTATTTCTGATGACTTAAAGGTAGGCAGACAATGTAATAGAGCAGCAGGAAATGCTAGCAGAATGCTTGGTTGTATAGGGAGAGGTATTAGCTGTAGAAAGAGCTAATACATTGTACAGAACACTGGTGAGACGTCATATAAAGGGAATCAACACAGTAAAGGAGGAGACTATATTTAAAAGAAGAAAAACTACCACAACAAGAGGGCATAGTCTTAAATTAGAGGGACAAAGGTTTTAAAATAATATCAGGAAGTATTACTTTACTGAGAGGGTAGTGGATGCATGGAATAGCCTTCCAGCTGAAGTGGTAGAGGTTAGCACAGTAAAGGAGTTTAAGCATGCGTGGGATAGGCATGAGGCTATCCTAACTATAAGATAAGGCCAAGGACTAATGAAAGTATTTAGAAAATTAAGCAGACTAGATGGACTGAATGGTTTTTATCTGCTAGCACATTCTATGTTTCTATATATTTATATATCTGCTACTGGTTTTGCTTACTAAAAGCAAACTTTGTCATGTCAAAAATGTCTACTTAACTAATACCATTCAAATGGCATGGGGTGGGATTTCTAGGTGAGCATCTAAACAAAATTACATATCATTATCAATGTACATGTTTACCTGTCCTGCATACTCCACATAGTCCTGCTGGCCAGGCCGCAAGCCCATACTAGAGCTGGACTTGGCTGTGTCTTGTTCTGTGCGGCATAACACAATAGCATACTGGTTGAGATTCCCAGTCCTCTTTACAGTAACACTGATAGTGCCTGCTTTTTCGCTCACGTTGTAGCTATTAACATGAACAAATGAAAAAAAATAATAATTTATATAATAAATGGAATGAAATATGACATCACACACAAATGCATTACTTGTTTTTAATGTAGAAAAGTACAATTTCTGGCAATGGTGCCTAAACTGAACAATAATTATATAATTTATGTCCTAAAATCCTACTTTGGACACAACTGTTGTAACACTCATATGTGATGTTCCCCAAAAATATCTGCATTAGTCTGTCCAACTTTACACAGTAATGAAAGGCTGAGAGAAGAGAGGGTGGGTTAACCAATGTTGGACGGCTAATGTGGTGTTCCAAAGACCTGGGCCCTGTTTCATATGTTTGCAGAATACCAGTATTGACAAACCACTCCAAAAAGGTTTGACACAAGCCAGAGAGACCTCAACCAAATAACTTTTCCACCATGTACTTATTTTAATTTAATATTGAATTACTATTTTCTATTTTTGAAAAAAAGCTTTTCTTGGGCATGTTAAGCTTTTTAAGCACTACTTAATGTAACAAGGTGCTGTGAACTGCAGTACAGTGCATTAGCATTATGACTTAAAGTTGCAGAGTTGTAGCACAACTTCTCACCATCAAATCCCATTAAGATCCCATACAATTGTCCTTTACAGGCTCTCTGAGCATGTTCGTTTTGTGTTGTATAAAAAGACAGTGTACTACCATGCACAGTGATCAGACTATTATGTGAGATTTTGTTTCCAAATTGTAAATTTTGTAAATTTGCTGGCACTCCTATTAAATGCCAACACCCCATTATCTATAATTAAAAAATGGTGAGAAAGTGTTATAGTCAAAGGTGGATTTCCCATAATACAAGCCAGGTAGTTGGTTAGCGTGATATACATTGCACAAGGCTAAATATTAATTTCAAAGTGTTGTATCGATCACCCGCACTCTTCTCAGAAGCATGCTCAACGTTTATCCATAATGTATTTAATATTAAACCTTTTTGCACAAGATGTCAATCAGTCCCTCATACAATAACAGTTCAGATATAAATCTGCTTACCTAGCATGTGTGAAACTGATCAAAGACCACTGGATATGGAACACGTTGTCACTCACTACATTTGGTTTACTATCTTTCACAAGGAACTTAAAGTTATCCATTGTTTCTTTATGCTTCTCCTCGTGTAGAATGTACCGAATTAAGCCCAGGTTTATCTCTTCTGCAGGTTAGAGAATAAACAAACAGATTAACTGATCAGGGTGACACACCAATGTTAATACAGGAACTTCCACACTGAAAGTGCATCTACTTATTAAGGTTCCTATTGGAAGTCATTGTTAAACAGGGATTGGCTGGAAAGGTGCCAATGCTTCTCAATTAAATACGCCAAAGATCGAAAATAGGACCCTATCCACTGGATGATTGCCCCAAGTGTGGGACCACAAAAGCAGTTCTGGTCTACTTCTTCTGGGGCTGTGCTCTACTTAGAGACTTTTGGAACCAACTGCGAAGTACATGGTAAGCACCTTATGGGCAACTTTTCAGATCACTGCTAGATATGCCGCTCTGACTTTGGGCACCGGACAACCCACAAGACATGCCCAACCTCACTAACCTAATTTAGTCTCAAATAAAATCAATTTTACTTTCTGTATATACTGACTGTTCACCTCTTTGAATAAAAGTGAGAGCACTGAAAATAAATGAAAAAAATCACCCTATAGGGGAGACATATCGGTGTGGACAAAAGTGTACTACTTGTTCAATAACCCACAAATCTTCATTCTGTTTGCCTATTAGATGTTGTTCTTGATTTGTTTTACTGTTGATGAGTTTGGAGTAGAGGTGGGTGCAATATTAATAAAAGGAGGGAAAATTCCATCTCTGCTATATGATTGATCTGATTCTTCTGACATGGCTGTCCTGTGCCAATGCATGCTGTATGAACAAACAATTCCATACATTTCATAATTTCATATATCAATCTGCCAATAAAACTTATTGATACTAAAATAATGCCGAAGATTCACAAATAGTTTCTGGTGAAAACGGGGACTTTGATAAAAAAACAAAAACATATCTCATATGTGCCCAAATAACGGGCTTGCTCTGTCCATTGCATTATGTAGCATAATATTGTCGATGGGTTTGATCAATACAGCCTGTATATTTCAGACAGCTTTACCTTGAGTAAATGTAGTGACTGATATTCCTGGTTTCAGCTTGTGTTCTATCTGGCCATGGACTGGCCCACTTGATATTTCATATGTCAGCTGCTTGTCTTCAGTGTCTGGGTCTATAGTCATTAATTCCTTCTTACTTATGATGTTTGAAGCCTAGAAATAAAGTTAGCATCACATTATATTATTCCATGTGTCTCATTCCCTCCCCTCAGCCTCTCCATGTGTCTCATTCCCTCTCTCCAGGCCCGTTCATGAGTCTCAATTCCCCTCCATTTCATCAATGTGTCTCAATACCCCCTCCCCTCCATGTGTCTAATTCCCTCCCTCCAAAGTCCCTCAATCCCCTGAAGCTCCTCCATGTGTCTCATTCACCCCAAGTGTTAATACCCCCCCAGCCCCTCCATGTGTCTCATTTCCCCCCTAGTCCTCCCAAACCCTTTATGTGTTGCCTTCCCCCCAAGTCTCTTCATGCCTCTCATCCCCCCAAGCCTCTTCATGTGTCCCATTTCCCCCAACCCCTCCTTGTGTCTCATCCCCCGCCAAAGCAAGTCGGAGGGTGTCCAATCCCCAGAAAACCCTCCATGTGTCTCATTCCCTATCCCAAACATGTGTCCCATTCCCAATCCCAAGCATGTGTTCCATCCCCTCGAACCACTCCATGTGTCTCATTAGCCCCAAGCCAGCGCCTCCATGTGTCCTATTCCCTGAAAGGTATTCAGGTGGCCCACGGTTGCAGAGGGTGCAGCAACCCCTGTGACTGTGGTAGTTATGCCACTGTATGCAGTATATACTTGTGAGAATGTATTAAGGGTGAAAGATACATACATTTTACTACCCACTAACAAATGAGTATCAGAATTACCACTAAAATGTTAAAACTATTTTTCTTTTCTTTTCTTTATGCATTCATGGCTATCCCATCTTTAACACTGTTAAAATGGTCAGCAAAAAGGAATAGTAGGTTTTTAATTATCCCCCAAAAATATAATACCCCTCACATTCTGAATTTTATGTTATGTAATAACAATGTTATTATAGAAAAATTAGATTTAAATTGCTAAAACATGCCATTTCAAGATAATTCTTGGTACTTAAATACTTTAAAAACTAATACTAGAAAGTTTTATTATTTAACAGCTTCTAATTAAAAATTATTTATGCCATTTTATTGTATGTAAAACATATTGAAGTTACTTTGCCATCCATGTATTCCAACCACTGAAGACCCAGGTTGGTGACAATTCTTGGTGTTCCATCATCTACAGGAAGGATGTCCACCTTAAATCTCTGAGGTGCTGCAGTTACAATCTGAAACAGTATTTGGAACATGTCAGTTTTTTTAGATAAACTATGCCACTAAAACCTTTATTTTGCTTTATATTTACTTTCTCCTAAATAAATAATATTAAAAAAAAAATCACAAAAGTTTTGATGATAAGCAACAAGCATTTAGTAGATCATTTAAAATAAAATGAATTGTATCTTGTGTATACTATTTGAAATATAACTGACCATTTCTAGAGATAAGTGCAGTAATTAAATTTACTACATTTTCTTAGCTAGTCAGCCGTAACTTGTTACCAGGTAGAGGCCATGATAAATGACGCTAGTTGTTGGCTAAGGTATGATACATTTTATCAAGTGCATTTACCAACAAGGGTCTTTGATTTCAGTTCCTATAGACTGTAAGCTTGTTTGAGCAGGGCCCTCTTCAACCTATCGTTCCTGTAAGTGTCCTATTTATAGTTAAAGTTAAATCCCCCTCTAATATTGTAAAGTGCTCCGGAATCTGTTGGCACTATATAAATGGCAATAATAATAAGTATCTCTAACAGCGTTTACAATAGCATGCATCACTTGCAGTGGCTTTGCACCTTCAATTTAAAAAAAATCAATAACGGTAAAAACAAAAATAGTGCAGTAACACCCAATCACATTAAAGGAGCTGTAATTGTGATATGGATTCCTACAACATTGTCCCAGAAGACCACAAATATAGAAATTCAATAATTGTGCTACAAACTCTTGCGCTCCCACACAAACACAGAAAATAAATGCTTTATCAGCTCACAGTTTCCTGGAGTTCTGGTGTGGTTGCTGTACATTAGGAAAACCATTTTATGTGACCCACTGAAAATAGTCAGCAGTCAGTCACATGTGAACTAATCTGTTTCACTCTAGTCTGCACATTAAATAAAACAGCAGAAGATACTTGTCATAAGCCTAATTACTGACAATATATGCATGTTACCAGTAAATAGATATTAGTGAGACATGCTGTTACTATCGACTTTTATAAATATTTAACTTTTCACCTTCAACCCTTTTTATTTTTATCACAACCTCTAAAGTACAAACTATTTATCCGTTTTCTAGATTGTAGAGAGAATCCACCTCCTAATGGGGTCCCTCTATCAACAAATTGCCTCCTACAGCCTGTCCTCATAGGCTTTTTTCTTCACATAGGCCTCCCAGATGAGTTGGAATTTATCGCAACATTTTTACTAAATTGCACTTGTCATAGTGCCCTGAGAGAGACCTTTGACCTTGTGGGCCTTGAGATACTCTGTGGGCCCATAGAGCATTATTTAGAAACTCTTCAGTGAAATTATTAGCCTTGTGCCTCTCAGCTTCTGATACATGGATGTCCACTCTGACCTGTCCCCTCACCCTTTACCTTTTATATAATTCTCTCTTTTTTCATGTCTTGCATTATTACCCATTTAGCCAATATATTTGGATTTACAGAATGGACCATAGAAGAAAATATGTGAAGCTTTTTTCATGTGGTCAACGTACATCTCTCTGTTCTCAGGTTGACCGCAAGTTGCATTGTTATCATGCAGATTTAAGTTTATAGTACTAAACTTTATATTTGCAGTTTGGTACACATATTCAACATGAAGTCTGTGGCGCAAACATGTTAACTACTAGAGATATGATTTACCTTACATAATTACATAGTTACATAGCTGAAAAGAGACTTGCGTCCATCAGCCTTCCTCACATTTGTTTTTTGCTGTTGATCCAAAGAAGGCAAAAAACCCAGTTTGAAGCACAATTTTACAACAAGCTAGGAAAAAAATTCCTTCTTGACCCAAGAATGGCAATCAGATTTATCCTTGGATGAAGCAGTTATTACCCTACATTTAAAGATTATATCCTTGAATATTCTGTTTTTGCAAGTATGCATCTAGTAGCTGATTGAACATCTGTATGGACTCTGATAAAACCACTTCTTCAGACAGAGAATTCCACATCCTTATTGTTCTTACAGTAAAAAAACCTTTCCTTTGTCTCAGACGAAATCTTCTTTCTTCCAGTCTTAACGCATGACCTCGTGTCCTATGTAAAGTCCTGTTTGTGAATAAATTTCCACACAATGGTTTGTATTGGCCCCGAATATATTTGTATAATGTTATCATATCCCCTCTCAGGTGATGTTTTTCTAAACTAAATAGGTTTAAATTTGTTAACCTTTCTTCGTAGCTGATATGTTCCATTCCTTTTATTAATTTTGTAGCCCGCCTCTGCACTTTTTCTAGTGCCATAAAATCCTTCTTTAGAACAGGTGCCCAAAATTGCACAGCATATTCAATATGTGGTCTTACCAGTGATTTATAAAGAGGCAAAATGATATTCTCGTCCCGAGAATGAATGCCCCTTTTCATGCATGACAATACCTTACTGGCCTTGGCCACTGCTGATTGACATTGCACACTGTTGCATAGTTTGTTGTCTATAACAATTCCCAAGCCCTCTTCGTGTGTTGTTATCCCTAATTCGCTTCCATTAAGGGTATACGTTGCTTGTGTATTCTTTATGCCGAAGTGCATAACTTTGCATTTTTCTACATTAAATTTCATCTGCCATTTGAGTGCCCAGTCCCCCAGTCTATCTAAATTCCTCTGCAGCAAAGTAATATCTTGCTCACATTGTATTATTTTACAGAGTTTTGTGTCATCTGCAAACACTGAAACATGACTTTCAATGCTGTCTTCAAGATCATTTATAAACATGTTAAATAGAACAAGCATTTTCATCTAGACCGATTTCCTTGAGTTTGAACACTAATCTATTGTGTGGAACTGTATCAAATGCCTTGGCAAAATCCAAATAGATCACATCCACTGCAACACCCTGTTCTATACTTCTACTTACTTCTTCGTAGAACACAATCAAGTTAGTTTGACATGATCTGTGCTTCATAAAACTGTGCTGATTTTTGCTGATAACCATGTTCTTCTCAAGGAATTCTTGAACATTATCCCTTAATAACCCTTCAAATATTTTCCCAGCCACAGAAGTTAAGCTCACAGGTCTATAATTTTCATTTTGAATATAGGAACCACATACCTTATATCACTTATTTTTATTCTACTAAACTAAGCGGAGATAACATAGTGCCTAATTTGCATACCAAATAGATTTCAAGTTATCGTACTGGCTAGGAAAAAAAATATAAAAACAAGACAGACGTGATTGATGAATGCATTATGTTTAAAGCAGGTGCAATATTCATATATGTCAGTAACTGAAAGGTACTGTGGGAGAAACTAACACAGACTAAGAAAATTTGTACATTATCCAAATACATACACATCCCAAATATGTATCAATGTTTTTAGCATTTTTAGCATTGCTTAGATATCTCAATGCAAAGGTTGTTCTGCATGTTTCAGCTGGTACACACACACTCATGAAAGCACACTTTGATGGGTGTAGACATGGTCAAAGTAGACTTAATGATAAAAGCCTTACCTCTTTTTCTCCTTCCTCTACAATGAAGAAGGGGTTAGTTCCATCTGACACAGTGAAAGAAAATCGGTCTTTGATGGTATTGCTCCCATCGTGGCTATAGCTTATTCGATTCTGGTATAGGTCATCCATAGTGAAGGTGGTAATCTGACGGAAGCTCTGGCCATTACTGCTACGTTCAATAACTCCATACCGGGGTGGTTGAACAATGGTAAATGTGATGGATTCTGCCTGTTTAATCAATAAGGATAATAATCATCATTTAATTCTAGAATTTTTTAATTTTTTCTGGTCAATCTTTCTTTTATTGAGATGATAGCATACAAAGAGGGAATAACAATATGTCTAAGCATTTCGGTTTGGTATCAAGATCAACATACAAGATTAGTCAGATAATGCTCTGTGCAAGAAAGACATCTCGTTTTCTTGTTTTAGTGCATATCACAGGCTACAGTTACAAGTCTAGGTTGGCAGTATGACATATTCTCACATAAAGTTTAACTATCTAGACTGGTGATAAGGAAAATAAAAATAAAATAAATGAAAAATAACAGTAAAGCGTTAACAGGCTTTGGTATAGAGGTAATCTCAATATACATCAGTGGGAAATGGTAGCTGCTAGGTCGCAAAGATGTATTTGTATCATTCAGCAAGTCCCTTACATTTAACATTGCCTCATTTTTATTTTGACTGAATATTTAAGGCTACATTGACCTGTCACGACTGGTAGGTAGATTAGTAGTGAGGGATAATGTTGCTTAACATGGTAAATCCACTTTAGTCAGTACTATAGCCTTACCGAGAGTGCCACTAGGCTGCGATGCTGCACAACAGGTTATATTTGAGTTAGGTAGCCCTACATAACACACAAAGTGTGCTGCTAAACAGTAATGTTGTCTGATAGGCTAGATATGTATTTATGATTACTTTCAAATTTGTCGATACATCTGCAAATTAGCAAGCCACCCTCCAGGCTAAGTATGTGGACATATGCTGGACATATTACCGAGGTTGTCCTTAGGTAGAGAAGCCGCGTGGCAGGCAGGGTTTGTAGGAGTTAATGCTAGTGCAATATACTGGACTAATGTAACATAAAAATGCATGGTAAATTAAACATGTTAAACTAAAAGTACTAGAGTGACTATCAAAGTGTGATTAACTAAGCATGTACAAAAAGGTCATTTGCGTAGTGCACATCACATTGGAGTCGGTCAAGGGAAAGACCACTGGATCCTGTGAACTTGTCGTGGCTCTATACCATCGGTGCGGCCAGAGGCAGCTTGCCCTAGTCAGCCAGTCCAGTTTTAGCCGATGCTCATGTGTGGGATGATCACGAAGGAGGCATGTGGTGTAACAAAAAGGTCATCTGTACTTGGACCCATTCTCTTTAATATTTTTATTAGTGATATTGCAGAAGGTCTTGATGGTAAGGTATGTCTTTTTGCTGATGATACTAAGATATGTAATAGGGTTGATGTTCCAGGAGGGATTAGCCAAATGGCAAATTATTTAGGTATACAAGAAAAATGGTCAGAGCTGTGGCAACTGACATTTAATGTGGATAAGTGCAAGATAATGCACCTTGGACTTAAAAACCCAAGGGTAGAGTATAGGATATTTGAAACCCTACTAACCTCAACATCTGAGGAAAGGGATTTAGGAGTAATTATTTTAGTTGACTTAAAGCTAGGAAGACAATGTAATAGAGCAGCTGGAAATGCTAGCAGAATGCTTGGTTGTATAGGGAGGGGTATTAGCAGTAGAAAGAGAGATGCCATTGTACAGAACACTGGTGAGACGTCACTTGGAGTATTGTACACAGTACTGGAGACCGTATCTTCAGAAGGATATTGATACCTTAGAGAGGGTTCAGAGAAGGGCTACTAAGCTGGTTTATGGATTGCAGGATAAAACTTTCCAAGAAAGGTTAAAGGATCTTAACATGTATAGCTTGGAGGAAAGACGAGATGGGGGTATATGATAGACACATTTAAATACATGAAAGGAATCAACACAGTAAAGGAGGAGACTATATTTAAAAGAAGAAAAACTACCACAACAAGAGGACATAGTCTTAAATTAGAGGGGCAAAGGTTTAAAAATAATATCAGGAAGTATTACTTTACTGAAAGGGTAGTGGATGCATGGAATAGCCTTCCAGCTGAAGTGGTAGAGGTTAACACAGTGAGGGAGTTTAAGCATGCGTGGGATAGGCATAAGGCTATCCTAGGCCAGGGACTAATTAAAAGTATTTTGAAATATTGGGCAGACTAGATGGGCCGAATGGTTCTTATCTGCCGTCACATTCTATGTTTCTAACAAGACATGCGGCACGATGGGAGCAGTATTCCTGTCCCAGGCTGGCATGAGGGCCAGCATCTTCGAGCCACGGACCTGGAGGCTCAGGGAGACCAAGTCCAGCCTACTTTCATCGCCGCCTTGTTTCATCGCCGCCTGTGGCGGGTTACTCTCCGTCTGTGTGGTGTACACTGCGGGGTTAGAACCCTTGAGGCCCTTGGCCTAGGCAGGATGATCTTAGGCTGGGCAGAATGTCGGGTAAAGTCCAAGCCCTCTGGGAGGCCATCTGCTCCCAGGCTTACGTCCCTCCAAGTTCCCACCTGAGTTAGCCGCTGTGTGTATATGGGATAAGCCAAGGGGGGTCGGGATATCCCCCACTGGTCCATGGGGGGGAGGGGAGGGGGAAGAACTTTTTTACTTTTTGAATTTTTACTACCAGTCAAAGCCGTAGGAGAGCGTCCGCCTCTCCTCTGCCCAGTCGCTGGTAGGTTGCCAAGCATCGAGTCAGAGTTTCCAGTGGCGGAGAAGCCCACAGGAGGTATCCCCGGAAGCACCAGTGTATCAGGAATGTCACGACACTCCTTAGTTGATTTGTCCTCGTGCAGTACCCACATTCACCACTATCTTTGTTTGGCACTGTTCCTAATTTCTTTTCGTTAAGCACTTCGCCTGGTCCTTGTTTAGCACCTATATAGTTTGGTTTCTCCCCTCACTCCTTGTGAGATCATTGTCTCTTGTCCCGTGGTTCTTGTTTCCTGGTTCCTGAGATTCTGACTCTTCGCTCTTGATCCTGTATCCTGTGTTTCCTTGTCCTGTGTTCTCGTGTCTTCGTGGTCTTATGTTCCTGTGTCCCCATGGATCTGTGTTCCAGTGTCCGTCTGGTCCTGCGTTCCTGTGCCTCCCGATCCTGTGTTCTGATTCAGTGTTCCTGCCTCTGCCTTATTACCAGTGATTGTGACCCTGCAGCCCTGATCGTTTGTCCTGCTTCGGGCTTTGCTTCCTGGTGCCATATATTTGTTTTGTGGCTCTGGATCTGTGTCCCACCTATTTCTGTAGTGGCTGCACAAATACATTCTTTATACCAAAAGACTGTTTAAGTATACTCTGCCTGCCCAATTTGTGATAAATATTATTGTAAATATTATTCTGTGGCTTTGTATATATTTATTACATATTGTTTTGTTATCTTTTGTCCTTTGGTTCCCTTTAATATATATTTCTTGATTTATTCTATTCATTGTGTCCTTGCCTTCATTCTTTGCTAAATTGGTTCCCACATTTAAATGGATAGTGCTGTCTCAGGGCAGCACCCCTTCATGTCCTTACAAGGAACAAGCGTAATATTGCTCTGCATCCAGGTAAGTATTTGGCTTGGTAATATCGTCAAGTTTAAGGTGCCAGACGCAGGAGCTCATGCCGCACACGTCTGGACTGCGATAGCCAGACTCTTCCCCCTAATTTATTTACTCTATAATGTTTGTGCTGTTTGAGGTTCCACTACATGGAAAAGATTTGCTATTGTATAATGAAATTTACTTATCATAGAACCCTCCGCTTGACATCAGCTCTAATGCAGCTCGTACGGCACATACCTCAGTATCCGCATCTACTGCTTTCAGTTCAAACTCTGTGATGGTTTTCCGCACTCCTTCCTGAACCCTCATTCCGGAATTCTGAACCACAGGCAAGGAATCATCCACTTTATTTATAGTAATAGCAAATGTTTGGGAGACCTGGTAGAAAATAATAGAAATTAATATACACATTGAGCATTTTAAAATGCATTTACAGAATAGTGAAAAGGTAACTTATTGAAAACATGTAGGAATAATATGGTGCATTGACCTACATGAAAACCACAGTCACTGCTCTTAAATATCAATAGGAAGCAGCACCATCGCAAATCTGGCTCTACTACTAAAAATCTCATTAACAAACAACTTGAATTGTATTCATTGTTGTGGCAAGCCTCTTCTTAGTGTTGGTGTATTGTTCTTTAAATAACAATAACAAGAATTGGCCCCAAGCTAATTACAACAGCAAAAAAAAAACCCCACATAAATAGCTTAGTTTTAACCTGCGCAATAGATCACTTCCAGTAGGAGGGGAGATGGAGCTGCTGCCGCTGGGGAGTGAGTCAACACATACAGCACAAGCCTCTAAGAGGGCAAGAAAAGCATTTTCTTTGCACAACATATGTTTGTCAAATAAAGGGATACTTCCCAAATTTGAGGAGGCATAAATATGTGACTGGGAGTGGGGAAGGCTACAAGGAGGCTTGCCAGTGGTGCAATGTGATACACGGGTGAAAAAAGCAGGGGTGGAATCACACAAAAAGGGGAAACTAAGAAAATAATCAGATTTGCAAATCTTTCCCTCTGATATAACACATAGCACCTTCATATAACAGCCAAATTAACCCTTCCAGTGCTGTAATGAGACCACCCACCACCGGGCTACCATTTCTTGCATCCACTACACATATCACATTTATTACCAATATTACTACAGCAAAACAATTAATCAAGCCACTTGGTATGACAAAGCCCAACACAATAAAAAGAAGACCAATCCGCTTGGCACAAATACATGCAGTAGGAAGCACCACTCAGGGCTGCCTTTACAGAGAATGTTATTGAATTGCTTTCATATGGGCTCTAAATTTGCACACAATTATTGGGGGAGAGCACAAAAGGAGTTTCAATTCTGGATTGCGCAGCTGAATCTGGGGCTCTTAGAAGGTGGGCAAAAACTGAATTTAGCCTCACATGTAAATTGTTTGCTCACATTATTCTAAGAGACTCATTAATGTAAGTACTAAAACAATCATTAATATTCGAACACAATACTAAACGAGATATCTCAGTACATTTAGGCCTAATTTATAAAACCATGATTATATAACTTCTAGAAAGTAAGGGGAAAAAGTTTAGTAGATCTTCAGATTCTGCAACAATCAGGTCAGGTTGGAGTCTCCACAAAAGAACCTCATGGTTTACTTGATAGATGAGGAATTAACTGCTTATTGTTATGACATTCTATAGGCTGATACAATTATGTGACTTTAGATAACATCTTATGAAGCAGCTTGTCCTATATGACCTGTAATCTTTATATAGTACCGCAGAATGTTCTCGAAATTTTTAAAAATTTACAGGATGTGGTGGAAAAAAACTTAAATAAGATAAGCCTCTTGCACGACATAATTGCGTATTTTGCCCACAACAACAGAAACTAGATGAAGTGAATATATGACCGCCTTGGGAAATCTTCTGTACACTTACTCTATCTACAAAGAGATAAATGTGAATCAAATAATAATTTTGAAAGCATGAAAATAAAAACAAAAAGGAACAAAAATATTCTCCTACCTCATTCATTCCATCGGAAACCGTAAAAGTAAATTCATCTGAATGTTTCTCCTCTGCACTGGTGTGGATATACTGAATGCTTCGTGATTCTAGGTCAGCCTGGCTAAACCTGCTAATTTTTACACCTGGAGAATCAATGTCAGAAGATAAAAAAGGGAGACACATTTAATTTAAAAAGGTTATTTACTAAATTGTAAATTGTCGAGAACTGAGGAAATTCAAAGTGAATTTCTAATTCTAGGCCAAAATATCCAAACTGAAAAAGTGTCTGACTTAAATGTTTCCAATTCACCTATTTGGCTTAATATTTAAAAGTCCACTTTACAGAATAATAAACATAATTCATTCCAAACCATTCATAAAAAGAATACTGAAATAGTAAACAGGTAAACACAGGATACATTTGCTAAATACAAAATCCTAACAAATCGAAAAATGATTTGCAATATTAAGGCCAAAGCTGCCAAATTGTGACTATAGTTCGTTGTATTGGAGATTTTTTTTTAAATCAGATATTTTTGCAATTCTCTTTTTATTACACTGTAAGCAGATGTTTAGCGAATAAAGCACTATGTTTTATTAGAATCCACTTTCAAAATCTGAAAAATAGCAGGGAATTTAGAGAAACTAAATACCATCAGTTTTATATCCATTATTATGCGATATTCAAGTATCCAGAATTGATTAGTGTACGGATACTGAGCTTTAACGGACACTGTTTTTGAACAATGTGCTAGAAACAATGGCATTACCAGGAAAACAGTGACTAAAACATGAATTTCAAAATTGAAGTAAAAAAAAACAAAATTTAAGCTCTGCTAGGGCTGATCCAGGTGGCTCCTGAAAAGGCCCTGGTCTGGTAATCTATAGTCTATAAACATTACTGTAGGCGTGAGGTGGATTTTAAAAATTACGCTAAAATTGTGCCACACGCGACATGGAGACTGCCCGAGGAGGAGGGAAGGAGGAGTAAGGCTTTCTGGGCGCCTGTTACTGGCATGAAACCATTTAATATAGGCATTTATATAATGCCTACTAATAGCGTGATTTCCCGTTTGAAGATACTGCTGGTATATTCAAACAGGAAATCACGCTATTAATAGGCATTATGTAATTCACCAATAAGGATTACATAAGGGTAGTATGGCTGTAATTAGGAAAGAAAAATACTGTAAAATGTTACAGTGCAAAGTTATTTTAGTGTGAGATTTTTGTTTACTTATTATTACTACTGAAACCCCTAAGAATTTTGCACACAGTGTTACATGTTACAAGACTGAATCGTATCTATGATCAAATCCCATGTTAACTTACTTCTCCTATTGATGGATCTGCTTTTCTCATGTTCATTAGGTTTTCCAAACCTCACCTAAAAATAAGAGCTATCTTACCTCTAATAATATACCCCTTCATTTTCACACCTTCCCAACCCCCTCCACTTAAAAATAACTCTGATTAAGTGTACATTAGACATGTGCATTCGTTTTCGTACGAATACGACCTTGCCCAAAATTTCAGACTTTTTTGTATTTGTTTACTAAAACGTAAACTAAAGTCCTACATACGAAATATTAACGAAACAAAAGGGCAAATGCCGAATACATTACCTTTTTGTTTCTGTTCTTTCTTTTAGTAGACTCCGGAAAATTAACCCCCTACAGCACGGAGGAGAAACAAAAACCGCTGGTTCTCCCTGCAGCCTGACACTTAACCCATGCAGGGCTGCAAGGAAACTCTTACAAGCACGGGTTAAGTGACTTAACCTGTGCTTGATGAAAATACCACTGTGCATGCGCAAACAAAACAAGCAAGGAGGGAGCCGGCAGCGCTACCAGCTCCCTCCTTGTAATAAATAATATTAATTCTTACCTCCACCCCACATTAAAACCTATGGGAGTCACTATGACCCCCATATTAATAAATGGGAGGTTAAATACTGCTGCATGCCCCTACTCGTTGCATGGCGCCAGTCGCTAGTGCAATAAGGGGAGACCGGTCTGTTAAGGTCCCCACCTGGGGAGAGACAATAGGTTCCCCACATTGATACTTAGGGCCACCACCCGCCGCTCATGGGTGGGGGACGTGGGTGGGGGACACAATAGATCCCCCCCAATGTCTCTTAGGGTCCCCATCCACTGCTCATGGGTTGGGACCTGGGGGGACATTAGGTCCCCCCCATTATTCATTTAATTAAAGGTCCCCACCCGCCGGTCATGCGGGAAGATTTACTCGCAGCATGCGGAAGATTTAAAGTCTCCTTTATTAATACGGGGGTCATAGTGACCCCATAGGTTTTATTCCAGGGGGGGGCGGATAGGAATTAATATTTATTACAAGGAGGGAGCTGGTAGCGCTGCCAGCTCCCTCCTTGCTTTTTTTTTTGCGCATGCGCATTTCTTCTTTTTTTACCAAATTTCGTCCGAAAACTAATGGTTTACGGATGACATTCGGAATGGACAAATTAAATTTTTATTTAGTATGAATTAATTCGTACGAAACGAAAATTTCACTGGTGCACATGTCTAGTGTACATATTATCAAGGCCACACCCTCGGGGCAGTAGGCAAGCAAGGGGCAGATCAACGATCTCCTTCATTGGCTAGCCAATTCTCCTGTTGTGATACTAAGCAAGCTAGTAGGGCTGGTGCTCAATATTGTATCAAAGCATTGTATCACAGTTACCCCTTCCTGTTCCAAGGTAAGCATCAGGAAAGAATAAAACATTTTTTAATCAGCTCAGCACCTGTCCCCCACAATCCCACTCCTGCCAGTACAGGCCCCTGTCCTCCCACTAACAGCCATTATTACCCTCCACATTAAAGCTCCTATCACCCACACTATAGCCCTATCTCCCCACCACAGTCCCTATCCCAGTTTATATTTCTCCGTTTATATTGTCCAGTTGTCAGCTATGTTGATACAGTATATGGAAATTTTTAAGGCCATCTGAAAAGACTGCTTTATTTTGTGAAGTATGTAAAAAAAAAAAGAAATAGTTTTAAAATCGAAAAAAAAAACAACTGTACCTGGAGATCCGAGATGTTCTAAGTAACCAAGACTGGGTTGTTTTGTGATATGGAACAGGAGTTCCCGTGGCTCACTGTCCTGATCCGTGGCAGAGAGAAGCTGGGTGGTGATTTTTTTGACTGAGTTTTCATCCAGGGTAAGACCTTTATTGGCAGTAATGGTTGGGGGCAGTTTGTCTTCTACGAAAATGACAACAACAAAAATTTTATAGTTTCAGCAATGATATGTACAAGACAGAACCATTTAAAAATTACTAAATATCTCAATTGAAACATGATGAAGTGGTCTGGGTGCTTACAGTGTCCCTTTAAAAAACACATCACGTTCTCAGTCCACTTTTATACATTTTGCTGTGACTAAAATGTCATGCATATACTAGCCTTCAAGAAAGCTCATTTACAAAAACAACTTTAGCTTAGTGAAGCATTTTTGGTGTATAGATCATGCCCCTGCAGCCTCACTGCTCAATCCTCTGCCATTTAGGAGTTAAATCCATTTGTTTATGCAGCCCTAGCCCTTCCTGAACGTGACGTACACAGCCTTCCTAAACACTTCCTGTAAAGAGTAATGCTTATACTTCCTTTACTGAAAATTCTGTTTAATGTAGAATATGTTATCTCTTGGTCTGTTAATAGCTTTCTAAACCCCACATGAGCCTCCCACATGTAATTAAAGTTCAATTTACAGACAGAAGATAAAAACTTTTAAGGTAAGTTAACATCTGATTGAAAATGGAAGCGTTTTTTTTTTCATGCAGACTGTGTCAGTCACAGGCAGGGGAGGTGTAGTTAGGGTTGCATAGACAGAAACAATAGTTATTTAACCCCATAATTGGCAGAGAATTGAGCAGTGAGACTGCATGATCTATACACAAAAAATCTGTTTAATTAAGCTGAAGTTGTTTTGGTTACTATAGTGTTGCTATAACCCCTTAATGACGGGTGACGATTCAGGACCGTCATCTGCATTTTAGCGTTGCCGACCGCTGACGGTCCTGAACTGTCACAACAGTAAACGTTACTCACCCGGTCGCCGTCATTCCCCCGGCAGCGATCAGTGGTGCTCCAGGTGTGGGGAGACTGCCTGCAGCCCAGGCAGTCTCCCCGCAGCGAATTAGGACCCTGGGGGCTATGTGATCGCTCAACAGAGCTGTAACATGGTCACAACAGGCGTCCAAGTGTCTGCCTGCAGGGGGACTGCCTGTACTGAGAGGCAGTCTCCCTGCATGTGTAAAATAAATAAAAAAAATTCATGTAAATGTTAATAAAAAAAATATAATATATATGTGTATATAAATATGATATATAGACATATATTATATTTATAGAATATATGTCTATATATCATATATATATATATATATATATACATATATATATATATAATGTTATACTAAGTGTATTTTATATTAATATATACATATATTTATACATATAAAAATACACTTATAATTAAATTACACACATATATATAATATATACAATAACTATATATATTGTATATTATAAAATACAAATAAGTAAATTAAATTTAAAAATGTAAAAATAATAATACACATTTTTAAAAAAAATTATATATCTATATGAAATTTTATTCTAACTGTATTTTGATATTAATATATATATATTTATATCAAAATACACTTAGAATGAAATTGTAAATATATCTATGTATATATAAATAAAAATAATATGAAATATACATATGTCCATATACAAAATTACATAATTATATAAATATACACGTAGACTTCAAATATATAAATATGCATATATATTTAAATTCTATGTGCATATTTATGTAATATTTTAACACAATTAAGTAATTTTATTGATTGCAATTTGAGGGACCTGCCTGACAACCCAGGCCGAAAGTCCAGAGAATTTAATTTGCTAGCACTGTATTTTACCCTGTAACTTTCTATGACACCCTAAAACCTGTATATGGGGGTACTGTTTTACTCGGGAGACTTCGCTGAACACAAATATTAGTGATTCTAAACAGTAAAACATATCACAGCGATGATATTGTCAGTGAAGGTGACTTTTCTTGCATTTTTCACACACAAACGGCACTTACACTGACGATATAATTGTTGCGATACGTTTTCCTGTTTTGAAACACTAATATTTGTATTCAGCAAAGTCTCCAGAGTATAACATTACCCCCCATGTACAGGTTTTATAGCGTTTTTGAAAGTTACAGGGTCAAATATATGGGTCAAATACTTTTACACTGAAAATTGCCAGGTTGGTTACGTTGCCTTTGAGAGCGTATGGTAGCCCAGGAATGAGAATTACCCCCATTTGCAAAAGAAGACAACCCAAGGTATTGCAAATGGGGTATGTCCAGTCTTTTTTAGTAGCCACTTAGTCACAAACACTGGCCAAAATTAGCGTTCAATTTAGTTTTTTACTTTTTTCACACTCAAACAAATATGAACGCTAACTTTGGCCAGTGTTTGTGACTAAGTGGCTACTAAAAAAAGACTGGACATACCCCATATTGAATTCCCTGGGTTGTCTACTTTAAAAAAAATATGTACATGTGGGGTGTGATTCAGAGATTTATGAAAGATAATAGTGTTACAATGCCACTATTGATAAATGTTTTGAAACCGCAATATCCTACTTGTACTTATAGCCCTATAACTTGCAAAGAAAAAGCAAAAAAGCATGTAAACACTGGGTATTTTTAAACTCCGGACAAAATTCTATTTAGCATTTTTTTCATTTGCTTTTGTAGACAAGTAAAAGATTTTTCAAGTAAAAGTAAAAAAACATGTTTTCTTTTCAATTTTTCATCAGATTTTTTTATTTTTTTTAAATTAAATTACATGAGATTATATAAATAATGGTATGTAAAGAAAGCCCTTTTTGTCCTGAAAAACCAATATATACTTTATATGGGAACAGTAAATGAGAGAGCGGAAAATTACAGCTAAACACAAACACCACAAAAGTGTAAAAAGAAGCCTGGTCGCAAATCTAAAACATCGCAAAAACAGTCCGTTCCTTAAGGGGTTAAACTAAATAAAATTTAATGTTGATGACTGAAGAAAACAGCAGTGATACCAGAGAAAGTAACAACATGTAAAAGTCCTAGACATATGAACAGGCCATCATTATCAACTGTAGTATTTCTACCACGATCAGGTGAATGACAAAATAAGCTTGAGAGAGGAGACTCATCTGGATTTTCTGCCAGCCTGTATTTCATCTTTCTTCTATTCTCTACATCTGTTCCTCTTAACTTTTCTGCTTTTCTCTTCTGCTATTTGGCTGATACAAATATAAAAAAAAGAAATGTAGAAAATCCCCAGACACACACTTATAAAGGCAGTTCAAACGAAGCAGAGGAAGATTTACTGACTCTTTCTTCCCTACTGTGAACTGGCTCTACAATTGTGTGCTTGGGGATTTTGCTTTTTCATCTTGTTTTGCCTTGTGCTGACTTTGGAAGTGACACATCAGATTGACAGCACCTTCTATTTCTGTGTCTGTAAACACTCTTTTCAAACTCACACAGTTACTCTTTATGGTCATTTAATATGGTTAAATTAAGCATTGATTATTGGTTTTTGGTTTTTTCCATTCTTCCATCCTTTTCTAAGAAAAATATGCATGATGCTCTTTTTCCACCATGCAATACACTCCCTGTGGGTCGCATATTGATCTGTAGTTCTCTATAGAACATGGAAATGACTTTATGATGGCGTTTATTGCGCAAAAATGCGAGCAGCATGTCACTTGCTGAGGGTACCCCAATACGCACCTAATATACTTATGTAGAAGGACTGGTCAATCAATTTGTTGTCCTCTGTATCCACTACATCAAACTTGAAAGCAAAACTCCCTCCAGCTTCTCCTTTTTCATGCTTGTATTGAAGATGCCCTACAAAATATTCAGATAACAAATGTATTATTTTTATTCTTACTCCAACAGAAAACATCTTCTGTTGCTCAGTTTAGCTGTATGACAAGGAAATCTAAACGATTTAAAGTAAGAATGACCTGAATCATTGGGCCTTGCACGTAGAACGGGCCAATAACATCCCTACATTCTTGTGTAAACCTTGTCCCATTAACCTGCTATAGTCCATGCTTTCATTCACCAAACAGGAACATATCACAGGTAAACACAAAAAGAATTCAGCGCTAGTAATCACAAAATTAGTCAAGGTAGGCAGCAACCCAAATGAAGGAAAACCCCTCGGGTCCTTCGGTGGATAGATACAAAAAAATATGGAAGGGCTGCGCCAAATAAGGGTAGATAGTCCAGTAAAGTATTGCTAGGGTGCCAATAGATGGTCTAGGATACTTGATAGAGTTCCTCTGTGGATGCGTCTAGTGTAGACCGTTCCGTATATGTAAATACAAGAGGGGTAGAGGCGACTAATGGTATAGTATGAAAGTTCAGGGTGTGATAGGTAACAAAAAGTAAAGAACTCACATTCAGGAGAGCTATGGCCAGCTCTGGTGTGGATTGCGTACAGCGGTATAATCCCCGCTTATGGGATATGTAGGGGGGGGTCTCCGTCAGCACCGTCTGGTAGTCCAGAGCTCGAAAAAGAAAGACAGAAAGCAACAATAGTGCTCTCAATTTTGATGTGGTTCAATGTGCAGATAAGAGGAGGTAAAAAACTCACATTTGAGGGAGCTATGGCCAGCTCTGGTGTGGATAGCGTACAGCGGTATAATTCCCGCTTATAGGATATGTAGCGGCGATACGTCCGTCAGCACCGTCTGGTGATCCAAAGCTCCAATATAGAAGAATAAAAAGCAGCAATAGTGCTCTCAATTGTGATAGGTTAAGAGAGTAGTAGAGAAAATAAAATAATACTCACAAAGATAGAGCAGAGGTACTGCTCTATGGATAGGCGCCGGTGGTATGATCCCCACCTAGGATTTCTTGGAGTACTGGAACTTTAAAATTGCCAATGGAAGTAAAAGTAACCAGGAAAGGTTAAAATACCAGGAATAGGTAAAAACAAAAGTTGTTTAAAGTGCATAAAGAGTGCAATAAAAAGAGGATTGGTACAATAAAGTAGCCAAAAAACTTTTATTGATCTAAAATACACAGTAAAATACAGAATTAATAACCATAAACGCGTTTCACCATAAGTGGCTTCTTCAGAATGGGATTTCCATACAGAATGGGATTTTTCATACTATACCATTAGTCGCCTCTACCTCTCTTGTATTTACATATACGGAACGGTCTACACCAGACGCATCCACAGAGGAACTCTATCAAGTATCCTAGACCATCTATTGGCACCCTAGCAATACTTTACTGGACTATCTACCCTTATTTGGCGCAGCCCTTCCATATCTTTTTGTACATATCACAGGTATCCCACATTGTATTTTCCCTTTGGTCTGCTAATGTGAAGTTTAAAAATGGATAGTTGGGGGTTTACATAGCTGGTCTCTCTATCAGTACTCTGTGTTTATGGGAATAACATTATTCTATTAAATCCACAAAAAAATATATATAAATGTAATTTTTGAGCATAGTCACATTTATGTTTTGCTCCTCGCTAAACAATTAAATTTCATTAAAAAATACACATTTCTTTATGTCCATAGCTATGTGTGAGTAGGTTAGAATGGAGTTTAAATAGCTATTTTTCCTAGCAGAGGTTATGTATCAAACTGTGTATTTTTATTACAATTTAATACAATATAAATTCAAAAAAATTATAATTCAGGTGCTGTATTGGCAGCTTATTACTATACATTGAAATCACTAATTCTAACCCTGTTTTTTAGGAAATCCCTCAAGTTCGACTTGCCAAGTTCCCCAGATGTATGATACAAACAATATTACTAAGCTGACCTTTATTAATATCCATCTGGGTGAAGCTATTGACAGGTCCTTTCACAGAAATTTGTACTAGGTTATTGTTCTTTGACATCTGTAGTCGCCCCACGACTGGATCCTTCTTTATGATGTACCGGAGTTTAGTGTCTTCTGAATCGATATCTATACCCATTAAATGCTGATCTGTGATTGTAGCAATGGAGCCTACAGCAAAAGAAAGGCGAAGTTTGTTATATATTCTTTTGAAAATGCTTACATACATTGCAAAAAGAAAGAATATGGACTGCACTGCATTACTGTGCATGGGGGGAAATTAAATTAAAACCCATAAATGTATCACAAGATTTTTTATTAAAGTTTACTAGCATGTGATATAGGTTTATATAACACAAAAGCAGAGAAGCAGAAATAATACTAATGGATGGTGTTCAGCTTTAGAAACAGATCTATTATTTATGCGCTGGCCCGAATGTTTTATGTTATTTACATTAAACTTTGTGGGTAATGTATAAATAATAAGGAGGAGCAAATACCTGCTGATAGCTGTAGGCCTCTGTTGATAGCTAATCTTGGGTGTTCTTTTTTCAGTGGCTCAATAGAGATCTCTACCTTTCCAGTCTTTGTGTAATGGCCATCTGAGAGAGAGAACTGGAATTCGTCTGAAGCAATGGTCACGATTTTGGGTATATACACAATCAACTCATCTAGAACATCTTGGTAGGTGAAAGAAGACCCCTGAGATAGAATCCGACCATTATCCAAGGGTTCCGAATAGAATTGCCTTCTCCGTAGGATTCCTGAGCAAACACAAGGACCGTACATTTAGAAAGGACTTTATACAGCTTTAGCAAATTGTATGTACGATTATACTGTAAATCATTTTAACCCCCTAAATTAGGATGTCTGTCATGGCAGATGCACGACCCAGTACAATTTTAGAGAATCTTTTAAAAAAAATGATTTCTGTATAAAGTGTGAATCTTTCAGAAATAAAAACTTTGATCAAATCACAGAAATCATGTGGCAAATGTACTTCTTCCATGTCTAACACATATCAAATTATAAGGACAGAACTTGCAATCCAACTGATTCACAAATAGATTTATATTATTTTAGGATGTTATTAAGCACCCTTATTTGTAATTTGCCTTACAAATTTACATTACATCTAGATATCTAATGGAATACCTTCTTTATTTTAGAAGCACTTTTTTTTAAATGTTATACTTTTAGTTCACCAAATAGTGGTCTGACTACCAAGCATGGTTTTATATGTATCCTATATACTTAAGCTATTTTTCCAGACTATTTCATAATGTAATACACTTTGTTCACTCCTTTAGATTAATGGGTGTTGATCAATAGGATCAATATCTGTATATAATAGGGAGATGAGGCACTGCCTACACCGATTTAGCTTCAATCAGGACCACATATTGAGCTAATTAAGTGATTAATAAATTATTAAATTATACTATACCATAAATGCATCATTGAGAGATATCATACCATTAACAGGTGTCTTGGTTATAATAAAAGTAAGCACATTATCTGGAGTATCAACATCCTGGACACTTAAACAAGTATTTCTGATCACCGCTCCTGCATTGTCATGAACTCGCAAAGGTGTTAAGGAGACCTGAGGAGGTTCATCATTCTTGCCCTTAATTTAAAAAAAAAAAAAATACAAATCATATACATGTATATTTACTGGGAAACCAAGAAATACACCACTGTGTATACTATTGATCTCTTGGGTACAATCTGTAAAATGGTAATAGAACATGTGTCCACAATGGAGCATCAATCAATAGTTGCCTTTGACAAACAAATATCAAATGGGTATATACAAATTTATATTACTATAGGTATGCCAACCTGTATGAGAATGGTGATGTTTTGGACCTCAGATTGACTGGTTCCATCTGTTATGAAGAAGCTAAAAAAATCCACACTGGGTTCTACACTGTCATGGACACTCTGCACATAGTAGATGTGATTCTCCACAATGTCCTGAAATGAGAATGTACTATCCGATTCCATGTGATTTTTAAGAGATATCTGTCTGCCTGTGGAAAAGATGATAAAGCAATCTGGTTACTGTATAATCATACCAACATAAATAGAATATTGCTTGTTTGAGTTAATCATAATATATAGTTATATCTTGGTTCCAATATGGTCCATATAACACTTCTAATGGGTAATAACTATTTCTGAATTTTCCCAAAGGCCTAGATTAGAAGGTCACGTAGTAACCTAGAGGTAACTTGAACATATTCATGGAATAAACTTCTCTGGGTAAAAAAACTATTTCTGCATCATTACTAGAATATGTGATCCAGCCCTTTAAATCCACAATATTTTATTCAGCCCAATGTCCTATCAATTTATTAGAAGCACGGTTTGAGGGGGATTAATATTGATAAAGCGCTGTCAATGATGAGATTTAAGTTTTTTTTTTAACAAGTCTATGGCTCACCTTGTCGGGGTTCCACATAAATAAAAAAGTAAACAATTAAATAACCATTTGGTGCAATATTCTAATTACTCCTACTCATTTGTATCAGGTATAAATAAACTCTTATTTCATGTGTGAGGTAGTAGACAACAGTTTTTAAGGTGTTTTGTCTATCATCACGGCTGGAGTTAGTCCACTTGGAGCCCACGTGCTACACTAATACACATAGACAAATGCACTTACAGACACACATCCAAAA
Source organism: Pelobates cultripes (assembly GCA_933207985.1). Lineage (NCBI taxonomy): Eukaryota > Metazoa > Chordata > Amphibia > Anura > Pelobatidae > Pelobates > Pelobates cultripes. The sequence goes on along the minus strand of OW240917.1, from coordinate 181,007,361 downwards.
CATTCTCACAGACACTGCCACATGTAAGTAAATTGTCTTTTATGGTGTCCAAGATCTCGCAGTCAAATGCCAACCCAATAGGTGACATTATAAATCCTTTAGGAGTGGACTATGAATTTCCGGGGTGTCTTTACCCATGTGAAGGGCCATTTTTTCAAAACTATTCCAGAATCTTGACATGATTAGTTGGTGAGGCTCTGCGTAATTAATCATTCTCTAGAATTAATCACGAAAGGAACAGCATGCTTTTTTATTAAACCCACACGTATCATTAATCATTAATCCTTGCCACACCTACAGACTTTTTTTTTAACTGTCCCTCCTGCCCCTATTGACCAGCCTCCAATGGTTTAGACAAGTGGACTGATATGATAATGACAATTTTATGGATGATAAATTGGCAGAATTGCTAGGAAATGTTTAGATTTTTTTTCTCAATAAACTCTACAAAATGAATGACAATGGAGATCAGAAGAAACTTCCTATATGTGGTTCTCCTGCTTTCTATTACAAAAACTAAACAGCATGCAAAGTAGTTGCTATTTTTCCTCTACAAGTGTACAGAGGACTGTGTTCCGGTTTAGATGCACTACCCTGTCAGTGTGTTGACCTCACTGAAGTGTTGTGCCCTGCTAAGCAAAGTGTACACCTATACAAGGCCAGACACCTTGAATGGGGATGGGACATAGGGGGTATGTGACTATTCATGAACATCTCCTATGGAATTTAAATATATAATTTATCTTTACGATAAGGAATGCATTCTTTGCTTAAAGATATAACAAGAAATGTAATCTTGTCATGACAGGTTTACTTGAACTGACCCCCCATCTAGCTTGATCACCCTATTGCTGATGATGTGCACTCATTCCTAGCAATTTAGTGCTGGCATTCTGAGAAATAAGCACAGTCTGGATCAATTCTCTGTCCCTGTTATAGTGCAATGTGCGTGTCTCTTTAAATGGAAGGAAGCAGAGACAATTCTCAAGCTTTCCTTACAGCACTGCTGGGCACAAGTACAAGGCACCAGCTAACCATGACAAGTTTTGAATGGGGGAGGTTATAAATATTATTATTAAAATAATTGTTTTTATTACATTTATACTATTTCACATTATGCAATAAATAAATAGGAAATACCTGGATCTCATTTATCATTTCTAGTTATTTTTTCCCTAGACTGTGAATTCTATCTACTATGATAAATGTATGTATTTTAACAATCAATACGTTGCAGCAGATTGCATTGAATTATTGAGTTGAGATTTTCTCTTGAGCGGAGAAGTTCAGAGATGTCCATTCAGTCATTACTGAATTCTTATGGATCACAACTTGCAAAAAACACATGGATTGTTTTATTCTGCAAATGTCTGTCTACCTTACAAAAAAATCAAGAACAAAAAAAGAACCCAAAAAACAAACAAACAAAATAAGCACTTTAGTGAAATGTTGGTAATTGATATTGGAACTGCACATTTTAAGACCAAATAAATGACATGGAAAAGTAGGTTAACTGGAGATGTTTCATGCTCAGCTATACTTTAGCAGTTAATTTAGCAATTGCCTTGTGTAATCATCATGTTTCATGAGTAAATGTGTGCTTCTCATGTCTTCCATTACAATGACTTAGTTCTACATATAAATTATTATTTCATTAACAGCTAATTCTAAAAATAAACAAACCCAAAAAACATTTCTCATAGCATGACTGCGTAAGGCCAAGCCAGGCGCAATGAGTATATTTGCGGCTCGCCTGCCCAGGGGCCTCTTGGGCAGTCAATTGTGTGTATTTGTGTTGTGGGTGGGCAGTGTGTTAAATTGGGGGGAGGGCAGTGTAGAGTGGTGGGAGTGGCGGCAGTGTATTCAATTAGAGTGGAGGGAGGAGGGGCAGTGTAATAGATTAAGGGGCAGTGTATTATATTGGGAGTAGGGTGCAGTGTATTAGAGTGGTGGCAGTGTATTGGATTTAGGGGCAATATATTGGATTTGTGGGCATTGTTTTAGAATGGGGGAAGGGGGCAGTGTATTAGATTTGTCTGTATGGAGGTGATGAACGCTCCCCATGGAGATGCTGATTGGCCGTGCAGCTTTTTGCCACACATGCACAATAGCCTCCCAATGTTTTCCTATAATCTCAGCCAAAGTGAAGGACACACTGATAGAACTTCAAAATCCATGTCATTTGTTTTTTACAGCTGTGCAACAGCAAACATTCACCATTTCAGCCCCATTAAACTTTTCTTAATATGTCAACGTAGTTGGACTGAAACATTGGTTATATGCGAATGCACATCTCCTTAATATAAATTTGCTCTTTTGTTTACTTTGAATCCCTACAAGCACGAGGACATCCAGTGTTAGAAAGGCAACTTTTTTATACTGCACATTTCTGAATAAACTTACGTTTCTATGAAAACTGAAGTTTTATTTTTGCGACCCACATGAACTTAAATCTTGTTTATTTGGCCCGTGTTAGCATTTGAGTTTGACATGCTTAACCTACATCATGTAAATAAATATATGTATATGTGCTACATTCAGACAATGGCAGAACTTAACATTATTTTAATGGGCTCCTTGAGAGTGTCCATAAAAAATGTGCATATTATATAGTAGTAGCCTTCTATGTTGACATTTTGTAAAATAGACCTTGGTAAATATATTAACCATATTTTTTGTGAGGAACATTTAATTTTCTTAGGTAACATTCACTCATATTTTTATATTTTACAAAGCAAGAAAACTGGAAGAAAGAAAAACAAAAACATACCATTTTTTATATTTTCTATGTATCCAAACTGTGGTTGGCTGATTATCTGGATTCTTAGATGTCTTCCGGAAGTCAATGAATCTGCGACTAAAAAGAAGCGCTGAGACAGGAGTGTCCTCCCTCCTTCTTCCACCTGAGAAATACATTTAAGGAATGATATTAACACGTTATAACTTTTTAGAGCAACAAAATTAGTTTAAGAAACACAAACTAAATTAATATAGGGTTTTTTTAAAACTGACAGCATTACTCACTAAAGTATGAATTATCGTGAATTGATTGTGAATTTGACATATTAGGCCACGATAGTCAAATTGGAAAAATTCCAGTTCAGGTCTTTAGACCAAAAATGTTAAATTCCCAACGGTATATATATAACATGCAAGATATAAAAAAATATATAAGGTCTAGAATTGTGAATTGGTGACTGCCATTGTACAGGGGCACATAAAGTACAAACAATCCAGCATTTGGACACTTACAGATATCTTTTCTTCAGACTTAATGAAGGCAAGCTGTCTGCTGGCCGGTATAATGGTTATGGTAAACATCTGATTGTCAAGGCGCTCATTGTCCGCATTGTAGACGGTGAAATGAAATATATCAGTGATGGTCTGGCTCTCATTTTCAATTGCCGAAGAATACCTAAAACAAACGTAAAGCGAACAGAGTAAAGTAAATGCATAACAGCGTCAAAGAATGGGACCAGGTATACAGGGAATTACATTAGTCATGGTATACAAGTGTTCTTCACAATTGAGGTGTCACAGAGCAGAGCAGTGAAGGGAGGAACAGCAGAGCTCTTGCTAAATCTAGAAAAAGAATCCTCACAGCAAAAATCTGCACGGTTTTATGAAGCACAGGTCATATCAAACTAACTTGATTGCATTCTACGAAGAAGTAAGAAGAAGTATAGATCAATGTGTTGCAGTGGATGTGATCTATTTGGATTTTGCCAAGGCATTTGATACAGTTCCACACAATAGATTAGTGTTCAAACTCAAGGAAATCGGTCTAGATGAAAATGCTTGTTCTTTGGTAGAACATTGGCTTAACAACAGAGTACAAAGAGTTGTCATTAATGGTAAATTTTCAAGCTGGACAGAGGTGGCAAGTGGTGTCCCTCAGGGTTCTGTTCTGGGATCCCTTCTATTTAACATGTTTATAAATGATCTTGAAAAAAGCATTGAAAGTCATGCAACAATGTGCAATGTCAATCAGCAGTGCCTAAGGCCAGTAAGGTATTGAAAAAGGGCATTCATTCTCGGGATGAGAATATCATTTTGCCTCTTTATAAATCGCTGGTAAGACCACATATTTAATATGCTGTGCAATTTTGGGCACCTGTTCTAAAGAAGGATATTATGGCACTAGAAAAAGTACAGAGGCGGGCTACAAAATTAATAAAAGGAATGGAACATATCAGCTATGAAGAAAGGTTAACAAACTTAAACCTATTTAGTTTAGAAAAACGTCGCCTGAGAGGGGATATGATAACATTATACAAATATATTCGGGGCCAATACAAACCATTGTGTCGAAATCTATTTACAAACCGGACTTTACATAGGACACGAGGTCATGCGTTTAGTCTGGAAGTAAGAAGATTTTGTCTAAGGCAAAGGAAATTTTTTTTTAACTGTAAGAACAATAAGGATGTGGAATTCTCTGCCTGAAGAAGTGGTTTTATCAGAGTCCATACAGATGTTCAAACAGCTACTAGATGCATATTTGCAAAAACAGAATATTCAAAGATATAATCTTTCAATATAGGCCAGGGGTAGTCAACCTTTTAATACCTACCGCCCACTTTTGTATGTTTGTTGATGGTAAAATCTCCTTAACGCCCACCAGGGGCACAGTGACTAATTTTATAGCGCAGGTGCAATTTAACATTTTATTTTATTTAGGATTTTCTTTTTTTTTTTTTTTCTTTTTTTTAATTACTTACATTTATCTATTTTTCCCCCTTTTTTTCTATTCTTCTATTCTCCTTTTTTATATGCGTGTCTGTGAGGTGCTGAGTGTGTGAATGGTGCTGTGTGTGTGTGTTTATGTGTGAAGGGTGTAGTGTGTGTGGGTGAGAGGTGCTGCATGTGGGTGAGAGAGGGCTTACAGCAAGGCTGACTCTGCATGGACCGGCAGGGGAGATTAAAGGATCTCCCCTGCCGGCCTTGGTCCATGGCCATCGAGGCCCACTGGGCGTTTTCTGCAGAACCCACCACCGCCCACCTGAAATCCCAAACCGCCCACTAGTGGGCGGTAGGGACCAGGTTGACTACCCATGATACAGGGTAATAACTGCTTGATCCAAGGATAAATCTGACTGCCAATCTGGGGTCAAGAAGGAATTTTTTTCCTAGCTTGTTGCAAAATTGGAAGTGCTTGAAACTGGGTTTTTTTGCCTTCATTTGGACCAACAGCAAAAAACAAATGTGAGGAAGGCTGAACTTGATGGACGCAAGTCTCTTTTCAGCTATATTAATATGTAACTTTATTGCAAGTTGCCATGGACAAGATCATACTGTATGCTGGTATGCAGAAAAGCAAGCATACTTGAGTGAAATGCGTTAGGTAAGAGCTTCTGTTGTACTTTGTTCCCAGAGAAATCATCTCTGCATTTTTTATCTTTTTTAAAGGACTTATGTAGTTTTAAAATGTTATTGGACTTTACAAGAGTATTGTTATAGCAGTATGACCAAATCCAGGAATTGAATTAGATAGGAAGCTCACCTTTCAGTAGAACTACAGCTTATTAAAGTTAAACACACTTTAGCTCTATGTCTACTGTATACATTTGATTCTCTAAGCCTAGAACTTCAGCTGTTGAACTTGGCAACAACTTGCTAAACTCAGCTGTTTCAGCTAAGCCTGCTTCATAAAGACCACGCTAACTTGATCACAACCTGTATGGATATCACTGGGTTCTCTAGTGTTCAGCTGCAATTAAAAACACACAGTTGCATTGATTCAGGGTGTGCCAAGTACTTACTTAATCTTCTGGTTATTAATATCTTCCATGGTGAAAAAAGAGAATTCAGAGAGTTCCTCCTCTTCACCTGATTCTGCCTTTATCAGAAAGCCATACATGGGTTCCGTCACCAACTGGATTCGAATTTTCAAATCAGGAGAGTTATTATCCTGTGTGAATACAATAATGTGCATAATTCTTGTTGCTGGCATTGATTCAGACAGAGATGATTATAAAATGCTAACAAGCTGCCTGCCAAAGCTTCTGCATCCTTTATTACTAAATTCCCTCAGGTTTTTTATTACCAGGCTGTCGAATAATGGCTTCCCCTGTATAGATAATCCATTCATTTTCACTTTTTTTTTTTTTTAAATTCTCCAATCCATTTGTTTTAAAAAATAAATTTAGAAGTCAAACCTTTTAGAATTAACTGCTTTTTTTTTTTTTTTAGAGTGTGTCGTAATAATTGATATAAGTGATTTTTAATGATCCTATTCCAGACGTCTAGCTCTTTTAGTAACTATGGGCTGCATACGTAGAGCTGTTGCTGTTCAACAAGTATGACATTTAATGCTGAAAATAAGACCTTCAAGGACCATTTTGTGATGACAGCAAACAATGTAATTGATCCTTAAGAGGTTAATAGATGGGCTGTCAACAATGCTATTGGTTAGAGAAAGCAACTTCCAAGAAAGTTGGTAATGCTTAACTAAACATAATATATCTCCCCTGTTGCAATTTTTCATATTTTGTCAGCAGTTAAGAATAAGTAATGTTTTTAATTGAAGCTTATTAAAAGTTATAGAGTGGCACATTGTGTTGTATGTGGCACGACATTCAAACAGAACACTGCTTAGCAGTCTTGGACCCAACCGTGGCTACGAAATTCAAGGAGATAATGCACTGTTACAACTCTTCAACAAAAAAGAAGGTGCCTCCATAGAAAACTGTTTTTGTTAGAAACCATATATATGCAGTTTACGAGACATAATGATAAAATGTGACATACCATATAAGCAAGATGGGACCTTGTTATGGTAACGGAGGTCCTTCCAGCCACTGAGATGGCCAACATAGAGCCAGGTACAAGACGTGGTCCACTGTCATTAGCTAGTGACACTACCACCTTAAGAAGGGTTGTAGTGGAGGTGATCCCATCTGTCACTACTATCTCCATTCGGTCTTCTTTTACATTTGAACCATCATGGACATAATACAGGGCATTCCTGTTGATGTCTTCATATGTAAATGTATCACCTTCAAAAACATACACGTGATTAATAACATTTATTTAAAAAAAAATACAAACCATGAATGCAGATAACACTTTTTTTTTTTTGTTTTACGGTGACCATACATCAGTTGTAAAGAGAGTGATTTTTGGTTAAGATTGGTTAAGCAGAGAAGCTTTGAACATCTTATCTTCTAGTAAATTATTCCTAGCATCTGGTAAGCATCTTGAATAATCTCATAAAAGTGTACAGGAAATTTCCAAAACTGAACAATGCATGAAGAAGACAAATTAAGGTGCAATAAAAGTACATTGCTTTTTAAAAAAAAAAAAAAAAAGCTGTTTAGAAAACATCTGTGTGCCTGGCATTTATGCACAGTTCCATTTGCAAAAAAAAAATAAAAAAATTAAAGAAGGATATAAATCATCTCAAAAATCAGTAACCCCTAAGAGATGACTCTACCGATTGCTAGCAATAATTAGACTGCCAACAACTCCCTCTCTAATTACGGAATGAATTGAATAATCATTATGTGTATTTAAATACAATGCGGAACACATCTTGTGGCTAACATAAAACTTGTAATGCCTGACTATTAATTCTTGTTTTAATAGTTATGTTAAGAATTATTTATTCTCAGCTTTAACTTTAATTAGCTTTAACAGAAGCTGTGAAATAGACACCATTTCAGTAGCTGCAAATTGGTTGTTAAGTGCGCTTACTATATGATACAAGGGGGCAGCAGTAAATCTCACAAGGATTCCTCACACCTTGTAACAACAATTTGAAAAACAAAACCAAGATGATTAACTGCACCAGGAAAAAAACAAAGACCGAAACAAAACCAGTGTAGACTACCTACCTGTAATTATACATACATATACTCTGTAGGGATCTTCAAATACAACACAATATGAAAATACAATATAGGAGTTAAGTTGATATGCTAAAACACACTCACCCTTTTCAGAGCTATTAAAAGCTCAAGAGTATGCAGCATGGACAGTATAATCCTCGTCTAAGCATATACTATAGTTAAGAAATCTACAGTAAATTAGTCAGGGCAAGACAGGTTAGTAAAATGCATGGCTTACCAAATGTTTTAGTGTCTATGAGAAGTGTAGCACAGTTGTCTTAGAATTGGCAGTAATGTGATGATAGTTTTGATGAACCTTGTGATCATTTGTGTGAAACAGATCTTTATTGATACAGCCAGTGTACGCAAAGCAGATTTCCCTTCACAGAGGAAAAGTGACATGAAAAACAAAATAATTCTGTAACATCAGGTAATAAGTAGATATTAGCTCGTAAATATTGAGCCAAACAGTGTATTCCAAACACCTTTGTAATCCGTCACTGGAGAATATTTGCATATACAGATCAGTCCATTATCCAGTAAAGCGCCTAAATTCCCTTGTTCCGACACAAGTAATCAATAATTGGGTGGAGCACATCCATCTGGAGGTACATCAAGCATTTGCGTGCAGAAAACGGTAAAGGTAGCTGGTCCGGGGGGGAGGGAAGGAGTAAAAGCGAAAGAGGATTGGGAATGGAAGTATTGGTGGGGTGAGGGGGGGAGAGAGAGTGGAGAGGGTGAGAGAGAAAACAAAAAACAAACTAACAGTAAAGTGTAGAGGGGAGTATCAGGGAAAGGAACAGTATAGACCAGTTAGGCCTTCAAGAATCTGGTAAAGTCTGCCAAAGACAGGAACTATAGCCAGTAGAACCATCAACAAATGTATCTTTCTCTGTCTCTGACAGCGGTGGTGTTCAAGTCCTCAAATTTCCTGGTGTCTTCGACTTCTTCCACCCACCGTTTCAGCAGAGGTTCCTGTATTTGCCACCAGTAGATCAGGATTACCACTTTAGCTGAGTTCAAGAGTTGTGGAATTGACACAAGTTTGTAGCTCTGCACTGTAGTAGACAGGTCATTGGATCCATTGGTGGGGGTTCCTCCGATAATCTCCCAACTACCTGACTGACCGCTTCCCATAATGGTTTGAGCAATCGGCACGTCCACCATACGTGGAGGAACATACCTTGATCCTCCCCACAGCGCCAGCAGAGGTCTGGTACATTCGTGTCACGCCCATGCAGTGCGGTTATTACCCAATTTAATGCTACTCATTTTATCCACCCCTCAGGGTTGAACAGATTCTATTGATGGAGAGCAAAAAAAATGGGTTGCAGGAGTATTCTGAGAACGGACAGCAACTGAAATAGCCTACCCTTCGGTGGGTGTCCGCTCAGAACTCAAGCTGGTTTTTGCTCATCTTGTGCCATTACAGAGAGAACATCTCTGAAACATATCAGACTGGTCCCACCCAAACGGGCAGTCCAGATCCAAAATGCCAGCAAGTTCCCTCTGCACGAGAGACACAGCAACCCCAGACGATCGTTTCAGCCTTGTTAGGCATCATCAGTGAGGCATAGCTGTGAGCAAGGGGTCCACGTCTGGATTACCCTTTAAACTTGCGGAGAGCCAAAAAAAATGGGTCGCAAGAGTATTCTGAGAACGGACAGCGGTGGGTCCCCGCTCAGAACTCAAGCTGGTTTTTGCTCATCTTGTGCCATTACAGAGAGAGCATCTCTGAAACATATCAGACTGGTCCCACCCATACAGGCAGTCCAGATCCAAATTGCCAGCAATTTCCCTCTGCACGAGAGACACAGCAACCCCACACAATCGCTTCTGCCTTATTTGGCATCATCAGTGAGGCATAGCTGATATCTCCCTAGGCACTGTGAGCAAGGGGTCCAGGTCTGGATTACCCTTTAAACTTGTGAAGAGCAAAAAAATTGGGTCGCAAGAGTATTCTGAGAGAGCCAGCCCGTATTTTGGATCTGTTCTGCCCTTTTGGGTGTAATCAGCCTGAGATGCATGGTCTGGTTCTCTTTGTAATGGCACAAGATGAGCTAAAACCAGCTTGAGAACTGAGCGGGGATCCACCGAAGGGCAGGCTAATTGAGGTGTTGTCCGTACTCAGCACTCTCTTGCGACTTTTTTGCTCTCCTTAAGATTCTATTGATGATGCATGAGCCCATTGAGCTATCTCACTATAATGAAAAAAGTAATAGAAATAAATACACATGGCATCACACTGTAACAGCAGTCCTTAGTGTATGCTACGGTAGTTTCAATATCATATGTACAAAATAGTATCAAATGAGCTACCCTCAGCTACTGTTCAGGGGAGAGACCACCTAAGAAGATCACTGGTAAGTGACGCCTTTCTCAACCTGATGTTGAGAAAGATGTTCAGAAAGCACCAGGTGGAGTGTTTGGATTTACTAATGTGTGCGGACTGCTGTGTTTTTTTCTGGTTATATTTTTGAATATTTGGGAAGAGCCCAGCACCGAGGAGTTAATTCTTAATCCTATTAGTCCTGATTCAGCCTCTCAGTCAAATTTATTATTTTTAGAGTTGTGGCAAACCTTTTTTGAGTGAGGGATCCCACCTCACCAAATTTATGTTTCTGTTTACCATCAGGATAATGGAAGTCTGTATACTTAATAAGACAAGACGTGTCAAAAGCAAAAACCATGTTAGCCCTAGCCTTTCAGCTCTAAATAGATTAATTTTCCAACCATTTTCATTTTTCCATCCAAACCTACCTGCATTCATAGGGCTCTGTATGCCAGAGTCAGACTTCATCAAAAGCCCATGTCGAGGTTGTTCTACCAGTTCATAAAACAGATCTTCTGGTGCAGTGTCTGCATCCGTCACTGTCAGCTGTACACCTGAAGCAAATGTCATACAAAAGTAAATATACCACTTAAAAAAAGACTGATAAATGATAACTTGAATGTATTGATAACCTATGCTATGCATGTATGGTTAGATCGGTTTGTGTGTGAAGCCTTATTAATATATGTAAACACATTCCATAGTTACATAGCTGAAAAGAGACATGCATCCATCAAGTTCAGCCTTTCGCATATATATGTTTGCTTTTGATCCAAAAGAAGACAAAAAATCCAGCCTGAAGCGCTTCCAATTATGCAGCAAACTAGGAACAAATTCCTTCTTGACCCCAGAATGGCAGTCAGATGTCTCCTTGGATCAGGAAGCTATTACCCCACTAATTAAACATTATATCCCTGTGTATTTTGTTTTTGCAAATATTTATCCCATTGCTGTTGAAACATCTGTATGGACTCTGATAAAACCAACTGTTAAGGCAGATACTTTCACATACTTATTGTCTTACAGTTAAAAAAACATTTTCTTTGCCTTAGATGAAATCTCCTTTCTTCCAGCCTAAATGTGTGACCTCGTGTCCTATGTAAAGTTCGGTTTATGACTAGATTTCCAGATAGTGGTTTGTACTGGCCCCGAATATATTTGTATAATGTTATCATTTCTCTTCTGAGGCGCCGTTTTTTCAAACTAAAGAGATTTAAATTTTTTAACCTTTCTTCATAACTAAAATGCTTCATTCCTTTTATCAATGTTGTAGCCTGTCTCTGCAGAACAGATGCCCACAAATGAACAGCATATTCAAGGTGTGGTCTTACCAGCAATTTATAAAGAGGCAAAATTATATTTTCATCCCGAGAAATAATGCCCCTATTTATACATGACAATACCTTACTGCCGATTGACATTGCATACTGCTGCCTAATTTGTTGTCTATGACAATTCACAAATCCACATTAACATCCTTACAAGAATTGCAGAAAGATTAGCAAAGAATCCCCTCATCCTACCCAACTAGAATCCACGTTTCACGATCATTACTACATGTATTTAATGACCGTTTTTGTTAATGACAGTTAACACAGTAACTGTATATATATACTGTGTAACTGTATATATATACTGTGTTTGCATAAAGTTTTTTTGATGTATGTACACTTTCCAGAGCTATACAATCTAGCTGTGGTTTAACTTTAGAGCACTTGTGGGTCCGTAGAGGCAACCCCTCACTTTTGGCAAGATATATATTTAATTATTCTCTGGATGTAGCTCAGGAGACAGAAAGTATCCATAGTATAATATTGCTTTGAGAAATTGCTTGTATTAAAATTATAATATTATGGGGGGCGGAGCCTGACAGCGGAGGCAAGCAGACGCAAGACTCAGGAGCTCCGAGGAAAAAACTGAGAAAATAAACTTAAAAACGGCTGATACGACCCCCAATAACCACTGACTAAAAGCGGGAACTCCTTAAGCCCTAATGGGACGCAAACACAAGAAACTGTTGCCGGACAAACAAGCCCCAGGACTCACAATAGGGGATATGTGGCGACAAGCATGCGGCCCGAGCGGATCCAATATGGCGGCGCTCCACGGAGGCTGCTCGGATTTCTCCGACGACTGCTCAGAGGGAGCTGAAGATGAATGCCTCCTAGCCCCAGACCCAATGCAAAACCCAACAAACTTAGGAAGGACACAAACGCCGAACTGGTAACAACCGGGGTGTTAAAGACCCTGCTAGCAGACCTACAAAAGAACATCCTCGCGGATGTCACCGCACTAACGGGAGAGCTGAAGGGCCTGACAGGCCGCATTACTGTACTAGAGGAATCATCCCAAGAACAGCAGCACACTATCGCCTCACTGCAAAGCGACATACGGGACCTGCGCAACCAAACTATGCTGTATGAATGGCGCTTCGCAGCCCAAGAAGACGCAAGACGGAGACTTAACATAAAGGTCAGGGGAATCCCAGATGGGTTGCAGGAGGCTGACCTACCGCACACGATCAAACGCCTGCTTGCCACCATACTACCCACAGACCAAGCCAGGGCCGCCATGCCCATGGATCTCTTCCGCATTCCAAAGCCCGCTGGGGCCCCAGACGTGGCCACAAGGGACACTATACTTACATTTAAAAACACGACTGACAAATCGACGGTCCTCACAGCCATCCGGGGTAAAGCCCCCATACAATTTGAAAACGCCAAACTAACCTTTTACGCCGACCTGTCCAGTGGCACTCTGGCATGGCGCAGGTCACTGCGGTCTCTCACCTCCACACTCCAGCACAACAACATACCGTATCGCTGGCGGTCCTCACACTTGCTCCGGGTACAACAGGGCGAAACAACACACCAAATTTACAGCATGCAAGACGCAGAGGCCCTTCTGCACACCCTAGATCTATCACTGGATTCACCCCCACAAGCGGGACCTTGTGCCCCCGCCACCCCGACCCACAGCTGGGACCCAGCAAACAGTGCCCCATTCAGACCGCGGAGCACCACGCCGGTCACCTACGCCTCAGTGACCACATAAATCTTCAGCATCCACCTACTTTCAGCCTCCCACCCCTGGGCATCAGCTGATCTGCTCAATGCCTGGACTGCACCCACGCACTACAGACACACAGAGCGGCGCAGTCCAAGTGGAAAAGTCTCCCTGGGAGGCCTGACGAAGACCGAAGCAAAATCACACTTCCTGTAGGCATCTGAAGAATGGATACTGAACTTTGCAGAACTTTTTTTTTTTTACTACATAGATCATCTACCGGTTGCCATACAACGCTGGGCTGCTTGCATTTCGGTTGACTCTGGCAGTTATGTACCTGCAGCCTACAAGCTCTTGGCATCGGCTACCCAGCTCTCAAGGACGCTCAGAACACGCATACAATGCTTGCGTTACCCATATGTTGAAACGACTAGCAACCCAGTGGTTATTATTGTTCTTGTTTTTTGTTACTTTTTCTGGGTTCTACGGCGAGTACCTCAATTTCACCATTGAGCCATGCTATAATTTATGTTTATACACGCTAGGGTTTAGGGCGACTTGTGGACAGCTTTTCAGCCCATGCCCAGTGCAAGCTCCTCTGAGGAATCAGAGTAGGAGTCTAAGTTGTCAGCCATCTGGGGCCCAAACGCACAATGTGCCTGGCAGAGCATTTCCCCGATATTCATGCCCAGTCTGGGCTTGTCGGGTCTCGGCTTTTTGTTTTCCGACCCATTGTTATCCAGGGCCATCGCTGTGGTAAGTTGAGATTGTGAATTGTGATATATAGATCGATATAGTGCTGTAGTGCACGGAGCCGCTTACATGTGCGTCCATCTGCTCTCAGTGCTTAGCTCCACCCCCTAAAAGTTATATTTTAATCGGTGAATATTTATCCCACATAATAATGAGTATAATATTCTATTGTATATACATGCAATTTCTTAAAACAATATTATACTATAGATACTTTCTACAGCTACATCCAGAGGATAATTGAAAAAGTCTTCAATATATCTTGAAGAAAAGGGGTAGTCATCTCTACAGAGTCACACAAGCCCTCTAAACCAGAGCAAGGTTGCATAGCTCTGGAAAGTATATATACAAGAAAATTAATCTGCACATTTAGATTAAAATTTAAATAAAACATTACTAATGCAAACTTGGAAGAGATATAAGGATTTCGGTTTGTCTACACCTCTTTCCTGAAATAGAGAGATTCCATTTGTCACCATGGCCCCAGAGGATTTACATTACGATGTGCCAGAAATTCATATCTATCTTGTGAGTGTAATCTGAATTAAAAATTTTTACATTGTCTATACTGGTGCACTATGTATGTGTCTCTCTTTCCATCTCCTTTCAAGGGATAAAAGAGAAGAGGAGACAGTTCTTTTCATCTTTAAAGATACTTTATACGCCTTTTTTTTTTTTATGGCACAAATGAGAAAAATCTTTTTTGAGACCTGAGCGGGGACTAACCGAAGGGCAAGCTACTGAATTTCTCGAAGCTTTTTGTAATAATCCAATACAATTTCTAATATTCTCTATTTTGTTGCAATGCATGTGCTTCAGCTCTACCTAAGCTAAAAGGGTAATCCTAATGTGGACCACATGCTCAGTTGCTGAGTTTTTCCTAAGCATTTGCCTGTTCTCAGAGTTCTCTTATTCTTTGTTGTTGAAATGCATTTACTTGGGCTCTCCCTTCCTCCAATCAGTGCCTGTCTTTGAGGCCAATACGCGGACACAGACATGGACCGGTGTATGATGTGACGTAATAGTGAACTAAAAATGAACTCACAGAAGAGGTTATGTGAAATAAATCTTTTACAGGAGATATACAAATGGATGTTCTTTTTTGCTTGAAATCAGGAATTAGTTAAATCACATCACAGTTCAAGGATTGTAAAAAGTAGTGGACCTCAGAGGGTTACAAATATTGATATAAAATTCTGAAAGGGAAGGTGAAGAGTGTGACTGAAGCAGAGGAGATAAATGAGAGAGGTAATGAAAAGAGATATAAAAAAGCAACTGTAAAGAGAAGAGACATAAAGAAAGTCTGAGTGGAAGGAGACAAGATAAACATAAAGGCCTGGGAGGTAAGCGATAAAAGAAATCAAGACTGCTGTTACAGAAAGAAAAGTAAAGGCTACCAGGAGAAGACTTAAAAATAAAGAAGGCTGGATAAGAGAATAGAAAAAGTGAAGGCTATTTGGAAAGGGAATGAAAAGAAAAGCTGTGCTTATTACTTTATATGGAAAGAGAAAGACTCAGATAAGTGTAAGAAAGAGATATTACATGTAAAGGGGTAGGGGTAAGGCCCAGGAAGGAGAGATAACAAAAAAAAATACTTTGTGAGGATGAAACAATTGGGATGAAAATAACTCCTCAAAATGAATATAAATGCATTGTAAAACCTGTATGTGATTAATAGCTTCTGATCAAAATAATTTGCTGTATTTTTCATGCAAACATATATAAATATTACGTAAATTCTGTGTCTTAATTGACCACCATAGGCACCCAGACCACTTCATCTCAATTTCTCATCTCAAGTTCACAGAGTGTGAGTGCAGTGCCCCTTTTATTTTAACCCTGCAATAAAAAACATTGACATTTCCTGACAGGCATTTTCAATGCAACAGTTGAGTTCGACTTCAGATGTGATGTTTGACGTTTATGGTGACATTGAACATCATCAAATGCTGCTCATAGGTGAGTGTCGGATTCAATGCTTCCCTATGAACAAGTGCTGCACTCACGGCACATGTCCTTCTTGTCCCCAATGCCTCTCTATGAGATGTATTATTGCATTGAATAAGAAGGCAATTAAGTGTCGCCTGACAAATGAAGGACAGCAGCACTGAGTGAGTCCGGGCACGGGGAAAAAGTTAAGATGCTTTTTTCCCTATTTTTCATTGCAGTTGAGTGGGCTAAATCTAAATAGGGACTAGAACACTATAGCGTTCTGAAAGAACCAAGCATGGGCTTTGAAGTCTGATAGTCTAAATATGTGACCTAGATTCTCTTAGCAAAAGAAAAAACAACAATTCCCATTTACTTCAATAGAGGAATTGCTATCCAGTAAGAAGAGTAACCCTTACTCTGCTATAGAATTAAAGTGCCAGATTAAAAATAGTTTGCTAGGGCTCAGGTCCTTGACCTGTTGTGGTTCTATTTTGATTTCCAATAGTGCATTATTATCCTCTCATTGTATTTATGGTTTTGATCTTGGCATTTACTGACTTTTCTTCTTTCTATACTACTTGACTCAGCTATTGTACCTCTCTATTCCTTATTTCTGCACTCCCTGAATTCTGACTTGTCCCTGACTAGTCAATGTCTTTTTACACGTCAAGCTCGACCACTCTAAGGTCCGGTATATGATTATATTTGGTTTATATTTTACACTCTGCATGTTGGGTCTCCCAGTATTCCTGACAGGAACCTATAGTAAAAAGTGATGTAAAAAATAATGATGGAATCCATGCATTATATGTTTGCATGGAACATTACTATGCTGGTTTAAACTTTCACATGTTCAATTTTATTATACTACAATATAATTGTATCACCGTGGATAGGTAAAATGTTTTTTTTTGTAATAGTAGTTATACATTGCATTACATCACACTGATGTTACATACCCCTATATCCTTTTGCTCACTTACGCTGGTGAACCAACTTTGACAATTAATATTTTGTAGTTATTTAAAATGGGTTTAAACAGCTGAAGGATTAAAGGAGCACTATAGGCACCCAGACCACTCCAAATTAATAAAGTGGTCTGGGTGCCAGGTCCCTCTAGTGTTAACCCTGCAGCTGTAAACATAGCAGTTTTAGAGAAACTGCTATGTTTCACTGAAGGTTAATCCAGCCTCCAGTGGCTGTCTCACTGACAGCCACTAGAGGTGCTTTTGCGCTTCTCACTGTGAAAATCACAGTGAGAAGATGCTGGATGTCCATAGGAAAGCATTGAGAAATGCTTTCCTATAGACTGTTTGAATGCGCACGCGGCTCTGACCGCGCATACGCATTCGACGCTGAAGTCGGCTGAGGGAGGAGAGTTCCCCAGCGCCGAGAGAGCCCGGCACTCCCAGCGGGAGTGGGACCTTGAGGGTGGGGGGGACCTAAAGACCCTGGCACTATAGTGCTCCTTTAAGTTAAATATGGCTCTTTGAGAACTGTGTATTAATTTGTATGAGGATGTCAGACTTATTAGAGGCTCCTGTCTTCTACTCCTTTTATCGTTATA
>OW240917.1:180894942-180984942 GCA_933207985.1 Pelobates cultripes | reverse complement strand
CAAATTATTCTAAGTTGGCTGTCAAAAACATCATGAGGGGTATCTGGATCATCTCAAGTCTGTAATCTTTTACCCTCACTAAGTAATTGTGGACAGCATTCTATGGACTAGCTTTAAATTGTCATATTTTCTCTAAAAAATTCCTATCAAAAGTCAGTGGAATGTCAAGATTTAATGGTTAGACACTACCTATTTTTACAACTTGTAAAGATATAATTGATTCATAGTGCAATTCCCCCCCCCCCCAAAAAAAAGAATATTCCTCACCTGTGAAGGAATAGTCCACAATGTCACTCAGACGTGGGGATGCTCTTGGGGGACGATACGCAATATTCCCTTGGTTAATATCTGCCTGAGTGAAGTGCCTTACAAAGGTCAGAGGCTTTTCCTTGTGTTCCAGGGTACCTGGAAACAAACAGAGCGATGACTCACTTACAGATGGGAGTAATAATATAGATGTTAAAAAGTAAATGCACAAAGGTAGCTGCTTAGTGACTTTAAAAAAAGAATTCTCATAAACTGAATTATAAAGAACACAAATACCAAAATTACTATTAAATATTTATTAAACATAAAGACTTCACAATCAGTAAAATTCAGGACCAATCTAAATATATACATATGGAACAATAAAACATTGTGTGCATGAACAACTACAGTCCATCAAGTATATTAGAGAACATGTCCCTGTATATCAACCTTTAACTCAAAACATCATATCAGGGGTTCCCAACCCAGTCCTCAAGTACCCCTAACAGTCCAGGATTTAGAGATTACCCTGTTATGTCTAAAGTTTTTTTTTTCTTCTTCTTAAATCACCTTAGACACAACAGAGAAATCCCTAAATTCTGGACTGTCTGGTGGTACTTGAGGATTGCGTTGGGGACCACTGTCATATATTAAACCTAGGGCTCTAAGAGAGCAAAAATTAAGTTTCTCCATAGTTATGTTCCCTTCGATGAATACTACCAAAACTATCTGCCAATATAGTGACTGAATGGCTGGGGCTTGTGTGAGGAATACCCAGGCTCCCAAGATCTTGATTCATAAATACACTGAATAATTTATTGGAAATCCATCCGGTGCTTAATTTTTTCATTTGACTATATCAGTGTTGGGCAGCCCCTTGATTAAAAAGATACAAAGATAAATGATTATTATATTTTTTTGGCAGAGTGCCAGGCTGATCACTTGTTTATATGTCATATTTATATACCTGTGTGTGTATATGTATATATATATATATATATATATATATATATATATATATATATATATCATACAAAATACACAATCCAGCCCACCGTTTATTCATTAAACAATGATTTCAAATCTCACAGATTGTAATTGTTATTTAAAAACACCTCACCTAGGGAAAAAATAATGGTGGTTTAGTTACATTATATGATCTTATATTGCATAAGCCTGCCACAACATCAATGTACCCTATTCTTGGCAGGTCCTACTCTAGCAGCCTAATGCCTGCCCTTATGAGATCAATCCACTTACTTGGAAACTACTTCCTCCTTGGACTCTTTGCAGGTCAATGTTAAATCCTGGATTGAGGCACCTGTGATGTGTGTGTATATATATATATATATATATATATAGGTATATATATATATATATATATATATATATATATACACACACATCACAGGTGCCTCAATCCAGGATTTAACATTGATATATATATATATACACACAGGTGTAATCAAAGTTGTTCAACCCCCATTTAAAATCAGGTTTATTGTCAGGATTTACAGACTGTGGCGAAAGTAACCTCGCCACTGGTTCTTGGAGGGGCCTGCTTGCCAGCCTCTTGCCCCAGGACTATGGCCCATGTATTAGACTTTGTTCATGCCTTTTCCCCTCTATGGTTTGGTATATGGGGCTTACCGAACAGATTAGACTAATGCTGTTCGTATACCGAATGAACTGTCAAACGGACCGACCACCCAGAACAGTCGTGTGCTGCTTATTACCCTTATTGACCTCGCTAACCGCAACATTCGACGTGGTTTGCTGGGTGGCCATCGTTCGTATGTGCGAACACATGGTGTCGGCCATCTTTAGCTGCGAACACATACAGTGATGTTTGGTCGTCAAGTGCATGAAACTATAATCGGACACTTGACAGCGTGAACACCGCTGTGACTTCCATCTCTTCGTCCGTTCGACTGGAAACACAGTCCCGAACAAGAGACACAGACTAAGTATACTTAAGAACTGGTTGCATTTGTATTTCTGTTATATTATGAACTACCGAACTAGACCAACCGCAAGCCCTGATTCTCTGGATCTGTTTTGGGCATGGGACCATGCATGCGGTCGGTCAAACTAAGACTTCCATGGAAATCCTGAACCCCTGAACTGATCTGGGGGATTTTTAGATATGTTGGTCTCCATTGGGGTTTCCATGTGTTTTGGGGGTATTTTTAATATCTTATAAAAATATGTTGTTTTTGTCTGGAGATAATTGAGTTAATACAGTGCTTGACTCAATTATCTCCCAGGTACAGAGGAGGGATTAACCTATTATGTATGGGAGTGTCCTGGATCTGAGAGCCAATGTGATTATGTATTTGTTTCTACTGTGGTTTACTCTTAGGTCCAGGAGAGAGTGCCCCTTGCATGGGGATCTGCACATAAGGCCAGTTGTGGCTACCATTAAACAGTTCCTCTTCATCCTCAACATAAAGCCTCGTCTCATGTGTGGAGGGGACAGCTATATTCGCTCTGGGGATTGCTATATCACTATACTCCCCTGGGATTATAATCACTTGCTTTTTAAAGAGAATACTGCTACACTCTCTTGGAGAAGAGGTATACCCACTGGAAGCTGGATCCTGGTGTGGGTCCAGGGTCCTGGTCTTGGGAGGACAGCGAGACCCCAACCAAGCTGTAACGCTGGAAGTGGGGACTACAGTGCTGATAATGTCTGGTGCGGTGCTTGTGGAACTCGGTAAGCACTAGGAGCATCGATTGGCGGAGGCCCCCACCGGGCCCCTTTTTGCCTCCCTAAATATAGTAAAATCTTACTTGTATTCAAGTCTGAAGGTGCTGGCTCTGCCTGTGAACTACCCCTGTCTGCTGACATCAGAAGTGGTGGTCTGAGCCAATCACAATGCTTCCCCATAGGATTGGCTGAGACTGTCAAGGAGGCAGATCAGAGGCTGTCAACCACAGCCCTAGCCAATCAGCATCTTCTCATAGAGATGAATTAAATCAATGCATCTCTATAAGGAAAGTTCAGTGTCTGCTTGCAGAGGGAGGAGACACTGAATGGCAGTGCTTCTTACTCTGCAGCACTGCCCAAGAAGGCAGCTTTAGCAGTCATCTAAGGAGGGGCCAGTGGAGTTATCACTAGGCTGTAATGTAAACACTGTATTTTCTCTGAAAAGACAGTGTTTACAGCAAAAGGCCTGAAAGGAATGATTCTACTCACCAGAACAAATGCAATAAGCTGTAGTTGTTCTGGTGACAATAGTGTCCCTTTGAAATACAAAAACAGGCAAGGGGTTTGTTGAGTGTTATGTTTGACTGTAGGATAGAAATAAGTCAAAATAATGTTCTACAAAGTTAAGAGAAGAGATAATCGCCCTTCACAAACAAGGAACAGGATACAAAAAGATAGTGAAGGCACTTGGTGTTCCCAGAGACACCACTGGAAGCATAATTCGCAAGTTCAACGTTGAAGGAACAGTGGTTACACTTTGTGGATGGGGCAGAAAAAGAACGCTATCAAATGATCTCAAGCATCCCTCACATTCCACCAAGGCTTGGTTGCAGGAGAAGTCTTGGAAAATTCTACAGTGGCCATCACAGCCTTCTGAGCAATGGGCTAAGATTCTTCAGGAACACTGTCAGAAGCTGGTGTCTGGCTATGCATCTCGTTTGCAGCAGGTAGTAACTGCAAATGGGTGCTCTACTAACTCCTAAAATGCTTACCATGAAGGGGTTGAATCATTTGAATCATTTTGAGATTGGAGAAGTCATTATAAGTTACATTTTCAGTTGCCACTTGAAGCATTGGAAACCACTTAAAGCATTTTTTGTGTTGAGCTATTTCAATTGCAAACAGCTGAAAATCTTTACAGTTTGACAATAAATCTGATTTTCAGGCTGCATAATTTTGCTTACAACTGTAGCTATACACACTATATATATATGAAATATAGGATGCAGACAGTTTTTTTTACCTTAAATTGAATGCCTAATATGAATTCAAATTATGATAGTAAGCCTCTATAGAGTCTATAGACTGAAGATTTAAAAAAAAAAAACACACCATTGAATAAGGCATAAGAAAACTAAGACCTAGTATCTGCAGCTGCAGCAAGGCCATCCCTCCTTCGCTGGCACAAATGAGAATGTGACCAATGACAGGTTTTTCATTGATAAGTCTTGCAGACCAACTACCAGCCAGAGCTGTATTACAGTTCATGGAGACATCTTTGCAATGTAAACTTACATTCATTGTATATTAACCTTGGAATCATAGTAGGGAAGACAAGCATGTTGCTCTTACAGTGACATTTCTGATATCCAAAGACAATCTATTAACCACTGTTTGCCAATGATTTTTGACAAATATTTACTATAGGTTTCCAAGAATCAAAGCTAAGCAAATGTAGCACAGTAAAATACAACCAATGTAAGGTGAAACCTTTTTTCACATGGTTGTCTTCAATAATGAATATGTTTGAAAATTACTTTTTCTATGACTTAACGTCTAACTGCAACAACAAATATGAAAAATGATTGAGATTTTATGCAGCACAGTGTCTAAACCATTCCAGTTTTCCAGTATTGTTTTTTTTGTTAATATACACCACATGTAACTTGTTTCACACAGAGTTTTCAAACAAAACAAATCAATCAATTTAAAATCCAATTTTGCTTTAGTTATTGCGCACTCTAAAGCAGTAATGTGTAAACTGAATTTAATTTTGCAGCTGTCAACGGCTTAGCCAATGAACTCCCACCTGAGAATTACCTCCTCAACTACTGTTTTTGTATAAGATTAATAAACATGTAGCCGTGCATGTATATTGATGCAGTCAAGGCATATGCCAAATTAGCTCTTCACATTGAGATTATTATAATAATAATACAAAATAAAAATAAAAAAGAATTACACACGGGAAAATGCAGGGCTGCACTGGTTTTTGGTTTTGAGGTATGGTAACATTAAATAACATATATGGAATAATCCATAAACAGATTAAAGGAGGAACACTCCAAACACCGTAACCACTACAGCCTGCAGCATAGCTTAGGCAGTGAATAGGGAATCAAGAGTGTGTATGTCAGGAATGTAGTGTGTGTGTGTGTAGAAGATTTAGTGTGTGTATAGGATCCAGAGTGTCTGTACAGGATCTAGTGTATGTGTTCATAGGAGATCCAGAGTAAGATCCCAGTAAGATGGCATTTTGACAACCTTTCTGGGGTCACCCAGGCATCTGCACCACATCCACCATATCCAGTCATCTCCACCAGGTATAGAAGAGGGCTGGCCTGGGCATTTTTTTATTACAGCAACCCAGTGAGGAAGTGTGGGGCCAGAGAGAGGGTCTTTTGGCATCACCAATGACAAGCACAGTCCATTTGAAAATAAGCATGTTGGTTAAATGCTCTTCCAGGGCAAATCATGCACAGAACCCAGATGAACAGCTCTTGCATGAGAAAAGGCGTTGTGTTTATTCTGCAGAGCACATGCAAATTTAATGACACAGTTGTGCTGTTCTTGCTTGTAACTGGTCTCTGGTGTCTCCAAACCAGTGACAAACCAGAAGACAAAAGTGCTCGGAAAGCATATTGTGCATGGGTTTGGAGGCTGCTAGTGGGATTGTGTGTGTGTAGAGTGAGCTAATTGCGGTATGGTGTTTTGTGTAAAAAGGTTGGTTTCAGTCATGTTGTGTTTGTTGTGTAAAGTTGTAGCTAAGGGCTGTAGAGAATGAGTGTGTGTGTGTATAGGGGGCATAGTGTGTAAAGGGGTGTAGGTAGTGTGTATAGGTGAAATAGTGTGTGCAGGGGCTGTAAAAAGTGTGTATTTAGGGAATATAGTGTGTGTTTGCGTACAGGGGATCTAGTGTGTGAATAGGGAAGAGTGTGTATGTCAGGAATGTAGTGTGTGAGTGTGTGTGTGTAGAAGATTTAGTGTGTGTAAAAGATCCAGAGTGTCTGTACAGGATCTAGTGTATGTGTTCATAGGAGATCCAGAGTGTGTATGTCAGGAAAGTAGTTTGTGTATAGGATCCAGAGTGTGTGTAGAGGATCTAGTGTGTGTGTAGGGGATTCAGAGTGTGTATGTCAGGAATGTAAGGTGTGTACATGATCTAGTATGTTCGTAAAGGATCCAGTGTGTGTTTAGGGTATCTAATGTGTGTTTGTGCAGAGGATCCAGAGTGTGTGTAGGAGATCTAGTGAGTGTGTGTAGAGAACCCAGAGTGTATGTAGAGGGATCCAGAGTGTGTATTATGGATGTAGTGTGTGTGTGTGTGTGTGTGTGTGTGTGTGTGTCTGAAATGTAGCGTGTGGAGTGTTTGTATAACAATTGTAATGTCTGTAAGGGATCTAGCAAGTGGTGCAGTGTGTGTTTGAGGAGTTCAATGTGTGTGCTGGGTGCAATTTGTCTGTGAGGGGCGCAGTGTGTGTATGAGGGGTGCAATCTGTGTGTCACAGGTGCAGTGTGTGGATGTGTGAAGAGAGCAATATGTATGTGTGTGAGGGGTGCAGTGTGTGTGAGGGGTGCAGTTTGTAGATGTATGTGTGTAAGGGCTACAATTTGTGTGCAAGGTGTGCAGTGTGTGTGTTGGGAGGTATTGTGTGTGGGGGGGATGTGAGGGTGGAAGCAATGTATATGTATATATCTTTCACGTCTCCCGGCTCTTTCACATAAAGCAGCCATGCCAACGGAAATGTGTTGTACTTACCCAGGTCGCGGCAGATAGCTGCCTGATCCCCTCTAGCTCCGGTCCCCAGCAAGTGTGGTATCCAGCCACTGCGGTTCCTGTTTAAATAGGAAACTTACCTGCGCCCACAACAAAGATGGTGCCAACGTGCGTGTGACATCATGTCATAGACGCGCATGCACGGTTTGGGGAGAGGCCAGGTACAACCTCAAGAGGGTTATTTAAACCCAAAATAGTTTGTCAGTGCTGTGTCGTGGTTTCCACTGGTTGGTTGTCAGAGAGTGCGTTCTTGTTCTAGTTCTTTTTGGTATTTGACTTTGGCTTGTATTTTACCTTCCCCTTATTCTGATATCCTTGAACTTTGGCTTGCTTCCTCGTTGTATCTCTTTCTGTGTCCCTGACCTCAGCTAGTATTTTGACCATTCTATATTACGTTAAGTTCTGCCATTCTAAGGCCTGGTATATGTTGCCCTTGTTCACTGTGTGTTACATAGTTCTGCGTGTTGGGTCATATAGTAATCGTGACAATATAAAAAAAAAAGAAAAAGTATAAAGGCTCTCGCTACAATTACTGATACATACATGTCATAATACTGCCTGAGATTAGTTAAAAAGGTGGACGGTACCCCTGGGAAGTCTTACATCCACTAATCTCCAGCAGAAATGCAATATGTATGTCCTTGTCTTGTCCTTGCATGGAGGTAATCTGTGCAATATTACCCATTTATTACAGAAGATTATTCCATGAATGACATTATTATCCATGCTGTATGGCAATGTAACATTTTAACTGTTCACTGAAATTATATATATGTTTTATTGATCCGCACACAGACACATATACTTCTGTAAGGAATATATACTTCACAAGCCAAACAATATATAAAGTTTGCCCAGACGAAGGAACTCTGAAAAACTGGGTTTCCACAATTTTCACAAGTCACCCAGGATGGCATGTACAATGTGCAAATAGACACAGACAGAGGTATGTGATATTTAAACCAAAATTGGCATAGATTCACTTTATGGTGATCTGCTGTTTCACCACACAAAATCTTTCCAAATCCTGACAGAATCTATGTTTCTTGGAATTAATAGTTGGGTTGGATCGCACAGGTTTCCTTTGTGCTCATTCTCATGAGCATTCGGTCTACTTTCTAAGCAGCAGTGTTATATAGAACAGGTAGTCAAGAGTCATAGGTTAAATGCTTTCCCCAAACAACTGATCTTCAGTAAAGTGATATATTGTCTATGATCATACAAAAAAAACCTATACATGTAATAAATACCGGACTTTATCATTGTATACTGTTGTATTCTCTATTCCTTACTTGTGAATTCCAAAAATCTTTTATTAGAAAAAACAAAAAAACAAAAAAAAACACAAACAAATTTGCAATGGAATGTTTATGTCACCTGGCAGGAAACCTACATATTTAAGGACAAATTTACATATATCTTAGATGTTATAAAAATCCTTTTCACATGCCTACACTTGTATTTTAGTTCAAAAAGAGTTTCATTCAAAGCAAATCGACCAAATTCATTTCCCTCACCTTCGTGAACCTGTAAGGGCACAGTTACATTGTAGACTATTTTTTCACTGGGGCTCTCGGCATCAACAAAGGAAAGATAATGGGATCCAATCACTGTCAGATGGTCTTCGAGGGCCTACAAGAGAAGTGAACAAAGTAGGCAGGAAGCTTGTTTCATGTAATTTGCATCTGCCGCTGAAGCATAACCTATGGTTATTACAGGTTGGATTTTACTTTGGGGAATCAGTTCAAACATGCACTATGTGAAAGCAAAATAATAATTTAGTTATTTCCGCATAGGAAATCAAGAAATTAAAATGTACACTTTTTTCTTAGAACCTTTATTACTATTTTGCTTGCAGATCATCAGCTAAATGTACTTTATTACCATCACCGGTGGTTTAATATTTGTGGAACCCTGCTGCTAATCACCATACTATATCAAGCACAAAAAGATCCGAGCAAAGGTCAAGCACAAAAAGTGTAAAATTAAAATATTATATAATGATAATATACATATAATTTGGCAGACATAATAGTCACAAGTTTAAATATATATAAAAAACATTTTACACAAAAAAATCAATCAAGAGAAATGAACATGTATAAGTGCATATTGGTTGTGGTTTTAGATTGTAAAAATAAGTAATTGTTTACACATTTATATATAAATTGCATGCATAGGATTTTTTAAGAGTATCTGCACCATACTTTGGTAAATTATGTTTAAACAGCAAATAACGAATATGTGCCTTACTCCATCAATCTTCAGGTCATATTTAAACTTTTTGACCAGATTAAAACCCAAGCTTTGCTAATAACTAAAACAACACTGGCATGAATTAAGGCACCTGAGCCATATGCAGGATTATTCACTAAAGTGAGGATTGTCAGGAATCCAAAGTGACGTCAAAGTTAATTTCAGATTTAAAGAGACTCTATAGTCACCCAGACCACTTTATATCATTGCAGTGAAGTGGCCCAGTCCCACTTAGACCTGCAATGATTATCATTGCAGTTTTTGAGAAATCACAATGATTACATTGCAGGACTAAGACTGCCTCTAGTGGCTGTCATTCAGACAGCCACTAGAGGCACTTCCTGGTGGATAACTGACTTTAGGTCATCTGACACTGGACATCCTCACACTCTGCATGAGGACATTCAGCGTCAGTAAATCTCACATAGGAAAGCAATGAAGCTTGAATTCTATGGAGAGAGCCTAATGTGCTCCAGCACTCACTGTGCATTCGAATTAGCCCCCTGTTGGATGACATCGAAGAGGAAGAGCACCGACCCAGCGCCTAAGGACATCGGTGCTGGAATTGGGTAAATGACCAAAGGGTTTTTTAACCCTTGAGTTGCTGGCGAGAGGGGGGTGGAGGGAACCAAAGGACTCTATAGTGTAAGGAAAACAACTTCAATTCCTTTAAGGCAATGTGACTTACACAGCCTTCCTAAACAATTCATGTAAAGTGAGAGCTAATGTTTTCACTACCTATATAAGCAAATTCTGTTTAATTTAGAATTTCCTCCTCTGATACGAGCTTGCTAGACCTTGCAGGAGCCTCCTGTGTGTAATGAAAGTTCAATCTATAGAACAGGAGATGAAAACTACTAAAGCAAGGTACGTCTGATTGAAAATTAAACCATTTTGTTTTCATGCATGCTGTGCCAGTTACAGCCAGGGGAGATGTGGCTTGAGCTGCATAACCAAAAACAAAAGTGATTTAACTTCTAAATGGCAGAGTATTGAGCAGTGAGACTTCACAGAGGCATGAGCTATATACTAAAAATGCTTCATCAAGCAAAACGTTGTTTTGGTGACTATATTGTCCCTTTAAGGACCACATAAAATAGCATAACACATGTTCCTTACGGTCATATGAAGGGTGCTTCCAGGAGACAACTGAGGAGCACCAGGGTGGTTAGGTATAATGCCTATATTGAATACATGTCTGTCTTCAACAACCTGAGTGCTTTCTGTAGTGGAAACCTGCAAAATAAAATGATAATATACAAGTTATAATTGGTATTTCAACAACACAGAAAATATTGAGACATTTTGAGTTGCCATAGATGGATGGTTGCCTTCTGGTCTTTTCAAAGCAGCCATCCATCCACATATATAATACATCTCTTCTCAGTTTTCTAAATCCACCTTGAACTTTGTAATATTTTATTCCTTAGATGTTGCATGTTATATATACGTGAAACCTTTGCATGACCAAATAAAACTGCAATTGTAATGGCTCCCAGCTTGCGGTCACACAAGAGATGATACTTACCTAAGTCGCGTCCATTTTCCTATGGACACCGGCCATTGCGATTACAGACACATATGAAGTCCTGCCTCCGGCGGGATCGGGGGTCACGCGGACATGCTTGTGCTGCCACTTAATCGGTGCGCTTGCACGTTCTGGAATTTGCTGATCCCTGCCCACCAATGACAGTAAGGAATGGGCTATACATTTCTGTATCCCCTCTTTGCCCTGTTGTGGTTTCCATTACTGTTTGGTTATCAGAGAGCGGGTTCCTGTATTTGATATTCTGGTTTTTGATATTGGCGTGTCCTGACTATTCTTACTTCTGGCTTCCTGACCTTTTGGCTTTTGACTTTCCGTGTTTGCTCCTGTCTGTACCCCTGACCTTGGCTAGTTACTGCTTATTTTATTTACATTAATACTGGCCATTCTAAGGCCCGGTAATACGCTTTTTCCCCTTAGTTTCTTATTTTACTGTGTTTGACTTAATTCTGTGTGTTGTGCCACTATACTGTCCTGACAGCAATACAATATCCATCAATTCTATTTTTTTGTAAATAAGAGAATTACAAGCCAGAAGCATTAAGATGGATCTTTCCTTTTGGAATTCCTGGGAATAAATATTAATTTTCTAAGCAATCCTACAAAATACCCATGAGTAATATCACCAGGCTTCCATCATATAAATATTGAATGGAGAACCACATTCATCATATTATCCTCCTCTCCTGTTTCGAACATCCCTCACTGAATAACTATACTTCAAATTGTCACAACATCCCAGTGCTCACAAAACAAAATATAGAATATTCAAAGTAATAATTCATAAAATACAAAAACCCAAATGCATACACACATAGAGAAATAAATATAATTTATATTTACCAACTGCCAATTAGGACTAATTACAGTCCTCTTAACTACAAGAGGAATTTTACTATTGATGTAAATGAGATCGTATAATTCTCTATAAGAAATGTAATTATTGTGTTTATTGTTGAGTAAAATATAGGTCAGTTTTCAAATTCTGCCTAGAGGAACCAGGTACCATCAGACAGGCCCTATAGAGAAATAACTTGCCTGTCCTGGGTATGCAGGCTTTAAGAACTATGATTATACAAATCGTTTTCCTGGAAGGTACATTTTACACATTACCAAAGATGACTGGTGATAAAAATATATAATTAATAGAACTCTAACTTAAACACCCATATGTTAACACACACAGAGATATAGAGACACGCACTTAGAAATGTGTAAATGTAATACAGATTCTCTCTCAGATTCACTGTATTCCTAGTTTCTTTTGAGAGCACTGAATAGGGAGTTCATTAGGAAACATGATAAGAGTAATTTAGTAGAGTGTTAAAAAGATTTGCTTACATCTGCATCAAACATTCCCAATGCACTCCTTATCTGTCTGAGTTATCTTCCGAGTTACTTTGCAAATCACTTTAATCACTTGTCCTGATAGATAGTCAGAGAACAATCTCATGGAGAGGTCCTTGTGATAATGACTAAGATGAACTCTATGTGCTCAAACTACAGTAAAAAGCAGATGTTCCTAATTCTTTAAAATGCTCTAAAGCTTACCCTGTGATATTATTTAATAATAAAAACAATCAGCCAAGCCTTAACTTTTCTGCTAATCAAATACTTATCTTTATTTGAACTCCGAAAAACTACTCAGGAATAGGAATATGTTATTTAAAAAATGCAGGAGGCTTACTTGAGCGTGCCTTAGGTGCAAATGTTCTTTGACAGATAACTTGGCAATGTCTGTTGTACTCTGCATGCACAAATACCATATTTGTACCCTCCTGAGGTGGTACGCCACCCCGGCCAAATTATATAGAATGGGGAAAACCACCACAGATACTTGCTGGAGAGGCTGCGGTGAGAGAGGATCATACATCCACATGTGGTGGACATGTCCCAAGGTAGAGAGATTCTGGTCGGAAATAGAGACATTAATGACAGCAGTCCTGGAGAGACCAATACACAGAGACCCATGGACATTTTTATTAGCCAAACCACAGGATGACCTGACGACAAAAGAACAGAAACTAGTTAACAAACTGACCCTAGCAGCCAGAAGAGTACTGACCCAACAATGGCTAAGCCCCAACATGCCCCCTATGAGCAAAGTCATCCACAAAATACAGGACAATTTCACCATGGACAAATTGACAGCGCAGGTACGGAACACCATGGGCACTTTTTCAAAGGTGTGGCAACCGTGGGAGGAACACCATGAGACACTAGAGCCAACCAAAGCGGCACCCACCACCACACACACATGCAGCGGGCGCGCCCGGTGGTTCCCCCCCACCCTTTTTGATGGCCTGATGCCTCCCTGCCCTTCCCTGATACCTAAACTAATCCCGTCCTCCTCTCTCCCCGCCTTCTCCTCACAGAAGAGGGCAACTATACACGGAAAATAAATAAATAAATAAAATAAAAAATAAAGGGGGGGGGGGGCTGGCGGCAGCTGCACGGTGGGGATCGTCTAACACACAAGCCCAAAGTATTATAACAATCTGAGACCAGGTGGGCTCACAAGGGCAAATTACTAGGTATCTAACACGCTCTTCACAAAGGGGACTTACAGTTACGACAATGGGTAAATGTATTGTGGGAGGGAGACACAGCGGAGGGCCCAAAGACCCAACAACGGACAGGGCAAAGTGTAAATGATCAGATAACGAATAGTCATCACAAACACGGCACACGCAAGAAAAGTAATGCTACACTCAGGTGCCCATAATATGGGGCGAGGGGGGCGGAGTGGGGAGGGAGAATAACAATAACTACGAGACGAATAGAATAACAGGTTATGACACTAAGTTTTAGAAGTTCGAGTTACCTTAGGAAAACACCAATTAGGGTGTTTCCAGGTTTTGAAGTCGATTGCGTTTACGAAAATGGAAAAACACTGATGGACTGCAGCTTCAGTCAACAACGAAGAAAGCAGGAGCTTCCGCACAACAAATGTATACCTAACCAAACGATTATCTTTTTCCAGTATCACTGAAATACCAATGTACCTCTTGCTGCTAGGCTTATGCACAAGCCCCAATAATGCTTACAAGCTGTAATGTCTGTCAAAGCAAAAATAAAGAATTATAAAATACCATATTTGTTTTTAGTGCATAAAACTCTGCAAAATATCTGGATCCCTCTATCAAGCATATATTTCAGAAGTGCTAAATAAACTTAAGACACCCCGGGCCCCAATATAACTATTGAAATATTTTGGCCTCATTAATATGATGTACTATAAACCTTCCTCCTTAGCCACGCCCAATCACTCCATTAAAAATATTTCCTTATCATATGTACGTAAACAGCTCAGCCACTGATAGCAGTGAGTGATCTCAACTACAAAGCAGCCTGCATTAGAAGGAGAGACATCACCACCAGTTAGTAGTGTATCTGACTGTTCTGAGGCAGCATTTGTGTTGAAAACAAAAACTCTAAAGAATTAAACATGAATGAAAACCATGTAATATTAAAAAGATAACATCAATGCATTAAGGGGACACTATAGGAGCCTACAGTGTCCCTTCAAGTTTTGTTGGTGAATGGAGTGTCCCTTTAAATGTTTTGTAAGAAAGGTTAGGACTACTGCTCAAAGACAGGTGAGGTACTTTGGGAAAAATAATTCAAATTACACTCAATATCCAATTAATATTAGTCCATTTCAACATAATATTCAACGCAAAAAGCTAATTTCCTCAAATGTTAACAGATGTACTTCACTATGTATCTACCATATCAACTGCTATGCATGAAATGCAATAGGGTAGCTTGAAATGGAGACATCTAGCGCTGTTCAAATCACATTCTTTCTTCATAGTAATTTCTACTGAATGAACTGTGATGTGTCTTGGGTTAAACCATCTCCCACAGTGTCTAAACCAGGAAATAATTGATCTGAGGGATTGCCATGCACATTGTTAATTTAAGTATAAGACACCTGTTGCTTTTCATGAACAAATCAAACTAGTTTATCTAACCTCAATTCAGAACAAACACCACTTTACCTGAAAGCTAAACGAGTCTCTTTCTTGTGCCTGAGATCCTAAGTGCCGATACCATACGAGTCCCTCATTAATATCTTGCTGGGTAAAAGAAGAAGTTGGTGTGGCCAACCTTCCATCAGGCAGGCGTTGCCAGCTTTCAGCAGGTCCATCTGCAGGCATTGGGACCAGAAGCACAACTTCACCTGTTGAGAGATACAAAGAATGACATGTCTATTATATACATTTTATCCACTGGGAAAATATACATCATTAAACTAAAATTAGGTGCTTCAATAAATGGAAGAGCAAACAATTCCCAGATAAAGTATGAGTACAGCAGGCTTGCAGAAATTCAGCAGGGATAACTGAAGCTTGTTTTAAATAGAGACAAAACCACTTCTCATACAGACAAGGGCATGCCAACATTAACCGTTTAATTAGCATTAATAATGACATCTAAAATATATTCAAAAGTGTTGACAATGTTTCACACTCTGAGCAATGTGCCTTCTAGAAAAATAAATATTACATATGACTTTTTATTGCTTGTTAAAAGAACACTATAGGTTCAGGAGCATAAATGTGCATTCCTGACCCTATAGTGCTAAAAACACTACTTAGGTGGCTAGCTCCCCCTTGCCCTCCTTAAATAGGTTTACCTTTATTCCAGCATTGCGTGGGTCAGCTCCCAACTGCCTTCTTGGCTGACATCATCAGAATAGATGATCCCAGCCAATCCAATGCTTTCTCATATGACAATTTCTCTGAAAATGCAGTAGTTACATAAAATTACCTGCAAGGAACAGACTGTAGACACCAAAACCACTACATTAAGCTGTAGTTGTTCTGGGGACTATAGTATTCCTTTAATATGTGTATGTTGTCAAGTGTCTTTAGTTGCACTCATTTTAAATTAACTTGCTGAGGATGATTGTAACAAATATATATTGACATTGATTGATTGATCTTTGTAATTAATTCTTCAATGAATTTTCTTTAAAGGGTCACGTCAACCATTTTTCTAAAGCTCATTTTTTTTTTACTTTATAGTGCCCTATTGGGCGCTTGTCACTTGGTCTCCCCCCTCCTTATTTCTTTTCAAAACCTTATTTATTTTAAACTTACTTTGAATACAGTGCTGGGTGAAGTTCTTCTTAATTGTCTTGATGACCCATTCACTGTCACAACATGTCACTCCTTTCCTCTCTGAGGTCCAATCAACTACCTCTCATAGAAAAGCATTTGATTGGACCATTCTCTCAGGCTCAAAACGCATTTGCTTGCTCTGAGAACAGAAAGGGAGAGAGGGAGGAAATGTGGGGTGCACAAGGGGTTGACGGGTCAAAGGGAGAGAATGAAAAAAAAATATTTTTTACAGAGAATGCATTGAGGTAGGAACACCTGGGAAAGATCAAATAAGGAAGAGAGAGGGTTCATTTAAGCTTCCACATTCATGCACACTCCCTACTGATGACAGACCTAATTTTTGCACAGAATTAAGATTAGGCCGTCCAGATCGGAGTCCCAGGCTACCTATGTCACATGTGTAACTTGACACAGGCACAAAATTGCAGATATCTCTGTATGTGCAGCATTCGAGCAGAAACTCTGCACATACAGTGTGACTTCCCCGTGATGACACTTCTAAAAGCGGACGTAGAGGCAAATCCGACAGTGACAGTACAGTGAAATGACTTGACTGTAAGATTTAGCAGACATCTCTGTACAACCAATCGAAATAGACTTTATAAACAAAAAAAAATAAAAATAGGTCTTACCAAACCTTGGGTGTTCACTTGTGATAGTGTAGATGATGTTAGAGTCGGTGACACTAAAAGCTTTGGTTTGGAGAAGTCTGTTAGATATCTGAAGCATTCCCCCCTCAGCAACCCACACAGCAGCATTTGATACAAGTTTCAACCCTTCATTCATCTGTTTGGAATAAAAATATGGGTTAATGAGAAGAAAGTCTAGTGTTATTATACACTCTTTCTGCCTTCTTAAAAGTCACTTAGAAATACCACATAAGATATAGGCATACTTAAATGTAATTACCCCAGTTTGTCTAATCCCCATTCATATAGGAAAGGCATTGTTATATGAATATATCACACTCATTTAACAAATGTATTTGCCAACATATGCTACTTGTGTTTACAGGTGCTTGGAAAAGAAAATATAGCCAACTTTTGCAAAATCATAACCCAAATCTGTACTACAGTCAATGTACATGGTACACACAGAAGCTGTGATAAAATATACTTCAATATATATCTCTTTACATTTTCCCCTTTGCATTAGGTATTATGGGGATGGGTAGGAGGATTTAAGTTAGTGTTACTGTTTATACAATTGTTTTTAGCCTTGACATATTGGTACAATACCAGTTTGGTGGAAAGTTTATCTTTTTAGGTACATTTGTAAAAGAGCTATTTACTAAAGTGTAACTTGTTGGGAATTCAAGATGAATTTCAAAGTTTCGGCCAACATTAAAAACACAGCTGACTTGGAGAATATTTTTTTTTGACAATTACAATTTTTTTTTTTTTTTTAATAATTCTTTATTTTTGAGTGCATGAGTTAACAAAGCAGCTTACTCTGCCACAATAGCATTCGTAAGCATGGTCATAACACAGCAATTTTCAAATATGGCATTTACGTAGTGCACATTTTTGGTATATAGATGTACAATCCAAGCACGGACGTCTAAAGGTTACACATTAGTTGAACTTAAAACATAATACCATAGACTGGAGTAATAAACAGGCGACTGTCGCTATAGTATTAATATTAAACAAGATGTAAACAAGCTAGACAATTGATTTCAGGCAGAGATTCAATATCATGTTTGAGCTTGTACTAAGCAAGTTAATCCTGGCTAGACAGTTGAGGGAGTTAAGTGTCTGGTGCATCTAGTGGCCTGTGAGGAGCCGTGTAGTGCAGTGTAGGGGAGTGCAGGAGAACTGGCCTAGTGAACTGGTAATAAAAAGTGATTTACATGTGTGGTTGGTAAGGCTTGCTAGCTGGACATGAGATGACAATATCCTGCATGTAAACGGTACTGCTGCCTGTGCAGGCGACTGGGAGACAAGTATACACTCAGTATGACTAAGCACCGGGTAAGCATATATTCCTAGTGCTGTTAAATAACAAACATATCGTGAGAGCGTAAAAGTAGTTATAGGTAATCATACATTGCTTAGTTAGCTATTCCTTGCTGTCTAGATTACTGAAGCTGAATTTTGTCCAGAATAGGAGATCTTAGCTGGTAAGATGAGTGTGAAAACATAATAATAAAAGGAAGGAACAAATCAGTACTTGCTTAGAATAATTGCTTGGCTGCCTGTAACACATATAGAGCATGCATGTCAAGGACAAGCAGTGATACAGGAGCCGTCCCCAATACAATAATAGGTATTATAGTGTGGGGAAGTCCACTTTGCGGCCCGGGGTCAGCCAATGCCCACAGTGGCAATCTGCTGGTGTGGTGTGCTGTAATCCGTCAAGGCAGGAACTGGAGCAGTGTCCTGAGAGTTATGTGTCAGCACCTCGCCGAAAGATCCTCTGGGCTGCTGCGGTAGATCAGCACATGGGGTGGAGGGTTATGGCTGCTCTGTCGCGTCTTGGGTACCTTGCTTGGGTTGTAGCGGATCTGTGAGGTGTTCGCCGGAGTCTCTGGTAAGCCTTTGCTTGGGCCTTGCTGGGTGGCCTCTGCGTTGCCGGCTGGCAGAGCCCTCTGTGCTGCTTGCCTGTTGTAGCTGGTTGGGGCCGCATGTGCGGGCGACCTTGTGGTCGGTGAGGTCTCCGCCGAGCCGCCGTCCCAGCGTTTGCCCGCTTCCGCAGTGTTGTGGATGCGTCTGGGTGACACAGCTGGCTGTGAGGGGGCGCAGGTTGTGGAGCCGCCGGTTTGGCCGGTGCCGGAGCAGGGAGTCGACTCTTCTCTTCCAGTCGCTCCCAGAATCGCCGGCATATGGCGTCAAATTTGGCCCGAAAGGTTGCTGCCCAGTCACTAGTGTTGTATTGCTATGGGCGAGCTGCACCGCTGTCGGCCATCTTGGCTAGGCCACATGTGTCTCGTTGGTCGGAGCCGCGCTCTTGAGCGACCCATAAGTGAGTGCTCCCAGTAGGCAGGCGGACCTGGATGACCCCCGCCGGTCCATGGGGGGGTGGGCAAGGGCCCGTATACTCAGAGGCTGTTGGTGGTGGCGGTGGGAGAGCAGCCGCCACTCCCGCACGCGCCACGTGGGTAGGCCTCAGGCACTTGTCGGGTGAGTAGGTCTCGTATTGTCATTTAGGGGGTGTCATTTCGCTCCGTTCGATGTCCCCTCACGTTTGCAGCCTTTATGGCACGATTAGTCGCCGTTTGGGTTGTGTGAGACTGTTGGTTTTAAAGCTTGGTGCAGGAGCTCAGGAGGCTAACGTCCTTGCAGCTCCGTGGTCAGGCCCCTCCCCCGACAATCCAATTTTTTGACAATGATGCCCTGTACCACTTCAGGTATGGACAGAGGTGGTGACATCTAAACCCCCTTCCCCATCACCACGCACAGACACATTTCAGCAGTTTGTGTGTTCATGTCTGAACACCTAATATGTACACTTAGATGAGTACAGTATTGACACAACAAATTTAAATTAGTTAGAGGATTACCAACCCAGTAGTGCGTAGTGCCAAGATTTAACAGGACTGATGGCCAGGCTCAAAATATACATACATGTAAACATGCTTGTTTTGAACAAGCCTCCAATAAACAAATGACCAGGAAAGTTTGTAGAAGTACAGGATAAAATAAATTGTGAAAACCCCAATGAAGTATACTAGACAAAAAGCTATTCTTTAAGCATTGAAATATATAAGAGATATTACTAAGACAGAACTAAGAACATATTTGAGGGCAATATTGCCAGGACGATTTTAACTCCCAATTTTAATGACTGAACGAGTTACACGATTTAGCCAACTAGAGCTACTGAGTAGTGTCTCTCATGAAAATAAAGAACACTTAAATGAATACTGTAAGCACCATAACCACTAAAGTGTTCTAGTAGTTATGGTGCCAGGAATGCCCTGGTGCCCCCTCTTCATTATAAGTAGTCAAACCATGTTAGAATGGTTTGACTTTTTACCTTATGTCCTACAGGTTCTGCTCCCAGCTTACTCTCTGCAGCAATGAGATCTTGAAGTCCCTGCTGAGGAGCTTCTGATAGATCTCCTGAGCTGCAATGCAGGAGTAGCTCATCGGGTGTGCGCATCTGCTGATCTCTCAATGAGTTAACCCTGTACCACTGGTCTCAGACAGCTTACACCTCTCTTAAGACTGTATTGGGAGATATGGAATGGTAATGGCAGACCCAAGGTAAAAAGTCAAACAATTCAAAAATGGTGTTACAACACTGAAGTGGTTATGAAACGTGGATTGATTCTTTAAATTGTAGAAAACTCAATAATTTTGGTCAACAGTATCACCTCGAAAATATGGATTTCTTTAACCTCAGAATGGTTAAAGAAATACTGTGTTTTCTCCTTGAGTTAAGACTAATTCAGTACAGGACACCACCTTTAAAATCTTGACATAGCTTTCTCAGACTCTATAAAAATATTTGTCAGCTTTTGGGATAATGATAAGCCAACAGTTAGGTCCCTTTGAAAACAACATCACAAGATAGCAAACTTTTCAGCAAAACTAATGGAGATCAGGTTTTTGCCTGGCAACGATTTTCTTGTTCATCAAATATTACATTCTTGGAAGATTTATTGAAATTAAGTATCTTGTAGCTATAAATCTTCCAAGAATGAGCTTAGAAACAAAGGTAAGTGTCACAAAACCCCTGAAGATTTAGTAAACCAATATAAAATAGAAAAGGGATTAGAAGTAACACAGTGTGCTAGAGAAACTTAATATCAAATTACTTTTTATCGGGAAATAAAACAAAATATATAGGGTGGTTAAAGTCAAGACAAAAGCATGTTTACCAACACCACTTAGTCACTGGAGAGGAGACAAGTCAATTTACAATTTTGTTTTCTTTGTGTAAAAAGATAAAATACAGACCGTGCTTTATTTTAATGAAATTATGTGTTTTAAGAGCGCGAGGAAATAAATCCATGTTTTATAGTTTTGTGATCAACCCAAAATGTGCAGAACTTGACATGACACAACATGGCAGTAGACCTATAAACCTCTAGACCAGTGGTTCCCAACCCAGTCCTCAAGTACCCCCAACCGGCCAGTATTTAGGGATTACCCAGGTGTGTCTAAGGTGTTTTTAGAAAGAAAAAAAAAAGACACAGAAGGCTAATCCCTAAATTCTGGACTGGTAGGGGGTACTTGAGGACTTGGTTTGGAACCCCTGCTCTAGACTGTTCTGAATTTATTTAAGTAGGATTTTTTAACTTACAATAGTACGAATTTGCAGATAAGTCTCCCTTTTTTTTTTTTTTTACTATTAGTGGACAGTTGCAAAGCTGTTCCATAGGATTTCAATACATCTCTCTCTGTAAGTGATGCAGAATGTTGTACAGAACTCATTGAGTTGACTTTGTGAATCAGATATATCTTGGCCTAAAATTATCCTCATGTATCTTTGACGGTCCTTGGTTTATTAAACTATTAATTGGAACAATACTGGAAAATGCCTTATTCGTCAACTATTTTCTGGGAGCTATGCTGCACCATATGGAGAGTGTTACAGAAAACTGCCCCTTCCCCCATGAATATATTTGGCGAGTATAGAACGATAAAGGAATCTGATTATCATAAATACATTTTAATATTGCCCTCTAATAGCTTTGCTTTAAAGCACTAAACCATTGAAATAATTTATGCAAAGCATACTTAGCAATTGCAATCCATGTACTGCGCGCAGTCATTTCATTGAAATCTCAAAGTACAAAGCTTCCAATTTTTAGAAATTCCAAAAACTATAAAGTGTACTACCTACATAACATTTTAAAACAACAATATTTTTCTGGCAGAACACATAAAAGGGCTTATAAACTTTACAGCACGGTAGGGATTAGTTTACTTTTCCTCAATAATCTGCATAGCAAATGCAGATGATATGGATGAATAAAATGTTTCCGCTAATATACAGAGATGTTTGGAAATAACTTTTCAGGAGTTAGGCTTTGCATATTCCCAGAAGCAGTAACGAGGATAGACATTGCCTTCTTGTCTGTCTCCATAGCATCGTGCTGCTATCATTTCTATTACAGATCCACAGTTTAATTATGGTTTAACGGAGGCACAGAAACACAAAGATACTATACTTAGTGAGCGGTATTTCATCTTTCAGCATAACAGCAGCAGAAACAGCTGTTATTGGAGAACCAAGCTAACTAAACCCCTTCTTTACCAATATTCATTAGAGGCACGGTTGAGGAAAAGGTAAATGATCTAACCTTCTTCCCCCTTCCACACTATAGAGTAGTCTATATACCTCAAGGTGTGCAGTGCTCATGAGCAGCATCCATGGAGAGAAAGAGGAAGGGAGGGCTATGGGCATATATCAGGAATAATAATTGTATATATTATAGGGTCTTTATTTGCCTGTAAAAACTGTGGTCTGATGTATAATATTTTGGCTCTGGGTTGATGAGATTTTTTGCTCCCCAACAAATATTTAAATATTTTTCTGCTTTTATATCCATGCAAAAAATAAATAGCCCAATTAATCTAATTTGTCAGAGACTCTTACGTGCTACTTATGTAGACATGTAGAAACTTTGTTGCTCACAGCGGTGTTAACATGGATTAGGTACAATTGTCAAAACAGGTTTAATCTTAAATTACAGATTAGTTAGAATCATTAGTTTTAAGTGTATAAATGACTAATCTATTAACAGGTCACATTTTTTACATGTATATATTTTTTATATATATTTAGGGGGAAAAAAACACATGTATCTTGCTTGGCACATATAACCCCACTCATTTTCTTTGAGTATAGGTAAAATAATTTTTTTTTAATTGTGCCTAAAACCTTTTTCCCAATCACTACTGGAATGTGCTCAATTAAATTTGAAGAGTATCCCCCATTTAATTAGATTCTTTGCTGTTGGGATGCCAGCACATACCTTTTCCATAACCTTGACATGAATGGGAATATTATTAAAGTTGTATCCATCATTGACTTGCAGGAGAATCACATCTGATTGGCTCTTTGATCCGTTGTGGACATAAAGAAGAATGCCTTTTTTAATATCATCGAGACGGAATTTGTTAACGGGAGTCTTCCCTGGTGGTATAAGCAAATGACCATGCCGTGGAGCCTCTAGAACAGTCACTACCACATCTTCCGGATTATCATCATCTCGTATATCTAGCAGGGAACCAGTGATTGTTCCGGATTTTCCACTACCAACCACAAGAACTTCATTCTTTACAACATATGTTCCCTAAAAACGAAATTAAAAAAATATTGGGTTTAAAAATATGGGCCTCTGAGGTAACACAATCACAACGTGACATCTTCAATATATTAATATAATTAACAACACACTGACGCTGTTACATGTATCTTTTTTTTCATATTATGAATGAACGTTGAGGGGAATGAAAACCCGCTAACAGTTTAAATGATATGCTTTCCTGAAGAAGTGTGTTTTCAAAGATTTTTTTGAAGGAGTGGAGGCTGGGTGAAAGTCTAACAGAGAAGGGAAGGGAGTTTCACCGAAAAGGTGCGGCCCTGGAAAGTCTTGGAGGCGAGCATCAGATGTGAGAGTACGGACAGAGGATAGATGTAGGTCTCCGGCAGAGCGCAGAGGCCTCAATGGGACATACTTGTGTACTAGAGAGGATAGGTTGGATGGAGCAGCATTATGTAGCGAGCAGCATTATGAGCCTTGCCACCGCATTCATTGTAGATTGCAGTGGTGAAATCTGGGAACACGTAAGATCACTGAGAAAAGGGTTGCAGTAGTCAAGGCGAGAAAGAACAACAGCATGGACCAGCACCTTAGCCGCGTCTGGTGTTAAATAGGGCTGGATGCGGGCTATGTTTTTGAGATGATGCGGCAGGAAGAGGTGATGGTGGCGCCGTTGACTTGGAGACAGACAGGGGAGTAGCAACAGGAAGGAAAGACCAGAAGTTCTGTTTTGGACAGTTTAAATTTAAGGAAGTGGCAGCCATCCAGTTGGAAATCGCAGAGAGGCAGTCAGAGACACGAATCAAGATAAGCAGAGAGAGATCAGGAGAGGACATGTAGATTTGTGTGTCATCTGCATATAAATGATAATGGAAGCCAAAGGAGCTGATGAGTTTACCAAGGGGGGCAGTATAGATGGAGAACAGTAGGGGACCAAGGACAGAACCTTGTTGAACGCCAACAGAGAGGGGTTGGGGAAAAGAGGCAGAGCCAGAGAAAGAAACACTGAAAAAGCGCTGGGAGAAGTAGGAGGAGCATCAAGAGAGAGTAGTATCTCATAGACTGAGATTACAGAGAATGAGAAGAAGCTGTTGATGATTAACTGTATCAAAGGCAGCAGAAAGATCAAGGAGAATTAGGATAGAGGAATGGCCGTGGGATTTTGCAGCGATTGTGCATCTCTATGAGGAAAGCTCAGTGTCTGCATGCAGAGGGTGGGGACACTGAATGGCAGTACTGCGCAGTGTGCAACACTGCCCCAGGAACCACCTCTATTAGCCATCTGAGTGGCCAGTGGAGGTATCTCTAGACTGTATTGTAAACACTGCATTTTCTCTGAAAAGACAGTGTTTACTGCAAAATGCCTGAATGGAATGATTCTACCCATCAGATCAAATATATTAAAGGACCACTAAAGTGCCAGGAAAACATACTCGTTTTCCTGGCACTATAGTGCCCTGAGGGTGCCCCCACCCTCATGGACCCCCTCCCGCCGGGCTGGATGGCGAGGAAAGGGGTTAAACTTACCTTTATTCCAGCGCCAGGCGGGGGGAGGGAGGCTCTCCTCCTCCTCTCCTCCTCTTCGGCTGAATGCGCATGCGCGGCAGGAACTGCGCGCGCATTCAGCCGGTCTCATAGGAAAGCATTTACAATGCTTTCCTATGGACGCTTGCGTGTTTTCACTGTCATTTTCACAGTGAGAAGCACGCAAGCGCCTCTAGTGCCTCTGTCAATGAGAGAGCCGCTAGAGGATTTGGAGGCTGGATTAACCAATTTATAAACATAGCAGTTTCTCTAAAACTGCTATGTTTATTAAAAAAAGGGTTAATCCTAGAGGGACCTGGCACCCAGACCACTTCATTAAACTGAAGTGGTCGGCGTGCCTAGAGTGGTCCTTTAAGCTGAAGTTGTTCTGGTGATTATAGTGTCCCTTTAAGTCTGTTCTTTAGACAATGAACATTACAATAATACACTTGCAAGGTTACATATTTCTGTAACAAAGATCGCATTAGCAAATAGTAGCATTCAGTCAGAGAT
Organism: Pelobates cultripes; assembly: GCA_933207985.1. Taxonomy (NCBI): domain Eukaryota; kingdom Metazoa; phylum Chordata; class Amphibia; order Anura; family Pelobatidae; genus Pelobates; species Pelobates cultripes. Next base: position 180,959,799 of record OW240917.1, on the reverse strand, counting down.
TAATGGATTCTTAAGTGCTCTTTAAAGTGTCATTAACCTTTTGCAGTAAAAGGCCCTTAAGGAGGCCAAGCAAAAGAGTCGTCATTACATGACAAGGAAGATGATATTTGCAATTTGTTTTGTTACCTTTGTTGATTTAGCTTGTATGTTGATCGTTTTCAGTTGTGAGAAGAACTGCCCATCGCTGACTTTCAGAGAAAATAATCCATTCCTAAATGATTGAATGAAATCAAAAGTAAAATATTAGTTTGTGATAAACTGAACCGTATGTAGTGTATACTCCAATTAACTATGAGAATACATTATATAATCAGTCTGTTATTTCATTAGACCAGAGGTCCTCAAACTGTGGCCCTCCAGATGTTGCTGATGTACAACTCCCATGATTCTTTGATTTACATAGATAGCCAGAGAATCATGGAAGTTGTAGTTCAGAAACATCTGGGGTGCCAGAGTTTGAGGACCCCTGCATTAGACCATGGTTTAATTCTCGGTATAATAATAATAATATTTATTCACAGTGTGGTGTGACATAATTGTGCGATCCAACCATTTTTGTACAGCACAGGGACATACATGTACGAGGCCGCCAGAGATTGTTGGGAGTCACACTTCCATGCAGCAGCAGCAATTTTGCAGCTATCATTATGTCTTTCCTAGTCCCATTATTTCTGCCTGTGATGCCTGATGTGGGAATAGTAAGGCCACCCACTATCACTTTCTCTCTCTCCATCTCTGGAGCACTTCTCCTAGCATATGAGTATTGTTAAAGAGGCACAAAAATATAACAAAGGCAGCCGCCATACATTTCAGCTCCAGCTGCCATGGAATGTTACTCCCATCAATCTTCAGCCACCCAAAACATGTATTTCCTTGTACTCCACTAATAAGAAAGCTTTGCGTTGTTTGTGTGTCTTACTATGGGAATGTGTGTGTCTGTATTTATGTGTTGCATTTCCAACTAGAATGTCTTCGAACCATCTTTTTGAAACATTAATAAAAAATTTGTTTGTAATAATCACAGAGCATGAAAGATATATAACAGAGAAGGGGGGGTTAGGTACAAAATGATGTCAATTATTGCAAAACAGTCAGGTGTGCCAATTTGGTAGCAATTCTGTAAATTATTGGCATTCCATAAATATTTCAGCTTCTTTGCTGAACGAGCACATTCACTGCAATTTCTTGAATTGGCCTATGTATTGCATTTAGGAAATCTGTACTGCAATTCTGGATGACAAAAAAAAAAATAATAAATGTTTACAAAATTCTCTTTGAAACCTAGTAAATAACTCTAAAGAAAAACAACTGACAGAATTACAAAGCAGTTGGTCTTTTTCTGAATACACAAACATTTTTCAAAATCCCCAAACTTCCAAGACCACATAAAACTAATTCCATACTTTAATATTTTTACATCTCTGTAACAGGTTAAAAATGTGCTGGAATACAGAACAGGTACCGATGCCTGAAAAGGAGATGGCAAAATTTGTTGCCAATTATCTTTGTTTTACAAACTGATTGCGGAATGTAATGTTTCATAATTTAGGCATCCTGCTGTAGTCAGCATGGTTCTGTATTATTTAGAGAAACACAAAATGACAAGGCAGGACAAGGCAGAAAAGCACAAATCTATATTAACTGATTTAGAAATCTAACAATTGGATTTGAAGTGGGGTTTCCAGCTTAGCATTTTACACGCTCCATAAAACAATGACTTTCATCAAAGCTTACTTAATTCCTTTGTTAAGTTTAAAATAATAATATGATAAAAGACAAAATGATTACATAAATGCTGCTTTAACAGCAAAAAGGCAGAACGAGACCAACCAAGTGAGAAGGAAGATAACTATAGTGAGTGTATAAACATTATATAAACATTATATAGAAATTACTGTCAGTCATCACTCAAGAACGCGCCAACCTATAGACTCCTTTCAGACATTCAAGAGAAAAATACAAATATATAAAACACTATAGTGTCTGGAATGAAAACATGTATTCCTGACACTAGAGATGTCGCGAACTGTCCGCCGAACTGTTCGCGAACTGTCCGCCGGCGAACAATAGCGTGTTCGCGTTGGGCGAACATATCCGATTTCCGGTCCGCCCCCTATACGTCATCATTGAGTAAACTTTGACCCGGAACCTCACAGCCAGCAGACACATTCCACCCAATCAGCAGCAGACCCTCCCTTCCAGGAAGTGTCTGCTGACTGTGAGGTTCCGGGTCAAAGTTTACTCAATGATGACGTATAGGGGGCGGACCGGAAATCGGATATGTTCGCCCAACGCGAACACGCTATTGTTCGCCAGCGGACAGTTCGCGAACAGTTCGGCGGACAGTTCGAGACATCTCTACCTGACACTATAGGTGTGAAAACACCCTTGCCCACCACATGAAAAAGGTATTTTACTCAGCTTGTTTCTCTGCTTGTTTTGTACTGACCAGCCGGTATGTACACTATATTCAGATATGTACAAACTGAATGCATTTCTTTCATACCCCAGCTGTCACTTTTCTCAAGGTATCTTTTCTACATATGCAGATGCCTGTGTGTTAATTACATTTTTCTTTACAAAAAAAGCACAAACATGGTGGTTTGTAGTCAAGTAATGTGAATGGTCTTTTAACAGACCATAGCAATTAAAATACAATGAAGAAGCTTTAGCAATGCATTCTGGTCTAAAATGTGGTGCAAACATTTTTAAAAAGGAGGAGTCACCATTGGAATGTGTCTGCTGGTCCCACTGGTTTCCATGGTGACTGTCCTACTTTCAGTACTTTGCAATATCTTTCAGAATGCAACTTCTTGATAAATCTTCCCCAATCTCTCTAATACACGCTTACCGAGTAAGCCTGAGAGATCCAATTCAAAGTATAGGTGTAGAAACTAGGTTTGTATACAAACATTAAAAGCCAGGATATTCTTATTAAAAAAAATGTCAAAGGCAATACTCCTATGAATATATAATGCACTGTGCAGAAAAGTGCGTTTGAGAGTTCAAGTTCATTTGGGCAAACAGTTATGGAGTGCTCAGAAACCTCTACCAAAACTAGACTGGTGTCCTCCTGACTTTGAACTTCTATTTAGAAGGTACATCAATATGTATGTTTTTATAAATGAGGTATTGCCATTTCAGAGCGGGCATGCAATGCTTGCGTTCATAGCACATCTTATGGTGACTGACCAGGTGGAAGTGCGGATGAGCTAAGTGTATATTATACATCTGCTCCACACTTTGGGATAAAGGGACAGGGAAATTCCACCAACAAAATATGTGGGATTCTTTGACTATTACTTGGCAAGTGATTTTATTTTGGATATATATATATATATATATATAGAGAGAGAGAGAGAGTAATAAAAAAAAAAAAACAGATGCCTTCTTGATCATAAAACGTACATGAATGACCTACCGAGAATGGAGCTTGTCAAGTACGTACAGGGTGACACACTCTTTTACTTACCTAGATTTTTCTTTGCTGTGCTTGAATCTCACTTTCTTCTCTCTCAGATCCTCCCAGCTGAAGTGGGTATCTTTGATTAGATGAGCTTCTTTTCCATTTATCAGTTTTACTAGTCTACCATTGGTGGGAGGGCTCACTACCTGAAATATGAGGCTGATATCTTCTGTGTCTTGATCGTGTGCGTTTATAAAGGACAAATCCAAAAGTCTTACTGCACCAATACCAACTGTGAGTGACCCATTCACATGAAGTACAGGGGCATGAACATTAACTGGTAAAAAAAAAATTAACACGGTTAGGCACTGCAGACTATAGTCGATCCTCATTATTAACACATCATGTAATTAGCACATAAAAAAACATGCAAAAAATGTATGTAAAAAAAAATAAAATAAATAAAAACAGTCTCGTTCTTTATGTTTCTGCATTTGTAGCTTCTGTCACATCTTCCCAGCTAGTTTTTGGAGCCCTCACATGGTATATGTAGTTCAAAACTCAGCAGTAGATTTGTTAATGAAAATATATTGTGTTACCATGGCAAACAGCTTTGTTTATGTTTATTTAGTTGGAATCTATGAGGGATCCTTTCAGATATTTTTTTTTTTAAATCAAATATCTTTCAGCTGCCTAAATCACTTACAACATATAAAGTATAGATTGACCTGCATCTAGATGGGTCAACACTAATATGTGATGCACAACTTACAGTGGCCTAGATATCTCTCAGTGGGAATCCCATCAATATGCTTACCTTGACACTTCCTGCTGGTATAGTTGCTTGAAAATCCATGTCCACAGTGAGATACACATACATCATTCTTTAGAAATGTCCTGCTGTCACAAAATCTGCATTTCATGTCTTCATCACAATCCAGGCATTGAGGAGGGCATGCTAAGAAGGAATTATGTACCGTCAATGATAAACCGCTTATTTGAACACTAAGTTATTTGACCACATTTATGCCTACCAGACCAACACCAAATCATTAAACCCGGCAACTGTCTGGACAACTGTCATTGTCAAATCCTATACTGGTTTACTGTATAATGAGTGTTTAGAGTGCCTAAATACTGGATATTTAGTGAAATTGCATTTTGTTTGTTGGGTGATGTTTCACTGGTACTGACAATATTAGCATCTTACGATCATGTATGTACCTGGAGACTTCCCCGTTTCCCTTTACTAGAGATCCCAAGGGTAGTCAAAGTTAAAGAGCTAAACTTTGCTTTAAACAGTGCAGGGGCAGATAGAGCCATTAAAATAAACAGAGATTTTAGGTTTGTCCAGGACCCAGGTGCAATGCAGAAGGAATTTCTGGTTAAAACACTGCAAGTTCCTAGGTGCCTGTCTGTCATACTGTTGTATGAACATCAATATCTGTTGATGTTTTCATTTTGATTTTGGCTGTGAGCATGCAGTAATTAACTCTATGTAATAAAAAGATTTAAATAAAAAAGCATGGAAAAATTGTTACAGGAGATCTATTCAAGATATCATGTAAATGATTTTAGTTGAAAGCAAGACAAGGCCAGTTTAGAGAAGAAAACCACTAGGGAAATGGAAACCAAACAGTTGCTTGTCAAAAGGAGCATTTTAAAAGTTAATGTTGCAGTTGATACACTTCTTTATAAACCTTACTGGTTCTCTAAGGATGATTTGCATTTGCTTTGAAATACACGTCTAATGAAAGGTCCAAAACATTTTGACAAGTTAAAATAAAATATTTGCCCAGTTCCGTTTACCTAAACATTTGCGATCAGCATGGGAAGTCAAGTATGGTTTTGTACACTCTTTGACACACTGTCCATCTTGGAGGTAGAATGGAATCTGGCATTGGCTACAGTAATTAGGTCCATTACATGAAAGGCAGTTATCTGAGCATTCTGTAAAACACATTGACAAATAGAACATTAATTCTACCAATGCAAAGTGGATTACAAGCAATGAAATAACATTAGTTAATTGATGAAATATCTCTAAAGTGCTCCAATTAACATTAAATAAGACTAACCAGTTGAGCAGTTGCACACCTGCCACCGTGTTTACAATTCATTTATTTACTTGTTGTTCGGGTATATGGGTCTATCTTGTGAAAATGGAGGAAATGTAATAATTTGGAACGAGCATGGGTAAACAAAACCAGCTATGCTTGGTGCCCAGGCTGGTCAGATATCATGAAGAATCTAAAGAATGAAGACTGATCTATTGGTGTTTACATGATTTAAAGCTTACACAAATAATCAGTGAACATGCTGTATTCAATTACATTAACTTATTTTGAATAAAACGTGTGAATACAACTTTACAAACTATATTAAACTATATGAATGGACTATCATTGCCAGTGATTTTACCTCCCCATCTTTATCGTCCGCTGCCACTCACCACATAATATCTACATTATACAAGCTATAGTCATTGCATTCCTTCTACAAAATGTTTGACAGCACCATTTCTCTAGCTCTACTTTAATATGGATTTTATTAGCACATACAATATGATATTATTCCTGAAGCACACGGCAAGGTGAAGACCTAATAATTAACACTAAAGACAGTGTGACGGATATGCAGTGGGCAATACAAAGCTAAAAGAAATATACAACAACAAAATGTTTGAGCAGGAAACGATACGGGGAAGATGTGAAGATTAATGAATATAATAAAAGAAGGGAAGAAGACAAGAAATGAAAATTTAGGTGGCAGCACTAGTGTGCATTAATATTTATAAATGAAACAGTGATGACCTGATTATCTTCATGGACCGGGAGTCAGGAGTTAATTATAAAAGGTCATCAGTGATGAGTTAGTAAATAATAGATTGGCAGTCTGCCCACATTATAATACTCATTGGAAGTAATAATGCCTTGGAGTCTACTACAGCATGTTTATTTCCAAAAAGGATGCGTCATTACTTCTCCATCCGGTGAATAAGTGTATGTAAATTTAATTTCCACCGTATTAACTGTACAAATGAAACTGCTCTAGTGTCACATATAAAGGAAAGGCTATAGCTCAGTACTCTATATGGATCTGAATCGAAAATAAATGTATTCAATATGCTGGTTCAACAAGAAGGAATCAACGGAGGATACAGAAAACGATGGTAAATATACCAGTAAGACTAAATTGCATTCACAGTAGGGTTACTATGGTTATCATCAGGGCTGAATTTGTAACCTTGAAGATCTTTATTAATTTAGAGTTCCTTACACATGCCTGGGGTAAAGCAATTGCATTACCATTACTTTGAAGTACAGCAATGGAAGAATATAGTAGAGAGATAGGGCTTAATTTCTTGCTCTTACGTCCCAAAAGTTATGAAACTACCTATTATTGGACAATGGACATACCAATAAGCATTAAAAGAAAGAGTCATCTGGGTCTCCAAAGGTACAGATGACCCCCTGTGGATCAGAGCTGCTGCATGTGACGGTTTCAATAATTGAAAGCACTATATTTTTTGCTTGTCAGTATTAAATGCATGGTAATTTAGTGTTTAGTGAATAAACCCTAAAATCTAAGAATTCTAAAACACTGTTCAAAGTAGAGAGGTTTTGGGGGAAAACAAAGTAATTTTAATATTTTGAGAACAGATGATAATCCTGATCCTAATTAACAAGGCTATTCATTAAAGCAGCACTGTGAATTTTGAATGTTATGCCATATTACACAAACTGCGAAAATAATCCAACTAAAATTCCCTGCTCCATTATCAATCATTTCATTTTAATAATTATCCCATTTTCATATGAAAGGGAATATCAATTCCAAAATATGAACTTTTTTTTTTTTTTTTAAGAAGAACATTGAAAGCAAAACTGGCAAATTGCACTTCTCATGCAAGTCAATAAATGCACAAATATATGTGGGCATTGTATGTTGCAGCCACACCTATTGCTGACAGGGATATAAAATCAAACTCAAAGCCATGCACTCCATATGATACACTGGGTTATTCTGTGATGTAGGAATTCAAATTCAAGGAAAAAAATAGCCAAAATGAAAACATTCTCTAATTTTGTTATATTTCCAGTTCTTCTATTTTGGTCTTGAATTTGAAGCTCACTTTGAATTCTCACCTTAGTGAAAAGGTCTGATAATATGGCACTAGAGTGACACATATAGCAGAACTCTGACTTTCAATATGATCATATTATAGAATACTACCAAATACTTTAACATACTGCTTTTGGGGCAATAAATGCAGCCCTTTTTCTCAGACAATGTAGAACATTTGGAAACAGTAATCTTTACATTTGGCCAAACACAGACAGACCGCCACCAGAGACTCTTTCTTCTTTTGACATTACATTTTTCAAAGGACTTTAACCCCTTAAGGACACATGACATGTGTGACATGTCATGATTCCCTTTTATTCCAGAAGTTTGGTCCTTAAGGGGTTAAGTTAGTGCCCTCACGACAATGCTGACAGTGGCTAAAAGCTTCTAATAGAGAAACATCGGATTCAATGGCGAAAACCACACAAGTGTTGTATGTCCTCAATGTTCCCTGAGAAGCATCTGATTAGATCATGTATCATTAGGATTGATGATCTTTCCACGGGCAAATCTGGCTGCAGATAAGGGATTTTGAATTGTAAAGGTGATTGTAATAAACACTAAAAATGAACACTGACATTACAAATAAATATATCATTGTCATCACTCACTGTTGAGCTCCTGATTGCACCCAGAAGCACATGAAAGGTTCATGTAAAAATTTAACATATATTAGTAGCCACACACAAGCCTACAATCATCGTGTGCAATACCATCTTTAGTAGTATAAAGCCTGAGCCCTTCCGACTCTGGTGCAATGGATATGTGTTCACTCTAGTGATGCATCAAGTTTCATCATTTCCCAGTCTGGTGGCTATCTTTGGGTTTGGCAGACTTTATGTTTGCTACTGGCCTGACTGCACTGTGGCAACTGGCAACTCAATGTTATTCACTGGCTATTTTTGGAGTATACAGATAGTCCCTTTTGGCTTCTTTGAATTATTCCCCAAAAATGTTCTATTTTCAGACAAATGGTTTGCCAGAACTGAATTTTCTCACTAAGCACAAATCTAGTTTGTATTTGTACCCTCCAGCTATGACTAAAATACTACAGGAGAGTGTAAACACCCATGTCTATATTGCATTTGCAATACTAGGAGTTTCTGCCTTTGTTTAAGGAGGCAGTAAGTAATTAAATTAAACTGTATTAATGAAATTTGGCCGATGAAGAGATTAAATGATATGCTTTAGAAAGTATCCCAATGTTATATCTCTATGACATGTAGACTTTCAATTTTACTGCTTGTATCTATAAAGGGATGTCTTGATTTGCCTCTTGCAGTGCAAATACTGATGTGCTGTGAGACAAAATTTACAAAACAACAAAACAAAACTGCTTATCTAGAACTAGATGTCTTCACGGAACAGCTTACCTCGTTAATCTAATACTATAGTTAATTATTTTAGAGATTAACAGTCAAGAATGAGGTATGTCTATGAGTCATAATTACAGATTTGTTCCAAAGAAATGCCTTTAACATGTTCGTGTTCGTGTTAATATGGAACACATTACACATAACATAACTCTGTTGTGCTAGGTGTTATTTGTTGTCAAGAGCTCTATTAACGTGGGATATTCCCTATTATCTCAGTGACAGTCCCCATGTGATTTTTGCTTAGATTTCAGGCTGTGCTCTTGCGGTATTCAGCACAGAATATTCTGACCCATGTGCAAAAAAAATAAATCCTAAAGCTACGGAAACTGTCACTTTGTAATAATGCAAAATAATTGAAATTTCTAGCGAAGGAAGCACACTTTTGCAGGTTTTCATGACTGTGTCAATAGGAAGCATTAAAAACAATGCCATCATGGGAATATTGCCTAACCTTTTCACAGCTTCGTCAGTAGAGACGTGAATCAATCCAAGGGGGCGAGAACTCAGATTAAATATCACTGGGTAATACATTTTTTGTCTGCTGAGACATGCAAAGGAACTTATTTTCTCTACAATAGAAACTTCTTTATGTCCGATGCAGGGTTTTGAAGTGTACATAAAAAGACACAAACAGTTTTAGATGTGCGTGACCTACTGAAAGTTTATCTTGATAAAGGCACATGTTTTCATGTTCGGATAACGGTCTAGTTTTCCAGATCCTTATATTGTCCTGAACATATCTCATCTAATTTCAAGACCCTCATAGCACTGGGAAATAATAACCTAGGTTTCAAAATCTGCATCGAAATTCCACACTATAACAGAAAGTATGATTTTACAGATTTTACATTCTAATTACACAATTTTAGAATGTAGTGCGACGTTACACACTCACAAGGAAAGCACTTAGAGGAGTTCTCTAAATCTTAGCAATATGTCAACATAGGGATGTTGAGAAAGCCTGTAGCATTGCTAATAAGAGACTCGTGCCCTCTGACTTGTCATTGCATCATTTTCGAAGTAACTAACAATACTGCTTTTAAAGTCTTTTCAGGTTTTTACACAGTGGTTTTGACAATGATGAAAAACGTTGTTTGTTTGTTTTTTGTTTTTTAAATGCTTATTAGTAATAGTTCCACTTACAGCAATTGTGAAAAGGAATGTCAATATGAATAACAAGAATCGTGAAATATCAGACATCATATGTGAATAACAAAACTGGTGAGTGGCCTCACAGAGGTACTCAATTCGGTCAATTACATATTAATTGTCACATAAGTAAAATAGCATAGGCATTGCATCTGAGGTTTCAGAGCAGCCATTTGGACGTACAATTGAATGATCTCATGAACTTATGCTCTCTATCGCCGCCAGCCTGGGAAGGATGGGATGGAGGGGGGGTGGAATGGGTGAAAGGGGTCCAAGAAGAAATTGTTATCGGTCCGTTTCAGCGTATTTGGATAAGTCGCTGAATTGGTAAGGTAGCCCCAGGTGTCAGTGGGGAGAAGTTGCTCTGTGAGCTGGTTTGCATCGTGTAATAGTGATGAGGCCGAAGAGAATCGCTTTAGGTTCGATGGGAATTGGGATGGATGTGATGGAATGTATAACTTTTGAAAGTTTAACCAAAAAAAGTTGAATTATGGAGCATGTCCACCAAATGTGTACAAGTGTGCCTTGCGGTTGGAGGCATCTCCAGCATTGGTCGGGGGTTGTTGTAAAAAATTTGTGTACATGTGATGGTGCATAGTGCCATTCTTTTAAAGTTTCCCTCTTGAATGTTGGTGCCTATAGTTGATTTATGTACTCGGTTGAACGTGTTCGACCACTCTTTTTGGGTCATGTCAATGTTTAGGTCCTTAGCCCAGGCTTGAGCATACAAGAGTGCGTATCTTGCCCTGTCTTGATGTAGTAGAGTGCTAAAAGTGAATATTTGTTTGTTTAAGAGTTTATGGTGTGCACAGTGAGCCTCGAATGTTGATTGCGTTCGCGTTTCGGCTGTCAAGTCTGGCCTAGAGTTGAGAAAGTGGAGGAGTTGGTTGTATCTAAATGTTTGTAGAGCTGATGGTGTGGCTGGGTGTAATAGATATTGGAGAGAAGTAGATCCCGATGTTCGATGCATGGTTCCCAATGTAAGGCTATGGGATGAGGAGAAGGAGTTGTAAGCTCCGAGTGACATGCCTGGTTAGAATAGGGGATTTGGAATCAGAGGTTACAGAGGGCATGGGTGTGGGGAAAGGGATGGTTGCTGGCGCATTCCCTTCCAACTCTTTAATGTTGGTACTATGGTCGGGTGTGTGCTGTGTTGGGGTAGTAAAAAAGCTTTCCCCAACTTATGCCAAGGTATGGTATGGATAGGGGTTTGAAACATGGTCGCCTCAATGTGGGTCCATTGTTTTGTCGATTTCGGGTCCGACCACTCATATATCCTTGACAGACAAGTAGCCTTGTGATATATTTCTATACCTGACAATGAAAAACATTTAAGCACAATAAAAATATAAATTTTTAATATATAAAATATCCAGGAGGAGGTATTGTGCTATGGTGTGTTCCACTGGCAACAGCATACATTTACAATACAAAATTGTTCGCTGCCGAGGAGGATCTTGGGGGAGAGTGTAGGCAACAACACAACCTTGCCAGAAGTCTCTCTTATTTGGCTGACAAATGGAACTTGAAGGAGAGATAGCAGTCATGTCTTCAGAGTCCAAAGGAACTACACTATATTGCCTTATTTCTTGTTTGATATACCTCATATTAAAAAGAGTGCCAGAAGATCACTTCCTTCCTGAAATCCCACAGCAGGGATTATACAACTCAAGCCTTTAAGTCAAAGCTAGATTTTAGCTCTAAAGAGTGTAAGTGAATTCTTTCCTCTCTCACCTTATATTTACAAGACATACTAAAGTATTGTCTATCTCCGTTTCTCTTTCATACATTTCCAGTGCACTGTGAAAGAGCTCTATCCCTCAAAAAACATACATTTGTTGATTAGCTCTAATTTTCTCTCAGTTGGCGATATTGACTTCAAACATCAAGTTACTCTGAGGACTTGTGTGATCACACAATTTGCAGTGACCTTGGGGATTGAGTCTTACAATGATTCATAAAATTATAGCAGCCATGGAAAAACCAGCAAAAGTCATGGTTACAATTCTCAGATTCTCTTCCAAGAATAAAAACACTGTAGGGCTTCCGATGTCATCTTGGGGTTTAGTACATAAATCTGTATAACAAGGATGGCTAATCAACCAAACTAATGTAGACAAATGGCTGGTTAAGCAACTAGGACATTGTAGACCTCAACAGCTGAAGAGTCAAAAGTGCACCATCAGTGACCTAGGATATCACAAAACATAAATCAAAAAGCAAAGCAGGGAAGCACTGTTAACCTTCCTTAGAGATTTCTGAAATCTGATATCTTCCAGTAGTTGTCTATAATACGCTGCATAAAATGATCATCTGGAGAGTAGCAGAGTTAATCATAGCTGAACTTGATTTCACAAACAAATATATTTTGCAGCCAAAAGGTTCCAAAACTGTTTACCCACAGTTGCACTACTGAAATAAAAAAGCATTATCTCTTCTGCGATTCGGTTGTTTATTACAATGGGAAACTGACAAGAACTGCTAAGCTATAATTTGATGATTGAAACAAAGCATCCAGGATGACATTGTGTGGGAGGGCAATCTCACAAATGGCAAAGTCTGCTTGCAAGCGTGGGACACCATGGAAATAGAATGTGATGTCTTATGAAAGGATCTATTTTTTCATTTAAAACCGATAGTTATTATGTGTACAGGGTGTATCAAGAATCTTTCTTTCAAGTATGGCAATATTTGTAATAAATTAAATTAATAAGTTATTATAGCTTGTTTTTTGTGCTGCAAAAGAACCGCTCCTTCTGATAAAAAACCCCCCCCACAAAAACTATATTGTGCTTTGATATTATATAGGATTTGTTACTGGTAGTAATACTGGTAGTTTGATGGTCCAGAAAGCTGCTCCCATAACTACTGATAACAATATTATCACCACTGATATGAAATGTCTTAGCAACCTTTGTACCTTGTAATACTGATTGTTCAGTGGCCAAGCCATCCTCCTCTTTATATGGGTGCAGTAGAGAGATTGCCCAAGACCAAAGAGTTAGATAGTTTAACAAAAGAGTGGACAAGACTGACCCTCAAAGTTTGTGGTTACTACCTAAGGGTGGGCAGGGGTATCAATATTTTAGGAATGCAGCTAGATGACTAGTGACGTGAGCAAGCCTTTTCCTCCACCTGAAGATTCATGAACTTCCTGGATCGATACCTTATAATTGGTCTAAAGGGAGTAGTTAGCAAATGTCAAAGGCAATAAGGGTGTATACATAAAACATCCTGGACATATTTGTAGAGGTGCCAAATGTATTCTGTTGGTCTCTACAAATATCTAAAAGAAAAAAAACATGGAGTGCGTTAAAATAAATTAAACATACCATGGCAGGTATCCCCGTGCTTGAAAAAAGAAGATGGGCAGTGTTCTATGCAGGCCCCAGCATACAGAATGTAGTGGTCCATACACTGCAGGCAGTCATTCTTCAGGGGTCCTTTGCAGGCATTACAACTCCAGTCACACTCTGGAAATACCAAAACAATATAAATAAAGCAAGGAAATAACTAGTAAAAATAAAGCAAAATGCCTATTTTCTACATAAATATAATTTATTAAGATAAATTTCCCAGGGAGGACTCTAGTCTATAGGTTTAAAGGCACAATAAGTGAAATTATTTGTGGTGGTGCCATTGCCAACAAATGCAAAATATTTAGATATATAAACACAAGCTAGGGAACCATACCGCATTGACACGTCAACATTTATAGATGAGAATTCCACCAACAGAGAAGAAATCATAATCAGTGTATCAGGTCCCGTCAGCAATCAAGAAGACCCAGCTTTGTGCAGTATGAATGCAATGTGTTATGGATAAATAGATCAGAAAAGGCTCAATAGCACACAAAGAATTAATTTAAATCTATCCTAAACCATTTTATCAGCCTTTTTATCTGGAGATGAAATTGAAGAGCATAAAAAGTACAAAGGGACCCCAGGAGACTTTCTCAGCTTTAGCAATCAATAGTTCAAATCCAAGCAGAATATCATTTGTAAAGATATAATCATTAAAAAGAAACAGAAAGAAATTAAAATGGAAACAAGTTAACAAATCAGTAAAAAAAGCAAGGGGTTTACTTTTCATCCATTCCAGTAAATTTTAGGTGGCAATTTATTGTACAAGCTACTCAATGCTACTGAAAATTGCTTTTTTTAAGGGCTGAAATATAGACATATGATTGTTCTTCTAGAACGGTGGTTTTCAACTCAGTCCTCAAGTTCCCCCTCTAACAGTCCAGGATTTAGGGATTACCCATTTGTGTCTAATGTGTTTTTAGAAAAAAACCACAAAAAAACACTTTAGACACAACAGAGTTTTCACTAAATCCTGGACCAGTAGGGGGTACTTGAGGACTGGGATCCCCTATTCTAGAACAATATCAGACTTCCAACGGTCTTCTTGGGAACGTATTAGTGCAGTTGCTTACCAACATAATTATCCACTATAGCGCAAATTTACAATAATCAAATATTCAGTCTAAATGAAAAGATGTTCACACTAATTAGACTTAGTATTAAAGAACTACACCTTTTTCATCCCAGTTCTAGATCAAGTGATATCTATAACAAATCCATTTCTACATCTATTATATTTACTTCAGCAAAATGTTCTATATCTTCTTCCGTGCTAAAACATGGGTTGGTGCAGATAGAGTGCAGTTAGTCTGCCACTACAAAAGGAACTTGGTCTAAAGAATATCATAGAGAAAAAACAAAAAAAGAAAGAAAAAAAGAAAAAAATGCCATTCTACCTGTGTATGATTTACTGAGAAGATTGTAGGTTAAAAAGTAACTTAATAAATAAATCTAAAATAAAAATATAAAAAAGAAAAAATATATAATATGAACAGCAGGAGTAAATGGAGACTATACAGCGAGTAAAACTCTGTGACTACTTATACAAGCTGTAAAATTGTATACATAATAACACTAATGCTGAAGCAATACTGTTTACTGTTTCATCAGAGGGGAGCACCATAGAACATCATCAATTATTGTATGTAGAGTTAACCCATGTCGTTAGTTGTACTATCATGTAGGGATTTACTTATCCATATCTTTTAACTATTGACAGCACTGGTTTAGCAGTTGTCTTCTCTCCCCCCCTCTTGTTACAGCTATTAGTGATATATAATATAGTATCACTTCTATTACTTGGGAATACACTGTTATATTGTAGCTAAACAGTATTGCTTTAGCATTAGTGTTACTATGTATACACTTTTACAGCTTGTATAAGTAGTCACAGAGTTTTACTCGCTGTATAGTCTCCATTTACTCCTGCTGTTTATATTATATATTTTTTCTTTTTTTCTTTTTTATATTTTAGATTTATTTTTTAAAAGTTACTTTTTAACCTACAATCTTCTCAGTAAATCATACACAGGTAGAATGGCATTTTCTTCTTTTTTTGTTTATTCTCTATGATATTCACCATTTAGGGGTTACCCCCCTTTTTTTGTGCCCTCTACCTTGTGATATCTAAATTTTGGCCCTAGGTTAATCCTTTTTGTTTTCCTGGTCTCAAAAATAGTATCGTTCAAGAAAACTCTTTGCACACTTTAGATTTATGCTTTACTTGCTCATGGATTGGGTAAGCCGAGTGCACTGGTAATTGCTTTTTCCTTTCGTGAAATAAAAATAGTTTCTATTATTTGACAAACTCTCCAAACTCTGCTAGAATCAGGCAGCAATTAGAAAGAAAAGGAAGAATTCAAAGGGAACTTTTGACAGACAGGTAAGTCTAATTGGGATATTATTCCAGCGCTCATTGCAAACAGACAAGCTGACACAGCTATGTGATTACAGCACGATAAATGGATATTGGGTAGCATGGGGGCGTTCATTGAAAAGGGTTTTTTTCAACAAATGCCATCTTTATTTTCAAAAAAATGAGTTTTTTATGGCATAAAAATAACAAAAATACATTGAATGTGTTGTTGTACTCTTTATTTCAGTGATATAGTCTCATAATTCCTTCTAACCAACCTTCAGTGAAGGTCACATACAGTTAGGTAAATATTAAATTCTGTTCTGTTCGATATAAATATCAGTACAACATCCAAACTATTGGTGCTTTTTTCCAAATATTATATATAGTTATTATGGAGGGGACAGGGCAATTTAAGGTACAGACAGAACATTATAGCAGCTGTGTTTTGCATACAACAGAAAATCTCTCGATAACGAGAAGACCCATCACAAAGGTATGCACAGCTGTATATACATGGAGCCAGCCTTAAAGTGATCATTTAAAGGGACACTATAGTCACCAGAACAACTACAGCTTAATGTAGTTATTCTCGTGCGTATAATAGCTCCCTTCAGGCATTTTTATGCAAACACTGCCTTTTCAGGGAAAAGGCATTGTTTACATTGCCCCTAGGGACACCTCTAAGTGGCCACTCCTTAGATGGCCACTGGAGGTGCTTCCTGGCTCAGTGCTGCACAGTAAGCAGTCCTACCGTTCAGCGTCTCCACGCTCTGCATGGGGACGCAGAATTTTCCTCACAGAGAAGCATTGATTCAATGCATCTCTATGACGAGGTGCTGAATGGCCAAAATGGTGTTTGGCCCTGTTACCAAGGGGGTGGGGCCAGCGCTGGCAGACCCATAGAGAGATGAAAATAAGAAGAGTTTTAACACATTCTGAAGGGGCTAAGGGGGGGCAAGCCACCTAAATGGTGGGTTTTTACTATAGGGTCAGGAATACATGTTTGTGTTCCTGACCCTATAGTGATCATTTAATCCCAGGATGCAATGTGCATTTCAGCTCTATATTATGTAAAGGCATTATTCGGTTTCTTTGTGAAACGCACATGTAGTTACACGCGGGAAAAAAAGAAAAATTCTGGAAAGCTCTTTTACTGTTACTTTACTAGAGTAACAGCTACTGTCAATCACTACTCAGGGCAAAGTGATTTGATATTTAAGATACATTATCACGGCTGACAATGCAAAATGTGGATCTATCTAGAATTATACAGACCTACACAGGGTTATGAAAATAAAATTGTTGGGAATCAAAAGTGAATAAAAAATGTAAGGCCAAAAAAGGCTGCAAAAATATCTTTAAAAATACATGGGCTAATCTATGCTATGAAATGGATGCATTTAAAAAAAAGTTTAGATTTTTTCTTTGCAAAGCAGTATGTACAGGTTTCTAAAATGTAACACAGTAATTAAGACATTTTTCTCTTTCTCGAGGAAAAATAGAAATCACTCTCAACGTGGTGTTTTTGACTGCTTTTTAAGACAAACGGTAGAAACCAGACAAATTTTATCAATCCATGGAGCCAGATTCATGACGATCATAGAGAAAGAGTTGAGGAGTTGTTCAGTAAGCATTGTAATAAAGAGGAGTAGGGGTATGAGATATTGTTTAAATGGAGATTTTACACTGTGCAAAAACTGGACTTTAGGGGGCCGGTCGGTAGTGGTTGTGAGATTGCAGGTAGAAGTGCAGACACTTCCAAATCAGTGACATCTACTGATTCTTTCCTTATTCGGTTAATAGCTCGCAGAGTTGCTAGCTGTGAGGTTAGTATGAAAAAGGGTTACTCCAGGCATAAGTAAGGAATTGAAGAGACAAATCTCAAGAGGCACTGAGATTGTGATGGTTAATACTAACAAGGATGGAAAAATACAATTGTTTATCAAGGAAGAGTGCTCTGCTATACGATTGTAACAGACATTTGTATTAGAGGAAGTCTGATATGGTGCAAGACTTTCTCTGGCATATTTGTAGGAAGGACGTATGCTTTGTATGTGCATGGGTGGCTTAAAAAAAAAAATACCTTCAATTACAGGTTGTGAGTGAGCCTAACTTGTCTAGCGCAGGGTTGAGGGTAGACTTGTACCAGGAGATAGCCAGGTTGGAAGAAGAGAAAGTAGAGATGGACTAAAGTGGATATTGCAAATCAGCAGAGAGTTACAGAAAATTGCAATAATAGTGCTTTTTGCTAGGCTTTTTGCTAGGATGAGGAGATTTAGGCTGAAAATGTTAGGTGAGGGTATTTTGGAAAACAAAAATTAAGAGGTGGTAATCACAGAAGGAAATGGAGTGAAAAACATGAGGTCAAGACCACTGCTGGGTACAAGTGTAGAAGTGGTTTTATTCCATTTAAAAAAAATGCTATTAAAAAAAAGTATCGGTCATGACTATATACAATGTACAACTCTTAATCAAATTTAATCTATACATTGTGCTAGCAGATTTGCTAGCAAATGTCTAGATTTCTCTAAATAGGTAGTTAAAAAAGCAATTTCCCCCTCCTCTCAGTCAGTCCAGTCTGTGCTGAACATGTGTTAATTGGCACAGAGATAAGAAAGCTGTGGCCTGCATATCTGTAATCAGGGAAGCCTTTCTCTAGACATCTCTCTTGCTTGAATCCAGCCTAAGGGAAAGCAATATCTGCAAGGGTAGGTAAGGAGAAAGGGACATGCTCTGGGTGAGAGCAGCACCAACTGCAGTATGGAGGTAGGTGAGGAACAGCCAGAATAAATTATTGCAGGGGCTTTAGGCAGACAATCAGAGAATGTAGAGAAAGAACAGATATGTTTTATTTACATGAAGCAGAAATAAAGTGTTTTAACCTATTATATGAAGCATGTTCAGGAGAGCTGTGTCTTAAAGCAAGTGTAACACCCATTGAAAACATGAATAATGCTCTCGGCAAGAAACGGGGAGTGGGAATATATTAAAATATGAACTTTTAATTGCATTAAGGAAAGAAACACTTAGTTGTATAGCAAGAGCCAAGGCAAATGGTTAAAAACTGCAAACATATATCTGTTATGAAAGGTTCAATTTAAGCCGTAACAAAATAGCCAAAGTGAAAACAATTTGAAATTCAATTTGAATGTCAAAATAAATTAATAAATACAATTTTAATAAACAAATTAGCTGCAGTGAATTCAAACTGGTAGACAGCCATTAGAGGAGGCATTAACCTTGCAAGGTAAATATTGCAGTTTATGAAAACTGCAATATTTACAGTTGCAGGGTTAAGGGTAGTGGGAGTTGGCACCTAGATCACTCCAATAGGCAGAAGTGGTCTGGGTGCCTGGAGTGTCCCTTTAAGTGTTGCTTGCTAGAAAGCTAACGTGGATATATTAAATTATTGCTTTTACATAATACAATTATTATTCTAATTAAAATAAAAAATGTCCTTGTCACATCTTCATATTCCCAGCTTAGTGGATAAGCTATTCAGTTAAATTAAATAACCTGTCAACATCTTTTCAATATGACTTCAAAAAAACCCCCAAAAAACAGGAAATGATACTCATTACAGCTTTTTTAGTTAATCTAAGGGCTCTGCTGCTAAATCAATAAAGGTGATTTGGGTGTGAGTGGAAGGTTTACACAGCCATGTTTGCTGAAATAGAATGAAATATTATATTATCTACTTTACACAGAAACTGAACGAGGAGATTACATGCAAGAGAAAATAAACCATACATGCTGAATCGGGCCCTAAACAGAGCTTATAATAACAGTCACAAAGGTTCACCCACAGTTCATACAATAGATCCCTTACAATCACTCCATCAAGCCTGTCACTCGAGCCATTGTATAAATTCAATTTATCAAATCCCTTGGCTGCTTATCCAGAAAAAACATGTATATACCACATGGAACAGGGTGAAACTTTTAGGTCTAAACCAATAAGGTGTTTTTTTTCTGCTTCTGAGGTTAAACTGATATTGTATTTTCACTCCAGGCTTAGCATTAGTTTGTAGCCTGAAGACTGAGATTGACTCCATTAGAAGGTTAATTGTCGTGTCATACAGGTCAATTTGTGCCATATACATCATTAGGCACATCTGATGAAACGACTAGTGTAAAACACTATATACAATCTGCCTTTTTCCTAACTCCATTACCAATAGACTGTATTATAATTATTATTGCCATTAATATAGCGCCAACACATTCCGTAGTGCTTTACAATATTATGAGAGGGGGAATTTAACTATAAATAGGACAATTACAAGAAAATCTACAGGAACGATAGTTTGAAGAGGACCCTGCTTAAACGAGCTTACAGTATAATTTGATACATAGGATTGGTATCCTTGCTACTGCCCAAACACTAGACAAATATGACATGGTCTTTATTGTGGCACTGAAAATACCATGTATGCATTGTTTGTTATTCATGCACAGAATGAAGAACTGATTTATCATTATCTACTCCTTGAGAGCTTAACATGCAATCCCCTGCCCTTAGGTGACTCACACATGCTTTGTATTATGGCAGTCAAAATATTTTTTGAGCAAGCATAAGCAATTTTGCTAATGTAATGTATAGCTGATGTATAGTTGGCAATGTATAGGTGGATCATAAGCATACTGAAAGCAGACTCTGACATCCACATGTTGTGTGGATAATCGTGATCTTTCATGATAGCTCTATAGTAGAAAGTTGCTAAGCTTATTCACTGTACCGACATTAGTGTTATCACAAAAGAAAGCCAGACTAGAGGCGCTATAAGAAAATCGTCTTACTAACATACTCGAAAAGTGAGAAAATGATAGCTGTCTGTTCTCATTTTGGCTCTTTCCTGAGCACATTTATCTGTTGGCACGGCTTGTTGAAACAAACACTCCAGGAACAATGTAACAATTAAAATCCAATTTGAAAGGTTGCTATCGCCATTTCCAAGATTTAATATAATATTTCTTTTGAATACATCAATACAATCCACTAAATATAAAAGCCAAAGGAAAACAAAGTGTGTTTATAACTTTTCTTTAGATGTGTGCTTCATAAATCCTATTTTGGGTTTAAATAAGCCTTTGACTAATGACCCCTAGATGAGGATTTAAGTGTTTTAAGATTTAGACAGGGGTAGTCAACCTGGTCCCTACTGCCCACAAGTGGGCGGCTTGGAATTTCAGGTAGGCAATGGAGGGTTCTGCAGAAAATGCACTGAGGGCCTCGATCACCGTGGATCAAGGCCATCAGGGGAGATCCTTTCATCTCCCCTGCCAGCCCATGCAGAGCCAGCCCTGCTGTAATCCCTCTCTGGTTGGTGAGGAGATCAAATATCACCCACACTTAGTTCCAGAGGGAGGGAAGTACCTGGGAGGCTCTGTATTCCTCCTGCGAGCAGGCCTGTCGGAGCGTTGCTGTGCATTGCCATGGCAGCACTTCGATACAGTGCTGTGCTTGCAGGAGGACAGGAGAGTCAGTCTGCAGTCAAAGGAGCTGTAGGCTACAGTAAACATGCCACCACTGGACCACAAAGGCTTGCAGCATTATGTCCCCCCTCACTGGTAAAAGGTATTAAGAAGGAAGGGGGAGACATTAAGATAGATTTTCACATCCCACCCACCTACACACAGCATAGACTCTATGCACCTTTTGCATACAAACACACACTGCCCCCTCACACACACAAACGCACTATCCTACCTACACACGCACACACACACAGACTGCCCCCCCTCACATGCACTAACCCGTTCACACACATACAGTGCCCTCACCAACATATAGCACCCCTCAGACAAACACTGCCCCCTCTCACACACACACACAACACAC
Organism: Pelobates cultripes; assembly: GCA_933207985.1. Classification (NCBI taxonomy): domain Eukaryota; kingdom Metazoa; phylum Chordata; class Amphibia; order Anura; family Pelobatidae; genus Pelobates; species Pelobates cultripes. The sequence goes on along the minus strand of OW240917.1, from coordinate 180,938,177 downwards.
ACACAGCATCTCACAGACACAAATAGTAAAAAAAATAGAATAGAAAAAAGGAAAATAATAGATACATTTAAATGCATATTAAAAGTATATATAGAAACATAGAATGTGACGACAGATGAGAACCATTCTAGCCCATCTAGTCTGCCCAATTTTCTAAATACTTTCATTAGTCCCTAGCCTTATCTTATAGCTAGGATAACCTTATGCCACACATGCTTAACTTCTACCACTTCAGCTGAAAGGCTATTCCATACATCCACTACCCTCTTAGTAAAGTAATAAACTATGTCCTCTTGTTGTGGTAGTTGTTCTTCTTTTAAATATAGTCCCCTCCTTTACTGTGTTGATTCCCTTTATGTATTTAAATGTTTCATATCCCCCCTATCTCATCTTTCCTCCATGCTATACATATTTACATTCTTTAACCCTTCCTTGTAAGTTTTATCCTGCAATGGACCAGTAAGGACTGCTTCGCCCCTCCTATCTGGGACACCAGGTGGTATGCAATAGGGATAGTACTGAGAGTTTAATTGTTTGTATTTCCTGTATCTGAAGGGAAAAGAAAAAAATGGCCCCAAAGACATTGCAGAAAGCTTAAAGGGCACTATAGTCACCAGCTACAGGTTATTGTGTTTGTTCTGGTGAGTATAATTATTCCCTTCAGACTTTTTGCAGTAAACACTGTCTTTTCAGAGAAAATGCAGTGTTTACATTACAGCCTAGTGATAACTTCACTGGCCACTCCTCAGATAGCTACCGGCACTGGCGTACATACCAGGGTCGCAGGGGTCGCGACTGCGACCGGGCCCGGCCCACCAGGGGGCCCGGCCGCCCCTGCGACCCGGTATGTACCCACAGGGCCAGCCTCTTCCCCTGGGGGGCCCAGGAGCCGACCACCCCAGGGCCCCCCTGAGGCTGGCCCTGTTGACCCCGGGTGGCCGGTCGGGCAGGCAGGCAGGCGCGCGAGGGAGCACTCAGTGCTTCCTCTTCAGCTCCCTCGCGCACCGCAATGATACCGGAGCCGGAAGATGACGTCATCTTCCGGCGCCGGCATCCCTACGCGGCGCGCGAGGGAGCTGAAGAGGAAGCACTGAGTGCTCCCTCGCGCGCCCACCTGCCTGCCCAACCGGCCACCCGCCCAGGAGCCCCACTGGACCCCAGGGAATAATCCCCCCCAGCACTCCAAGAGGTAAGGAGGCTGGGGGGATTATATTAAAAAAAAATCATGTGTTAGTGTGTGTGTGTGTGAGTGTTAGTGTTAGTGTGAGTGTGAGTGTTAGTGTGTGTGTTAGTGTTAGTGTGAGTGTTAGTGTGTGTGAGTGTTAGAGTGAGTGTTAGTGTGTGTGTGTTAGAGTGAGTGTTAGTGTGTGTGTGTTAGAGTGAGTGTTAGTGTGTGTGAGTGTTAGAGTGAGTGTTAGTGTGTGTCTGCTAGTGAGTGTTAGTGTGTTAGTGTGTGTGTCTGCTAGTGAGTGTCAGTGAGTGTGTTACTGTGTGTGTCTTACTGAGTGTGTGTGTGTTAGTGAGTCTGTTTGATGTGTTAGTGAGTGTGTGTTTGTCAATGAGAGTATGTTTTGTAAGTGAGTGTGTATGTATGTCTGTCGCTGACTGTATCTCTGTCAGTAAATGTGTGTGTCTGTTAGCTAGTGTGTATGCGTCTGTAAGTGTGTGTGTGTGTCTTCAGCACTTACCTTTCTCCAGCGCCGGACTCCCTTGGAAATGGGGATCCCTCAACCTCTCAGCTCCGAATGCGACCGCGCACGCATTCAAACCGCCCATAGGAAAGCATTACTCAATGCTTTCCTATGGACGTTCAGTGTGCTCCTCTAGCGGCTGTCCGTGAGACAGCCACTAGAGGCAGGATTAACCCTCAGTGAAACAGCAGTTTCTCTGAAACTGCTATGTTTTCAGCTGCAGGGTTAAAACTAGAGGGACCTGACACCCAGACAACTTCATTGAGCTGATGTGATCTGGGTGTCTGTAGTGGTCCTTTAAAGGACCACTATAGTGCCAGGAAAACATACTCGTTTTCCTGGCACTATAGTGCCCTGAGGGTGCCCCCACCCTCAGGGACCCCCTCCCGCCCGGCTCTGGAAAGGGGTAAAACTTACCTTTTTCCACCGCTGGGCGGAGAGCTCTCCTCCTCCGATCCTCCTCTTCTCCTCCCCGTCGGCTGTATGCGCACGCGCGGCAAGAGCTGCGCGCGCATTCAGCCGGTCACATAGGAAAGCATTCATAATGCTTTCCTATGGACGCTGGCGTGCTCTCACTGTGAAAATCACAGTGAGAAGCACGCAAGCGCCTCTAGCGGCTGTCAATGAGACAGCCACTAGAGGAAATAGGGGAAGGCTTAACCCATTCATAAACATAGCAGTTTCTCTGAAACTGCTATGTTTATGAAAAAATGGGTTAACCTTAAGCTCGAGACCAGACCCACCACTTCATTAAGCTGAAGCGGTCTGGTGCCTAGAGTAGTCCTCGGTGTGTGCATCTGCATGCACTGGCGTACATACCGGGTCGCAGGGGTCGCAGCCTGTAACCCCTGCGACCAGGTGCCCACCGCCATGTGTTGCGCCCGCCCGCCGCTGGGCTGGGGCCCACGGATCAATTTTCGCACCGGGGCCCCATGGGTCATGTGTACGCCACTGGCTACCGGTACTAGATGTGCTTCCTGGGGCACAGTGTGCAGCATCGCCATTCAGTGTTTCCACCCTCTGCATTTCTCATAGAGATGCACTGATTCAATATATTTCTAAGAGTAGATGCTGATTGACCAGGGCTTTGTTTGGCTTGTGCTGGCTCTGCCCCCTTGACAGTCTCAGCCAATCATTTGGGAAAGCATTGTGATTGGATCAGAACAACACTTATGATGATGGCAGCCAAGCAGGCAGATCTATTTTAATTGCTTCTAAGGGTACAAAGTGGGGGGCAAGCCACCTAAATGGTGGGTTTAGCACTATAGAGTCAGGAATACATGTTTGTGTTCCTGACCCTAAAGTGTCCCTTTAAGTAAATGTTCCAGCAACAACTGTATGGGAAATATTTTCCAGAACACATTCCCAGACGCCCTGTTATGTTCGAGTCCTCCCTTCCCAATCATAACATTCTAGTAGCAATATTGGCTTTAGTAAAGCACTCAAATCTAAAGCACAGTGACATGTTCTTATTTTGTGTTTCACCTTTGCATGTTCCCGTAGAGTAGTCTAGATAGTACTGCTGGGCACAGCTTTCATACTGGCATTCTCCAAACATCAGAACCTTGGTCGGATCTTTACATGCCAAACATCCTGATGCTGAATCGCAGGTCAAACACTGGCTGTTACAGGCTGAACAAAGAAACACATCAGTTATGAAATCAATACATACATCAAGTCACAAAGTCACATTCAACTAACTAAGGGGAATAATTACTGGCGTGATAGCTTACAGGAGTCTTACTCAACTGGAATTACACTGGGAAAATTATAAACTGCTGTAACTCTTGGCTGTAGCACTCTAATAAAACATATACTGTAAAATGATTATAAAAAATAAAATATCGCAGCACTGTTGAGAATTGTAGAGGCAAACTAATGCTCTGGCCAGATAAGCACATCTTTTCTATGTCAGCGCTAGGCACACGCATAGTGATGGTTCTTACCTCTGACAGCTGCAGTTAGTTATTCATAATTTTGTAACTGCATTTACTTTGATACTGGTTCTAGCAAAAGCTATTTAGCACCAGGTAAAACCAACGTTGGTAGAAACAAAGTTACAGTTACTATTTTTGGATTATATTTGAATACTGGCCACTTGGTAAAATTTACATGAGCACAGGAGTTAAATGTCACAGTAAAAATGTTAAATCATAAATAGCAGTTCTGAAAAAAATTCCAGGGTCTTCTAATTGCAAATAATGCATGCACATCAGGTTGTATTTATATATTTGAACATCCTCGTTTTATATTTGATAATGCATTAGGCAGCAAAGGTTACAGGTTTATTGCTTGACATTTAGGTGAATATTTGACCAGCAGGGGGTGCTAAATGTAATCTGCAGGTGAGCTACAATGGAATAAAATGTTTTGTGAATTAGGATAGACATTACGTTCATGTATACTTTAAATGGAGTTTGGATCAGTGAAATTGTTAAATTAAATTATTTTGGTTCTTTCCCCCAAAAATCAGATTTGGTAATAAAATCAGCAAAGACGTCTAGGCTGACAACTGAGTATTAGTGTAGAGCAAATGTACCCACTTACAGTACATTCTTCTGCTATCATTCTGTCACAACAACTACGACTTGCTGTAATTATGCCTTGCTAGGTAGAGGTGAATAGTAACTGAGTGAAGATTTCATTCCATTTAGACATGGATGCACGGGCAATGAAGACGTCAAGCCAGTGTCGTGGTTGGGGGATTTTTCTGTTCTGCAAAGTGATTTCTCAGGCTGGGCCAATCATAAGACAAGGGCATTACGTAAAATGGACAGGAGGTGGGTGTTACAAAACTCTGGTTACGACAAAGTCACATCCTTTGATAAGGATTGCTGAGCAAAGGAATCTTTATTTCAGCAAAGTACATTGATCTTGTGCAGAGACTTTAGCCATGTATGGGGGCTGGGATTGAACTTGATTATTATTGTTTATCCGGGGCTCATCTGAACAAGGTGCTGGCTTGCACGATAGGCCAGATGACATGGTTGGATCATGCCCCAGTGATCTTACAGTTAAAAGACCAATATAAGCATTAAGGCCACGGAGACCGAATGAGTCTCTAAGTGACCCTTCTTTTACTTTGCACCTACAATCTGAAATCTTCGACCTTAAAGAAATTATCTTCAAAACTTGTGCTCTCCTCGCACACAAAATTATACAATTTAAATAAGCAAAATCAGCTAAACCCATTGCCATCCCTTAAAACATAAATACAGGCCAATAAAAAATTTATAAATTATTTGAATCTGGCAAAAAGGCGATAAAAAGTAGCACAAAACAATATGTCAAAGGTAACAGAGCCAGCAAACTCTCGTCAGAGAGGCTTGAACACAAACAAATCCAAACGAGAATGTTTTGTCCCCTGAGGGTGAGAAAAAAAATATATACAACAAGATATATGCAATGAATTCACAAGGTACTACAATAAACTCTGAACTTTTGGATCAGACGAATCCACTCCCAAGTCTGTACCAGAAGCTATTAATGAATACCTGACAACGGGTGGCCTACCACAAGTACAACCCCAACATAATAAAACCTTGTCACTCCAGTGGAGATGGAAGAGGTCCTGAAAACAATTAAACAGTTGACAGCCAATAAAGCCTAGATGTTATTATAAAACATTTGCACTAATCCCACACCTACATCTTGTAGTTCTTTATGAAGAAGTGGAAGAGTCAGAAGGTTTTCATTCAGACATGTTAATTGCCCATGTTGTGACTTTGCCCAAACCTGGGAAGCCCGTGATGCATTGCCCGAATTTTAGGCCTATATCTCTCCTAAACATTTACATTAAAGGGACACTATAGTCATTCAGACCACTTCAGCTGACAGTATAGTGATCCTTTAAGATATTTGCAAAACTATATGCAAAAAGAATATTAGTGATTGCCCCCTCCATAATCCATGCCTTGTTGCTTAGTAAGAAGTGACTGGGAAAGGGAGGCACCTGGTATCATTAGACACCAAAAAAGTTCTTATAGGTTAAACTGGAAGTTTTTATTAAATAAATATAAGTTTACACAAAGATGTCCTAGCCCCATACACGCTTCATATAAAGATCCATCAGCTAAGAGAGCAAATGCAGGATTTGTGTCAGATGCTTTTCCTATTGCAAATGGAACACGACAAGGTTGCCCCTCTTTCTCTGCTCGCAGCATTTGGCTTTGGAGCATTTGGCGGTTTCATAGAAACATGGAATGTGACGGCAGATAAGAACCATTCGGCTCATCTAGTCTGCCCAATTTTTTAAATAATCTTAAATTAGGGAGGATATCAATCAATAAATTTAGACTGGGAATAAAGGAATACAAGTTAAGCATGTTTACCGATGATGTAATCTATATTCCTAATTTGAAGAAGCAGTTGAATAAATATAGCCACCACTCTTACTATAAATTAAATGTAACCAAGATCCAAGCAATGTGTGTAGAAAAGTGGGAGGCTTTGGAGTCCAGACTTAGGGAGTCCTTTAATTTCAACAGGGGGCATGATTTCCTTGCGTAGGACTGAAATTAACTAAGAAACTGCCAAACCTCTTTGATTACTACTACAACTGGCTACATAGGTAATTCACGGGCAGAATTCCCCAATGGGAGGGGAAATATCATGGTTGGGTCATATAGCAGCGGTGAAAGTGTCTCTGTTGCCCAAATTGCAATAATTATTAATAACATTACAGATACCCTTTCTGGTTAAGTTTTTGACAAGCATCCAAAAGTTGTTCATTTTATATTGCAAAGAAATAATAATTAAGATTGGCGATGTGGCAGACTGCCTGGTACCCCTACTTTGGTACCTCTGCCAATAACGTTCCCTAGCTATCGCTGGGACAAAAAAAACCCTCAAAAGATACACAACATTACAAGGGACCCCCACAAGTCCTATATCCCCAGCTGCCTGGATCTGAGCGCCCAACATATCCAAAAAGTGCTCAGTTCCCAAGAACACAACCGAATCGCCACTGGGATAAAGTTTTGACCGACAGCACACGTGGCCAGGCACAAGGGAGGAGTTTACTGTATGTATAAATTGTGAGTGCTTGCCTGCATTAAACAGATCTACTCCCAGCATTCAATCTCGACTAATGTGTGGGGGGAAAGGAGATACCAGCGATATTTACTTTGATGAGTGTTGGAGCTACGTTATTTTAGGAAAGGGAATCCATGGCGGCGATATACTGGCGGTCTGCCACAGGCGACAAAAATCCTCCAGAGGCCAATGACAGAAGAAGGGTTTAGGTGTTCCAAATATTAAGGCTTATTATGCAACTGAAAAATACAGGGAGCTCAATAATTGTATTTATGCTGGCATAGGAAGGGAATAACCCTTAGTATAAATTATTTTAATTTATTATCATGCTGCCATTTTGGGGAGTATGTTACAGATCACAAGACTCCCATCCCCAATGGGTAAAGATAGAATCCTACTGGTCCAGTCCCCAGGAATATCATTATTAATTTTGGGTACCTACACACACCAGATTAGAAAATCTGAGTCCACTCCCAACAATGTTGTCTCTTAAGGTATGGGATTAAAATAAGAGTGTTTTAGGTATAGTATCCCCTATATCTCTTGCAACTCCTTTATGCTCCATAGCTTTGAGTTTGCCCACCTTTAATCACAAACAGTGGTTAAATCATAGGGCTACCCACCTTAATCAATTGTGTGAGAAGGGTGTACTCCAACCTAATTCGGATCTATAATTCGGTTTCACTTTACCTTCCAACACAATATTCTGATACTTACAACATAGATCTTATTTAGAAAAGCAATCCCTCCCTAAGGACGTTGGTCCTCGTACTGAATGCCTAACTTTGTTTGAGAAGATGTGTATAAATATGTGTCACAAAAAGAAACCAATGTCAACTTCTTATGCTCTTGTGAATGGGAATGTGTCTCCCAGAGACCTGAGCTCCACAACCGCCTGGCACGTGGATTTAAAAAAGGACATACCCCATGAAAGTTGGTCAAAGATCTTTCTGGCACATAAAAGCTTTACCTTCTGTGCATTACATCTATTCCCTTCATGCTCAGATAAGTGCTGGAGATGTCACCAAGCAACAGAAAGCATGTTCCACATTGGTGGACATGTCTGCTTGTTACTCCCTTCTGCAACAAGGTGGCCTTTTTATTATGCTTCCTCCTACAAATAACTATTGACCAAGACCCAGAGGCATATTTTCTTTTCCTATGGCCATAATCTATACCACATATAGAGCAAAAAATGTATTCCAGGTGTTGAAAGCTTTAAGCAAGGGCTTGGAAGTCCACATCTGTACCGAACATAAAAGCCTTGCTGGGGTTGATATCCTTCAATTGGTCTTTCAAAAATATGGCACAGTCACAAATTTTTACAAATAAAGTAACTCTAAAAGCAGGGGTAAGGTGGTACGCATCCTTAAAAAATATGATGTACATCAGGTAAACAACACTACTTTGGAGATCGCAGCTAGATTATTGTCAAAATAATTTAAAATTAGAATTGTGGAGTTTGTATAACACATTATGTAATAAAATAATTATGACATGACAATCAAAAGCCGCTAAATGTGACATGAGCAAATAACCTTCTTTTAACCCCTTAAGGACACATGACATGTGTGACATGTCATGATTCCCTTTTATTCCAGAAGTTTGGTTAAACAGGTTTGGCATACTATTGTTTCCGTTGTTTTCCCCTCCTTTTGCCCTCTCCCCCCCTCCCCCCCTTCATGGTAGACCCACTGTTTAACGTTAATATCAATGTAATATTGCAAAAACGCACCATGTCTAATGTATAATATATATGATTATCTTGCCAAACAATTAAAGTTTCAAGTTACAAAAACCAAACAAACAATGATAACTGGAATTACTGGAGCAAGAAAGATAATTATTAGGAGTGAACATTTTAATAACAAAGAAAAGGTAGACAAACATTAGCTGTTTTCTATAAAAATATGCCACTTCTAGAGAATATGTTGATAGAACCACAATGTTCTCATCTGCTCATTAATAGGTTTTACAAAGAACATATACTAGTGTTAGTATTTCTCTGTTGACTTCCCATCACAAATAGATTTCCTTTAAAATATAAAATCATGTTACGAATTTGCGCATAGTGCACTATTATCAATGAAAGAGAGAAGATAATTTTTTTCATTTTGTATTCCAGTACAGCAGAGAGGCCATTTGAAATTACCTTTGTGTCCCCTTCCAAGAATCTAAATCTATTACAGGTAGTTACTTCTGATAGAACTCAAGAGTTTTCATTCAACAGAGTAAGTGCAGGCTATTCCTATTACATTCGTACTTCACATTTTTCATTTTAGATTTAAAGGCATGTAAGAAATAATGGTTCAAGGAAGGACCCCGAACCTTAATAACAAAGAAAAGACTGTTTAATAAAATAAAAAAGTATATGAAAAGGCTTTTCTCCTCAATTATTGGGCATGTGCTCTTATTATATAGATAATAGACAGACATGTATATAAATCTTAATTCTTCAGTTATCTTTGAAAATATAGATATTCCTACTCAATTATTGAGCATTTGCATTTATAAAAAAAATAAACAGATCTATCTATTCATCCACCCGTCCATCTTTGTTCTTCCAATATCCTTTTAATTGTAGGAAAGGTGCTACACGCACATTTGCAATATTGAAGTTACAATGTGTATTTGTGAATTCTACTAACATCTACAACAGAATGGCTAGAAATCTCCAGGATTATTTGATAACAGACTTTGGAACAGTAAAACACAAATAAATGACAATAGGAAGCTTGCTGAGAGGCGTCCTAACGTGACTTATTTGAGCCTACATACAAGATAAATGTTAAATGAACAAATGAAACAATCATATTTAAGATTAAAATGCTTTTCCAGTTTAGGAATGGAGATTAAAGGGCAGATACACACCTCTACAAGCCTGTCCATCACTGTAGTACCCTTGGAAACACTTCTGAATACAAGTGCCTTTGTGAGATAAAACGAGGCCATCCTTGCAGGCAGAGCAAGAGCTAATTCCGGGACCGCTGCAGGTTTTACAAGAGGGATGACAACCTGTGGGAATCAGAGTCTGAGTCAAAAATGTGCAGAGTATCAAACAGATTCATGCTCCATGTTAAAATGGTTAGTCACATTTAAACAGAAACTAATTTACCAACATATACCAAACACTATGAAACGATACTCTGCAGATATTGCAATGCTTAATAAACTTTCCAACTTAGCACAAAACAAAAATGCATCTGGAATGTCCCAACATACCTGGATTGTAAGCTGTGATATATAAATAAAAGTCCAAACAACGGAAAATAAGGCAGTTATATCAAAGCTGATATTTAGAAAATGTCAAGGAATTGGCATCATACATGTCGTGATATTTTCCCTAAACAGATAGATGCAATGATTTTACAACTAACTCAGAACATTTGATATATGCAGAGAATCAGAACTTGCTCTTTTTCCATAAAAAACAGATAGATAAATCTATTTGAACACTTGTCCAGGCCTCGGTTTTGCAATCTGATTGTCAGACACAGCTCTCTGCTTAAGGGATCTATTTGCTAAAAAGTGAATTGTTGGGAGTAAAGAACCAGCTAAAAGCTTGGTCTGACTGGCAAGTTTTGAAAGGGGTTTCCAACTTTCCAGGATATATTTTTTATTGCTTGGCTACACTTTAGTGAATAGACCCTTTAGTAAATATAATGCTTAATTGTTTTAAAGCACTCATGTTTCTGTTCTCTTCAGTCAGTGGGACCTGAGATGAGCTTACTGGTTAATCATTTAAAATCCGATATTTGCATACACAAGTACATAGGGTTAACAAACAAACAAAACTGAGTTTTAAAGTGGAAACAAACAAGCCACTTACGTCTACAGGTCCGGCCATCTATGTAAAATCCTGCAGGACATTCGGGAAGGCATTGCTCACCAACAAAATAGTAGCGAGAGTATGGACATTTGAGACACACGCTGCCAGACTCATGTAGGTTTGCCACACAATGTTGACACTGAGGGTGACAATCTTAAATAGAAAGATAAGAAGCAGACACATGATCACTTGGAATACAGAAAGTATTCTTTAAAATACAATTCACAATTAGTATTATACATTGAGATAAACAATTTTACCTCAAGCTCAAGATAAACTCCAGCCTATACTGACTAAACAAAAGTGACATGAGAGTGGCAGGGAATAAATAAAGATACAAAAATTTGTAAAATCATGTTTATACAATATGTCTGACACTATTATTACTACTTTGACAACTTTCAAGAAAACAAATGTAATACAGATTCCAAGACCGTCTACATTTGCATACTTTTATTGTGTATTGAGTGATCTTTTAAATTAATACTCAAAGCACCATAATCCCTGCAAGTTAATTGGTAAGTAATCAAACCAATTTTGAATGGTTTGACACTTACCAGGGACCCCAGGCAGTGGCAGCTCTAGACTTTGTGAAGCCTTAGGCAAAACTCAAACATGAGGTCCCCACTAACACCCGAAGAGACAAAATAAATAGGGGTTGCATTGTCTGTCTAAGGTGCTGTAGTTATATTGAAGTGCTGGATACAGAGAGTGTTGCGGCTCCCTGTGCTGCTGTGATGTGAGCTCTCTGACTGAAGTTATGACATTATTTGAACACTTAATTTGCAATAACTAAATGCAATTAGCAAGTATGCTAATCGTTTATACATGACTGCAGGGTATGGTTACCTGGCAGTCGTGTATAAGTAAGTGCCGATGTGTATATTTCTGAGTGTGTTTGGCATTGTCTACCCGTGCATGTGCCTGAAAGTGTGTGTGACAAAGAGTATCCTGTGACAGTGTAGAGAGGGGCTGTGGCAGGGTGGGGCTGTGACAGTGTAGAGGGGGACTGTGGAAGGATAGGGGGGCTGTGAAAGGGTAGAGGGGGACTGTGGCAGGGTAGGGGGACTGGCTGTGGCAGGGGATGGGGAGCAGTGACAGGGTCGAGGGGGGCAGTGACAGGGTAGAGGAGTGCAGTGACAGGGTAAGGAGGGGCTGTGGCATGGGTAGGGGGGCTCTAGCAGGAAAGGGTGGGGCAGTGACAGAGTAGAGGGGACTGTGACAGAGTGTTGTGAGACAGTGTGGGGAGGGTCATAAATATCTTCTTTTTATTTTCATTAATGATCCCCTGATGATCTAGTGTCTCACTCCCTGGTGGTCAGGTGGGCTGGCTCTCTCCCTGGTAGTCCAGTGGGCTCCCTTTCTGGTCTGCAGCACCTCCGGGTGCAGAGCTGCAGCCCAGGGGCTGGTTCTCCATCAGGGCAGACAGTATGGAGGGGCCTCGCACCCGGCAGCACAAAGGGCAAGTGGTCGGGCCCTCGGTCATAGACGGAAGACCCGATATGTGAGTCTACCTTAAGGTTGCCTAAGTTGCCTAATTAGAGAGCTGCCTCTGACCCCATGTACACGTGGTCCTGTCAGATAGCACTAATCCACCACTTTCATGTTATCTGCTACCTGAAATCATAATTACTGGTGATTTCAGCCATTCCAATGCCATTCACGTAAGGGCTAATGTGCATGTCGGACAATCGCCATGCTGTACCATTCAACATCTCCTCACAGAGAGTGCATTCTACATGGAGATACTGAATGTTGGTCCTGCATTCTATGCAAGACTACACCAAGAAACCCCTCGAGTGGCTGATGAGAGACAATCACTAGAGGTGGCATAAAGCAGCAATTTAAACACTTCCTTTTCTCAAAAAAGGCCATGTTTACACTGCTAAGACAGCAGAGACAGCCTTTTTGTCCCAGAAAAAACTACATTAGAGTTTCTTTAATAAAAAATATTTCATGTGAGAGGATTAGATGCGTAGTACAGTTTCACATACACAACTCTACTAGAGTATTGTACAATGTTTTATTCTGCAGAAATGTATTTTATAAAGACTTTTATTGTTTTATTAAAAATTAGATATATTAATATACTACGTCTGTAATGTGTACAGAAGAATACATTCTTTCCATAGCTTTACCTTTGAAAAAAAGGTCAGTTTCAACAAAGATACATTGAGATTCTGAGCAACTAGTTGTGAATGTGTCTCTAAGGGAGCCAATCTTTCTCTGGTGATGGATAAGGGGGATGAAAGGTGAGGTGTGTAATAGATGTTTCAAACACAAAACCCTGGTAGGCAATCAATAGTATTGAGTTGCTTGTCCAAGGGGCAACCAATGAAATAACTCAGCATATTTCACCCATTAATATAATGTTATCAGACCCTTAACACTTCTAGAGGGAAAAGACAGTTTATTGCTGAAAGATGCAGGGCTACGTTAAAAAGAACATATAAGTCAGAATGATTAGAAAAATTTTCTTATTGACAATATATCTCTTCTGGGAAGTACTGTAAAGTACGTTAACCAGTGATTTGTGTCAATACAACTTTATCATTAGGACTGTACTGTGTATATATATGTCACATCGGATGCACAGCAAATTAGACTTATAGTTCATCTAGTTTCTGCAGCAGAAATCATTGGCTAAGCCACTTTCTTGTCTGAGCATAGCTCACTACAGAGTATGCAAAGCGGAGACATTTACAGCAAATGTAGGTATTGTGTTTTATTTAAAATTTGTGCTTTTGCATATATGCTTTTATATAATGCATTAAAAAAAATGAGCCAAGTTCAGGCGATCAATTCTCAACAGAGTCAACTCAAAGATCCCTTCTTTTTAGGTCAATAAAATCAGTGCCTATGCATTTGTAAATCATAACTTCTACACTGGATACATGTGAAAAAATTAGAATAGAAAACGTCAAATGTATTATTATAAATTTTACAAAAAAGATTTTGCTAAAAAGAGATGTGTCCATCAAATACAGACTTTCTAACATCTATTTTTCCTGTTGGTTCAAAAGAAGGCAAAAAAAAAAAATATATATATATTTTGAAGCACTTTCAATTGTGAAACAAATTAGGAAAAATTCCTAATACTGTATTGAAAAAGAAAAGTGTAAAGTATTTTAGAATGAGACACTGAATTTAAGGCAAAAATCCATATTGCCATGGTAGAGATGTTTTATCATCACCTTCTCTATCTAAGCATCTTTTTAAAATGCATCTGGGAAAACAAATTATCTCACAGGTAGTCTAATATTTATATATTACTAAATTAATTATTTTTTTTACTTCTGAAACTTAACATAAATTAATCCTGTTTGAGGTAATACATTAAATTTAGCTTATGGCAAAAATGCAAAAGATGAAAAAACAAAAAACATAGATGGTAGGCAAGCCCTAAAAAACTATATCCTTATAATTGAAAACAAATTAGAATTACATTTGACATTTCACTTTCAAAAGGTACGCCTCCTAGGCTATTAGCATTGATGGATAGGTAGCAAGTCAGTGCTACTTGTCCAGTATGATAAAGTGTTATCCCTGACGTAGATGGGTATAGACCAGTCTGCCACTCTAAATGTTACCTTTTGTTATCTCTAAAGAGCAGGAAAAACACAATACAATCAATATGAGTTGAAAGTCTAACCATATAATCTACTACGGCAGTCAGACTTTGACATCCAACAATCTCCTGTAATTTTTCTCTTTGAAGGAATACATAATGTCCTTTATTGAGCTTGAACGGGAATTTTCTTTTCCTGGCAATACTTTAGATTAACTTGTTCTTCAATAGCTGTTTTTGTTCCATTTGCCACAACAAAATTTCTCGATGATTTAAAGATAAATAATCATACTGAACTTCGGTGGAGGACCCATGTCTGCATACAGTATAGCTATAAAATACTGGACAATGCAAAGAGACCATGGGAGCTCTATCTGCAAGCCGTTGTATGAACCTCCTAAGTAATTGACCTGGTTAAAATTTACTTTCACAATAATAGCTGCCAACTCTATGATATCGGGGTTTAAATCCCCTACATCGTGCCGTGCCCCTCCCCATTGTGCCCCCTGAAATGCAGGACCAAACGTATCAAGGGGTGTGCGAGCACAGCTCACTCAGGTCCAGCTACCCAGGTGGAGGTCCTCATTATTCTCCATCCGGGATAATTTAAAAAAAAAAAAAACCACATGGCGGGGCTTACCATGTGGCAGGGGAGGGACTAAATTACGGTATGGGTGCCCAGAAGACATGCTGCACAGGAAGGGGGAAGCAGGAAGGAGTCCCTGCTTCCCCAACATCCAGGCTCCATGACCTGCATTGCCTCTACTTCTCCCTTCCAGCCCAGGGAAAACTGTGTGTGTGTGATTGTAACTGTGTGTGTTTGACTGTAACTGTGTTTGACTGTAACTGTGTGTGTGACTGTAACTGTGACTGTAACTGTGTGTTTGACTGTAACTGTGTGTTTGATTGTAACTGTGTGTGTGACTGTAACTGTGTGTGTTTGACTGTAACTGTGTGTTAGTGTAACTGTGTGTGTTTGACTGTTAGTGTGTGGGTGACTGTAACTGTGTGTATGACTGTAAGCCTGTGTGTGTGATTTTTCGCACAGGGCGCCTAAAGGCCTAAGCTGGCTGTAAATATCCCAAATGACCGCATGGAAATCCCTGGTGCTTCCTCCTTTCATGGAGGAAGCAGTTTATGGACTGTGATAAAGTGAAGGCAGAGAGGCCTTTTACATTTAACCCCAGGGGAAGTACGTGTTGTAGGTGTGGTGTACAACACAAAGCTACGATTAGTTATGGGCCCCTGGGGTGCAGCCTTTGGAGAGCAGGGTGGGCCAATGCTCCACTCCTCAGTTTATACACAACTGGGAGAAATAAGGTCCAGGCAAGAGTTCTTTGGAACTGTCTCCAACCCACTGCTCAGCTGCAGGTAATCAGCTGTAGCAGTGGGAATAAACCCCTCCCTGCTAGGCAGGTAAAGGGGGGATTGCTGGCTTCCTCCCTGAAAGCAGGTAGGAGAGACACTGTTCTCTCCTGTGAGAGAGTCAAGGAGACTGAGCACTGGGAGTGCAGAAGGAAAGCAGTTAAGGCTGGCTTGGAGCACTGGGAGTACAGAAAGGAAAGCAGCAGGCTGACTAAGCACTGGAGTGCAGAGAGCTGACAAATACACTAGGTTGGTGAAACCAATATTATTTTGTTATAGCTTAACCCTGAGAGATAGGGGATCTGATGTTAGTTAGTGCTCAGACGAGCTAGGTTTTTGTTTATAGGGATTTTGTTACATTATTGTTTTTTTTTCATCTACTGCTGTCTCCTGTGTGGATTTACAAATAAAGTGCTTGGATTTAAGTTCCTTTTAAAGACTGTGCATGTTTGTACCCAAAAGGACAGTGCTACCTGCAGACAAGGATCACAGGACCCTGAGGAGGGCGGCTGTGAGTACATCAGAGGCGACGAGGGAGCTGTAATCCCAGCTGTATCTGTCAGTGAATATGTGAGTGTATGTATGTCAATGAATGTGTGAGTGTGTGTGTGTCTGTCAGTGAATTTGTATGTGTCTGTCTTTGAGAGTCTGTCACATCAGTGAGTTGTGTGTGCCTGTCAGTGAATGTGTGTGTGTGTCAGTGAATGTATCTGTGTCTGTCAGTGAATGTGTGCATGTCAAATCAGCGAGAGTCTGTGTCTGTCAGTGACATCGGTATGTTTGTCATTAAATGTGTGTGCGACAATCAGTGTGTATCTGCCAGTAGGTGTGTGTCTTTCAGGAAATGTGTGTCTGCCAGTGAGTGCATGTGTCTCTGAGAGTGTGTTCGAGTCAGTGTGTGTCTGTCAGTGAACATGTGTGTTAGTTAAACAGTGTGTGTGTACCAGTGAGGGCATGTTGTCTAACAGTCTGCCCATCCACGTTGTCATCCCCACACTCTGCCCCCCATACTATCACCGTCCTACACACTGCACTCCCACACTGTCACCTACCTATACCCTGACCCCCTCCCCACCAATATGAATCCTAGAGGTGCCACTGGCCATGTGTAACAAACATTGTGCCGTCACGAGAGCCTTCCCCTGAATATTTGGGGAGCAGCTCCATGGAAGACCTATATTCTTTGGAGGAGCACAGAGACAGTCTGCCGGGAGCACAGCTTGGTGGCTCCAAACTGAGAAAAAACAGAGGTGGTCACAACTTGCTGTTTATGAGACTGGAATGGGAAACATCTGTGAAGACTATGCAGGCTGCGCAGGAGGCACAGACCCTGCTGACCACAGCTGGGTACTAACCCTCAAGACCCACGTCAGTAGATGGATGGAAAAATGGGAGTTATTTGTATGTTTCCTGCTTCAATATTGAAAGGAATTACTTTTATACCTCAGCTGATAGTAAAGCAAACAGAACTGATTTGTAAAAAAAAAGTGCCATTTATCATGACTACCAATAAATTTACTCTTTATGGAGAAGAGAAAAAAAAATATCATCATGATACTTACCCACACAATATCCCACTAAATTGAGGTACTGTCCATCTGCACAGGAGGTTTTGCAACTTCCATCTCTGAGAAGTGCATGGGGGTGGCATGTCAGACAGTCTCGATCAGCAGGTCCACTGCACTCCTTGCAAGAAGGATGGCATGCTGCATTAGGACACAAGGGGAAAAAAATACTTTATTGAAACAGTGACAATAAATACAGCACAAGCACATTCGATCAGAAATGTGTAATCCCTATCAACTGATGCCCAAAATACGTGGTCCTGGTCCTGGACTTGCACACAGTTTTTCTTCCTTTTAGCCCTGCTACATGAAAGCAATAGGGTTGATACATGGGGTTCTGGGAGATCGGAAGGCCAGAGCCAGGGTAGAGAGCATGTGCTCTTTACTTTTGTCTTGCTGTCTTGGTTCTTACTAATAAGTCAGCGTGCAGCCATTGAGATCCTGAGATGAGTGCCAAAGGTGCAGACCACTCACTCCCACACTCCACAATCCCCAGTAGAATCCCCAAACATCACATATGCCTCCCTACATGCAGAAAGCTAAGCATGACATAGACACACATAACATGTGGCCGTTTATTTAACTAGTAGATGTTATTTCTCCTTACATTTAATTGTGCGTTTTAAGCATTTACTTACTATGACAAGCTGAATCTTTGCTGTAGAAGCCATCTGGGCATCTTTTCAAGCATGTGCTCTGATACAGAACATCTGGAGAATTGCAGGCAGTGCAGTTTAAATGGCCCTCCCCTGCACAGGCCTGGCACGAAGCATGGCATTCTGCAATGAAACAAAGGGAAGGATAATTCATTTGTTCCCTAGTCTGCTTCTGTATAACCATTCGCCTGAAATGCATGCTGAATCTCAGTGTAATACATATCTAAAAAAAACAAAAAATACAATTACTGGTGAAGGATGGAACTTTGGGGCACGATCTTATATCCAGTCTATAACCATGAACATTATTATCTGCCCTTATTTCACCATTACCAGACAATAAATGGGGAACGGCATTGGAAAACAATTCCTTCCATGGATGTCGAGGATCCACAAGTCATGACCTAGGGCAACACAGTCCTTAAGTACCCCCTACCAATCCAAGGTTTAGGGATTACACTGTGTTTTTTTTCATTCTAAAAACACCTTAATCCCTATGTTTGTGTTCCTGACCCTCTATTGTTCCTTTAAGGCTCTTATTGCCACAGCGCAAAAGGAGTTTCTTGGTTCTATCCCATAAATTTGTCAAGTTGTTTATTTTTACTGATGAAACACTGACGCATAAAACATCAGAACCTGAGCATTTAAACAAGACTCTATTAGGTGACCCCAGCACTGAAGAAGCCTGTAGAACATTTCCAGTTGTCCACTGCCACAGGTGAAAAACCTGGTGACTAAGGCAATCAGATTCTCAATTCTCCACACCAGGAATGTGAATAGCCGACAGACAGCTTGCAACCACCATAGAATCTTTGAGACCTCATTCATGACAAAAGTTTTCTGTGGCAAGCTGAAGTGCTTTATGTTCTTTGTTACTATTCCTTTACTTTCATGGCTAATAAACTATCTCAACTCCTGTTGAGTGTGTCTTATCATTGATAAAGTGAGCAAATGCAAAATAGATGATGTAACTGAATGCACCATTTCATGCCACTTTATAGCAACTGTAGAGAGTGGCTCCTGAGTCAAAGTACCGTATATTACCAAACAAGCCACACCTCCTGTCTGTTCT
This sequence comes from Pelobates cultripes, assembly GCA_933207985.1. NCBI lineage: Eukaryota > Metazoa > Chordata > Amphibia > Anura > Pelobatidae > Pelobates > Pelobates cultripes. The sequence goes on along the minus strand of OW240917.1, from coordinate 180,919,397 downwards.
AGCCTACCAAATTCCATTGTCATATGATATCTGATACTTTTGTAATAATAATAATAATAATAATAACTATTATTACTGTATATGCCCTGCTTTGCTAAATACTTATTGTTGAAAAGTCCAATGAACTTTTTATTAAAAGAAAAAAAAAGAAAGATAGAAATGGCTGAACACTGTTGCTAAGCTGCAATTATTTAGCATAAATAAATTTTAATGAACTAAAAGTAGAAATAAAAATGCTGTATTATAGTATTTTGCTGCACATTTTGAATCATTGCACAAACTGTTAATCTAATGTAACATGGATTAAAATAATCAAAAGTGCCCGTTTTCTAACTATCCATAAAATATTTCGCTTATATTTCAGTAGCCTTTTTGTTTTAGCCATGCACAGATGTGTCCTTATACACAGTTCAGAGAATTTAATGGCGTTTACCATCTTTTCATTTTTGTGCACTGAAGGCAAATGAGCCGTTGAGGGTGTAATTATCTCGCCTAGTATAACATTATGGCGCACAACGTGTTTGTCATCATCATATCATTTTCCATCCTACCATTTTTACTGTCCGCCAACTGTGTGTTTTGTCAAGGTTGAGAAACTTGGACAGTTGCTGTTTTGTGCTATAAACACATAGAGCACTCATTAAACTGCCAGGCCATGAAGTGAAATGCACAACATTTATCAAAGCCTGTCTGGCTGCAAAAAAATAGAGCATATTTATCACATAGATTGGGTCCTGCTACAGACAAAATCTGTGCAGTTATAAAAGATCTACACTTCTTACTTGTAGCCTTCACACTGGAACAGTAAAAAAAAACACAAACAATATGAACTGTTACCATTGAGGTTTCTTTTTCTCCTTGTATAATGATTAATGACCTCAAAAAAATGCTTCAACGAGTATACATCACCAGACAACACAAGTGCTTGGTGGGACATAACAGAAAGATGTAGGGGCCTCTAATGGTGAACTGTTAATAAAAATGAACTTTTGATATGTCTTTGTATAGTCATAATGGCAATTATGTTTAGTTTAAAAATTTATTTTTGTGTTTTTTCATGTTTGATAATACAATGCACATAACATCCTGCAAGTTGATTGAAGAGGTATGTTACAATTGATTGGCTAGGCGTTATCACGCCATTCCCATCTGCTTTGCTTTCATTCTACAATTATCTTCCTATGCTATAGGTTTGTGGAGGAAAGCATTTATCTGTGTTCCCAGTGTTCATGCTCATTAAACAAGCTTCTTTGGGAGGACATTTTCAGGAAAATGGGGAGATGTCTCCAGCTATGCACTGATCCTTGCTAGCTGATTTGTTTCCAGTGATGGAATTAAGAAGAGAACTTTGCGAAATAAAAATCTAGCTATACACATAAGAGCTATGGATAAACATAAGAGCTATGGAGAGAGAAGAAAGCAAAGAAACAAACAAAAACACCCACTGCCCAATTCACACTCAGCATGTTGGACTACAAAAATATAATGGGTAAAGTTAGCTCAGGATATTACCAGCACTTTATTCCCATTGGGAGTTTCCAACGCAGCCGGTTTTGGAAGGTGTCCCGTCAGATCCAGGGCTTTCATGTGTGAAATTCAACATGTGCAATTTTAAAAAGTGTAGTAGCTAATATACAGGGAGTGCAGAATTATTAGGCAAATGAGTATTTTGACCACATCATCCTCTTTATGCATGTTGTCTTACTCCAAGCTGTATAGGCTCGAAAGCCTACTACCAATTAAGCATATTAGGTGATGTGCATCTCTGTAATGAGAAGGGTGTGGTCTAATGACATCAACACCCTATATCAGGTGTGCATAATTATTAGGCAACTTCCTTTCCTTTGGCAAAATGGGTCAAAAGAAGGACTTGACAGGCTCAGAAAAGTCAAAAATAGTGAGATATCTTGCAGGGGGATGCAGCACTCTTAAAATTGCAAAGCTTCTGAAGCGTGATCATCGAACAATCAAGCGTTTCATTCAAAATAGTCAACAGGGTCGCAAGAAGCGTGTGGAAAAACCAAGGCGCAAAATAACTGCGCATGAACTGAGAAAAGTCAAGCGTGCAGCTGCCACGATGCCACTTGCCACCAGTTTGGCCAACTCCCAGTCCTACTGCCAGTTCCTGGAAGACACCTTCTTCAAGCAGTGGTACAGGAAGAAGTCTGCATCCTTCAAGAAAAACATGATTTTCATGCAGGACAATGCTCCATCACACGCGTCCAAGTACTCCACAGCGTGGCTGGCAAGAAAGGGTATAAAAGAAGAAAATCTAATGACATGGCCTCCTTGTTCACCTGATCTGAACCCCATTGAGAACATGTGGTCCATCATCAAATGTGAGATTTACAAGGAGGGAAAACAGTACACCTCTCTGAACAGTGTCTGGGAGGCTGTGGTTGCTGCTGCACGCAATGTTGATGGTGAACAGATCAAAACACTGACAGAATCCATGGATGGCAGGCTTTTGAGTGTCCTTGCAAAGAAAGGTGGCTATATTGGTCACTGATTTGTTTTTGTTTTGTTTTTGAATGTCAGAAATGTATATTTGTGAATGTTGAGATGTTATATTGGTTTCACTGGTAATAATAAATAATTGAAATGGGTATATATTTGTTTTTTGTTAAGTTGCCTAATAATTATGCACAGTAATAGTCACCTGCACACACAGATATCCCCCTAACATAGCTATAACTAAAACCAAACTAAAAACTACTTCCAAAAATATTCAGCTTTGATATTAATGAGTTTTTTGGGTTCATTGAGAACATGGTTGTTGTTCAATAATAAAATTAATCCTCAAAAATACAACTTGCCTAATAATTCTGCACTCCCTGTATACTCCATTAAACATGTGATTATTATATGTGATATAAAATTGTCAGATGTTCTTTTAATTCTTTTTAGGAGGTGATGTTACTACATATTAATTAAGAATCATTTAATGAAAATTAAGAAGGAGCAATATTTTAGTTTTTTGTTTTTTTGGTACCTCAATAGATTGTCTATTGTAAATTTTCTCATGTTAGAACACAGAATGAGTGCTTCCCTTTTCTACCAAATACTGAAGCCAGACAGGACCATGATATGTTAGGATCAATGATACTTCTCAAACTAATGCACAACTTATGTTGTTATCATATTTATTGGAATCTCTTGAGCATTTCCTTTCTTCCCCTCTGTCTTGTAAAAATGGCAGTATTGGTTACTCAATTTAAAATTTAGTATATATAGAATATGGAATAGGTATGGGAAGGGCTACAAGTTTCAGGTAGGACTTCCCTATCCCTATCGATTTCCCACGATTTGGTTTATAAAATTGTTCACATATCTGCTTCTCCAGATGACCTACATTGGTATTTTATCTTTTACAATTGAGGGCTTAGAAGCCCACAGGAACATGTTTATGTTTTGGATGCTCCAATTTAGCAGGGTGCAGCAGGAATAATGAATTGTTTCTGATGAGATCCAAAACTGATCAAAGAGAAAACAGGATGTACTGTTGGGACCATAGTCACGAGAAGAAGCCTGTTTCCTGCATACAAGTCACCTGGCTTTTGGTAGAGGGTGAAGGCAGTTTAATCTTGGCATAGCACTGGACAATGCATATGCACTGTTATTTACGAGTTAACATGTAAGATAAATAGCTCAACCAGAATAACAAAGCTAATGAATGAACCTTACCTTGGCATATGCAAACAGTGTCTACATAAAACTGGGGCTTGCACTGAGCCTGACAAGTCCCATAAGGTTTTCCTCGATACAGTTGTACTGCTTGAAGGGAGTCATCTGACTTCACACACTTTGTGCAGTGAGAATCTTCATGGCCCAGGCAGGCACGACAAGATGGATGGCAGGCTGCAGATACAAGAGGGAAAAAAGCAAATTCAATGTCCAAGAATATCCACTAACAAACATGTTTTAGTATTAATCTTACTATATGCGACTACAAAGCAAATGTAAGCAGAGACGCTGAATGCGGAATCTGTCCATAAATCATACTTAAATTGAAGCAGTCATTATACAAGGTTATTCTAGAAACTGGAAATTGTTGGGAATTAACTAGGGAATTTAAAATTTTAGGTAAAAACAGCCAAGTTAGCGAAAGACCGGTGTTGGAGATTTTTTTTCCAATTCATCTATTTTGGATTGAGATTTGTAATTGCCTAGCGGATTCTCAATTTAGTATGAAAGCACAATAATGCTTGGGACAGGTTAAAAACTATTTATACTTTGAACTAGCTGATTGGCTGGCAAACATATAGCATGATAGAAATACACCTACTGCGATCTGAAGAGAATGTTCTCTCATAATACAAAGGTTGTGTATTATGTGTGATGTTTGTCTCATTGAACTGAAATCTCTTATTACCCTTTAATATATCTCAGTCATGCCGCACTTTCATAAGAAAAGAAAAAAATAATTATTATAGAATACCTGAGGGGTTTCTAAATCTGGAACATTTCTTTATTTTCTGCTCCAGCAATATGTAGGTGCAATATCTAGTATGCTATTCCACAGAGCATTAACAGATACGAGGATTCACCCATCAAAATAATTTATTCACTTAACCCCTTAAGGACACATGACATGTGTGACATGTCATGATTCCCTTTTATTCCAGAAGTTTGGTCCTTAAGGGGTTAAAGGGAAACTATAGTGCCAGGAAAACAAATTTGTTTTCCTGGCACTATAGCACCCCCCCTCTATCAAATCCCCCTCCCACATCCCCCATGGTGCAGAAGGGGTTAAAAAGCTAGCTACTGCCTGGGGCACTCGAAATTTGAGTGGGAGCTAGAATATTGCCGTTTTCTCACTGATTATATTGTGACACTAAGTTACCAATGTACAGGTCTTACAGGTTTTTTTTCTTCTTTTGTTAACAATTTGGAGAAAAAAAAAATTTAATTTATTTTTTTTTGTCCTGAGTGTGTTCGGTCCAGTGTGTGCCATGTAAGTGTGCGCGCATTGTGCAATGTTTCTTAAAGTCAAACATAGTAACTTCACAGAAGTAAATGCCCAAGCGTCAACCCATTTTGCAGCACAAACACCTATTTTTTCTGATTTAAGTTGTGTTTACACAATACACAATCATAAACAGTTGCAAGAAAAAGTATGTGAACCCTTTGGAATGATATGGATTTCTGCACAAATTGGTCATAAAATGTGATCTGATCATCATCTAAGTCACAACAATAGACAATCACAGTCTGCTTAAACTAATAACACACAAAGAATTAAATGTTGCCATGTTTTTATTGAACACACCATGTAAACATTCACAGTGCAGGTGGAAAAAGTATGTGAACCCTTGGATTTAATAACTGGTTGAACCTCTTTTGGCAGCAATAACTTCAACCAAACGTTTCCTGTAGTTGCAGATCAGATGTGCACAACGGTCAGGAGTAATTCTTGACCATTCCTCTTTATAGAACTGTTTCAGTTCAGCAATATTCTTGGGATGTCTGGTGTGAATCGCATTCTTGAGAACTGGTGTGTGTTTTTTATAGGGCAGGGCAGCTGTAACCAACACCTCCAATCTCATCTCATTGATTGGACTCCAGTTGGCTGACATCTCACTCCAATTAGCTCTTGGATATGTCATTAGTCTAGTGGTTCACATACTTTTTCCACCTGCACTGTGAATGTTAACATGGTGTGTTCAATAAAAACATGGCAACATTTCATTGTTTGTGTATTATTAGTTTAAGCAGACTGTGATTGTCTATTGTTGCGACAATCGCATCACATTTTATGTCCAATTTGTGCAGAAATCCATATAATTCCAAAGGGTTCACATACTCTTTCTTGCAACTGTATATCTCAGCATTATCTCAAAATGGAAACCAAACCCACTATCATCATATCATTGTTTTAATCGCAAGATGAAATTAAAATAATGATCTTGAAGACTGCATTGAAAGTCATGTTTCAGTGTTTGCAGATGACGCCAAACTTTGTAAAACAATACAATGTGAGCAAGATATTACTTTGCTGCAGAGGGATTTAGATAGACTGGGGGACTGGGCACTCAAATGGCAGATTAAATTTAATGTTGAAAAATGCAAAGTTATGCACTTCGGCGTAAAGAATACACAAGCAACGTATACCCTTAATGGAAGCGAATTAGGGATAACAACACACGAAAAGGACTTGGGAATTGTTATAGACAACAAACTATGCAACAATGTGCAATGTCAATCAGCAGTGGCCAAGGCCAGTAAGGTATTGTCATGCATGAAAAAGGGCATTCATTCTCGGGACAAGAATATAATTTTGCCTCTTTATAAATCACTGGTAAGACCCCATATTGAATATGCTGTGCAATTTTGGGCACCTGTTCTAAAGAAGGATATTATGGCACTAGAAAAAGTGCAGAGGCGGGCTACAAAATTAATAAAAGGAATGGAACATATCGGCTATGAAGAAAGGTTAACAAATTTAAACCTATTTAGTTTAGAAAAACGTCGCCTGAGAGGGGATATGATAACATTATACAAATATATTCGAGGCCAATACAAACCATTGTGTGGAAATCTATTCACAAACCGGACTTTACATAGGACACGAGGCCATGCTTTTAGACTGGAAGAAAGAAGATTTCGTATAAGGCAAAGGAAAGGTTTTTTTACTGTAAGAACAATCCAGATGTGGAATTCTCTGCCTGAAGAAGTGGTTTTATCAGAGTCCATACAGATGTTCAAACGGCTACTAGATGCATACTTGCAAGAACAGAATATTCAAGGATATAATCTTCAATGTAGGGTAATAACTGCTTGATCCAAGGATAAATCTGACTGCCATTCTGGGGTCAAGAAGGAATTTTTTTCCTAGCTTGTTGCAAAATTGTGCTTCAAACTGGGTTTTTTTTGCCTTCTTTTGGATCAACAGCAAAAAACAAATGTGAGGTAGGCTGAACTTGATGGACGCAAGTCTCTTTTCAGCTATGTAACTATGTAACTATGTAAAGGGACACTCCAAATACATATAACCCCAGTAAAAACATGCATGCATTTAATTATACAGGTTTTCATATATAAAATATATGAAATATATCAGCATAAGCTGCAGCACATGTGTCTGCTTGTCTCAAGCCTTTAAATCCCTCCACTTCTAACTCAGCCCAAACTTTCTGTGGCTGTCCATCACAGACTTCACAATGCAAAATAATTCTGCAAACAGTTTTGGAAGAACCACATTTCAGGGGCAGAACTACGGGGGGTTCTTCAGTTGCCATGGCACCAGGGTTCACCAAAGTTTAGGGAACCACTTTTGGCTGCCCACCAGGGGAACAAGAGTAGTAATGGTTCCAGCAGAGGTGAGATCAGGTTAGAGCACACCTAGGTTTCTTAATATCATGCAAGGACCCATGAGTGTCAGGAAGCAATGGATTCTAAATCCATCTAGCCCCACCCTTTCTTACTCCAGAATGTATGCTACCTTCCTTGTAGATGATGGAGAAAGCAACTGCTTCAGCCTGCTCTAGATGTAGCCTTGTATCTGCTGCTTAGGGGAGAGCCTGCCTGTCAGAAGAAATGGAAGAGGTTTGTGGCTTGATGTCTAGTTGGGAAGGATGGAAAAGGCGGTTTGCTATTTTGGTACTTCAATCAATCAAATACATTTGACTTGTCTGCAACATTTCAAAGAAGTGGTGTATGTGAGCTGAATGAGGTGTCTGTGAAATGCATTAGGGGCGCCTATAAAGTACAGAGACACAAGCTGGACTTGTTCAGTCAGGGCCAGGAGAGGTCTGCCAGGCAGTGAGGGCAGGGGCTGGCACTTTAGGATAGGTCCTTCAAGAGTATGGACAACAAGGAGAATGAGAAGATCTATTTGGGGAGAAGGAAGAGGTTAAACAGAAGGGGAATCTGGCTACCTGTTTGGAAAAGGGAAGGTGTTAAATGGCAGGGGAAAGAAAGGGAGCTGGTTAATTGGCAAGCAACTGTGCAAATCTAATTTGGTAATACAGAGAGTGTAGGCAGGCACATGTGGCAAAATCTAATTTGGGCATAGAGAGGGTTAATTGTCAGTGAAATGTTTTAATCTAAAATTGAGAAGAAGAGGTTGATTTGGTATCGGAATGCAAGCTCTTTTGACTACAAAGTTGACTATTTGACAGTGGATAGTAAGAATATTTGGGGGGAACTGGAGGTTAATTTTTGTCTGAAGTGGTAGGGAGCCAAAACAACAAAAAAAACAAAAACATCTTACACCAGAGCCCTCTGTTCATTAGTTTAGCTACTGCACTGGTTATTGAGTCAAGTGCACTGGAGAATAACACATAACATGTTAAGATTTTTCTCACTCAATGAAAACATTTACAACCAGGGTTTCAGATTCACCATGTTTGACTAGATACGTATTAATTCGTCATGCAGTAGGGAAGCACATGAAAAGATTGTTTTTCTTGACTGATTAATGCCAGTATTACATTTTGCAGGGCAGCCCCACCCTGCAGCATGGATAAGTTATATGTGCACAGGAAACTGTGACTCTAGAGGAGACAACACACACGATACAAAACACATTCACCTATTTCTGTCGCCATACAGTTGCCCAGTGCCCACATTGCTATGGTGACAGGCAGGCACAGGGTTATTGTCACATTGATTGCAGGGATTACTCTTGTCAGGTCTTCAGACACCTTTGAGTTCAGTATTTCCCTGAATGAGACCACAACTAAAATATTAAAGACCTCTGGCCATCATTTGCTGGTCTACTGCCAATCCGATCTGGGAGGTGACTTGATGAATGCACACCAATGCGCATTTTAAGTATGAACCTTAGTGTACTTCTGATTCATGGCATTCACTTGTGCTGCCAAATCATTTTCAGATCTTCCCTTAGGCCAGTAATGTTAAATGAAATCTGTCATTTTTCATACCCAAGGGTTGGAAATAAGAAAATCAATCTTACGAAGACAAGCAGCAATCAAGAAATGTCTATCTACGGGGACTTAGATCAGCAGCCTGCTCTATTTCCATTCCTAAAAAACAGTCCAAAGCAAATCCTACAGCGGAAATAATGATTGAAATATTGACAGAGAAAATGATTTTACTACATCATCGTCATCATTTCAAGAAAAAAAGATATACCGTTTTAGCATTAATTCAGAAAAATATAAATGAAAACTGCAAGGATATATAAATGTTAGAGCTATGTTCTAGGAGTTCTCAATACAATTTAGCAATGTTGAAGAAAGTGTGATTAAAACATTACACACACAAAAGTTCCTCACAAACTTTTCTTAGTTTTTAGTGCTCCCAGGTGAAATACCTTATCCCTCTCCCGCAACCCCCTTGGTTAAGAGTACCTAACGATGGGATGTACTTATACAATCCTCATCACATAGAACCACCCACACTTATACCTCTCTTGTCATGCTAACAGGGTTGCCATGTTACTCCTGAATACTTGGCACTATTCCTCACCAGTGAATTAAGCCATATCAGTATACTCTCAGTATACTCAGTAAGAGTACCTAGCACACCTCCCATTAGTGAGTTACTGTTTTTAATCTTTCCCTTATTTTAATACTGAGATCTCACTCTTGAATTCATGCCAATCCTTTTGTATTTCTCCACAACGTATCAGTTTATATATACGTAAACATTTCTCATGCACACTCATCTACTGATGTACGGTGCACAAGCATGTCTATTATTATAAAAATTGTGCTATTCCTCCATGTCACACTATTGTCTGCATTGCAAAGCCGACTATTGCTGTTGTGGCGTTTTCGGTATCTTTGCACTACTTCTTTGGCACACAAAATAAAAAAAAAATAAAAAAAATGACACACACATATATCATTCTAACTACATACATACATATTTATCTTTCTCACAACTTGGTTTCCTTGCCAGGTGCAAACCTAATGAGTTAATCTTGATAAAGGTCCCATAAGCGTTAATCCACTCAAGTGGACTTTTTTTTGCAGCTATTTTTCCAGCTCAGCTATTTGGCTTAAAATTTGCAATCCCCTTGTCAGTCTGTCACCATTTCTAGATTAGCGAGTAAACACAATAAAAACAGCAACTTGTTAAATTGTAGCAAATAGTAAAAATATATATACCTATATTTTGTTAGCCTTACATTTTAATATGTGAAACTTAAAATAGATACTGTAAGGCTGTAACAGGGTCTGTGGCAATATTGCTTTAGGTTTAATAAAGGGAAAGGTTTTTCTCAGAGCAAATAAATTGAAATTGAATTCAAATCTAATAAAAAAAAGTCATAATGTTATACTGCTATGTAATATAGGTATACAGATTGAAATTGTTAGATGTGGATTAAAAGACAGGACAGACAGACAGATAAACCGACAGACAGTTTGTGGCTTCCAAATAAAGAGCTGTTGTGGGACTCTAGATACTAGACACTGTGAAGGACTATAATGTTTTGGATGCAAAATATATTGCGTTTATGTAGCATTTTTAATAGATGCTACATAAACCATAATGAACACGGGAGTAAATAAATAAAAGAACACACACAGACAATAACATTTATGTGTTGTACCATTGCAGTAACTGCCATCAGAAAAATAGCCTTCTCCGCAGTTGCTGACACATTGACCTTTTAGCAAGATCAGAGGAGGCACACAAGATAGGCACTGATTGGCTAATGGTCCAGAACATGAGCCACACTCCTTGTGACAGGCTGGGGAAGAGAAAACAAACAAAAACAAAAAAAAGTCAAACCAAGTAAAAATCATCAGATGTATAAAATGATGTAAAGGTGACATGGAAGCATGCATACAGGAGACAAGATATCGCAAAATTACGGAGCAAGTGTAGAGGAAATGAGTTACCGTGAAGGTGGGGAGGAGAGATGGGATGGAGGCAGACAAAAAGGTTAAAACATTCTGGAGGAGGTAAGAGTGAGGGAACAATGTTTTGGAAGTTTCCAGTAGACTTTGGGTCACTTTAACCTTCAATATCTAATAATTATTAGTGGTCTTTACTTGCCAACCAGTTGGAAGTTAAATTTCAATTCAAGCCACAGGACAAAGGCTGATTTTTTTTGGTCAACATCTAGAAGGAGCCAATTAAAGGCCAATACGAACAGCAGACTGATCACTTGACTAACTTACTGACCAGGATGGTCAGTTTTCTAATGTGACCTCAATTTAAAGTGTCCAAACAATGTCAGCAGAAAGGCCAATGCATTGTCACTAATCCCTTCATTCCACAGTTAATTACTTGCATTAACAGTGGAATAATATATTATTTATAAATCGGTTAATTTACACAATATTATTTCCTGTTCCCAACCATATTTAATTTATATACCTTACCCTCAAAATGGATTTTGAATATGCATCCACTGAGTAAGTTACTTTTTTTTACCATATTTTTAAAAAAATGCCTCACACATATCCAGCTGTGATCTCTCTAAGCATCCATAGCCAATTGTCACTGGATCACTGGAGATAAAATAGTTCAGCCAAGCATTACCTTAACTTTTCCCCAGTAGGGGCAAATTGTCAAAATATATTAAAACATACTTTATCCAAGCAAGTGGCAATCTGTGCTCTCAAGAAGAACATTAGCACAAATTGAAGTTTTATAGAACCAAAACTTAGAATGTGGAACAGAAATTCTCTTCCTATACCAGACTTTTACCTGTGAGTTGTCACTTGCATTATAACAAATGGCATTAAATTAGCGATAATAGCTACTATTTATTGCTTGTCGTTCAGAATCATATCTCCATTGATTTGATTTCGAGAAGCTCATTGGCAAAAAAAATACACAAATTTAATAAAAACTGACTGAGATCCAGGATGGGTTTTCTGAAAATGTGCATTGGAGAAGAATAAATAATGTTGCAGGGTAATCGTTAAATACAAGAGTAGCTTCTTGCAACAATCAGCATGCAGAGAAGGCGTTCTTCTGTGGCACATCATCTACATTTTTCAAAGATTCTCCTGCTACATTTCACAGCAGGTTCATATCATGTTGACTTTGACTTTTAACTGTGTTCCTAGTCAGATATGGGAAATAAGAAGCCACTTAAATAAGTGGCTTAAATCTGAACTATTTTTTTTTTCCGGCAGAAGGGTGTAATCAAACCTACTTGGTCTGCAAAGTTATTGCCAACGGAATGCATTTGTCCTTTTAATAAAATGTTTCTATTAAACGTGTCTGGGATGGCTGATTCAGACAATATAGTTATCTATCTTGGCAAAAAAAAAATGCAGTTTGAAGGATATTTTACATTCTAATAAAAGAATAATGCTTTCTCAGTGAAAAGCAGAAGGAATATATTTATTGGTAAATTGAAACAGTTCTCCTCCAGACATTGTGGATAATTGTAAAAGAATTGTAAAAGAATTAAATTTAAGATTTTTGCTTTGACATAAAATTTGAAATTCCATTGTCAATTCTTCAGAAATGTATAATGCAAAGTCATGTGTGACTACATTTAACAATTTATACCCCTTCCTGAAAGTTAGTGTAATATGACATTGGGATTCTGCTAGCTATGACAATGATTTGATTCTTTGGAATAAGTTTTTCAAGTGATCTAACATTTTTAGACTAACAAAAAAAATAATAAAATATATCATATGTAAAAATATCATATTTACATATATCATATGTAAAAATAAATCATAGCAGGGAATTACGCACTAGTTCCCCCATGGGGCTTTTCGAAATATCAGCTTTATTTATAAAACTAGGAGAAAAAAATATTTCTTACCTGTACATAGACCTGAGCGATCTGCGTAAAAACCTTCAGGACATTCTGGAACACATTTTCCTCTATGAAATGTACTGCCTTTGGCACATGCTAAACATGTGTCAGCTGAACACAACAGACATGAAGAATCACACACTAGAAGGAAAAGAAACAAAAACATATTTTATAAGAACTGTACTTGGACCCATTCTCATTAATATTTTTATTAGTGATACTGCAGAAGGTCTTGATGGTAAGGTATGTCTTTTTGCTGATGATACTAAGATAAGTAACAGGGTTGATGTTCCAGGAGTGATAAGCCAAATGGCAAATTATTTAAGTAAACTAGAAAGATGGTCAGAGGTGGGGCAGCTGACATTTAATGTGGATAAGTGCAAGGTAATGCATCTTGGACGTAAAAATCCAAGGGCAGAGTACAGAATATTTGATAGAGTCATAACCTCAACATCTGAGGAAAGGGATTTAGGGGTGATTATTTCTGATGACTTAAAGGTAGGCAGACAATGTTATAGAGCAGCAGGAAATGCTAGCAAAATGTTTGGTTGTATAGGGAGAGGTATTAGCAGTAGAAAGAGAGAAGTGCTCATGCCATTGTACAGAACACTGGTGGAACCTCCCTTGGTGTATTGTACACAGTACTGGAGACCACATCTCCAGAAGGATATTGATACTTTAGAGAGAGTTCAGAGAAGGGCTACTAAACTTGTTCATGGATTAAAAGATAAAACTTACAAGGAAAGGTTAAAGGAACTAAACATGTATAGCTTGGAGGAAAGACGAGACAGAGGGGATATGATAGAAATATTTAAATACATAAAGAGAATCAACACAGTAAAGGAGGAGACTATATTTAAAAGAAGAAAAACTTCGACAACAAGAGGACACAGTCCTAAATTAGAGGGGCAAAGGTTTAAAAATAATATCAGGAAGTATTACTTTACTGAAAGGGTAGTGGATGCATGGAATAGCCTTCCAGCTGAAGTGGTAGCGGTTAACACAGTAAAGGAGTTTAAGCATGCGTGGGATAGGCATAAGGCTATCCTAACTATAAGATAAGGCCAGGGACTAATGAAAGTATTTAGAAAATTGGGCAGACTAGATGGGCCGAATGGTTTTTATCTGCCGTCACATTCTTTGTTTCTGTGTTTCAAATTATAATAATATTGTACAAATAAAACATACTAACAATTTCATATGAATTGCACTTTAATGATATAAATTTATAAAACACAAGTGTTTAGAAAAGTTCTAAAAATTGAATGGTGGAAGACCAATCTGATCAATGCTGTCGCATTGCGGGAGGAGAGGGGCACTGAAAGTCATGTTTGAGTGTTTGCAGATGACACAAAACTCTGTAAAGTAATACAATGTGAGCAGGATATTGCTTTGCCGCAGAGGGATTTAGATAGACTGGGGGACTGGGCACTCAAATGGCAGATGAAATTTAATGTAGAGAAATGCAAAGTTATGCACTTCAGGGTCAAGAATGCACAAGCAACTTACACCTTAAATGATAGTGAATTAGGGATAATCACACACGAGAAGGATTTGGGAATTGTTATAGACAACAAATTAGGCAGCAATATGCAATGTGAATCTGCAGGTGCTAAGGCCAGTAAGGTTTTGTCATGTATAAATAAGGGCATAAATTCTCGGGATGAAAATATAATTTTGCCTCTTTTTTTTTTTTCATTCTTTATTTTTGTTGTGCATAAAATAAGGTACAGGATTTCAGTGATCACGACATTGCTTAGTGACAGAGGAATCCAAAGTTACATGTCTAAAAGAATAGACTGCACATTTTTTTTATGATAAAGACAGGCATAGTACACTGTGATGGCTTGTTAATAGTGTGATAGCGTAAAGGCGAGTGATTTTGAGCAAGTTTTTGAGGATTCTTTGGCTGTTTTGCTGTAGTAATGTCAGAGCTTGGGTTTCATGCGACTTGTCAGCTTGACAGCTATCTCCGCCCTCCTAATTTTGCCTCTTTATCAATCACTGGTAAGACCACACTCTGAATATGCTGTGCAATTTTGGGAACCTGTTCTAAAGAAAGATATCATGGCACTAGAAAAAGTCCAGAGACGAGCTACAAAATTGATAAAAGGAATGGAGCATTTTAGTTATGAAGAAAGGTTAAAAATTTTTAAATCTCTTTAGTTTGGAAAAACAGCGCCTCAGAGGGGATATGATAACATTATACAAATATATTCGAGGCCAGTACAAACCATTATCTGGAAATCTATTCATAAACAGGGCTATACATAGGACACAAGGTCTTGCATTTAGGCTGGAAGAAAGGAGATTTTATCTAAGGCAAAGAAAAGGTTTTTTTACAGTAAGATCAATAAGGATATAGAATTCTCTGCCTGAAGAGGTGGTTTTATCAGATGTTTAAACAGCAATTTGATAAATACTTGCAAAAACATAACGCACAGGGATATAATTTCTAATTAATGGGTTAATAACTGCTTGATCCAAGGAGATATCTGACTGCTATTTTGGGGTCAAGAAGGATTTTTTTCCTAGATTGTTTCAGACTGTTTTTTTTTTTTTGCCTTCTTTTGGATCAACAGCAAAAACATTCAGGAAGGCTGAACTTGATGGATGCAAGTCTCTTTTCAGCTATGTAACTATATAACTATGTAACGATACACGTCTGGTGGGGGTGAAGGGTACATCAACCCTTTTGGAAACTGGTTCATACAACACTAGGCAAGGTATAAGACGAAAACACAGAGTTTGGACCAGCAGCGATGCTTCTGTCAAACACTAGCTTGACTATTTCCAAGTACAACAAATCGCTAGCTATCTTTTTATTCTTCCCCCCTCCTTTTCTATCTCTTCTAGCTTTATTATCTTTGTTTCTAAATAAGTCATTAAAATCAAGATTACTGCTGGGAGCTAAAGTTTAGTATACTGCTGAGGCAGACATGGCTCTCAACTTAACCATTTAGGTCCGATAATAGCCAGTCATATTCCCTACTGATGGTTATGTGCTGTTATGTCAGCCAGGAGAAAACAAAGTAATAATCCGAAGTCTGTGAAGTATGCTTGTTTTCACCTCACACAAATATGCACGTCTGTAGAATTTGAATAATGGTATGTTGTATTACCGACATAATGCAAGAGCTCACTTGTGCAACTTGTAATGTACCCAGTAAGGTTTAATACACTATTTATAGATGATTTTCAATGTTTTTTGTGATAGTTCCCATTTAAAGGTAAGCATCATTCAAAAAGACGATGTTTGGTGCAGGTGTTATTAAACATTTATGTTTATGATTTTTGTAGGCTTCACCAATTTACCGGTGTTCCATTAGCACACATAACTCCCCCCTGCTTTTACCATACCTCCCAACATTGGCTGTCCCAGAATCACCAGTAGGTGCTGTCTGTCCATCATGCAGACCCACTGAGGGCTGACTATGCAGAAGCACTGTTTCATTTCTCCATGCAGGGTTCTAGTGCCCTAAACATCTAAAGATGCATTAGTGCAATGAATGTTGGGTACATTTCCCTGGTGTCCCCAAAAGCAAGGCAGCAGGGAACTAAGGCGGGACAGCAGCTGAACATCAGGACTGTCCTGTAAAAATCGGGATGGTAGAGAGGCATGCTTCTACTGATCTATACTCCAAAATTACATCATTAAGCCAAAATTGTTTTTGTGCTTCACGTGTCCCTATAGTTTTATTTTTCTCCCATCAAAAAATATTTATTAAGCATAAGGGATAAGTAAATATAATTATTATTTAATAAAACATGGAAAAAAAAATCATGTGTAAGTGATTTCCTTTCTTTTTTATGTGTATATGTGATAGCCGTTACTAAAAAAATATGTACCACATCTATATCAGTAATGTTAGGTTTTTCCATAAACGGTGATGTTACCGCCAAGTAAAATTCTTTAAGCATTTCCCCTGTGAGTACAATGCAGTCAGAATATGAAATACTTTTAGAGAACATGACTGTTCTGACAGCACAGATCACTTACCGGACTGATGGACAGATGGACTAAAGCAGAGCATCAAGCCATCTGCCGGCATGTGATGTCTGTCTCCTTTGCTGCACACAAGTGGATGTGTCAGTTTTCAGGATCTGTCCAGTTTTACATGAAGTGACTTAGGGAACCGAATAATGGCCATAAACAAGACAAAAAGCTACACAGCTGACTATAGGCAACCACATTTTTGACTAAACGTGATGATATTTCAATATAATATATACGAGGATATTTGTACCGTACACGTATAATTAAAGATTTTCATGGTATGGCAGTGAAAGTGTTACTTAATATCAAGAAAGAGTTTGCTACATGAAGCAATACAATTGTTAACTATATAAGTAGGGATCAAAGACATTAATCGTTAAAAAAACACTTCTTCATAAAAGTGTATCAATTAAACTAATACCGTGTTTCTCCGAAAATAAGACCGGGTCTTATATTAATTTTAGTCCCAAAAAACACACTAGGGCTTATTTTCAGGGTAGGGCTTATTTATTTATGGTACCGGTATGTACATTGAACCCCCCCTTTAATTAATCCACCCCCCTTTAATAAATCCACCCCCTCTAATTAATCCACCCCTCTAATTAATCCACCCCCCTTTAATTAATCCACCCTCCTTTAATTAATCCACCCCCCCAATAAATCCACCCCCCCAATAAATCCAGCCCCCTCTAATTAATCCACCCTCCTTTAATTAATCCACCCCTCCTTTAATTAATCCACCCCTCCTTTAATTAATCCACCCCCCTTTAATTAATCCACCCCCTCTAATTAATCCACCCCCTCTAATAAATCCACCCCTCCTTTAATAAATCCACCCCCCGTTTAATTAATCCAACCCCCTTTAATAAATCCACCCCCATTAATCCACCCCCCAATTAATCCACCCCCTCTAATCCACCCCTCCTTTAATAAATCCACCCCTAAAATCCACCCCCGCTTAATTAATCCAACCCCTTTAATAAATCCACCCCCTCTAATTAATCCACCCTCCTTTAATTAATCCACCCACCTCTAATTAATCCACCCCCTCTAATTAATCCACCCCTCCTTAATTAATCCACCCCTCCTTTAATTAATCCACCCCCCCTAATAAATCCACCCCCTCTAATAAATCCACCCCCCGTTTAATTAATCCAACCCCCCTTTAATAAATCCACCCCCCTCTAATTAATCCAGCCCCCCCTTTAATTAATTCACCGCCCCCTTTAATTAATTCACCGCCCCCTTTAATTAATTCAGTCCCAGACATAAAATATCTACTCACAGATGCCTTCCTTGCCCGCCGAGTCCGACCACTGGGTGCCTCACCGCCCGGAAATGGATCCTTCCGCTGAAGATCCGTGAAGGCAGACTGACGACGCTGCGCACGTCGTCATCACGTTGCGCGATGCCGCGGCCTGCAACGCTCCTCCTCCTCCTCATAGAAGAAGGAAGTCCCGCCGGACCGAAAGGTACAATGCCTAGGTCTTATTTTCGGGGTAGGGCTTATATTGCAGCCCACCCCGAAAATTCAGCTAGGTCTTATTTTCGGGGTAGGGTGTATTTTCGGGGAAACACGGTAGCTCCTGACTGATTCCTCTTCTGCAACTGTCACTAGTCTAATACTATCCTTACCTTTTTGTGTCATTTTACCCCACTCCCTCTAGCATGTAAGCTCATTGAGCAGGGCCCTCAACCCCTCTGTTCCTGTGTGTCCAACTTGTCTGGTTACAACTACATTTCTGTTCGTCCACCCATTGTAAAGCGCTGCGGAATTTGACGGTGCTCTATAAATATAATAATAATAATTCCAGGAATTGTGGTGAAAGTGCCAGCTGTCTATCTCTAGGTAAGGTGGTAAAAACATTGACTCTTTGTAAGAATAGTTTATTAGCAATACATACCTCTTACCTTTCAAAAGGAAAAAAATTAGGGGTGCGAGTGAGGGTGTGGCCGGAGAAGAGCTCTTCTAACTTACAAATAATACTTTATACAAAAAAATGTAATTTATAACATGAACAATGTATCCTGTGTACACAGACACACTTGTTTATTCTGGTAATTTCCAAACACATTATTGACTTGATTCCAGCACCAATTTCCCTCGAGGCTAAGTTGCGGTCTACCTCCTCCAACGTTATCAGATTGGGGGAGCTAAAGTGCATGCGTGCCAAGCGCCGCACCCGCATTTAGGCCTTCCCCATAGGAAAGCATTGCCTCTAAAGCGTGTTCTCTGATGATGGATGTCCTCATGCAAGACGTGAGCGTTAGGCATAGGAAAGCTTTGCTTCAAAGCTTTCCTTTGGGTTTTCCTCTGGTGCTGGACATCTTCATGCAAAGTGTGAGAAAGTCCAGCGTCGTTTCACGGAATCAAACTCTGTGAAACTCCAGGAAGTGCCTCTAGTGGCTGGCTGTCTCTGTACAGCCACTAGAGTAAAGATTGCATTACTAAACGGGACAGGTGCACTGCAACCAGACCATTTTAATGAGAAGAAGTGCTCTAGCTGCCTATAGTGAATCTTTGAGGACACATTACTGCGAGTATTATTGCTGTGGAGCTCTGTATACACTCAGACACACCAACAATATGGAGCTTCTTGAAAAGAGGTACATTAGAATGTAAAATAGGGAAAGAGGGATTTTGGCCCAAAATTGGAGCTGTGCCTCCTAAATAGGACCACTTAAGTGGTATGGCAATGGAAGAGTTAATGATCTGATTTAAGTAAAGCAAGAATTTTTACAGATCAGATATTTGTGCCGAAATTTTATCCTTTAGGTTTCCCTTAGATGCTGCTCAGAGTCCAGTGAATAATCCTGACAGTGTAAAGCAAATCTATTGAACTATGGCAATAAAAGAGTTAATTCCATAGTTTGAACAAGGCAGTGAATGTATTAATTCGAATGAGATTTATCTTTCTTGTTAAAGCAGTATATTTGTGAAGAAATATAGCTAGCTGCCTTACTCATTCAGTGAACAGTTGACTGTCACATTAATCAGTGCTACATAGCACAGCAGATATATATACAGAATGTTTCTGTGAGAGAAATATCCCAACAAGCACTTTACTAATCTAATTGATTCATCCGTTGGTGCAATATAAAGTGTAATGTTCATGCGCAATAAAAAAACAACACCCATATACCAAGAGAACACCACCACCTGCTTAGCATACAAAATATTACTTTTAGGGACCAAGGACTAAAATGTGTGTCATTTTAAATGGCTAGGAAAATAATAAACTGCAAAACCGTGTCTGGGATGTATATCAAACACTCAAATGGCTATTCTACATTTGGTACTGCAGATAACACTGCTGTAAGTAAATGTAGGTGTATGGAAAATTACAAAATAGTAGTAGATACATGGAACGATTTCACAGAAGAGAAAGTAAATGTTTATATAGAAGATAATTAAAATACCTAGAATATGCATTCAAAGTCCTAAGTGACCCATTGAAATCAATACTTAAAAGGACACTGTAGGCACCCAGACCACTTCAACTAATTGTTTTGGACTTAGTGCTGCAATCTAAAACATTGCTGTTCCAGAGAAACTGCAATGTTTAAATTGCAGCTCTAAGTCTGCCCTCAGTGACTGTCTACCAGACAGCCACTGGGGGCGCTTCCAGAATCCAAACTGACTTTAGGTCCATTATCTGACGCTGGACGTCCTCACGCTCTGCATGAGAACCTCCAACGTCAGATTTTCCCCATAGGAAAGAATTGAATAATGCTTTCCTATGGGGAGGTCTAATGCGTGCGCGGCCATTGCCGCACATGCGCATTAGGTCTCCCCTGCCGGCTGACGTCAGTGGGGGAGGAGCGTAGGCAGAGCCTGATCCAGCGTCGAGGTACAAGATGGTAATGGAGCAAGATGTCTGAACAAGTGATATTGTGAAACCCTCTTCCCTGCGTTCTTTCTTTACCATGCTGCTCAGTGACTGAAGGTGATGGCATAAGCAGGGCCGCCATCAGTGGGTGACAACCATGATGGTTGTCATGGGCCCGGTGGCCCCAGCCATCCGGGCCCCACATGGAGCGGCGAAACTGCTCCAGGTGCATCTGCACCGGGGCCCATCAGGTGGCCCGAGCATTTAGGGCCACCCGATGGGCCCTATATCTTCAGGGGCCTGGTCAGCGCTGCGGCCGGGTAATAGCGCTACCGGGCCCCTTTAAAAAAAAAAAAAATTGCCGCTACACCGCAAGTGCTGCTGGGAGGAAGTGACGGACGGTCACTTCCTCCCAGCTTACTCCGCCCGGGCAGAGAGCGGAGAAGAGGGAGAGCAGAGGGAGAGCGGAGAAGAGGGAGAGCGGAGGACACCAGAGGCATCCACTCCCATCATCCCCAGCCACCCTCCTGCAACTTAAAGGTAAGAGGAGGGTGGCTGATAAATGAAGTGTGTGTGTGTATATGTATGTGTCTGCATGTATGTCAGTCTATATGTGTGTGTGTATGTCAGTATGTATATATGTCTGTGTGTGTGTCAGTATGTATGTCTGTGTGTGTGTCAGTATGTATGTGTGTATGTCAGTATGCATGTATGTCTGTGTGTATGTCAGTATGTATATATGTCTGTATGTCTGTGTGTATGTCTGTATGTATGTCTGTGTGTATATCAGTATGTATATATGTCTGTGTGTGTCAGTATGTATGAGTGTATGTATGTCAGTATGCATGTATGTATGTCTGTGTATGTCAGTGTGTGTATGTCAGTATGTATATATGTCTGTGTGTATGTCAGTATGTCTCTGTATGTATGTGTCTATCTGTATGTCAGTATGCATGTATGTCTGTATATATGACTGTGTGTATGTCTGTATGTATGTCAGTATGTATGTATGTATGTATATATGCCTGTGTGTTAGTATGTATGTGTGTATGTATGTCAGTATGCATGTATGTCTGTGTATGTCTTTGTGTGTGTGTGTCAGTATGTATATATGTCTGTGTGTATGTCAGTATGTATGTCTGTGTGTGTATGTGTGTATGTATGTATGTATGTCAGTATGCATGTGTCTGTGTGTGTATGTCAGTATGTCTGTATGTGAGTATGTGTCTATCCGTATGTATGTCAGTATGTATATATGTCTGTATGTATGCCTGTGTGTGTATGTCAGTATGTATGTATATATCTATCAGTATGTATGTCAGTATGCATGTATGTCTGTGTGTGTGTATGTCAGTTTGTCTGTATGTATGTGTGTGTGTATGTATGTATATCAGTATGTATGTGTATGTATGCCATTATGTATGTATGTCAGTATGTATTTATGTGTATGTATGTGTGTGTGTCAGTATGTATGTACGTCAGTGTGTGTTTCTGTATGTCAGTGTGTGTGTGTGTGTGTGTGTGTGTGTATCTGTGTATGTGTCTATATGTGTGTATGTCTGTTTCAGTATTTGTGTCTGTTAGTATGTGTGTATCTTCCTGTGTGTGTGTCTGTGTCCTTTTGTGTCTGTGTGTGTGTATTCCTGTGGGCGGGATTTGAAGGCGGGGCTTGGAGGCGGGCACCCGGGGGCCCAGACCTTGAGCTATGTTAGGGGCCCCACAATTTCTGATGGCGGCCCTGGGCATAAGACATCATTATGTAACTAGTACAGTAGGCCACTGTGAAAGCAGAAGAGTGATCTTTGCCAGATAATGCACAGAATATCATAATGACTGAGCCTTTATAATGAAAAAGAAAATAACAATGAAAAAAATAGGCAGTCTCTGTATTGCAGGGGAACAATGGGGAAATGTAGAAATAAGGATGTTAGCCATTCCTGTTTAAATACTTTGTTATTATTATTTCCAGCTCTGCTCTTCCAGTGTGCTCTCCTGGATGACTTGGAGACAAAATGTTGTCATTTTGCCACAGTTGATTTCGGGATCAGGATTGACTGTATTCAGGGGCGGACTGAGAACCCTCAGGGCCCCCGGGCAAAATAAATCAAAGGGCCCCCTTACAGGCCCCACCCATACTCTGCAGCAAGCGCCACCCTTGTCCCGCCTCCATGCACCGCCTCCAGCCACACCCTACACAATCTTTAGACACAAGGAACAAAAGTGCAATAATCCCTTCAAGGCCCCAGTAGAGACTACAATTGAGGGCTAATGGGCCATGGAGGGGGGTCTTTCTAGCAGAGGCTATCTCAGTGTCCTTTAGAGAGTGTGTAAGAAAGAATCCCCTCCAAGCCCCATTAGAGACTACAATGGAGTCTAATAGGCTTGGAAGAGGGTCTTTCTAACAGAGGTCATCTCAGCGTCCATTAGATAGCCCCTGCTGGAAACATTCGCCTCCAGGCCCCAGTAGAGACTACAATTGAGGGCTAATGGGCCATGGAGGGGGGGTCATTCTAGCAGAGGCTATCTCAGGGTCCTTTAGAGAGTGTGTTAGAAAGAATCTCCTCCAGGCCCCATTAGAGACTACAATGGAGTCTAATGGGGCCTGGAGGGTGGTCTATCCAACACTCTGGTTCCTATTCACAATATAGCAGCACAACATAGCTCGCTGATACCTAGGCCAAGTTGGCTCCTCTTACCTTAATTACTGTTGCTGGCTGGCAGTCTGTGGGCTTGCTGGCTGCGGCTGGCAGGCTGTGGGCTTGCTGGCTACTGCCGGCAGGCTGTGGGCTTGCTGACTGCGGCTGGCAGGCTGCGGCTTGCTGCCTGCGGCTGGCAGGCTGTGACTTGCTGGATGCGACTGGCAGGCTGTGGGCTTGCAGGCTGTAAGCCTGTGGCTTGCTGTAGGCCTGTGGGCTGGCTACTGGCCTGTGGGCTGGCTAACTGGCTGGCTACTGGCCAGCCCTCTTTCTAACTGTAGATTATTTAAAGAAATAATCCATGCACAATAACCACTACTGCTCCAGAGTAAGTAGTCAAACCATTTAAGAACAGTTTGACAACTTACCTGGGGTCTGCAGGGATATGGGGCTGTACTAGGGAATAGGAGCAGTGGTGCAATGTGTGTGAAAGGTTCAGTGTGTGTGTGGGGGTGTAGTGTGTGAATGTGTAGGGTGTGTGGGGCAATGTGTGTATGAGGGGGGTGTGTATGTGTGTGGCAATGTTAGTATGGGGGGCTGTGTATGGTTGCCCCCCTGGATCCACCAGTGATATATACAGCCCTTCTGTGTGCCTTTTTGTCTCCCCCCCGTCCCTCTGTATGTTTCTTTCTCCCCCCTCCTTCCCAGTCTCTCTCACCCCTCTGCCTCTTTCTCCCTCTCTTCCACTGTTTTTCTCCCCCCTTTCCCTGTCTCTCTCTCCCCCACATCTCTCTTCCTCTCTGTCTCTTTCTCCCCCCTCCCCATCTCTTTCTCCCCCTGTGTCTCATTCTTCCCTCTCTTTCTCCCCCAACTCTCTATTCCCCCTCTTTCTCCCCCTGTGTCTCATTCTTCCCTCTCTGTCTCTTTCTCCCCCTCCCCATCTCTCTATTCCCCCTCTTTCTCCCCTGTGTCTCATTCTTCCCTCTCTGTCTCTGTCTCCCCCTCCCCATCTCTCTATTCCCCCCTCTTTCCTCCCCTGTGTCTCATTCTTCCCTCTCTTTCTCCCCCCTCCCCCAACTCTCTATTCCCCCTCTTTCTCCCCGTGTCTCATTCTTCCCTCTCTGTCTCTTTCTCCCCCCTCCCCATCTCTCTATTCCCTCTCCCCCGTGTCTCATTCTCCCCTCTCTGTCTCTGTGTCCCCCGTGTCTCATTCTTCCCTCTCTTTCTCCCCATCTCTTTATTGCACCCCCTCCCCATCTCTGTTCCCCCCTCTCCATCTCTCTGTTCCC
>OW240917.1:180829743-180894842 GCA_933207985.1 Pelobates cultripes | reverse complement strand
TCTTCCTCTCTGTCTCTTTCTCCCCCCTCCCCATCTCTTTCTCCCCCTGTGTCTCATTCTTCCCTCTCTTTCTCCCCCAACTCTCTATTCCCCCTCTTTCTCCCCCTGTGTCTCATTCTTCCCTCTCTGTCTCTTTCTCCCCCTCCCCATCTCTCTATTCCCCCTCTTTCTCCCCTGTGTCTCATTCTTCCCTCTCTGTCTCTGTCTCCCCCTCCCCATCTCTCTATTCCCCATACCTGTGTCTCAAATTTCTTCCTCTCTGTTTCCCCCCCTCTCCATCTCTCTGTTCCCCCTCTTTCTCCCCCCCTCCTATCTCTCCTGTTCCCCCTCTTTCTCCCTCCCATCCTCTCCTTTCAGTTTCCTCTTTCTCCTCCCCGTCTCTCTTGTCCCCCCTCTTTCCCCATTCCCCATCTCTCCTGTTCCCCCTCTTTCTCCCCTTCCCCATCTCTGTTCCCCTCTTTCTCCCCCTTCCCATCTCTCTGTTCCACCTCTTCTCCCCCCTCCCCATCTGTTCCCCTCTTCTCCCCCCCTCCCCGTCTCTCTATTTTACCTCTTTCTCCCCCTCCCCCAAATGTCTCTGTTCCACCCCCTCTTTCTCCCCCCTCCCATCTCTCTGTTCCCCCCCTCTTTCTCCCCTTCCCATCTCTCTCTATTCCCCCCTCTTTCTCCCCTCCCCATCTCTCTGTTCCCCACCTCTCCATCTCTCTGATTTCCCCCCTCTTTCTCCCCCCTCCCCCGTCTCTCCTGTTCCCCTCTTTCTCCCCCCCTCCCCCGTCTCTCTGTTCCCCCCTCCCGTCTCTCTGTTCCCCCCCCTCTTTCTCCCCCCCTCCCCATCCGGCTCTGTTCCCCTCTACATTTCAGTTCCCCCCTCTTTCTCCCCTCCCCCATCTCTCCTGTTCCCCCCTATCCATCTCTCTATTTCCCCTTTTCTCCCCACTCCCATCTCTGTTTCCATCTCTCTGTTCCTCTTTCTCCCCCTCCCCATCTTTGTTCTCCTCTTTCCTCCCCTCCCATCTCTCGCGTTCACTCTCTCCCTCATGGCTCTGATACCCCCCTCTTTCTCCCCCTGTGTCTCATTCTTCCCTCACTGTCTCTTTCTCCCCCTCCCATCTCTCTATTCCCTCTCTTTCTCCCCCGTGTCTCATTCTTCCCTCTCTGTCTCTGTCTCCCCCCTCCCCATCTCTCTATTCCCCCCTCTTACTCCCACCTCCCCATCTCTCTGTTCCTCCCTCTTTCTCCCCCTCTGTCTCAAGTCTGAGGGGGCTGGCCGCATTTCATGCTGGAGCCGCCGGGCCGGGTGGCAGCCTTGCCGGTCCGGCGGCATTTCTCTCACTAACGCTGAAGGAGGAGGAGCATGTCTCTCTGTCATGCTCCTTTGCGGTTCCCACATCCTGTGCTGGGAATTGTGGGAACCGCAGGGAGCATGATAGAGAGACATGCTCCTCCTCCTTCAGCGTTAGTGAGAGGAATGCCGCCGGACCGGCGAGGCTGCCACCCGGTCCGGCGGCTCCAGCATGAAACGTGGCCGGCCCCCTCACAGTGTGCCACCGGACCGGCCACCCGGTGGCACCTTCCACTGAAGTCCCCAGATGCCGCCCCCAATCCAGCCCTGCCTTGGGCCCCCTGAAGGTGGCCCTGGCGGCGGGCCCCCCTCCCGGCCGGGCCCTCGGACCATGTCCGAAGTGCCCAACCGGTCAGTCCGCCCCTGACTGTATTATTTATCATGAGTTTACCAATGAACCCAAAGCCATTTCTCAATGGCCTTACCAGCAAACCAGTCATGGTGAAGCTAAAGTGGGAACTGGAGTACAAGTGGGACTTGTTTCTGTGGATGGGTATATGAGCATGCAGCTTGCTAACACAGAAGAATACATAGATGGTGCATTGTCTGGACATCTTATGTTGTAACAATGTACTATATTTATATGGTGTCAAACAGGAGGAGGAAGATGGTGAGAATACATTTTCATGACCATAAAATAAACTTCCCCTTTACACTGTTTTAACAGGGTTCGGTTTTTGGAAAATGTGTCCTTTATTTTGTGTTAACATGTAAAATAAACTATTCTAATAAATTATAATTAAAAAAATTATATATATATATATATATATATATATATATATATATATATATATATATAAAAGCATTTTACACTTCACAACACAAGCCTGTTTGTCTGAGTCTGGGCACAGTGCTTGATGGAAAGGTATAAAGATATTCCAAACACAGATGAACAATAAAGTAAAACAAGGTAAAGTGACATCTTTTCATTCTTTCATCTATTCAATTGTAGTAGTTGTTGTTTTTTTTTTATTCACATGTGGTGCGATTTGTTAGGCACAATAGAGCTGACACAAGATTAAGGTGAAATGTACTTTCAAGGCTGTTAAGAGATTTAATAGAAATGTGCTATTTTTGCTGTGACAATTGTGTAAGATGATTACATGGAAAGAAAAACAGAGAACTCTGAGAACAGACAAAAGCTTTGAGAAATTCAGTAGCTTCCCCTCCGCCAAATCCCCGCTCAGGTCTCAAACCAGGTTTTGCTCACTTGTGCCATTACAGAGAGAAACAGTTCCGAGGCATATCAGACTAATTCCATCCATAAAGGAAGTCCAGAACCAAAATGCCGACAAGTTCTCTCTGCATGAGAAATACAGTGCTCATTGCTATTTATACACGTTCATTGTGTCTTGGTAGCAATGCGGTACTTCTTTCAATTCAATGCCTTAAAGAGCTGAATGCAAATTAGCAAGGCACATCCTTCATGAGACACCACAACATCCCTGCACAGGTTTCGGTACAGTGACTGCCACCACATACAGTGTTCTATAATGGCAGATATTCCCAGACAGCACTGTAACTATAAGCTCAGTCCCTGTTAATTTGCCCATTAGAGCCCATCTCAGCTAATCGGCTCCTGCAGAACTTTCTGTGAAGGACCCAGAGCTATCTACGTGTAATCATATCTATATCTCTCTTATCGCTTAACAGCTGGTGGAACTGTAATAAGCTGACCACTGTTGTGGTACAGCTGCTATCAGCTTAGGCATCAGGGGTTCATGGAGAATGCTCAACACATTAAAAACAATGGGAATCTTTGTACTGACTTTCATGAACTCAATGCAGAAAGCGTCATTCCCTATTGATTTGCAACAAGTCAGGAGAAAAAAAAATTTCATAGTTGAACATTTTTTTTTTAAGATAGTTTTATAAAACATTTTACATCTCTCACTATTTTACTGAAGGGGACACTGTCTGTATGAAACATAAGACCCTTTGAATACGGACAGTTTTTTTGGCATAAGCCTCCTAGCATACCAGCAATTAATTACTATGTATCATAAAGAAGATGCAAACATCAAATATAGCTAAATATAGCTATATATATATATATATATATATATATATATATATATATATATATATATATTTGTGTTAGGTGCTTAAGATAGTACAGTGTGAAATACCATGAATAAGCGTAGGATGATAAAAGGAGCAAGTCGGTTGTGGTGTGCCGAAACCGACGATGAGGTAGGCCTGAGAAAGAAGAGGGCCCACCTAGGAAAAGAAATAGAAAGGAAAATAAATGTTAAAAGTGGTGTGGTGGGAGGGTCATTCAACGCTGACCTCGAACGGTAAGGAGCCAGGCAAGGGGAGTGCCTTAAGTAGGCTAGGGGTGGAAAACCAGCACCTCCCACAAATGCAGGCAAATTGCCTTAATACTTGTGTTAGGTGCTTAAGATAGTACAGTGTGAAATACCATGAATAAGCGTAGGATGATAAAAGGAGCAAGTCGGTTGTGGTGTGCCGAAACCGACGATGAGGTAGGCCTGAGAAAGAAGAGGGCAAAAATTAAGTAATCCAATTTATTAACAGACAACCAATTTGTGTCATAACCAGGGAAAAGCCGTAAAGCGAGGACCCGTGCTGTACCGTACGCCGTGGGAACCAGTCCTGGCGTGACAGGAAGGTCTGACTTACGGTTTAGGAGTCCCTGGGACGCGATCTACAACGGAGAACGGAGTCAGAAGAAGCTGGACGGGCGGAAAGGCCTGAACAGGATTCCTGGACACAGCTTAACGTGGTGAAACCTCCTGGATACTGAAACCAAGATGGCGTCTGAGAGAACCCGGAAGTGGATCCTCATTCAACGATGACCTCGAACGGTAAAGAGCCAGGCAAGGGGAGTGCCTTAAGTAGGCTAGGGGTGGAAAACCAGCACCTCCCACAAATGCAGGCAAATTGCCTTAATACATATATATATATACACACACATACACACAAAATACAGAATCCAGCGCACTCGCTTATTCACTAAACAATGATTTCAAATCTTAGAGATTGTAATAGTTTTATTTAAAAACACCTCACCTAGGCAAAAAATGATGAGGGTTTAGTTACATTATATGATCATACATTGCATAAGCCTGCCAACTACGTCAAAGTACCCCATATTCGGCAGGTCCTATCCTAGTAGCAGCCTAATGCTTGCTCTTATGAGATTAATCCACTTACTTGGGAAATACTTCCTTACTGGGACTCTCTGCAAGTCAAGGCTAAATAGGGTCCTGGAATGAGGCACTTGTGACAGGGAGGGGTGCAAAACCAAGGATTTGGCCTGGGACTCCCAAATATATAAAAGAAACCAAGAGGGCTGCACTCACCTGAACATGCATACATTATAGGGTGCTGCTGGGGCCAAAATATACAAAATTCAGAATCCAGCGCACTTGTATATTTTGGCCCCAGCAGCACCCTATAATGTATGCATGTTCAGGTGAGTGCAGCCCTCTTGGTTTCTTATATATATATTTCATTAAGCACAATATAATTATGGTTGGGAACATGTCTTTTTGTTTTTTTCACAGAACGTTGTGTTTTTTTACAGAGCACTGATTTTTATATCCTGGTCTGAAATATCAGATATTTCAAGTGCGTGAAGTAGGTAAATGTAAAATTGTTGTACTAATGCCAACTAGTTTTATCAGTAGATCAGATATTCCCTCTTTGTGTTATTGCAGGCATAGCGTGTTTCAACATGTACTACTCACAATGTTATTTATTTTTAGAAGGCACTTTCAGATTTATTTATTTTTCACACAAAGGTCATACCAGGTAAGATAATTAATTTCAGTAGAATTACCTGCACAGGTTCCGTTCTGCTCATAGAATCCTGGACCACACCTGGAGATACAGAGGCCTCCTTGAATAACTTGCGAAGATTCCTTGCAGCTCAAGCAATCACCTTCAAGAGGCCCACGACATTGTGAGCAAGATTCATGGCACGCTACATGGGACAAAGTCAAGAAAAGGTTACAGGCAAATAATCCATGCATTATCAATGC
Organism: Pelobates cultripes; assembly: GCA_933207985.1. Lineage (NCBI taxonomy): Eukaryota > Metazoa > Chordata > Amphibia > Anura > Pelobatidae > Pelobates > Pelobates cultripes. Next base: position 180,889,493 of record OW240917.1, on the reverse strand, counting down.
AACAATCTATATAGATATTGCGTAGATATATACCTTTTGGAAATTGCAGACACATTGATATGTCTCCAGAAATGCAAATATATTGTAGCTCAGTTTTAAGAACTGATAAATATCCATTCAATGATTTTGGCAACTCGTAGGTAATATTTAAAAAATTATCTAGGTGCAATCCAGAATTTAAGTTCAGGGCTGGCTAATGATTGCCCAATGACTCTGCCGTTACACCTCTGATAGCACAGGGGTTAAACTCCATATGTGCAGTGTTCCAATACAAAATGCTGCATGTACAGACTCCAGGCACCTTGACCACTTCAAATCACTGAAGTGGCCATGGAGCTTGGACTACCCTTTAATCCTTCTCTGTTTATAGATTAAAGAGTCATAAGCTCATACACAGTTATCCTGAAAACTTGTTCTGCTGTCAAGTAAGGGACAAGTAACTTTGTATACTAATGCCACAGGTCACAAGATAGGGGAACTTTGGGTAGTAATGCCATAGGTCATAACACAAGTGAATGTTAAGTTCTACTGCCATAGGTCAAAACAACATAGACATTTTCTTGTTTACTTAAATACATTCATCCTGAGACCGTAATAACTCATTCAAAACATCCATAAAGATAAAGTACTGCAGTGTACATTCAGCCATACATAAAGCTATTATGCTTCACGGTGCCATGTTAACACTATGTATACATCAATAATACAGAAAAGAAGACAACCCAGGGGCAAAATAACAACTGAACAGCTAATCATCATGCTACAAACCAGCCAAGATCACAAACACATGCAGCCAGGTCTCATAATTATTATTTTTGCAGCCCCTGGGAATGATGGCACGTTTTAATCCGTGAAATCTTGTCTCATTGACTTGTCCTTAGTTAACACTTTTTTTTTGTTTCCAAACACAGACAAGAAAACACCTGCCCCAGGATGAAGAAATTAAGAAGAGAAGGTAGGGAGGGGATTTCATTTTTCTATGGAGTTATTTGAAATGAGAGCTGCTTTATAGGACCGATAACGTTGACTTGCTCTACGTTTGTTCGCACTAATATTCCTGTACCTCATTTTTATATACATGGCTACACTTTTATGTGTTAAATTTGGACGCTAATCTAAACCAAAAATATTACTTAAAGATTTTCTCCTGAAACTGCTAATATTCATTTTTAGCCATATTCACATGGAGCAGTTTACAACATCCTGGGATTTGAGGAAGGTGCAACATTGCCTAAAATGTCACTACCTTATTACCATAGTTTTAAGATGTGTATGCATCGCATTTATTCTACAATACAGGGGCACTCTATTCTAACACACCTACTTGTGTTTTATACTCCCATATATTATCTGCATATCTACAGCATTAACTACACTGCCCAACTACTGTAATAGTTCATGGTTAGGGGTAGTGTAGGAGTCACGGATTAGTGTTATGTTAGTGGAGTGGTTTAAGGCTTAATGTCGTAGTGAAGGGGTTAAGTGGTTGACTTTGGTAAAGGGCAGCACTGTAACATGAATGTCCCATTGCTGCCCAAGATGATTAAAAGTTACAGTTCCGGATCATTTTAGCAGTCACCATTAAATTAATGTTAATTGCCTTTCAGGAGTGTAATTACTAATAATATTAGGCACACACATACAGCATAACTTCAGGTTTTACTGTACCTGCATTCTACTTAAGAACACCTATTAGCATGATTTAAGTAAAATATACACACACTGTGTAACTACTGCACTTACCACAGCATTCTGCTCTAATGTAACCTGTAAAATGCTAGGTACTCCTCCTGTTATCATTATAAAACTATATGTGCATTCACTGGATAACTATTGGGCTAACTGTGCCCAAAAGATGCAGGTATAGTTAGCTCATCACCTAGTAGAGAGTTAATATCAGTCTATAAGTCCCTTGATTCCGCTTTCCTCTTGCCAGCTCGGGAGAGAGTAGGGGATCTGAATACTGTGTTTGCCTCTGGGATTTCTTTGCGTGCGTTCCACTGCGAGCTACTGTGCGTTCCACCTTCTGCATGAAGGTATTCAGATCTCCCACTCTCTACTGAGCCGGCAAGGGACTTACAGAGTGATGCTAACTTTCTACTAGGTGATGTGCTAACCATATCTACATCTTTTGTGGGTGTGTTTTAATTTCTTTTTACTTCAATAAAGTTTTACCAGAGAACACTATGTCTCTGCTTTTCTCATTATAGTTATACCCCACTTAGGATCCTGACATAGAGAATCGTACCTGGAATATACAAACATCTCAAAGCATAGAGACTTGTTAAGTTGTATTAGTGCTTATGGTATATGTCGGACTATAGCCTAATACCATAATAATTCAGCATACTTAGGAAGTCCACAGACTTTTCACCATAGTAGGGGTAACTTCGCTACATTTCTATTATTACTAATACATTGTTCAACCAAAGAGACAGTAATCAACTAACTTGCTTACGAACTACCACAAAGTGGAGAAATGTGGACATTTCAAAACTGTGCCTAATTATTGCCTATCTCTTTAGTATTTAGTAATGTTTTTAACTTGACAAAACACTATTGCACTTTATATATACAGACATTTAGCGGATATACCCCCTTTTTATAAGAAGTTGTCATTTTCTTGTTATATTACCCATCTCCTATTCCTGGTCGTAACAATGGCATAGCACTTTGCTATTTAACCTGGATTTCTTCAGCCTCGGGTGGGGGCTTTTTACATCTCTACCAGTTGTAGTGGGAGATTTGATTTATGTATTGATTTTATTCATTGTTCTTTATTTTTCTAACCTTCTGTATTAAACCTTATTGATATATTCTGTCTCCTCTCCCTATCCTGTGTCTCCCAGGTAGGTATTATACCAATATACCATCCAGGTTTTCACAAATTTTACCTTGGATATTATAATAAGTTACCTGTATTGCTTACTAAGAATAACAACTGGGTCATACAAATAACTGAGTTTCAGTGTGCGGGAAATATTATATTTTTAGTCAAGGTTTGCTAAACCATTGAAAAAGATGACACTTAATGCAAACTTAATCCTGTGTTATGGAATTTGATCCGGCATTAGCCAGAGCTGTTTTTTGTACGGATTGTTGAAAATGAATTATGGACACTCTGAAATTTGAATGCATTCTCCATTGGCTTTATATTACACAATCAGAGCAGCCAGTCTGAACTAAAACAAATTGGATGTATTCCCATGAGGGCCAATAAGCATATTTTTCCCAGATTCTCTGCTCACATAAATACAGACAGCTATGGAGTTGAAGATTCCGTTGCGAAACAAACAGTTGATCTACCTAGAACACTAGTAGGGTGTTTATTGTAAAGCGCTGTGAAATAAGCTGGCGCTATATAAATACCAATAATAATAATAGGGTGAAGATTTTTATCCACAGGATGAAAATAACATTGTCTATATACTGCTCTGAATAAACCTCATGGATAAAGCTACAATAATTACTTAATGTTTTTTTTTTTTTAAACTGAATTTTCTAAATATGGACCAGAATTATTGGTTGGGGGAAAAAACACCCCTTTGTCAGCTACACTAGCAATTGTTTGACCAAATGTTTTCATATTCAGTTTTTATTTTCCCACACTTGACTGCTTCATTAATATGTAATTGAGTATAATATTAAATTATCTTATTAATAGAAAATTAGATGTAATGCAGCAATGACTGCGTGTTTTATAAGGCTGGCTTAAACAATCATTTCAATAATCACCATGGTATATTAGACATACTATCCAAGAAAAATATGTTCCCTACACAGTTCGAGGACCAGTAACTCTTTTCGCTTTAGAAGAAACACATTTCACATTTAATTATTTTGTTGACCGCAGTAGTACAGTAAAAATCGGCTATAGTACTGTATCACATGTAATTGTAAATATATGTTAAATTTTTGTATTTGTTAGAATGATTTATGTTAGTGACTTTCACCTCAAACTTAACTTTCTTTTATTGTTTTATCTTTTCTTCCTATTTTCAGAATCCTAAACGTTTCTTCATTTGTGTTCTATTTCTCTTTAAAACATAAGACAAACGAGGGACTAGTTTGTCTTACATAGTTTTCCCACGCTTGAAAATTGTGACAAAAGAGTGGAGCTTATGAAACCATAGTCAAGCTAGCAAAGGATGACGACTGCCAAGCTCAGGAAAAATACATAAGATAAAGTATCCCCTACTTTGTCGTATGTTTTACAGAGAAATGGATCACAAATGAAGAAAAGAACAACATATTCTGAAAGAGAAAGATAAGTTTGAGGTGACAGAGCCACTTTAAGAAAAATCTAACTTGGCTGACTTTTTTTCTTTAATCAAATGTATATAATTCTCGAAGTAATATATGCAAAGGAATAAAACATATTACCTGCACAGACAAGGTGACTCTGAAAATATCCCTGGCCACAGGAAGTCACACACTGACCATTGTCCAGATACAATGAGGCCACACAGGAAGTGCACTCAAAACCATTTTTACAGCTGGAGCATGATTCTCTGCAAGCTATAAAAAAATGTTACTAGTACCCACACATTTTTAAATCTCAATGTTTGCATAAAGTGTATACATATACAATTTCCCAACAAAGAAATTGGAAAACAGTACAATGCTATATTTATTAAATTCACATTTCTACACCAGAGCTACCCAATTCCAGTTCCTCAGTTTTTTGTACAAGTACACATAACACAAGACAAAACATTTTTGGAGGTGACTGGATTTGCAGTGTAGATAATAAGATGTTTAATGATAGCAGTGGCACGATATGCTAAAAAAAAATAAGTAGGTTTAACTGTCTTTAAAAAATAAATAAAAAAAATATTGTTTCTCTTGTCACGTATTGTACATCTACATAAAGTACCATAATTGAAATACTATACATAAGTAAATCTAGCGACAGTAGGCTGCAAAAGGCATGTTGTAAGCTTGTTTTACCAGGGTTACTCACCTCTTGTATCTGTCATCATTTATTTTGTCTGTCAATTACTTGTTATATATATGTGTGGCTAGGTGCTGTAGAGAGTGAAAAAAGTGTGTGTGTGTATAAGGTGCATAGTGTGTGTATAGGGGATGTAACATGTGTGTGCATTGGGGCTATAGTATGTGTATGTGTAGGTGATGTAATGTGTGTATGGGTTGTAAAGAGTGGCATTTAGGGAATGTAGTATGTTTGCTTACAGGGGATCAGAGTGTATACAATAGAATAAAAAAAGGTGAGAGCACACAGTATATATAAATACCACAAATTATGAATTATGTGGAATCTAAAAATACAAAATAAGAGAGAAGACCATAGCATAATATAGTAAACACAATAAGATATTTGTGTACTTTGCTGGTCCACCTCACATGATTCTGAGCCACTTAACAAAGCTGGCTCAGACTAGAAGCTTGTAATGGAGGACACAGTAGATGCAGGTAGTGGGTCTACAAACCACACAGGTCATTGAGCACTCCTCTTTTATCACATTTTTACTTCTATATTTTATGGGATTCAAGGTGTGTATGCCAGAAATGCAGTGTAGTTTGTATGCGAATGATGCAGTGTGTGTGTGTGTGTGTGTGGGTGGGTGAAGGGTGCAGTGTGTGTGTGAGTGAAAACGGGAGTTGTGTGTGTGTGTGTGTGTGAAGAGTGCAGTGTGTGTAAGTGAAAAGGGGAGTAGTGTGTGTGTGTGGGGTAAAGTGTGTCTGTGTGTGTTTGGGGTGCAGTGTGTGTGTGTGTGTTTGGGGTGCAGTTAGAGTGTGTGTGTTTGGGGTGCAATGTGTGTTTGTGAGCGGTGCAGTTAGAGAGTCTGTGTGTGTTTGGGTTGCAGTGCTTGTGTGTGAGGGGTGCTGTTAGAGAGTGTGTGCGGGAGGTTGCAGTTAGAGTGAGTGTGTGTTTGGGGTGCAATGTGTTTGTGAGGGGTTGCAGTTAGAGTAAGTGTGTGTGATTGTGAGGGGTTGCAGTTAGAGTGAGTCTGTGTGTTTGGGGTGCAGTGTGTGTGATTGTGAGGGGTTGGAGTTAGAGTGTGTGTGTCTGGGGTGCAGCTGGGGGAAGATTAGAGTTATATATATATATATATATATATATATATATATTATTATTATATTTTAAAATAAATATATAGCTTATATCCCCCCTCCCTTCTTACCTTTTTATTTTAAAATAAATATATAGCTTATATCCCCCCTCCCTTCTTACCTTGCCTGGGAGGGGGGACTTTGCTGCCAGCCCTGGTGGTCCGATGGGTAATCCATGGTGGCCACAGTGGTGAGTGAGCTTACAGCTCCTGGAGTTCACTCTCGCGAGATCAGAGCATTGCCATGGCAACGCTCTGACCTTGAGAGAGAAACCCGGCATAGCTGTGAGCTAATAGCTCCCGGGTCCTCCATTCTCGCCCTTCCTCCTGTCAGCTGTCTTGTAAAGTGCCTGTGGGCTGGTGAGGGAGATCTTTGATATCCCCACTGGCCCATGCAGTCACACAGCAGGGCCAGCGCTTCGATAGCTCGGGCTCTGTGTGGGCTGGCAGGGAAGATCTCTTGATCGCCCTTGTCGGCCTCGGTCCATGGCCATTGCGGCCCACCTTGCATCTGTCCGGTATGCCTGATGGCCAGTCCGGGCTTGTCTCATGGTCAAATGGTGGTCTGTAAAGGGATACTATAGTCACCAGAACAACTACAGCTTAATGTAGTTGTTTTGGTGAGTATAATCATTGCCTTCAGACATTTTCATGTAAACACTGCCTTTTCAGAGAGAAGGCAGTGTTTACATTGCCCCTAGGGACACCTCCAAGTGGCCACTCCTCAGATGGCCACTGGAGGTGCTTCCTGGCTCAGTGTTGCATAGTAGGCAGCACTGCCATTCATCATCTCCATGCTCTGCTTCAATGCATCTCTATGAGGAGGTGCTGATTGGACAAAATGGTGTTTGGCCCCGCCTCCTATCCAATTTTAGCCAATCCAATGCTTCGGCTAAAAATCTGCAATTCTGATGGGGTCACCAAGAGGGCGGAGCCAGCACCGGCGGACCAGCATGGCACTGGAAATAAGGTGAGTTTTTTTCATTAACTTTTAAGGGGGGGGCAAGCCACCTAAATGCTGGGTTTTGCACTATAGGGTCAGGAATACATGTTTGTGTTCCTTACTCTATAGTCTTCCTCTATAGGTCCTCCCACCTAGAACCTATCAGTTTTATATCAGTACAAAATTGAAATCACATAAAGACAAATTTCTATCATGTCTCTAGGGATTAGTCATCAAATTATGAAGAACTGATTTGGTAATTGCAAATTTTAGGCGGCAATATCTATGTAGAAGAAAATTGCTGAATTTTCCAAACAGATATTTTGACCTTAACCCCTTAAGAATGCTTGACGAACCGAGTCACAGTGCGGCGATCGCGCAGTTAACGCTGTTGCTGGGTGCCTCTGAGTCAGTGGCAGAGCAGCAACAGCAAATCGCGATGTCCCAGCAAACGTGATCAGATCCGCCTCCCCCTACCTCTTGTGGGTTTTTGAAGTGGAGAGAGACAGATCATTGTTACACTGTGTCTCTGAAGAGAATAAATTGTCTAAAGAGGTTCCTAATGCCCTTTCCCCTGTTCTTTTAAAAAAAATTACCCTTTCCCTGCTGATACTTTATTGTGATCTATTTTTTTTTTTACCCTCAGGGGTTAAATTTAATTATATATATTTATATATTTTTTTTTTAATTTTTTTTAGTAACCATAAATTTTAATGTTTTATTTTAATAATTTGTGATTTAGTTAGTTGGTTTGGGTGAAATTTAGTGGAAATTGGGGGGTTTAGTTATAAGCTAGTTTGGGGTGAAAAGTAAAAAAAAAAAAAAAGTTTAGTTATTTAGTTAAAGTTTATTATGTTTAGGAAGTATAGCACAGAGGAGGCTCACTCGGCCGACTCAGAGGTGACAGACACTGCTTCAGAGAGTGACACAAGGAGTGACGCAGGGGACAGGGACTTTGGCCAGATATTGCAGTACCATCAGGAGAAATAGCTGATTCCCATGATGCTGAACATGGCGCAGATGACTGAGTACCCCCTAATAATTTTTCACCAGACATTTCAGAGTTCACTGCCAATCCTGGCATACAGGCTGACCTGAAGGCTATAATGCGCTGGATTGTATGCAGCTGTTCTTGGGGGATAAGATTTTTGGGGAGATAGTCACCCAGACTACTCTGTACGCTGAGCAGTATCTGGCACACAATCAAGGGTCTCTCATCACCAGGAAAGAGAGATGGTACCCCACCAGTGTGCCAGAATTTAAACAATTCTGGGCACTGACAATGCTAAAATATTCCATTTGAAATGGCCTGGGGTGTCTTCTTTAAGAAATGTGGGGGGTTTTTAACAGTCAAACTGCAATAATGCCCCAAATTGAAACATGGGCCCATCAAATCCGTCTCTCAAAATTCTACTGTAAAAACGGAAATGGACAGGTCTCCTTTTTGGCACTGTAGCTTCACAAAATAGTACCCAAGGCATACAATGGGGGTATCATTTTACTCAGAAGACTTAGCTGAGCATTTGGGGGCTTTGATCATAATGGCACATATCAAATATACAAAATGCCCAGCAAAATTTGAATACGTATGTAAAAAATGCCCCCAATTTTTGTTTTACTACATGCTTAGCTTCACGAAATAGTGGCAAAGATATACAACGGGGGTATCGTTGTACTCAGCAGATGTAGCTGAGCACAAAATAATGTTTTGTACAGAAATAGCACACACCAACTTTACGAAATACACATGAGAAGATCTTTGTTATAAGTTTGTGTGTCAAAAACCAAAAAAAAAACAATTTTACTCCAATAATTAGCAGAGGTTGGCGGTGAAATGGCTACGTACAATGTGCCAAAATAATATTAGGTAAATAGCCTGTGATCTCTACTTTATATAAATATATACTTTTGTGTGGCAATTCTGTTTTCTTTTATAGCTATTAAGCTTACAAGACACACATAACAAATTCTAAAATCGCTCCACATTAAAAGTTTATTTTACTCATTGCGTTTTGTGACCTGTAACTACCAAATAAAAACTTAAAATCCTAGACACGTTATATATTCTGTAAATCAGAACAACTAAATTAATTTATTTTGAATTACTTTCCTTAACCTGCACTAATTATGCACACATTATTGTTGCAAATATGTAAAAAAAAAAAAAAAAAAACCCACCAAATTAATTACATCAAATTAAAGCCCTTTTAGTCCTTTAAAAAAAATGGTATATAATATGTGTTGGTGCAATAAATTTGTCAAATGCAAATTGCAGTTGAACGCAAACAGCAAAAATTGCTTGTGTCCCCAGACCACTTCTGCCCATTGGAGTGGTCTGGGTGCCAACTCCCACTACCCTGCCCATTGGAGTGGTCTGGGTGCCATCTCCCACTACCCTTAACCCTGCAACTGTAAATATTGCAGTTTTCATAAACTGCAATATTTACATTGCAGGGTTAACTCCTCCTCGAGTGGTTGTCTACTAGACAGCCTCTAGAGGGAACTTCCTGGTTTATAGCACAGTGTCGCTGAAATCCTCACAGGAAAGCATTGAAAGCACCTATGGGGAGGTCTAATGCACGTGCGTGGCATTGCTGTGCATGCGCATAAGGTCTCCCCCCGGATTGTTTTCCTGGCACTGGAGTGTCCCTTTCAGTGCAAGACAAGCTTTTGAAGCTGCGTCTTTAAGGGGTTAATTTGTTTACGTTTATTTACGCATATAAAGGATGATCACAGGAAAAACTGCACATTTTATATAGATTATTACACTGGGGTCATTAAAAGTTAAACAGAGCTAGTCATTATCTGGACTGCTTACACATTCGTGGAAATGGAATGAGAGTGTTTTCTTTCAGCCATTATAATATGTAGTTGTTTAAAATGACACATTATTAGCATCTAATCTAGTTTTTTTTTATGATATTGTCCCTTTAAGAACTCTACACAATTATGAATCAACACAGAAAAGGAGGAGAGTATAGTCAAAACAAGAATACCTACCACAACAAGAGGACATAGTCTTAAAGTAGAGGGGCCAAGGTTCAAAAACAATATTTTAGGAAGTATTACTTTAGTGAGAGGGTAGTGGACGCATAGAATAGCATTCCAGCTGAAGTGGAAGAGGTTAACATAGTGAAGGAGTTTAAGTATGCATAAGATAGGTATACTAGATATAAGATAAGGCCCGGGACTAATGAGAGTATTTAGAAAATTGAGCAGACTAGATAGGCCAAATGGTTCATATCTGTCGTCACATTCTATAATTCTATGTTTCTAGTCCTGTAAAATGTTCTTTCGTCAAGTACATAATATAAGAAGTCAATGCAGCCTCAGGAAAGGGCAACTACAGGATTAAGAATTGTTTGTGCAAATTAAAGCTTTTATATTGGGCGGTGGAGGGGAGAGCAATTTCTTTAAGGCTGGCACACACTGTACCTAGACACGTTTTGCCATCCTGATAGAATCCAGGGTCGCAGCTGTGCACACAGCGTCCCATCTGCAGAAATCGAGTCTCATCACGGCAGATGTCACAATGGTCAATAGACTGAGAGCAGGTTAAACAGTCTGGGTGGCACTGATCTGAAATGGAAAGCAGAGGTGAGGAAAAACACAAGATATTATCCATAAAGAAATGTCTCTCACGGAATGAACACTACACAGAGACAGCCCCGATATCCTTTTTAAATTGGGGTAATCTTTCTATTTCTGGCAGCAACAAATATGGAGTCTATTCACTATGAATTGGAAATAAATATCTATTCATATAGATATATGTTGGAATTTAGTTGTAAGTTTTATTTTTTTAGTAAATGAGCCCTACATATTTTTGTACTGGACACACTACCTATTTACACATATCAGTATAAATCTGACCTAATGCATCCACTGTTGGTACCCTACGTGTTTGTGTGTCTCTTATTATTTTTGTATTATAGGAGTGCCACCTGGCTGGTATTTTACTGGCACAGACAGTATTTGATGCTGTCTGGCAAGTGTTGGCAATGCAAAAGTCGATACTTTTCTCTGACGGGACTGTAGGTGAGTGGTGAGAGAAATGGATCCAAAATAGACTCCTTTATTATACACGGCAGGTACAAACATTGCTATAACCTCCTGAGAACCGAGGAAAAAAATGTCTTCCAATTTCTCTTTTTTTTTTTTTTTCTACCTATTGAGGTTCACAGCATCCCAGCCTATCACTGTAAAGCCCAGGATGTTCTCTTTACAATACAGCAGGGATTGAAAGAGTAGATCAAAAGAATAAAATGAGATGCATGTGAACGAAAGGTCCAGTACAGAGGACACAAGTTAATGGGCTGGGTCTCATGAGGATACAAACACACACACTCTCACACAAACTCAGACAGTATATACACAATGACACACATGACAATGCTACACACAATTAGACACAGTATACACACACTGACACAAGGTCACAGAGTATAGACATTGACACACACAGCTACAGACATAAATTCTCAGAAACAGTACACACATTGTTACACATACTCAATTATACATGTACAGTCAGACATTGTAAACATATTGTAAGTAGTATTTAGTGTTTTAGGGAATTTTCCACTTCTAAAAGGGTTTGTTTTTTTAAATTGATTATGTCACTCCCTGTGATGTCATGTAACATCTGGCAATGTTCTGTCATATATATATAATTATGTAAAATAACATAGCCAGTATTTTTTTGCAAAGAAGGGTGGCTATACCACTTCTGAATAAAAGGTAAGCAGCTCTTTATCTTGTTTGAGATAATTGCTATACCATTCAGGAGCAGCCAGACAATACAATCAATAAAGAGGATGCAGAAATATCAATAAAAAATCTTGCTCTAATGATGAAAACTGAAATGTTCCTATTGATATCTTGTTAGCAACAAAGGCACTACAAACCATGTATATTCATGAAGATCTTAAGAAAGTATAAATAACTACTTCATTGTTTGCTAAACAATATTATTTGGGTTTTTTGTTTTGTTTCTGTTTTTTGTTTGTTTTTTTCCCCTTTAGAGAAAACACCATTGTTTAAAAGTTTCAGAAATTATTTATATTATATTTCATAAGTACACCTCTCCATGGTTATATCTATACACAGCACCACTTTGTCTATAACAGCACTATCATAACAAGCATTGGTAAAAGTATACCTGGTCTGCATTGTGGACAGCACTTCCCCGCCACGTTCATAGCTAGTGTCCCAAGAGGGCATAAGGTACAGGACTCAGAGAAGCAGGTCACTTGGCCATTTTTGCACTCACATACTCTGCACGGACCTTCACTCCATTTGTCGCCATTCTGTATTGGGTCAGAATTTACCAGAATAGATATTACAGTTCTAGGATTGGTTTGATGAGAAGTATATATGAACATAAAATATTCTTAAAAATAAAGACTGGATATGATTCAAGTCAAGAATTCGGTAACCAAAGCAATAACAGCCAGCCTACAGCACTTGACTGACATTCATGGGTAAAGCAGTAGACGGAGTCTTTAGTTGCCCGTCCGAGGTCAAAGCATGAAGAAGTTACAACATAAAGTCATAACTAGATTGTCAAATGCTCCTGCTGAACATTGGTTATCATCAATATGTTTTGATTCCTTCTACACCTTCTTCATATGTACATTTGGCATTTCTGCATAGCACAGGATAGCTGTACTGACGTAATATGATGCTCTGAGGTCCATACTGGCCAAAACATGTTTTCACAGCTAGAGTTGATGTATTGCACATGATTTATACATGACATCAGTGCTGTACTTACATTACTTTAACCTGGAAATGTTAAACATTAATTATGGCATAGACTGTAGCCTTTTAGAGGTCAGGCTGTACATTTTTGGTCAAATCTGAGATACAGAAATATAGCAGGAAAAAGATAACATGGAATAGCACATATATATGTATACATATACCTCAAAGGAAGGTCAGCAATCAAAGGACTGACTTCCTGTCAATGTTTCAGTTTAAAAACAAACTTTCATCAGCACATACATGTATGCTACTTTCTCATTTATACCAACCTACCATTTCCTGTCCGTTGGAGTAAAGTCTGATTTAATTCGTTTTTAATTACAAGAGGTAATAAAATATTAATGAAAGCATACCAATATGTTTCGTGTAACAGACAGACAGTGTATTACTCTTAGATAAAAATGGCTTTTCTTTGTATATAACAGACAGCATTTTGCCCTTAGTAGAAGCCAGGTGGCAAATCATTGATAGTAATATTCAGAAAGAACATTGTTTTAGGAATATTCCGATAGCTAATTGCTCTAATAGAAATCCAAAAAACAGAGACTGATAGTATTAACTTTATGCAATCTCTTTCTATGTGGACACCCGTTCACTTGTAATTTCTTAATTAAATCTAATTTATTTAAATGTAAAAAAAAAAAAAGTCTCAATAAAGATTAAAAAACACAAAAATATACTGCACAATTTCTAATGCTAATGGAGTCCTGGGCTAGTTTCCGCTTTTGGGCCTCTTCATCATTTCACCAAATATCATTTTGTCTAGGACCTCACACAAGTCCTGCCCTCGGGGTCCTGCCCCAGTGTACCACTTCAGTTCCCTCACTGGTGTCTCGCATCTGGAGACACTAAGGAACAGGTCTGCACATATTCTGCTTTAAAGATGGCTCTGGACATATATTACATTTTTCTTAATAAAATCCAAACACCTTACAGCTTTTATTACAATCCAGAGAGCCAGTTGTTTGCCATATCATACCAACCAAGTGTCCCTGCTTAGGAGTGATAGTCCCTATTTGTTGCCTAAATCCATTTTCCCTCTTTTCTATCCTAATGTCCTTCATTTCTAGGAGCTCCATTTTACCAGTGTGGCCATAAAATACACTTTGATTTAAACTACAATAGATGTGTTGAAAAATCAATGTGTGTACGTAAGATATATTACATTTTTGAGGCAGTCCCCCTGCAGGCATGGACACCTATTGCGGCCATGTGATCGTTCTTTCAAAGCGATCACATGGCCCACGGGAGTCTAATTTGCCGAGGGGGGGGACTGTCTGGGCTGTCAGGCGGTCGGGGAACGGCAGTGATCAGGTAAGTAATAAGGACAGCAGGCACGTTCTATGTCGCCCGCCGGCATTAAGAACCATCACAAAAAGGACCCCATAGAATGCCTGTCATCCTTAAGGGGTTAACATCAGAAGTCTCCTTTCTTTAATTCCTATATTTACCCCAAAAAGGGCAAATAAAAGTCCAGAATAACCAACGCCACTACTTAAAATAAAACCTGATCGCAGAAAAAACCCTCCAAAAAACAGAAAAAAGAAAACCATGTCGAAATGAAAAATAATCAATCTTCACCCATGGACGGTTTGCCGCAGAATGAGCTCAAATAGCAGGGAGAGCCCTTATATATGCTTTACCACACTATCTCAGCTAGCGCAAAGCGTGGGAAATATTTGCAATATGAGCAAGAGCTTGAGATTTCTCTCAAGACTTTGCTGTCAGAGCACTTTAATGCCATTCAGATTCTAGTGAATAACCCCATCAATAATAGTCTGTTTGCACATTTCTCTTGGTAAAAGCCAGACAGCTTGTTGCTCTTAGAAAAAGCCATATAGCACATTGCTTTTAGTAAAAGCCAGAGATATCATTCTCTTAGTAAAAGTCAAACAGGTAATTGCTCTTATTAAACTCCAGATAATGCATTGCTCTTCGTAAAAGCAAGAAAGTCCTTCTCTATTAGGAAAGTCAGATAACCCAACACTCTTAATAAAAATCCATTTGGTCCACTGCTCTCAGAAAAGGCAATGTAAGAAATTGATCTAAATAAAATACACGCAGTTCACTGCTCACTAGTTAAACTAAAGAGCTCATTGGTCTTAAAGCCATAAAGTGCATTGGTCTTAGTAAAATCTAGATATCGCCGTGCTCTTAGTAAAATCCAGATATCTCAGTGCTCTTAGTATAATTCAGATAATACATTGCTCTAAATAAAATCCAGATAGCCAATGTATGCTAGTTAAAGCTAAATTAAAAGATAGTTCATTGCTTTAGTTGAAGAAATGGTAAAAAATGTGTCCATTTTTTTTTCCATTTTATAAAAGTCTCAATTTCAATAGAAAGTGTTGATTTCAGCTGAGAAAGCCTGTGCCGGGGGAAGAAGAGGAGAGCCTTGCACTTGCTGCAGTTACTAAATCTGCAGCTACTGCAAGCCAAGATTTGATATACCCCCAAAGAGAACATGTAAAAAGAATTACAAAAACTCCTCAGCACTCGGCAAATCAGGTATGTGGTTTAATTAGCCAAACAAAGTGAACTGCAA
Source organism: Pelobates cultripes (assembly GCA_933207985.1). Classification (NCBI taxonomy): domain Eukaryota; kingdom Metazoa; phylum Chordata; class Amphibia; order Anura; family Pelobatidae; genus Pelobates; species Pelobates cultripes. Next base: position 180,874,165 of record OW240917.1, on the reverse strand, counting down.
CGTTTCAACATGTATAGTATCTTTCTCAAGGCTTGAATAAACTACTACATACCTTATTTGCAGAGAACTGAGGATTCTTTTTATTTGTAACAATTAATGTGGTCCAGTTCAACAGGGATCCTTCATTCACGCACCGGGAATCAAACATTTGGATTGCTAGAGGAGTGCTGTCCATTACTATATGTTTATTAAAAATTACATGCATGTTTTCTTTGGTAGTATATCTACGAAATTTTCTAAATATTTATTTTCTAATGGAATGTTCCTTTAAATAAAATATTCCCTGCACATTGTAAACAACTAATATATATATATATATATATCAGGTTGCGCTACTTCCCATCCAGATAGACCATTGGATTAAAGTCACAGAGCATATTAGTACAATCCAGATAGCTCACTTCTGATAGCAAAAACAAGACAGCACAACGCTTTCGGTAAAAGCAAGATAGACCATTGATGCTCTTGATGCCTATTGTTCTTTGTAAAATCCAGATAGCCCACTGCTCATAATAAAAGTCAGATATCAACTTGTTATTAAAAGCTAGATAGCTTATTACTCTTTGTAGATGCTCTTAGTAACCCCAACCTCCTACCACCCACTCCAAAACAAAAATGTATTTGCTGTTAGTAAAGAGAAAGCGCTTTGATGATATAAAAGTCACATCATAGCTCTTTTTCATGGTTTGCAGCATGTGCGAACTGGAGATATTTTGAAAAATATTTGTAAGCCAAAATATCTGCCTTGGTGGTTCACTTTTGTTGTACAATTTGTTAACATCCAGATGGTCATTCAATGATCATGAAAACAAATGTAAGAATCCGATTTGTGCGTCACACGCTTAACTAATGTCACTATAACAAAATTAATGTCTCACTGTCTATTCCTACTTCACTGATTCTAGTGCTCCCTTTTGGTATATGCCGTTTAATTTGATCTTAATTAATTCTCTTCCCTTGGCTGCCCAAAACACCTTTTGACTGTCTGTCAAAATGCCAGTAGAAAAGTGTTTTAAAATATAATATGGAAAAGAATGTCAAGGGAGAAAGATGTCATATATTGAACCTTAATATAAACTTAAATTTTATTCGTTTTACACGTTTTAATGGACTGCCACCCCCACATAAAAAGTTTATTTTGCATTTAGGAAAACTGACAATGAAATTGCAGAAAATAAATAATAAAATATATAAATTTTAAACTGAAACATCAACCAACAGACTAATAAAAGTTAAGTTTTATTTTCAAGATACAGGAGTGCTGACTGTTACTTTGGTGATTATATATAATTATATATACACATACACTGACTAGCAAATGCCAACAGTATAATGTGTCTGTATGCACACTAGCTTGCTTCCCTTGAGAGACATGCAATTCTTACAATGCCATGTGTTTACCAATAGGTCTTTCCTGGTGTTTATTGTTGTGCAGCAAAATATACTTTTTTGGTAGTTAATGCATTTTTAGCATCTGATAGAAACAGATGAGTAATTTCGGACTCCAGTTTAGCCCTTTGCGACCATGGATCCATAGTTTTGTTTGGGTGTTTTTAATATATAGAGCAGCATATATTCAGTCTCCCTTCCCCCTCCCCAGCCCAGGCTTTTTTTTGGGTGGTGGGAGGGGGGGTTTTCTTCCCCTTCTCCTCCCTCCCCCTAATCTCTCTCTCTGCACACACCCATTTCAATATTGAACAGGAGACACACACGGTGAATATTAACAACTGTTAGTACCGTTAGGGAGCGTATGTTTACAACCCCTGTATTCACGAGCTATCCAGAACCCACGACTTCACAATACTATGGAGCTTAACCTGCAACAGACTATAACCCAAATCCCGAAAACACAGATGCAGTACAATAATATAAACTTTAATTGTATATTGAGCCTGAATAGAGCCTCCATCCGACTTGAATTTCCTTACCCTCTGTCCGATTTCGGCCAACAATGGTAGAAGGTATTAGTTGGAGTTTTTATTATTCTTGTTTATCACTATACCCTTACAGAGATATCTCCTTTTTACAACAGGCTTTATCTAAACGGGTCTCCTTTGAATATAATATATTTATACTTCAACATCTTACCGGTTACAAGAGCAAAGTATGATGCTTATGTATTCTGGATCAGATTAAAAATGTTATTCCCTCTATACATACATGTCAATGCGTTGATTGTGTACCTGTTTCATAAACCTCTCAAAACGTCTTCTTAAAATTAAAAATAAAGATTTAAAGTGCACCTACATTTTTCTTTGTGTCTTTCTTTTCCAACCACCTCCCTTCTCACCCCTTGTGTGAAACCCTCAAACCCTCACCCTATTGTATGTCTCTCCTAATCCCCCTTTACCCAGTTGTGAAAATTTTTATCCCCATTAGAACATATATCCAAGTAATGCTACAGTGCAGTGCAAAGCGGAACTTGCCGACATTGGTCTAACCCTCTGCAATCCTTACTTACCACTAAATGCTTCACTCCACCCATATCAGAATTGGAATGCTGGAGACAAAAAAAAAAAAAAAGATGGTTAATGTGAGAATAGTATATTCTTTCAGCATACAGAGGAGATGTACTGCAGACATTCCAGTAATGCTTGTATTTTGCATTCCAGGGTAATCTACCACCCTGGATTTAAAAGCCTACTGTCCTGATGTTTACATATTCTACAGATTTAAGGTCTTGTTCTACAAGAGGCAAAGAACATTTAACAGAAAGTAAATGCTTAATGGGCTTTTGTAAAACAAAACAATTTTAAATAAATAATTAAAACATCAAAATGAAATATAGATAGGATAGATATATAGATATACAGACAGACAGCACATACATCTACCTAAACTTCATGCTGCTACTCAAAAAACTGCCCTATGAAGGGATTAAGCATGCCTTCCAACCATACAATTTTCGTCAGGACAGTCCTAATTTTCAAGTCCTGTCCTACCGTAGTTCCCTGCTGTCCTGCTCTTGGGGACACCAGGATACCGTCCCCAACATACACAACACGAGCGCGTCATATTCAGCCCACTGGGACCCTGCAGGCAACCGTGAAACAGTGATCACTGCATGTCTTGCCCTCCAGGGTCGGACTGGCCCACCAGGATATCGGGAAATTTCCTGGGCTGCGTCACCTGGTGCCAGGCTGACAGCCCTGATCATCAGGCTAAGTATTTCTCCCTTGGACTGTGCCAGCCTGTGTGAGTGCAAGGGGAGTAAAGAGGGAGGAGCTAGGGGCTGGTGCGGCCGTAATTAGGCTGCCTGCGGCTGGAGGGAGACCTGTCAGTCTCCCTTCAAAATGTACATCAATTTCGGCCACATGCCCCACCCCTCACGCAAGTCCCACCTCTTAAATAGAAGCTCTGCCTCCCATATGCAAGCTCCGCCCCCACACACATTGCTGACCTCACTGGAAGGAAGAGGCAACAAAATGGCAACTTCACCTACCAGTGCCAGGTAAGTTCAGTGTGTGTGTGCCTGCTAGTGAGTGTGTGTATGCGTGCCTGCTAGTGAGAGAGCTTGTGTGTGTGTGTGTGTCTGCTTGTGAGTGAGCTTGTGTGTGTGTGTATGTGTGCCTGCTAGTGAGAGAGCTTGTGTGTGTGTCTGCTTGTGAGTGAGCTTGTGTGTGTGTGTGTATGTGTGCCTGCTAGTGAGTGAGCTTGTGTGTGTGTGCCTGCTAGTGAGTGAGCTTGTGTGTGTGTGTATGTGTGCCTGCTAGTGAGTAAGCTTGTGTGTGCGTGTGTGCCTGCTAGCGTGTGGTGTCAGTGAGCTTGTCTGTAGTGAGGATATGTGTGTCAATAAGCTTTTCTTTGGGGAACAGCTGTGTGTCAATGAGCTTTTTTGTAGGGAGCATGCGTGTGTCAGTGAGATTGTCTGTCAGTGAGCTATGTGTGTGCATCTGTGAGCTTGTGTTTTTATGTCAAGCGGCTTATGTATATAAGTGAGATTGTTTGTCTATGAGGCTATGCATCAATGAGCTTGTGTGTGTCAGTTAAATTTTCTTAATTAAATTAAGTATTTATATATTAATTAAATAGAATGTTTTACTCCGAAAGGACCAATATTTTATATTAGAAAAATAAATATATATTTACGTTATTGAGATATATATATATGTGTGTGTGTTTATATTTTACTCAATCGTCTGTGGTGGCAAGACATAGCCTTACATATTATATGTGACAATACATGGCTCAATGACTTATGGGGCTGGCTTAGATTTTTTTTTCCAGGGCTGCTTTGTTTCCCCTGTCCGACCCTGTTGGCCTCAGTGGGCCAGCTAAATTGATTATCAGGCAGCCTGGTGTGTATTCACACCAGGCTGACCTGCCATTAACTCAGGCAGATCTGTGAGGGACAGGTTCAGGTATGTTAAACTCACCTTTGCCCGTTCTTGATCCAAGGAGAGATGTAATTGCAATTCTGGGGTGAGAAGGAACTTCTTCCTAGTTTGTTGCAAAATTGGAATACGCTTCAAACTAGGGTTTTGTCTTCTTTTGGATCAACAGCAAGAACAGATTTGTAATTGTCTCATTGAGTGTTAAAGGGACACTATAAGCATCCACACCACTCTGTCTCTTTGACATGGTCTGGTTGCAATGTCCATGTTCCCTGAACCTTGCAATGTAAAATATAGCAGTTTTAGAGAAACTGCAATGTTTACGTTGTAGAGTTAAGACTGCCTCTAGTGGCTGACTACCAGACAGCCACTAGAGGCACTACCTGCAGTTTCACAGAGTTTTAATAAGTTAAACAACTCTGGACGTTCTCCAGCTTTGAATGAGGACATCCAGCATCCTGATAAATCCCAGTGGAAAGCATTGAGTCAATGCTTTCCTCCGGGCAAGTCCTAATGCGAGCACAGCGCAGCACATGAAACATTAGGTTCTCTGCCATCGACTGATGTCAGAGGAGCCCATAGACATTGGCGCTGGGATCAGGTAAGTGTGTAAAGGATGTTTAACCCTTTAAATGGCTGATGGAAAATGGGGAGAGGGAAGAGGTACACTCTAGTGTTAGGAATACTGCTTTGTATTCCTTACACTATAGTGTTTGCTTTAAATTTATCCATAATAATATTGTAAAGAGATGCAGAATAACCTGGCACCCTCTAAATGCCAATAAAAATAATGTGAGAAAGGCTGGTCTTGATGGATAGAAGTCTTTTTTCAGCCTAAGTAATTGCATAATAAGATACTAATGTGGTCAAATGCGAGATGTAAGTGGACGTTATATCAGCATCGTGTGGTATAAAACCTGGTTTATCATTTTTGTCCCAAAATCAAATGTGGCTCAAGTCGTTATTTAAGGTGAATGTTAGTGTGCTATGAAACTGGTTTGATCAGCCATGAAAATGACAGGTATGGGGTAGAATGATTAGCATTGTTTTTCCGTGTAAGATTAGCAGGTAGAAATGCAGAGGTAAACAATTAGAAATAGAATATTTTAATAATAACAAATATATTATTAATATTTAGCTCCTACTGATGTAGGATTTGCTGATCATCTTGTGATACTGAGAGATGAGGCTACTCCTGTGGCTCTTCAGAAGACACGAATAACTTATATATTTTATGTTTCTCCAAATAGATACTTTCCACTGATTTTAAATAATATAGCAAATGCAGTGTTTACATGTAACATAATCAGCTTCCACTGCTCCGAAATACAATGTCTCTCTTACCTCCGCCGTGTGTACGTTGTAGATACAGTAACCAGTGCTTAACACACACTCTGGGCAGCATTTCCCATCAAAATGAACCAATTCTTCACCCTGATAGAGAGGGAAGATATTTCTTTATAAGGAAAGCATTCTGCGTAATGTCAGGATACCCACAATGTAAACAGCAGTTAAGCTGTGGGATTTAAAGATCTCACTTTAGACATGTCAAGAACCAATGTTATGAGAGATAAGGAAAAAGAAAGAAACTGTAAATTCAGCACACAGCTTGCTGGAAAATCCCCGTACCTCTTGTTAGTGAGATACACACAGGAAAAAAAAAAAACTAACAAGACAAGAGTTTGGAGTATATAGTTTAGTGATAGTGTAGTGTGTTAGTGTGATGATGGGTTAACGTGTAGTGTGCTATGGTAATGTTGAGGATAATGACTAGTGTAATAAAAAATGCAAACAAATTATAGTTCTCACGGTATTCCTACACTGCTCTTTCATGCAGATAAAAGCTTTTATTCCAAATGGTGAAAGATACAAAAAAGACGAAATGCAATGCACTAATGCAGCTAATGATTTTTATATCGTAACATACTTTGTCCATATATCATAATAATGACCACGTCTCATCTCTTTGTGATGTAGCAAACTAGGGACCATCATCACCTTAAGGTAAAACAACCTCACTGGCTAAATGATCAAGTCAATCCCATCACTAACCACAAAACAGAGAGTGGCGACATATTGCATATGTTTTTATTAAGGGAGATATTTCAATACATAAGACAAAGTAGAGACTATTTTGTCTTATGGTAAAGCCCAAGGATGACAAATCTTGACAAAAGTTGAAGTTCTGTCAGTTGAAGTTCTGTCAGTTCCTACAGTTATCACTAGCAATGGCTGTTTGTCACAGATCATGAGATTTAGTCTCACGGATCCTCAATAGATATCTGTGTTCTACTCTTGCGCATGCACTAACGCAGCTCCTGGTGAATAAGTCACCAGGAGCTGAAGACAAGATGCTTGTATGTGTGCAGAGCACAAGGGTGTCTTTCCTGTGAAATGTCCACACTGTGTTAATTAAAGTACATAATGCTGGACCTTTCATCTATTTCTTCTCTTTTTTTTAAAGCTTTATTATAGGAAAGTAGAACAATGTAAATGCCCAATAAAAAGATAATTTGAGAAAACAGAGAAACAATGAGACAGAAATCTCTCGGTACAGGTTAATGGCAGACCCAAAAGGTACACATGCATATAATTCCAATCTAGATGAGCAGTAAAGCGCGCCTAATAGTTTTCCTTTTAATAAAAATGCATGTCTACTGACAGTTTTTACATTATCCACAGGCCATACTGTAATCAAAAAGCAATATCTGCTGATTAAACAAACATCAAAACGTGTGTAGAAGCTATGAAATATGACATGAAGTTTTCTTTTTACTATGTTCAAAGCAGCGACCTGCATTACAGTAACGGAAATTATCTAAAAGCATGAGACACCAAGATTAAAAGGAAAATGTTAGAACACCGCAAAATCGAGACATGGCAAGTAATGCGGAAGGTGGAATTGATTCATCAGGCCAAGAAGAGAGCATGTTTTCTGCCAAGGCTCGAGTGGGATGAACAGCACAGCAAGACATGAGATAGGAGAGGCTGTACCAGGGATATTATGAGTGTTCTGTCTTCATTATATTTCACCTGAAGAATGTTTCGGAGGAGGAGAAGGAACCCATCCGTCATCATAAACACACACTATATCTCCCAGAATTCCAAGGGCTATTCACATTTATCTATACTTTTAACAAAAATAATAGGTGCCTCATCCCCCGCCATGGCATAAACACTGCAGTCATTAGGGGGAATTTTGCCAGCGGAGATTTAGAGGAATAATGGGGGAATATGGTCCTAGAATTCCCTTAGGCAGATAATGAACAGTTCTAAGTGCCTTTATTTCTTGTTCCGCGAGAGAACAAATTGCATCTGTAGGTAAACACACAGTCATCTAGAATAATGGTAAAGCACGATGCCATTAAATGCTAAGAGCTAAGTCCTTCTGGTATTTGCTTAGGACCATTACCTGTTATTTCAGTTTTATTTCACATTGCTGAATATCAGAGCATGTTATGGCAAGCAGCAAAGACCATTAGTGTGATATTATACAAAATAAAAAAGCACACACATAAAAAAGTGTGTGTATGTGTAGGGAGTAATATTTCAACCCAGCACAAGTCTTGGAATTTAAATGCAGTGGTGAAACCAGCTTCCAGGAAGTATAAATCCTACTAATCTCAGGCAGGTTGAAACATGTATCCCAGTATTGTGTTGTGCAATGTCACTCACATTTCATATGTGAAGTCAGTCCTTGTAGGAAATTTGTAAAAGAAAAATAAAAAAAAATTAAATACATGTTCTGTCTCTTGAAATCACAAGCAGATCAGTTAAAATACGTACGTATTTTGCTTGTCCAAAGTGTCAATTTACTATTTCTTGATTGAAGAGTTGATCATACCCATGCCTCTCAATTGTGCCACTTTCAGGAGGACAGTTGTGCTTTTTGGGTCCTGTTCCAACTAGCCTGTTTTAGTGACCACGGACAGCACAGCGCAAGTGCAGCATTAAATGTGCTCACTCTGTGCAGCGGGCATGAGGACCATGCAGAGACAGCTTGATGCCAATTGCCAAGCTCACACACCCCTTCAGGGTGTAGATCCACCTACATTCCAAATCGGCCCACCCATACTGTCAAAAAAGGATTGGACGCAATGATGCAAAAATGTTGCATGGTGGATCTCTTTTTTTGACAATCTTTATTTGATTAAGAAAGAAGTCAGAACCCAATAAAATAATGAATAGATGTGGAACTAATTGAATCTAACAAACAGTGACCATTGTAATTATTACCTACCACTCTGGATAAAGTTCTGCTGTTAGGGAGGAGACTGGACTAGTAGCCTTTACCTCTTTACCCACCCTCAGATTAATTGCAACCTGTTACATGTAGATTTAACAAAAACATTTAATTCTAATTAATCTTATAATGCAAGTAACATTCTAAAAAAAAATTTGTTTGTTTAACGTTTTGATTTGGGACAGAGGGGCTTACTCTTAGTTAACTGAATCTGCACTAGTACAGTTCACTGTCACAAATTATCAAGTGACACTGATGGGCTACCTGGAATAGGTAACAGCAACGTTTATTGGAAGAGACAATCAATTGCACTTTTTCTCCATACTAAATGCCAACAATATGTCAATCTGTTTAATTCCTAAAAAAAAAACGGTCTCACAAAACGTATAATATAAGGTACTTTATGATGATCTGAAACAGAGAAGGTCATTTCAATTTGCACCTCATAAAGGTCCAATATTTGGGCTTGGTGTCCCTCTACTAATAGAAGCTGTCCTTCCAAAAATAAAACAGCCAAAAACCACGTGACTATACGGATGATATATTTCTAAAATAAAAATGCAAACAAATAATAAAAATTCAAATAATTTCTACAAGGTGAAATGCAGTGCACATTTCTGTTTGGGTGTGGAACATCCCTTTTACTATAAGACATATAAACTGATGTGAAGATTAAGATTACCAGTGGCATACCACACACCCGTTCATTCATTATTAATAGAAGTATCTTCTTGACAGCTGAGTGGAAGTGTATTCGGTGTCATTTGCCATAATAAATCTTGACAAGATGCTGAGAGAACTAATGTTCTTTTTTTGAGTGTTCCCGAAAAAAGAAAGCTATGCACGTCATTCTAAATATTCTAAGTTTGGTATGACTTTCATAGCTAAGTGGGAGCATTTGAGTGCAGTACTTGAGCCTATTTAACAAGCAGTGCTAAACTTAAAGTGCTTCCAACATCTAAAATTGTCTTTAGCTCAATCTGATAAAAAATATTATTCCCAACGAGATTAATATTTTCATGAATTCAAGGTCTGGTAAATTTAGCTGCAATTATAAGAGCTGACAAATTGTCAGTGTGGAGGCTTCCATCTTGCTATCACATAACTTTTTAGTGGCAATTAATGGTCAAAAACATCCAATCAAAACAAGGGATTCCCAAAGTTGAACTTGTAAACTCCCAGCATTCCTCTGTACAGAGAAAAAACATATTTCAGCTGAATGGCAAGTGAGCCCAACAGAAGCCACAAGTAAATTAATATAATTAGATTTCTATTAACAAAAACACTGCTGGATTGGTTCAAAATGTATCAACACAAAACACAGGCTGATTTATAGGATCCCAAATCACTGCCAAGAAAATGACTGAAGGCATAAACACTTCAATAGCAAATTAGGGCATAACTGAAAAAGTTCTCAGTTCCTTCTGGTGACCTATAAACAGTAAACACTTGGACTTGGGACCGAAGCACCTGAACTACCTTTCGCTGGTTACTAAATCAAAAATGACATTTCTGATGTAAAAACTAAGGCTAACAATTAATAAATAAAAAAAACACTTGTGCAGTACTCTGGAATGCCATGCAACTGTTTCACCATATGTCCTGACATACTTGTAAAAACTGTTGTGGCTTTGCAAGCGCGACTGTACTTTCACGCACAGCAAAAATAAAAAGTAAAAAAAGAAGAAAAAACCCACAAAAAACTAAGGCTACACATTACCACAGGTAACTGGATTCTGCCATTCAGAGAGGATCTATCTAAAAATGGTAAAAGCACTCCATATAATACAGATAGTACCAATAGGTATATATTTTTTTGTTTATAGCTGCGCTGGCTGTTTTTAAATTATGTTAGGGTTTCTCCCTAAGACTGGAGGGTGTGTCCAAGTACGGATTCCATATACACTGAGCTGACATGGATATTTGCTTTACATAATTAATGAGGATTATGGTATGCCAAAACACTTGTCTAAAGAGTTACTCGTTCTCTTCTGCAAAGAAACTTGAGTGACATTTTAGAGCGTTGCTTGCTTCTAGGGTAGTGTGACACACTCATGAAATCCCACTTGGGTGATGATGCATAGTAGCAGAAAAGTGTGCAAGATGAGCGCAGTCGTTAATTACAGGCAGGCAAATCAAGCAGCAATGTTTTGATTCAATGGTAATAGAAAAATAGCATATTTAGAGAACCTCAAGTTGTGTATTCTTAGGTCATGCCCATATTTATTTGTTTACCTTTAATAGTAACAGGAAGGCTGCTTTTAACTGCAGACAGGGATCCACCATTAGTTCACTTTATCAGGATTATTTACTAAAGTCAGAATTCTTTAGAATTCAAAGTGAATTTTAAATTGAAAGCCAACATAGAGGAATTTAAAACATTCTCCCAGTCACCCTTGCTTCCAGTTTAGCTAGTCTGACATTAAATTTGAAATTCACGTTTAATTTCTGAAAATTCAACAACCTTTTTGGGTATTTGTGTTACACTCACTAAATACAGCTGTTTACAAAAAAAAACCAGTTACCTAGGAAGCTATCATTCCCAGCTTTTATTTAACAGTAACATATATTTGAAGTTATGATCAGCTATCATTTTATATGAAAGTATTACTGCCCTTTGAAAATTTATCCACTCCCACTTGAGCTATTGTCACATATTTATGGGTATAACAGATAAAGGTCTTGCGTCACCACAAGTGACTCAGGTGGAGACATCTTTAAAAAAAAAAAATCAAGTTATGAGTAAACATGTCTTGACCATGAAACCTTCCTCTATTTATAAAGAGATCAGAACATGTTGCAACCAATTAAGACAAAGCTAAATGAGGTAAGTCTGTCCATGAAAAGGAAATAGGGTTTACTAGACAGATCAGAGGACACTTACCCATGAGCATTCCACGTTGGCACACTGTGCTTCTTGACAGATGACTTTGCCTTGATCACACATGCAGTGGTCACAGTTACTCCCATTCCAAAGGTCTCCATGGTACTTAATCAAACCTTCAAAAATGCAGCTTCCCTTAGTTGATACACACTCCTCACAACATTGTCCAGACTTCCTTATTTTTGTCTGACCCTGTTAAAAGTAAAAAAAAAATAAACACAGCAGGTTGCTGTAAGTGAGAATTTGACACTCGCATTCTACTCAGAGATAAACGTGAGCTATCTGATTCTCATTACCCATTCTCCATTATTCATAGCAGTTGAAGAATTCTCACTTAGCAATACGCCATGCATTGTAAAATGACAGAAATAGCCTGACACATTAAGAAAGTGTAAATGAGGTGAACGAGTTGTGTGCTATTGACTGAGAAGGTGTCTGATTTCATGATGGTGTAAGAAAAAAAATTCTAAATATGATTGAAATGCAGATTAATGATCTCAATGTGGAATAATTCTCACAGTTCCTGTTAGATTAACACAATGAATGATGAGTTCATCACACTCTACCTAGTCTTCAATGAATAATGGTAACAGTCCATTTATTATACATGTGCTTGTGGCACTAACCCTCTTGGTAATATATATGTAAAGGAATCAATCACACAAATAATGCACTCTGTGTCTTTCTTTATGTATTTTATCACACGGAGCCCATCAGTTTCTTAGTCACAACTAATATTACTTGATGTCACTTTACAATATATGACATTTCCCCCTTTATATTGTGCTAAACAAATTGCTTGCTATAGTTAAAGAGTTCTTTAACATGTTATTTTGAACTTCCTGGGTTTTACATCTATGCTCAAGGCATTGAAATATACTATATACCAGAAGTATGAAATGAAAATATGAAATTCAACTATGATTAACCAATAATAGTAAATAACCTTTTTGGAGTGAAAAAAAAAAAAAGCTATCATGATAGAAGATATAGAGCGCGATTAAAGGGGCACTATTGGAAAGCACTTTAGCTTGCTGAAATGATTTATGTGTGTAAAATTTGTCCTTTTCCTACAGGTGATCACACGAACTGCAAGGCCTGACCGATAAGGTGTCCAGGGTAGAGGCCGACACTCTGGAGTGCCAGACAGCCCAGCTCAGGAACATGGACCTACACATAGAGAACCTTGACAATAGCGGAGAAGACATGTATGCAGCTATGCACAATACTAACCAACATTTTTAATGACCTCCTGGCAAGAGACAAATCTATCCTGATTTACTTCATTTGGGCACAGAGGGCATTATGACCCAAAGGGACTTCTGACAACCCGCCCAGAGATGTTATCTGCTGCCTGGCCCAATTCTCGCTGAAGGAGGAAATTCTCAGGGCAGCAAGAGAAGAACCAGAGCTGGTTTATAATGGGCAGTTATTTCAGTTGTTCCCAGATCTATCCTCACTTAACCTTGATTGTATGAGAACCTTGAAACCACTCTCCAGAGTCCTGGTTGCAAAACAGATAATGCCTACCGGGTTAATTTTTTTTACATCTAAAGGCCGAATCCTCTACTGTCATACCAAGATTTTGCCATGGGGGATCTGCTACAACTAACCCTACTAAATATGCACTGGCCAGACACTCGGGACTACAACCACCAAAAAAGAAAAAACATGGTAAAGCGCCTTAGGTGCTACTACAGAGGCCAAGGAGAGGAAGGCTGAAGGCCACCAGACCAGAAGGTTTCCAGCTGTGATTAAGGTACAAGGGAGATGCTACATGTTGTGATACAGGGTTTTCTTCAGAGTGGATCAATAGCACCTTGACCTTACCTTTTCGCATGTAAGAGGATAACAAGTTTTTGTATGGCACTTGGCACTTCCTTTGTCACATGTGCATGTTGTACAGTAATTTCTATGCCATTGTACACCATGCTGAAATAAGAAAAAATATGATTGTTAAAATAACATAGCTAGTTACAAATTTTAACCATTTTATAAAACAAATTTTTATAACTAACTGGTTAACTGAGCATAATTTTGCAACTGTAGATCACCGTAAAAGAAAAGACAAAAATACACATCCATTCAATATGTTCTGCAAGCTGCCCTTTTTCAAACCATATGTTCTTACTATTAATATATATCATGTGAACAACATCATTGACCTTCAACAAGCTTATGATACATGAAATTAAGTCTTGCGATTCAAGGCCATGATTTAGAGTGGAGTATTCAATAATAAAGTAAACATATGCAATTAAACATTCTAGCTATTCTCAGTAAAGTGATTGGCTAGAAGACAAGGTCCTAATGTTAGAGTAGGTACGGGTATTTACAAGTAGAATGTACTTTTACAGAAAACTTTGTGAAATCCTTCCCTTACAGGTGATTGGGGAAAATACTATGACACAGAAAAAGTACAATTTACAATGAGAGATATGCTATTAGAAGATAGAAAGTTGGTAGTCGTTAGGCAATATTAGTAAATTGGATAATGTATTTCATCAATAGCTATGTTTTTTTCTATGTTGGTGTTTGCTGGTACCTCTATGGATATTCATAATACTGTGGATAGTCAACTGTTTTATTTAATAAAAACTAATTTACCAGCCAAGGGAATGGACGGTAATGGCAATGGGAATTCAGTGATATTAATACAGACTCCTACCACCATAAGGTCCAAGAGCAGATTTGTTGGACAGAATAGAAAGTTGTTTTGGCCCAAAAAAGAGCCTTTTTAAAGCTAACAACATTCAAAAAAATAACCATATTTATAAATGTTTTCAAATTAGAAAACATACTCACAAAAGCAGGGCTATGTGCAGAACTGGCACTGGATCAGTGTTTGGTATTGCTTTGTGAGTATGTTTTTGTAATTTGAATGTAAATGTTCAGTATTTAGTTCTATTTTTGTATAAACGGACAGTCTAAACAATATAACTGAAAATGTTTATTATAGTGCAATAAGAACAATAAACTATATTGGTTACAATGTTTTTAGTACCCCTTTAAAAGCACATTAGCCTACCTACCAATGGCAGGAAATTTACAATGAAATATAACCTCATTTAATCTATCACAGGGTTTAAGATTTACACTTGCCCATCAGCCATTGGCAAGTTAAAATTCAGCCCTGGAAGTAGAAATTCATCTCTTGTTGGACCCTACACTGGCAAGTTTTGGCCTCTCTAGTCGAGTAAGACTTGAAACTTTGAGCCCTTATCTAGCATAAACTAATAGTTTAAAAATAATTTACAAATGACTTGATAAGAAATAGTAAAGGGCTTCTGCAATTTCTAAAAGACAATATTTACCTTACTGATATATTATTCTCATACTAGCAAATATTTCAGATTTTTCAGTTAGTTATCCAAATCACCTAAACTTTTTCCATAATAAACTAGCACCAAAACAGTAACACAAATTTAAGTTACACAGTTTGAGAACTAAGGAATTATATATTTTTTTTTATAATTTTGTATGCAGACTTGCAGAGTGACAAATCACAAATCTAGGCCTTTCTTTCTTAGTGTCTTCAGCTTAACTCTTTTGCATACTAGTTTGATATGCAGTTTATTACTAAGTGTCATATTTATTACATGATATTCGGAAGTTCCATTTGCTCATTTGGAACATTGGTCAACACTATTTCTTTTGGCACTCACACAGTTAAACCTTAACACCAATGTGGGCTTTACTCATATGCCCTGGTGATGTTTTACCAAAGAACCTTTAATAAATATTTGGATAGCGCAGTTAAGGGAGTCACCAGAGAAGAAAAAACAAGTATATTAGACAATTTCCATGGGGGAAGAGCCTGCTAGAAAAACAGTCTTTATCAGCAAATTGCACACCCGGCCTTTGAAGCTGTGAGGCTCTTCTAAGTCTCACCTACCCCACGCCATTCCTATCTCCTGTGCTGCAGGTTGCCAAGCAGCACAAAATATTGTATAGGAATGGTGATCTCACTGTTTTAACCTCAAAGCAGAGCACCTCTGGTCTTTTGTTCTTGTAAATTAAGTAGGGATTCAGAACTGTGCTGTCTTTGTATTGCATTTGTTCATACAAAGTCAAGAAGTAATTAACTTTGTCCAATTAAAGAAAATACATGTGATGAAAATCAAAATAAATGTTCAACATCTACTCCAAACATCTATAGATCTATGTCTGCGTATATCAAACATTGCGTATTTATCAGAACACAGTATCTTTTTATCCTTGACATTTATGGGGACACTGTATACATTTTTTGAATACCTGACACGGGAGGTGGACAATTGGGGATGTAGCCTTGTAAATGGTCATGCCAGCCAGCTGCCAATGTACAGCTGGGCAGATATGCTGATTTTTAGCAACTCTTTATCATCTGAGCAGGCATGGCTGAGATCACATATATTGCCAGTAATTAAAGGACCACTATAGTGCCAGGAAAACACTATAGTGACCTCAGGGTGCCCTCACCCTCAGGGTCCCACTCCCGTGCCGCTGAAGGGGGAGGAAGGGGTTAATCCCTTACCTTTTTTCCAGCGCCGGGCTCCCCCGGCGCTGGGACTCTCTCTTCTTCCGTCATCGACTGAATGCGCATGCGCGGCAAGAGCCGCTCGCGCATTCAGCCAGTCTCATAGGAAAGCATCGATAAAAAAGGTAAGGGATTAACCCCTTCCCCCCCCTTCAGCGGCACGGGAGTGGGACCCTGAGGGTGAGGGCACCCTGAGGTCACTATAGTGTTTTCCTGGCACTATAGTGGTCCTTTAATTACTGGCAATATATGTGATCTCAGCCATGCCTGCTCAGATGATAAAGAGTTGCTGAAAATCACAGTGAGAAGCGCGGAAGCGCCTCTAGCGGCTGTCAATGAGACAGCCACTAGAGGCTGGATTAACCCATAGGTAAACATAGCAGTTTCTGTGACACTGCTATGTTTACTGCAAAAAGGATTGTCCCTAGCTGGACCAGGCACCCTGACCACTTCATTAAGCTGAAGTGGTCTGGGTGCTTATAGTGGTCCTTTAACTGACTGTGCACACACAGTGTTTTGCTTATTAATCTCTCCATTGAAGTCAGCATTTATAACCCATGTCCTCGGGAATCCTGGAGATACAGTTGTAATCAAAATCATTCAGCCTCCACTGAATTTCAGGTTTATTATGAAAATGTTCAGACGTTCAGCTGTTTGTGATGAACAAATCAAACAAAAGCAATTGGAACAGCTCAACACAACAAATGTTTCAAGTGGTTTCCCCAAGTTTAACTGAAAATTAAACTAATAATGACTTCTCCAGTCTCAAAATTATTCAACCCCCTGAACTGAATCCCTCAAAGCAGCACAAATATGCAAAACATACAACTCAGACTGTATTATCCGGGACAATAGGACATCCCCAAATCAAGACTGCTTTGCCAAAATCGGGTCACTTGTCAGTTATGTTGATGCCTGCAGAAAGTTTGTATTTGCGGCTGACCAAAAATTCCTTTTACAGACTTTCATCAAGACTCAAATTTTTATTTTTATTTTGCATAGTGTCTTTGAAATTTTTTTAAGAGCCACATATTAACTGTCTCAATGCTGGATCTAACAATCATAAGGGAGCAAAGTGCATTTCTTTATTCTCCCTGTTAACCACCTCAGCAGGAGTTAGCCTGAGGATACTCCTTCATCCATCTTTTTCCTACCATAGCACAGGGCCGCTGCAATATTTCAGACACATTGACAGGTTTACTCAGTGCGTTTTTTCTATAAGATGAATTAAGGCATTACCTCATAAAAAACATTACCTCATATGTCTTTCCAGATACAGCGCAGGGTTTTGGAAGGCACTCAGGACAACACTTTCCGGGTATGACAGCCAAGGTTTCGTCCTATAATTATAATTATATGTCTCACTTGTCAGTAGGATAGAGGAAGAGCTATAGACAAGAACACTTTTTTTCTGTCAACAAATCATTATTGGGCCAGTGTAGACAGGCCTTGAGTAGTACATTTCTTTTACAGCTTACACATTTTGTAAGAGGAGATTCCAAACAAGTGATGTCATCCAGTTTACCTCAGGCCATCTTGTTATGCTGAGGTAAAACCGCATCGTAAAATGACAATCTCAAGCAGACCTGCCACATCTGAACAATGCTTGATGTATATTTACGTCCAGTTTAATTTACTTGTCATTTGAACTTTTTTCTTACTTATATACTAATTCTGCTACTTCCTCGCACTGTTCAAGTTCCAAATCCCTTGTTTCAGTGTTATATAAGTAATAGTGCAACATATTTGACATATAGAGAGAGATTTATCATTGCAAAATAGGTGCTATTTTGAGGCAAAGTGCTAAATGTTGAAAGATACTCCACAGGTTTCCATGGTGACTGCTCCTAATTTAACACTTTGAGGTGTAATGGATTTTTAATAACTGTAACATTACTGTTGAAAGGGATTCTATAGGCACCCACACCAGTTCATCTCAATGACATGATCTGGGTGCTATGTCACTGTAGTTTAACCAGCAATGTTTTCAGTTGCAGGTATAAAACGTGTTACACACAAGCATCATATGCACTACAGCCCGTTCTAGTGGTTATCTGGGCAGGAGTAACCTGACCTGGTTCCCCGGTAATGGTGCAAACGAGCCATGGGATGTAAGGTCAGTAAAAATTACCTTTAAACCCCTGCAAAGAGGGTATAACCTACGTAAGTAGAGGAACACTAAAGAGTTACAAGTTTGCATTGCTAATGGTATAGTGTTCCCTATTAAGGGTTAATAAGCATGTAGTGGTGTATATAAAATATTCCCCTTTCTGTCTCATTAGAGATATCTTTGCCAGAAGCCCAAGGAAGCAAGGCGAATGGTTAGAGTTAGGACCCACCTAAGAGGCCTGCCTTGACGTGGCAGGTGGGCATATCCTCTCATGGCCATTGGAGGTAACTACAAATCTCCATTTGTTTAAATATACATAAGGATTTGGGAAAGAGCGCAGGTAACTTTTTTTTCCTTAGTGTTGCTTTAAAGAGTCAGTTCTCACCTTATCACAAAACATGGGCGGACAAGCCTCAGTGAAGCAGTGAGTTGCGCCATTCTCGCATGTACATTTAGAGCACTTGCTCAGCTGATGCTCTTCGCCATCCCGCAGCATGTGTCCATCAATAGAGCATGGGTCTGCAAGACATCAGACATCATTTTCTCCCTGTACATACACTTTCATCTTTTTCACAGAATCCAACTCACTTATTTTATTAAATGTGTGCAACAAATAATATATGATATTCTATTATTATTATTATACTTTATAAAGACAGATGTATTGTGTAACATATAAAAGTTCAGTAGCAAAATCAGATTTTAAAATAAGTGAAGATTGGATGAAAGACTGTGCTAGTCGCGCTATGAGCAGACGTCTTAACTCCTTCATAACAAAGAGTTAGGCAAGTCCTTTTACATCATGACATATATGGCATCTACTAGGTCATTTAGGGGTTAATATTCTCGAGGGCATGCAATATACTCCCATAGCTTCCTTTTATCACAGTTCAAAAGCCATCTCATCTTCACTGAATTAATTTGCCTCATCCTCTGTAACTTTAAAAAGATTATTCTCTTGATTTAAGTTCTCTACCTTCATGTTTATTTATAAAAACAGGAAAGAAATAATTATATAAGAAGACTACCAATTATATATTTTCATTGATGTATATAAAGTTTTTGCTGTTTCTATGTATTCTGTATATCCTGTATATACTCTGTATTTCTGCAAGTCATTGCCCCTTCCTGATCACAGTTTGACTATGTTTCTGAATGTTCTACTTCTTAAAAGTAAAAAAAAATTACAGAACCATACTGGCTTTTGTTGCCTTATTCTTACTAATATGATTTGTACAATTCGCATATAAAACAGCATGGTTTAATGGCTTTTATTACATGATCATTACTTTTGTCAATTTGCTAAATATCTTGATCAAGTATAAATACCTATCAGAGAAAAGTTCTTCTAAAAGTGGGCACATATTAAGTAGATTCCTTAAAGATGGCTAAAATAGTAATTATTGCTAAACTAGTTATCAATTTGCACTGCAGGTAATTTTGTAAGAAATAATGTTTAATTCAGTATAACTAAATTAATTTAAAAAAGTATCAAGAGAAAAGCAATGGTAAGATAGGCATTAATGGTACCATCAATCAGTGCACTCGTACAAGAAGAATGGAGCATCACATGAATACAAAGTTAACACAAGTTATAGGTGATTTTCATTGTTTAATATCAATAGTAATTATATTGGCAAGTATGTGGCATAGGTTTCTTTACAAATATGGCTAGAACACTATTACTCAGTCTTAGGCAACTTGTTCAAATGTGACCTGCGGCTGTTTTGCCAGCCATAGTCACCAAAACTACTTTCACTTAATGATGCAGTTTTTGTGCATAGCTCATGACCCTGCAGACTCACTGTTCAATTATCTGTCATTTAGGAGTCAAATAACTTTGTTTATGCAGCCCTAGGCACACCTCCCTGCATGTGACGTACACAACCTTCTTTAAAACGTCCTGTAAAGAGTCATCTAAAGTTTGCACTTCCTTTATTGCAAATTCTGTTTAATTTATAATTTCTTACCTCCTACTCTGCTAATAGGTTGCTAGACCCTGCAGGAGCCTCCTGTATGGATTTAAAGTTCAATTTACAGAATGGGAGATTACTGTTTACAGTAAGTTAATATCTGATTGAAAATGAAACCATTTTGTTTTCTTTCAGGATGTGTCAGTCATAGACAGGGGAGGTGTGGTTAGAGCAGCAAAAACAGTTACAGAAGTGATTTAACTCCTAAATGGCAGATAGTGATGTCCCGAACTGTTCGCCTAACGGTTTGCCACGAACGGTTCGCCACTCATCATTGAGTAAACTTTGACCCTGTACCTCACAGTCAGCAGACACATTCCAGCCAATCAGCAGCAGATCCTCCCTCCCAGACCCTCCCACCTCCTGGACAGCTCACTAAGAATGCAGCTTCACAATGGATGCTGTCCAGGAGGTGGGAGGGTCTGGGAGGGAGTGTCTACTGCCGATTGGCTGGAATGTGTCTGCTGACTGTGAGGTACAGGGTCAAAGTTTACTCAATGATGAGTCCGTGGCGAACCATTCATGGCGAACCGTTCGCGAACCGTTCGGCGAACAGTTCGGGACATCACTAATTGCAGATAATTGAGCAGTGAAACCTCAAAGGCATTATATACTATACACAAAAACTGCATCATTAAGATAAAGTTGTTTTGGTGACTACAGTGTCTCTTTAACTTTTTTTTTTTTGAAATGCTAAAAAAATTATTTTCAGGTTTTCTCTGATTTTCATTATTTTTAGTAGGTAGGTTGAGGTGATTTTGAAATGTAAAAGTTTTTTTCATAACAGAAATGTTACCTGTTTGCAGCACTGCCTGGCTGTCAAAGCACGTGTCTAACTTTTTCTCAGCCTGTGGCCAATTAATAGCAATCAAACAATGCACTCCAGGTACAAAATACTGTAATCAAGCTTTCATTAACCAAGTTGAAATAATTCACGTAAGACCCTTTCCATTTAATAACGTCTTTCTGTGTTGATAGCAAATGTCACTAAGTGGCATCACACTAAGTGCACCTAATTGGATTCAGAGATTTATTTGAACAATCGGTCCTTTCCCAGTGCCCCTAATTAGACGGTCCTGTCAACATAACAGGGTGACATGACTAGATATGGGGGTGGGAGAGAGTGGAGGCGAGAAAATGACTCTGGAAAATGAAAACATTTCAATTAGTGTTTAGCTATTTTGCATTCGGTGAGCAAATACAGAGACCTGATCTGTATATAAATAGATAAATAAAGCTTTCAGAAACCTCAAGCTATAAAATATTTATATAAGGGTGCAAGAAATAGTTTCTAACACATCCAATACACCCACCTCTGATAAGAAAACGCTCTGCGTACACTAACACTAAAATAATTAACAAACCAAGATAATGCTTGCTTGTTTTTTAAAGTTGCGTATCATGGATCTTTTAAATTAGAAGACAGATTACAATGCAAATAGAACTCATTGACTTGTTCAACATAATTATAAACTAAAAGCATTTTTGCCAGGGATACATTTAATTCTGCGTTCTTGTAAGCGATTACATTTTCTTAATTAGAGATCGCACTGATATTGATGTTTTATTGCATCACAGATCAATAATGACCTCAGAAAACAATTTAAAAGTCATATGATAATATTAACAAACATGGTTCAACATTTTCATTTACTCACTCGCCCATATGCAAATGGAAAAAAAGCCCTTGTGAGCACACCTTGTCACAACGATTATATAAACAACTCACCATATGTGACTACAAGATAGAATGAAGCCAGACACATCTTTCTGGTTCATGGACACTATGGTACCATAGATCTTACAGATTATACAAAGTTGTGCTTCATCCAGCTTAGATCAGCAGATTCCCCACCATGCCTACACTTTAACATCTTGTAAATCACATCCCAGCATCCTACTGGTTGGAGCAGTGCGGTTATGAGCTACCGTGTGCACAGCTCTGTACAGTTGTCTCTGCCTCTAATGGTAGCAGAGGTAAGCAAATACAAGAATGTCTTATATATGAGTGGTCTTCTAAGAATAGCACAAGTGAGTATGCCATTTCCATAGGGAGGGAGACAATTGGGTTTTTACCTGAAGAGAGCAAACGGACTGACACATAGTGGGCAAAAACTATAGGGCAGAAATTTTTACATTTGTATTTATCATTATAACATATTTTACTTGGAAGGATATATTGATATTTCTCTCGCTTTCAAGTATGTACTGGGCCCACAAACACTCCATTGTTACAAAAGGGTACAATATAATATTAAAACTAAAATAATATTAAAAACACATTTATAAATTCAACACAGAACAGGTAAGAAATATAATCAACCATGAATGCAGTCAAGTGACGTGGGGATGGAGGGGCTAGTGAAGTGGGGTAGCAGTGAGCCTATAACATGAGAAAGAGTGACAGCAGCTTAGAAAGGGGAAAGGTTAGACATCATTGCCATAAACGGTATTAAAATCTGAATAAATTGTAGTATGTTACAGCATGGACAGGTTAGGTAATCACATGAAAGCATGCAAAGTTATGCGTTGGGTGAGATGTCCCAGAAATTGCTGAATCAATAGTCCTCACGCACAGCTCTATACAGGTAATAAGCTTGTTATATCACAGCAGATTCCATTCCTACCTCTAAGGAAAAATGACAATGACAGCTCCTGACATGCTAATCGAACATTCGCAGATATGCACTCTGCATAATACAGGGTTTCATGACAGATCGCTACTAGCACACTTTGACAAAATGTTGACTTTGCAACTCCTCAGATATATTTAATGTGAATTTTGTCAGATTGCACAATGAAGAAAAATGCCTATTTAGACAATAGTGCCAAGATTCAACTGCTGTCAATGTGGGACCACAATCCTTTCTGTAGGGAATGTATTTAGATTTTAGACAGATGTGTGTCCTAAGGATTAGAACTCTAGAAGTACTTTGTCCCCAGAGATGGTGGTTTAAAAAAAATCCCTGCGTCCTAAATACAGGCACCCCATGAATCTCTATGTGGCCTGGAGTCTGGCATTTTAAACCTGGCTCAACAATATGTTCTGAGGAAGTCAAACCTCATTCTACAGAGGATCTTTGGCAACAAGTAGCATTTAATTCATTGGAAAAAAATGTCTTAATTGGCCATGATGGGAACAAGAGTAAAAGACGAGTTGGAGAAATAATTTTGATTACTTTTAAATGTTTAAAGTGACACTGTAGGCACTTTAAAAAAGTCATTTGATTAAAGTTGTTGTAGTGCCTGCAGTTGTGCTCCCCCTCTACTAACCCACAAAACCCAATATTAAACTTATTTATGCGTTGGGTGAGATGTCCCAGAAAGACTTGGCACTGGCAGGACAGCTTTAAGTTATGAATCCAAGCCCTCTGTGTATCTAAGTTCCCGACTCTCAAACCGTAACATACGTCTCAAGGATGACACAACCCGAGGAGAAGGTCGCAACAGTGCAGAGAAAGACTTGGCACTAGAGAACAAGTGAGTAATTTTTATTTTATTTTTTTGTTTGTTGGGTTGTTTTTTTTGTACAGATGGGAAGGGTCACCAGGACTGTAGTGTTAGAAATACAGGTACATATTATATTTACTATGATTTGCATTGCTACACATGTATCTGATAGCCTTTACAATAGGATAAACAGATTGTTATGTGTTGGAACACAGGGGAGATTTGCTTGTAGACATTGTGGAAGCCATGAGGTAATATAGGAAACGAGGGTATTCCCAGGCTATTGTCTTCTGCCTACCTTTTAATAAATCCAAAACTAATCTCAACCCCTTACCTCCAGTCCCCACACAGGTAGGACAGCATTTTCCAGGAGCTAGATGCTCAAACTCTCCTTTCTTGCATCTTGGAATAGGACAGGACTTTGGGGCACACGTAACTTTTCCATTCATACATGAGCACACCGTGCATTCAGATGCTGTCCACTGGGTACCATGCTGCCAAAAAAGACACAAACTGTGTTATAACATGTGCATAGATAGACAGACAGAGAGAGAGATTTGTAGCTCTGGTATGCTATCCCTCATTTAGTGCATTACATAAAATGATAAGAAAATATTTATAATTTGCTTTAAATATGTGGTTATCCAGTAGATGTGCATAGAAAGAATATTTGTTTCAGTTTCAATAATTTTCAATTTGACCCAGATTCGTTAATGAATACCGACCGATTTGGTTCGAATTACTAAATGGTGCCAACATTTGTAAGTTTTTGGACGTTGCCATTCCTGCAGTTGCTAATCAATCAACCAATATTCATTTTCTGACCAAATAAATGAAAATCTACATTTTCACAACATTTTTGAGTCTTCCAAAAATTAATGAACACACCTATTACTCCGATTAGTTTTCTAAATAAAATATCCCCGAAACAATTCATAAAATAAAAAAATATGTATAATGCAATACAAAAAAAAAATATTGAGAAATGAAACACAAATGCTGATTCATATGTTACTATTTCTAGGATTCTGTAAACTATGCCTGTCAATTGTTGGAAATTCTCTAGGGAACTGCAAATTGAAGGCCATAAGAGTAGAACTTGAAATTTTACCCAACTCAGCAATTTTTTCAGCTTGACTATTTTGGCCAAAAATTAGCAATTGGTATATTCCAACAATTGCTATCTAGTGAATTACCCCGATAGTGCTGGTGTGAGCAATTCTATATAAACTCTGGACGCCCTGATATTACTGTTCCTGACCACGTCTGTTTGATTATATCACATGCTTTTAGCCTATACTATACCACATGGACCCAATTCATGAACGTAATTACTATGGAAAAAGAACATACATACTAACGGGAGTTATTTAAAAGAACTTAATGTCAGGCACAAGTAGTACAGCAATGCTCATCAATACAATATTGTAGAATAAAAACATGTTTGAATTTATGCTTCATAGCCATTCAAACTTTATTTTGTATAAATAGTAAGCTATTGAAAATCATTCAATGGTCTTTCCACAATGTCAGCTAATTGACAAACAACATTAGATACTCAAAAACAGGAAAACAAAATATTGCTTTCTTGTCTCATCTGAATCCAGTTATGAATTAATGAAGCCACAAATAATCTTGTAAAGTATGATTAAGTAGTATGAGATGCCACAAGCACTGCTTGTCTAATTAAAAAAAAAAACTTTCGGGGTGTGTGTGTGTAAAGGGCAACGAGAGAGAACAGTTTGAAGAAATTGCTCACTGAGGAATCCATAAGTAATTGTTTATATCGCGTCCATCTGTACTTTGCAAAGACAATAAAGAGACACTAATGATTATTTATTCTGAACGACTAATGAGATTGAGAATTTGATACAAATGACAGTTTAGCATTTTATAAAATGTGCAGACACAATGAATATTGTTACAAGAGGTTTGGGAAGCTATACATGGATAAACTGTTTTAACCGAATAAGAGAAGTTGATTAATGTGGCTGTCCTTTCAAAGTCAGGAAATAATTTATCTTACTCTCAATTAATAGCCAAATAGCCATAGGTTTATGGGTGTTAGTTAACCTTTTTCTACACAGGAGACATGCAGAAAAATCTCATCTGGAAATATGTGTATCGTTACCAGACACATCACTGACAAAGAACATGAGACAGTCATGAGAATCTGATGGGCAACTGGATCCTCTACTACATGATAAGGATTGAGTCTCAAAAGAGATGTATGAGATGAGATATCATTGATGGCTTCTGCCTTTCTGTTACTACAATCGATTTTTTTTTTTTAAATAAACACCCAGATTCCCGTAAGTAGTGTATTTTGGGTTCTATGTTCTTGAGTACCATGGTATCGGCAGGTTATCTTGTTAAGGTGCTCCATTAGGCAGCATCCCAGTTGTTTACATAAAGTACACATTGTGATGACACCGTTGATACCAGCATCTGCTTTTCATGCATCCTCAAGCTGCAATGATACAGCAGCTTTAAACATACTGGCTCTAGTGAATCATTCTAAAAATCAGAGCCACAGCTCAAGTTGGGTATTAGAGAGTCTAGCATTAAATTCACACTCATTCTTGTATTTGACAAATTATGTTTTTATAAATCTTTTTTTGTAACTCTTGAAATGTACACCGTTCAAACATTGTTTGATTTTACACCCGATAAAAAAAGAGCTTTGTGCGTTTTATTCCTCTGGGACTTTTATCAAAAGACACAAGATGTAATTTGAATGTTCAGGATTAAAAGGGTAGTCTGAGCAAAATAATTACCACTGCCCAGTCTAATTGTTATTTTGCCTGCAGTCTCTTGGTGCAGTCATACCCGTTTTTTTGTCAGACAATTTAGGAATGGTTTGACAATAAACACTGTCTCAATATCAGAAAGGGAACATCTCCTAAACTCTATTGATATTACAAAGTTGACAATTTCTCGTTATTAATGGCATTTGTTTCCAACTTGGACTGCAGTGGTTGGTTGGAAGTTCTGTTGATGGGTTAGTCCAAATCTCTCAGATTAAACACAATTAATGGAGGTGTAAATATTTGAGTGGTCAAACAAGTTAAAATAAGTATAACCAGGGTCAGGTTGAAGTCAGGGTAACCCAGATAGACATACATTTATGAAGGATCTGTAAAGACAGCACAACGCAGAATAATGAGGAAAGCTAAAGTGTAACGTAGGTTAAAATGAGAATACAAGCCGAATCTCAAACACAACAAACTAACAGGAATAATACAAAAGGCCACAGTGAGGTCAAAGGGGCAGTCCTATCACTCCTATAACGGTATTTACCTGCTGGTTTAAGCTGGGAATTGCTATGAAAAGTTCTAAAAAGGTGGAGGTTGTACTGAAACTCAAGAACAAGAAACATTTAACAGAAAAAGAAACAATGGCAAGAGAGAGTAAATAGAAGAAGGTAGAAGGGGTAAAATAAGAGAAAATGGGGGTCGGGTGGCAGGGCACGCAAGAGTGAGCTCAGATAGAACCAACAACAATAACGTAGGTTATCCACCAAGAAATATATTACTTGAGCTACAATTGTGTACGGCAAATTCTATGGGTAAGGCTTAGTTCATTCTCAGAGAGTCCTGGATCAGGCTGTCTGCCGTGCAAGAGAACAGCTTTGGGATCAAGCTGGATAATAACTCCCAGCACATCCCTCAATAAATGAAATATAGTGTCTCAAAAAGCTCCAAACATGCCGCACCACCACCACGTCTGGGAAAAGGTTCTAATCTCCTGACAGCCCTTCAGACATGATGATTGGGATGGGAAGATCCTGCTCAATCTCTGCGGGTCAAGATACCAATGAGAACAGCACTTAAACACATTATCTCTTATTGTTGTGCAGAATTTAATCTTCCAGCATGGGAGAACATAGTCTCCTATTCTAACTCTGAGACAGACATCTCTCTGTTTCTCTCCCACAGTATCCTTACCCTGAGTTTTAAACAGGAAAGAATAGACTATAGAGAATAAGAGATGGAACCCTTTTCAATGGGACGAAACTGGTGAAGATGCTCTAATGGTGTCAGGGTAGCATTCAGCAGCTCAGCAAATATATTTGCTAGGAAACTCCCCACCATTTCAAAATGATGAATCTTGTCACCATGGCGACCCAAAAATACTTACATGCTAGGGAGTACACCTCTGGGATCAATATAAAGCTACGTTTAAACTTGTTTTGCTCTGCCATGCCAGACGAAATGCTTACTACTAGTTTTGTTCGTAAAATGCGCAAGATTCAGCTGCCGCCATCGAAATACTGCTTATCTATCCTTTCTGCTTTAGCCCCAACAACAAGTTTTTCATTTGCCACATTCCACAGATTGGATTACTCCCCCATACATGTCCCTGAAACACTTATGTTTCTATACATGTATTAACCCATTAAATGCCACTACAAACAAAAGGGCATTTCACCCCATCCCGGTAGCAACAAACGTTTATGGCAGTGAAACTGTTAAAAAACTAATCTGCTACACAGGGTTCTTCTACACAATGATAATTAACACTGGCCTTTACTTTCAGAACAATTTGTGTGTTACACTTCCATCACAGGAAAGAAGGTTAGGTTTGCAGCCACCTTACCCTTTCATTAAATTGGATACACTTTCCCTGACAGCAGGATTAATGGTCCTTGTGCTAAGCTTTGTGAAATCTTCTGCAGGGAGGCCTTAGCAGCATGGGGACAGGTTTCACAGTAGTGATTAGGCCCATCTCCATGACCTGAATGGCAACTGTAGTAGCCCTGTGCCAAGTTCCCAGGTTCACAGCTTCGGGGGCAAAACGTTCATTAGAGCAGAGGTCATGTGGAAATAATCATTGTAACCAGGATTGACCCAGTTTTTTCTGTTATATAAAAAAAAAATCATGCTTCACTAACTACTTAACAATTTCATAACTGTTTTTTTTTAAATAAAGTTAATATTTTTTTCTCTGACGAAGTAAGCATTGCTTGGACATTTATGTGGAATACACAATATAAGTACATGTAAATCTGCTATATGCTTTACATTCTTTATATCAGCACTATTGGTAATGGGAACACGTGCATATAAATCATATAAACGCTTATAGATTTTCTATCTACTCTACTAAAACACAAATCTGGGAGGGAAAAAAAGAACTTTATCTGCTGCAGTGTTACAATCATCATTGCATGATAACAATGTATTTACATGTCTCTTAGCTGATACTAGAGATAGGGAAAAACAAACATCTGGTGTAAGAATAAACCGGTGAATCAGAATACGGGTTACAATATATTAATTATATCAGGAAGGTTCTGGCACTGATTTATAATACCGAAAAATAAACAATATTTCTATAACAATTTTTTTTTTAAATAAAGGTTATTCTAGCATGTCCACTCAGAATAAAACACTTACAGTGGGGTAAACAAGAAGTCTAATGTAATTCCTAAAAGTCACCTCTGTACCAGTAAATTTGTGGGGAAAGAGGACTAATTCATATTTTTTCTTTTTTGGAAATATGTTTATTCAGTTAATTGGAGAATCAGCAGTTAGAACAGTTTGAAGACTCGCAGGTCTGGGTATGCATACATTATAAGTGTAACAGGGGTAGAAAAAACTGGTAATCCATGAAAAAGAAAGATAGGGAAAGAGAAGAAGAAAAAAAAAAAATTAAATAAATCCGCAACATACCAAGCTTGCAGGCCTATGAGTCTGCTTGTTTTACGAAATGAGTGGACACGCAGGTCCGTATTGACTTTCCGAGGTGTATATCTAGTTACTCTTACCCCATAGTGAGAGATAAGCATATCCAATTCTTGTATGACAGTACAGTTCTAAGTGTAACAATTAAAGACGGGAGCTTTGTTTCATTTATAACTGGTATTCATTGTTCGGAACACTGGTATTCCCTTGATTGTTACCTATGGCTGAGCTCGTGTAGAGTTCAGGAGTCCCTTCGCCCAGTTGTGGTTGCCAGGTACTCGTGTCTGGCCCCGGTGTGGTACTTATCGTGGTGCTATTTAGCCTGAGTGTTACCCTAGTGCGTGAGAAAGATATGTTTGGCGGCTATCCAGTGTTTTATTCGCAAGTGTGTCATAATCCTGTCTACTCGTCAGGTATCTAAGCCACATTGTGTCCCGTGTCCCCAGGACTTGTCAGATCTCTGTGTATTTATTAGTATCCCTCTATTAATGTACGTTGTGCCTCCCTGTAATCCTTGTGAAATGTTGTGTTGGCTATCTATCCCACAATCAGTCCACTCGGCCCCGACTCCCACTCCCCTCGGTCCCGGTGCACAAGGATAAGGGGTAAGGAAGAGGTGGACTAATTCATATTTTGTGTTTTGGAGTGGTTTTACATAAAAAAAAGCTCCTCCCTGTCACCCATAACTAGTCCACACTCAGCAGCACTGATCAATGGAACTTAAACAAATACAAATTTAAAAAAAAGGAATAAAAAAAAGATAAATTAAAAAACAAATGACTGTTTAGTAGATATACACCCTATGAAAACATACATTAATTTATTTATACATGTCGCCATTGGAGGTATGGATACAAAAAAGCTTTAAAAAAACTGCAGCCATTGCAATGCCTCCCCTTCTCCCCTGACAAATATATACCAGGGAAATCAGACGCTTCTCATCAAAAAGACTCGGATTCTCAGTTGAGTCCGTGCATCTCAGAGTGCTCGATCAGTCGGAAGAGGATGTGGGGGAGAAAAAACTACATTGAGTGCTGTGGGTGCATACATTCACAGGCTAAATATGACTTGGGGGAGGCAATGGCAGACGCCATGAACAAAGCGTGCCTGCAATTTCTGTTAGCTATGTAAAGCTAACAGTAGAGGGAGAAAACCTCCCCAGCTATTTGACAGATGGGGAGATGTTTCTTAAAGGGACACTATAGTCACCAGTACAACTACAGCTTATTGAATTTGTTCTGGTGAGTAGAATCATTACTTTCAGGCTTTTTGCTGTAAACACTGTCTTCTCAGAGAAAATGCAGTGTTTACATTGCAGCCTAGTGATAACTTCACTGGCCACTCCTCAGATGGCTGTTAAAGATCCTTCCTGGGTCATGGCTGCCTAAAATGCATCCAAACATTCAGTATCTCCTCCCTCTGCATGCAGACACTGAACTTTCCTTATCGAGATTAATTGATTCAATTCATCTCTATGAGGAGATGCTGATTGGCCAGGGCTTTGTTTGAATCATGCTGGCTCTGCCCCTGATCTGCCTCCTTGTCAGTCTCAGCAAATCCTATGGGGAAGCATTGTGATTGGATCAGGCCACCACTTCTGATGATGTCAGCAAACAGCTTGTTTTTCTGTGGCAAACAGCATGCAGATCTACAGCTTCAGGCTTGAATACAGTAAGATTTTGCTATATTTATGGAGGCATGAGGGGCCCAGGGGGGCTAGATGGTGGTTTTATCACTATAGGGTCAGGAATACATATTTGTGTTCCTGACCCTATAGTGATCCTTTAATCTATTGAAAAAGGTGAAGATTTCTCCAAAAAAATGACACTTTTATAAATTGCAGTTATAATAGAATAATCCTTACATATAGAGCACTCCAGTAAGTTGCAGTACTTTATGAGTGTGTAGAGTCTTTTAAACTTCAAAATTATAAAGAATATTGCCATCCAACCTGAGAGAATACTGAATTAGAGGCAATGGGTTTGAGACTGTATTTGGCTTTCAGCTGGAAGTCGCTACTCTTCAAATTATAACAATTACGGGCTCACTTTAAGTGCCTGATTGAATAATTTTACCATTCAAAAAATAATTCACTTAATAAGAGGTATTTTGAATCAATTAATTTTCACAATTTGTCTGTTGACTTGTACATGTTGAGCTGCCTGTGCTTAGCAGAGCACGTGTTTACTCTGAGTACTGAATAGCAATTCCCCATTGAGGTCTATGGGGAAATTGCTATTTAAAGCAGAGTAAACCCTTACAGAAGCACAATGTATTAAAAGGACACTATTTTCACCAAAACAACTTTAGCTTAATGAAGCAGTTTTGTAGCATAGATCATGACTCTGAAGTTTCAGTGCTCAATTCTCTGCTATTTAGGAACTAAATAACTTTTGTTTCTGTCTATGCAGCCCTAGCCATATATCCTTTGGCTGTGACTGACACATCCTGCAAAAAAACTAAATGGTTTCATTTTCATTCAGATGTAACTTACTTTAAACATTTTTATCTCTTGCTCTGTAAATTGAAGACAGAATGATCCTGCAGGGTCTAGCAAGATATTAACAGAGCAGGAAATGAGAAAATCGAAATTAAACAGAATTTGCAATAAAGGAAGTCTAAACATTAGATGACTCTTTACAGGAAGTTCTTACGAAGGCTGTGTAAATCACATTGAGGGAGGTGTAACTAGGACTGCATAAATAAAGTGATTAACTACTAAATGGCAGAGAATTGAGCAGTGATACGGTAGGGGCACAATCTATACACCAAAACTGATTCATTAAGCTGAAGTGGTTTTGGTGACCACAATGTCCCTTTAAGTATTAATAAAACTTTTCTATAGTAAGATATTTTATGAAATGTGAGAAAACCTCATGTCAGCTAAATCACAGAATGAGTGGTTAGAAATAATCAGGTCTTTAGTTGTCCTCATTGTGAGAAAAACAAAACAGGGTGAGAAAGAGGTAGGCTGAGAAAAGCTATGTAATTATAAAATTATAGAGGAATATAATGAGTAGGGCTTTCAAGCAATTAAGCTGTCAAGATTTTATATCCCTCAGGAATATGTAAATATTCTAATTGGTTATGATGCTTGGAGTAACCTTTTATGGTATTAAGGGATTGAAATGTTGTTTTTTTTGTCCAATATGAAACGTGTGTTTCATATTTAAATATTTAAATACAAAGCATTGACTAAATATCTTTACTCATTATTTGTCTAAACACCAAACTTTGTAGGATGGATATTCTGATTTGTATTGTATTCTTGTTGCTCAATAATATGATATACAAAAGGAAAAAAAAAGTTATATTCTATTACAGGCAGACAGACAAGTCATGATTACAGCAAAGAAGCAGCTTTAGAGAGAAAGCAAGACATTCACTTCCATCCTTGACAATCCTTATGTGCTCCAGCTGCCAAAATCACACTAACACACTAATCTGTCATACCTTATCTTTTCTATGCATTGCACCTGCCTAAGGCAATAATGTATAATGCAGAACTCCTGCTATTACAACTCTTTTATCCTCTTCATAATAATTCATCCCGAACAAATAACAAATTGTTAACAGATGTTGGATTCTTCTAACATATTACAAGTATCACTATAGAATAAGTGAATACAACAAACACAGACAATGTGGCATTCAGTGTACAGCAAAATGTCTTCTGTAATAGATGGACAAGGAAGAGTGGAGGTGTTTTTTCTAACCATAGAAGCAAGTCACAAGAGGGATGACAAGTGTGGGTGTCAGTTTGATAATTACGCACCTTTTATTCTCAATAGGGCAAGGACCCCATATCCGGCTATGCCTGTGGTATGCAAATTCGGAACTCCAGATGTTAAAGACTACCTTCCCCAGAATGCTCTTAGAGACATAATGAATGCTGGCAACAGGGCAGGCCTTAGGCCTTTAGGCGCCCTGTGCGAAAAATCTTCACAGCGCCCCCCTCACCCCCTCCCCCCGTTATCCATGTATGATGTAATGTTTGTGTTGTCTGTTTATGTGATAGGTGTGATGACTGTGTGTGATATGTATGCTATGTGTTGGCTATGTGTGATATCTGTAATGGGTGTATTAACTGTGTGTGATATGCGTGTCTTGGTTGTATGTGATATTTGTGCTGGGTTTATTGGCTGTGTGTGATCGGTATTTAATTCAGATAAAAATATGCATTTAGGCCTGTGTGTGAATGCAGGTGTATAATTTTTGCAGAGTTATGTGCACACAGTCCCACAGTCAGATGCACATGGTTATACATATACACTGTCAAATCCACCACATGCACATAGTCGCAGGCAGATAGTCACATACACAGGATCAGGCAGAAACACACAGGTACAGGCAGTAACACACATACACAGTTACAGGCAGATAAACACACTCACACACACACACACACAGGCAGACAGTCACACACACACACAGCCACACACACATACACAGGCAGACAGCCACACACACACACACACACACAGACAGCCACACACACACACAGTTACACACAGACGCACACACACAGGCAGACAGCCACACACACACACACACACACACACAGAGGCAGATGGCCATACACACACAGGAAGACATCCACACACACACAGGCAGGCATTCACACACACAGGCAGAGTCACACACATACACACACACAGGTAGACAGTCACACACAGAGGCAGGCAGTCACACACAGAGGCAGGTAGTCACACACAAACACACACAGGCAGACGGCCATACACACACAGAGGCAGGTGGCCATACACACACACAGAGGCAGGCGGCCATACACACACACACAGGAAGACAGCCACACACACAGGCAGACAGCCACACACAGAAGCAGGCAGTAACACACACACAGGCAGACAGCCACACAAACACACACAGGCAGGCGGCCATACACACACACAGGCAGGCAGCACACACAGGCAGACACACACACACACACACCCATACACACACACACACACACACGGCACACCCATACACACACACACAGGCAGACAGTCATACACACACACACACACATACACAGGCAGACAGTCACACAGTTACCTCTGTTCATTCTGGAGGAGTGGAGGCAGTGCAGGAATTTTCTGCTTTCCCTGCAGCAGTTAACCGGCACTTTTAGCTCCGCCCCTGCTGTCAGTTTAGCTCCGCCTCCACCACACGGTAAGCTCCGCCCCGCTGCAAATTATTCTTTTTTTTTTTAATAATAATCCCGGCCGGCCATGTGCGAGCTGTGTCAGGCACATGGTGCCCCCTGCTCCATGGCGCCCTGTGCGGCCGCACAGCTCGCACACCCCTAGGGCTGGCACAGAGTGGAGGCAGTGCAGGAACTTCCTGCTTTCCCTGCAGCAATTAACCGGCACTTTCGGCTCCGCCCCCGCCGTCAGTTTAGATCCGCCTCTGCCACACGGTAAGCTCCGCCCCCTCCGCAAATTTTTTTTTTTTTTTTTAATAATAATCCCGGCTGGCCATGTGCGAGCTGTGTCAGCCACCAATTAAATTGGGGGAGGAGCAGTGTATTACATTAGGGGAGTGAGGGGGAGGGCAGTGTATTGAATTGGGAGAGGGCAGTGTATTTTATTGAGGCAAGAGCAGTGTAATTAAATTGAGGGAGGGTGCACAACATAATCAATTGGAGAAGAGGGTTGTGTATTACATTATGGGAGGGGGGAGAGCAATGTATTAAATCAGGGGGAGGGAGAGGGAGGCTGTGACGAACGCCTCTCTGTCTGGATGTTCGCCACGATCTCCTGGAGGAGTGTTGACGCTAGTCTCCTGCTCACTGACTATGGGCCATATACAAAGACCCTGTTTGGGAGTTAAATCTCCCTAACCGCCATTAGTGACTTGCCCTGGGTGTCCCTGGTACGGCACTTTCTGGAGCTAGAAAAATAACCAACTTGACCAGACATCCCCAAGCCAACCCATTGGGGCTTAGACAAAGATATTTTTTTAAAGATACCTAAAATTAAATATGTATTTAATGATGTGTTGCAGCTTAAGAACAGCCAGATATCCCACATCTGTAAATATTTTAAGCAAGGACAACGTAAATGATTTATGTATGGAAATAAACTCACAGCGTAGACCATTTCTTCGTACTGGCAATTCTTCTTGAGCTGAGGGTAAACTATATAATTCTGAGAGTACCTCACCCACCATCTTCCAGTATGTTTTGAGTTTAGTGCACGACCATCATATGTGGTAGATAGTACACCTTTCTTTTTGGCACCTCCAGCATTGATCAGTGGTTCCCGGATATATCCGCGCTAGCCTGGCTGGCACCATGTACCAACGATATTGCAGTTTTCGCATGAGCTCCAGGTGTGAGGCACACCTGGATCTGCCTCTATGTGCTGTGAATGCCTGTTTCCAGGCGGTCTTGTCGAAAGTGCGGCCTATGTCCGTCTGCCATGCGTGTCTACAGTGCCTCCCCCCTGGTTGTTTAGTAAGTTGTAGGTCATTGCGAGTATTTTTCGAGGGGTTCGGGGAGAAAGGCAGGCTTGCTCAAATTGTGTCAGCTATCGCGCGGGGGGGGGGGGGGCCTCTATCAGTGTCAGATAACATGATAGCAGTTAAATCTGCTCTGCAGGTCGGGGAGTTGTGCTAGTTGGTTGCTTACATACAGGTGTCTCACATGTGTGCATCCCCCCGAAACCCACTGGCGATAATCGAAGGAGAGGTTGGCTAAATGCATGCTGTGGAGAGGAGCAGCCAGAGACCAGTGCTTTCGAGAGCATAATGTTCCCCCGTGTCCCCCCCATGTTTTGAGTAAGAGATCCGTGGGGGGCAGCCTCTCTGGCAACCCAGGTCTCTGCGGCTGCGGCACCCAGAATAGGTGTTTTAGCGGGATCTTGGCGGTCCAGTGGGACTCAATGTCTACCCATTGTGGTTGGTTTTCTGTCGCGTGTGAAGTGATCACTGTAGCAAGCAGAGCTGCTTTGTAATAGTGGCGTATGTTTGGCATGCCCAGTCCTCCCCTCTCTAGGTGTTTGTATAGGGCTGACGACGCTACTCTAATTTTGCGGTGTCCCCAGATAAATTTGGTGAACATCTTCTGTAGGGTGTCAATATAAGATTTAGGAAGCGGTATTTGTAAGGTCCGCAGTAGGTATTGGAATTTAGGTAGGAGGGTCATTTTGATAGCTGCTAGTCTGCCCAGCCATGAGAGGAGCTTTCCCTCCCATAATTTTAGCGTGGCTGACAGTTCTTCCGCTAGCTTTCCGTAGTTGCTGTGGAACAGTGCATCTGGGTTTTTTGTGATAGTGAGTCCTAGGAAGGTGACATTGCCTACCCCTAATGCTTGATTTTTAGTCGCGTTAAGTTTGTAGTATGACTGTTTTCCGTATGTGGCCACTTCTTCTAGGAGTTTCGGTAGCGATGTCTGCGGTTGAGTCAAGGTCAATAAGATATCATCAGCAAATAAATTTGCTTTGTATTCTTTATTCCCAATTTGGACACCGTGTATATCTGAGTTGTTCCTAATTCTGGTTACCAGTGGTTCCAACGCCACAACATAGAGTAAGGGGGACAGTGGACATCCCTGACACATCCCATTGGAGATGGTAAACGGGTCAGACCCGAAGCCCACGTTTAGTACTTGAGCTGAGGGTAAACTATATAATGCCCTGACCACTGATGTAAATTCTTTCGTGAAGCCAAATTTAGAAAGTACCCGTTCCAGGAAGGTCCAGTGCAAACGGTCAAAGGCCTTTTCTGCGTCAAGGGAGAGTATCAGGCCGCCCCGGCCATCCCGCCTTAAGCTCTGTATTATATCCAAGACCTTGTGTGTGTTGTCTGTGCCCTGTCTACCAGTGACAAATCCCACCTGATCATTGTGTATGATGTGGGGAAGGATGTCACTCATCCTCCTCGCGTATATTTTGGCGAACAGCTTCGCGTCCGTGTTTAGAAGCGAAATCAGTCTAAAGTTTTGGGGATGTGTGGGGGGCTTCCCGGGCTTTGGTATTGTGACAATGTGGGCAGCTAATATCTCTCTTCTAAGTGATTCGGAGTGTACTGCTTCTGTGAAAGCGTGAACTAAGTGTGGAGTTAGTATTGTCTGGAATGTTTTGTAGTAAGAATTATCTAAGCCATCCGGGCCAGGTGATTTCCCTGTTGGTAGAGCTTTAATAGCTTCATTCACCTCTTCGTCTGTGATAGGGTTGGATAAAGTAGCCTGTTGGGCTAGCGATAGACGGGGCAGGTGGATTGTGTCTAGATAGGCATTGATGCTGTCTGTCAGTGGTTGGTGAATGGTAGTGTCTTTGTTGAGGTTGTACCTGGCGAACTCATTGCTGATTTCCCGAGTCATCATGCATTTTTCCCTATTTGGTTTGAGGAGGTACGCTATTTTTTGTTTGGCTTGTTGTTCCCTGAGCCTGGTGGCCAAGAGCTTGCTTGCTTTGTTGCCTTGTGTGTAATCTGATCACCGGCTTATGCGCGATCCATCGGGTGCTGTGGGAAATATCTGATGTAGTGTTGTCATCAAAGTAGTGCTGAAGGGCTGTGTCTAATTCTGTTTTGAATTGCGTGTTGTGTAATAAGGATGTGTTCAAGAGCCACAGGTTACGGTGTTTAAAATTATATAGGTCCTTGAGGTATAGGGAGAGGGGTGCATGGTCGGACCATGTGATGTCTCCTATGTCACACTTAATGATTTGGTCGAGGGAATTCCCTTGCAGGAGGAACCCGTCTATCCTAGAGTAGGGGTTATGTACCGGTGAAAAGAAGGTGTAGGATTTTTCTGTAGAGTGTGTCAGCCTCCATGCATCATGGTAGTGGTGTAGCGTGAGGAGTTTTTGTATCGCCTTGCTCTGTCGCTTTAGGGTGTGATACCTAGCGCTATGGGGTGAGAGAGTGGTGTCCATCTGAGGGTTCAGTACGTGGTTGAAGTCCCCACAGATGACTGTTATTCCCTGCTGTATTGCTAACACTTTTTGCAGTATCTTGTGTATGAAGTTCCGTTGGTTTGTGTTGGGTGCATACAGATTTACAATTGTGTATAGGACGTCGTTGATGTGACCTACAATTATAGCATACTGTCCATTGATGTCAATGTCTTGCGTGACCAGTGAGAAGGACAGTGGTGCCCTTCGATTTTGTCGGGGAAGTAGCGTGGAATTGGTGTGGATATGTGTTTTTCAGTATTGTCGAGTGGTCACCTGTGCGGAAATGCGTTTCCTGCAGACAGGCTATATCCGCTCCCTGAGACTTCAGTTCCCTAGCAAGTGCATGTCGTTTGTGGGGGACATTGAGTCCTTTGACATTAAGAGAGCAAAATCTCATGGGGGGTCGTAGTTCATAAGGTATGGTAATTGTA
This sequence comes from Pelobates cultripes, assembly GCA_933207985.1. Classification (NCBI taxonomy): domain Eukaryota; kingdom Metazoa; phylum Chordata; class Amphibia; order Anura; family Pelobatidae; genus Pelobates; species Pelobates cultripes. The sequence continues at coordinate 180,835,631 of OW240917.1, read as the reverse complement.
TGTGCGGCATGTCTTTGATGGGGTCCGCTGCCCATCCCAGCTTATTCCAGCCAGGCAGCAGGGTCCTCTCGCGTTGGTTAGGTGGTACTCGCATTGTGGCATGTATCACAGATAGATGAATAGCGTTGTGATGTGTGTAGTCAGCTTGTGTGTGATCATCAACTGATAATAGGCTACCCAAAGAAACTAAATAACAGTAAAAAACATGACATTGTGGCATACATACATTTTGCAACATTTGGTTGTCAGTGAGATCATAGTCACAAATAAAACAATAATAACAGTAAAAACCTAATTGAAACATTAATAGTGCCAGCATGATGGCTTGGCTTTGCACAGCAGTGCAGTGGGGGATGAAGCTTATGGCTTCAACAAGAGACAGGTGCTCCGCCGCGCTGGCCCGTTCCTGAGAACATAATGAACACAGTTATGTGACTCATTGTTGCGGATGTGGAGGGGGTGGGGGGATGGGAGGTGAACTACCCTATGGGTAATTGTATAGAGGGTTAACAAGTACAGTCTATTGCGAATTCCTAAAAGTGTATTCCAGTCTCCGTGACTGCTACCATGTCGTTGGTAGGTATTCAGTTGCCTTTGGATTTTTAAAAAAAAAATTATTTATTTTTTTGTTTATTACTTATTTATTTATATATATATATATATATATATATTTTTTTTTATTTTTTTTTTGGAGGTTATCCAATTTTTTTTTTTCTGTTACTAGTGCTACCTCTACCAAAGAAGGGAGTGGACAACATATGAGCCCTGGTACAGGGGCCTCTAGAGTGTAAGGTAACTGAGTGGGGGAACCCAGAATGTTGATACATGTGTCCCTTTAAGTGTATATGCATTACTTGCGGGTTACCGCTTGGTTTTCCTCCACTCCGGGGATAGTCTCCGTGTCTCTGGTGGTCTTCTGTGCGGGGAGGAAACTGTTATGCCCCACTCTCTCAGCAGGTTGCTTCCCTCTTCCGGCGTGGATATGGTGAGATTTTGTCCTCCGCGGTGCACCAGCAGCTTCACCAGAAATCCCCACCGGTAGGCGATGTGGTGCTCGCGGAGTTGTGCTGTCATGTTGTGGTAGTCCCTCCAGCGTTTCAGGGTTGCTGGGGAGATGTCCACAAATATTTGGATGCCACTAAATTTTTCTGGCAGGGCTCTGTTTGCTCTGCTGCCCCTTAGGATAATTTCCTTTGCGTGGAAATAGTGCATACGCACCAGTATGTCCCTGGGGCTGTCTGGTGGTAGGAACCACGGTCGTGCTGTTCTGTGTGCTTGATCCAGCAGCAGGACGTCTGATGGTAAGTCTGGGGCTAAACTTCTGAGCAGTTCTGCTATATAGGTTGGAAGGTCAGCTACCCCAACCGCCTCTGTCACGCCCTAGAGCCTCAGGTTGTTACGCCTGGCGCTATCCTCCATGTCGGCGAGCTTGTTTTCGTATAATTCCATGCGTGCAGCTAGATCATCCACTGCGTGGGTCAGGGTGTTATGAGCTTCAGCATGGTCCACCATTTTATCCTGCATTGCGCCCAAATCATGAAGGTCTTTTCTGAGATCTCCGATGGATGTTTGTAGAGTAGTAAGAATTTTATGGGACATAGTGTCCAGCATGCCCTGAAGCCGGTCCTTGGTGAGCTGGGGCTCAGGATGTGGCGACCCGCGGGCCTGCTCGTCGTCCTCCTCTATGCCATCTTGGCCGTGCTCCAGGGGCTGGACATTCCTTCCCTGGTGCCCCTTAGAGGTGAAGATGTTCGCTTTTTCTTGCCTCTCGGTGGCTCTCTTGCCCTTTGCCTGGGACATGGTGGTGGTGGTGTCGGTTATTATGGGTCACAATTATGTATATGTGGGCCTATTGTTGGCGGAGCTGGAGCTAAATGCGACCGGTCTCCATGGGTGTCAGGACACACCCCCGTTAACACTTTAATTTTAATAAACAAGTGGCACTTTTTTTTTTTTTATTGTGTTTGCACAAAGAGCACAAGTGCTACAACAATTTTCAAGAGAATTTCTGAAACATGCCAAGAAGTCTGCCAACTCTCTAGACTATTTTCAAATACCACCAAGCTCTCCGGTTTACATAAGCTAGTATGTTATGTCTCAGAGCTCAATAGAATGTTTTAGATTTTACAAAGCTTTATAAATGTTTGGAATACTTTACCCTCTTCCATTTATCCCATATGCTTATTCTTTACTGTAATTGGATCCCACTATGGGCTTTGTTGGAGTGGGTGCTATTCCTCTGCCCCTTGTCTGTAGCCTGCAGAAATGATTTATTGCCCACTGGGTCATCTCATAGCTAAGTAACTTCACAATATGACCTGCATATAAGCCAGCGGTGAGCCAGTGGTCTGGTGAGAGCATTTAGCCTTTTTAAAAAATCTGTGTGGAGTGAGTATCTGGTCTCAACTATTAGAACTAGGATGCGCTAAAATGCATGAACTCATTTTACGACTTTAAATTCACTGAGCTATGTGGGTGCTATGCATGAGATCATGTGTGCTCTGACTCCTGTGATATATCATATTGTGACAGAGGAAGAAACATGGTGCTATTGTTCCCTAACCTCCCTAATGCTATAAGAGGCAGCTGTTGAAAGAAGGGGCTGCAGAGTTATTGGATATGGTTTGGGAGTGGCCAAGGGTGGGGATTTGGTGAAGGCAAACCAAGTTTAGTTTGGATTCATGCACCAAGTATTATGTCCCTGGATCACTTTATATGGGCTAAGAAAATAAGGTAAAAACATCTAAAGTTGGAATGTTATGTAATTTTAATGTTAAAGTAATTTGCACCATACATATCCCAGGAGGTTGCATTTAGTAAATCCTTTATTATCATTATTATTATTATTTTACATTTTGGAATTAATTAGCATATCCAGAGCATGTTAACAATTAGACAAAGATATTTTTTAAGGATACCTAAAATGAAATATGTTTTTAATGAAGTGTTGCAGCTTAAAGGACCACTATAGTGCCAGGAAAATATACTTGTTTTCCTGGCACTATAGTGCCGTCCCCCTCCCGGGCTGGACGGAGAGGAAGGGGTTAAACTTAACTCTTTTTCCAGCGCCGTGCAGGGAGCTCTCCTCCTCCTCTCCTCCTCCTCTTCGGCTGAATGCGCATGCGCGGCAGGAGCTGCGCGCGCATTCAGCCAGTCCATAGGAAAGCATTTACAATGCTTTCCTATGGAAGCTGGCGTCTTCTCACTGTGAAAATCACACAAGCACACAAGCGCCTCTAGCGGTTGTCAAGAGACAGCCACTGAAGGCTGGATTAACCCTAACATAAACATAGCAGTTTCTATGAAACTGCTATGTTTATAAAAAAAAAGGGTTAACCCTAGAAGGACCTGGCACCCAGACCACTTCATTAAGCTGAAGTGGTCTGGGTGCCTATAGTGGTCCTTTAAGTACAACCAGATATCCCACATCTGTAAATATTTTAAGCAAGGACAACGTAAATGATTTATGTCTGGAAATGAACTCACAGCGTATACCATTTCTTCGTACTGGCAATACCCATGACTTCTGGAGGCACATTCAGGACAACACTTGTTTTGCTCAATCCGGAGAATTTCTCCCTAAATAATAAACAAGTCGCAATGAGATTATTTGGATCACTGATTTAGAGCAGACGTTTTATTATTAAATGCGTTAAAACAAAACTTGTGCAATTAAATATTTCATCTTCTATTTGTGCAGGATATTGGAAAATGGAGTAGAAATTATACTGACAGCAATTTATACATGTCAATTTGGCAAGCTACGCAAAATGCCCTTACCGGGGATTTTTAACCCCTTAAGGAACAAACTTCTGGAATAAAAGGGAATCATGACATGTCACACATGTCATGTGTCCTTAAGGGGTTAAAGGACCTAAATAAAGCATCTACGCAACAAAGGATCAGTAAACACACATTTTTATAAGTGTCTATATCCCTACCCTCCCCCCCACTCCGTTACACAATCTTACAATTACTTCAATGATGTCAATGGATGAAAGTTTAGAAAAGATGGACTATTATGAGAGCAGACAAGATACTATTAGGAGACAGGAGAAAATGTTCTAATCAGAAAATAAAGAATTGGGATAATTCTGAAAATCTGTTTATTATTAGCAGTTCATTGAATTAGTGAATAGTGATGTCGCGAACCCGAAATTTTCGGTTCGCGAACGGCGAACGCGAACTTCCGCAAATGTTCGCGAACCGGCGAACCGCCCGAAACGCCATTGACTTCAATGGGGAGGCGAATTTTAAAACACACAGGGACTCTTTCTGGCCACAATAGGGATGGAAAAGTTGTTTCAAGGGGACTAACACCTGGACTGTGGCATGCCGGAGGGGGATCCATGGCAAAACTCCCATGGAAAATTACACAGTTGATACAGAGTCTGGTTTTAATCCATAAAGGGCAGAAATCACCTAACATTCCTAAATCACAATCAATATGGATTGACACCTGACATATGACATGTTGACACCTTGACATATGGATTGACACCTGTCCTCAGAGCCCCTGATGCACACGGACACAGAGCAGAATAGAGACTGGTCCCCCTACATAGGGTCACTTGGCAGATATGGATTGACACCTGTCCTAAGGATCCCTGATACACACTGACACAGAGCAGAATAGGGACTGTTCCCCCTACATCGGGTCACTTGGCAGATATGGATTGACACCTTGTTACAAACTGCTATTTGTAACGGGCCCTTTAAATGGCAAATTGCCCTGTTTCCCTGGGTTGTGGAGAAGCCTCTTTGCCAGCCTCCTCCCGCATGACTATGGCCCCTGGGAGATTGTGAAAATGTATGCACTTTTATTTGGTGTGTATGGCCCTTTAAGACTGTCGGTGGGCATATTGGGGCTTATGGACTCTTTATGTGACTGGTGCTGGCCCTTTAAACACCTTTTTTGGGACATCAGGAAGATTGGGACACTGCCCCTTTAAGGCCGTGTCCCCAGACTTGTTGGGGACACGGCCCCTTTAAGACGGTGTCCCCTGTGTCCCCAGACCTGGTGCAAACCCTTTGTGCCTGCCTTGCTATTTCCCACTTGGTTCAGTAAATGGGAAATTATTTCAGCTGCAGAGACTAAGTCCCATTCGGCGATGGGACTTAGTCTTTTTTTCAGCCGTTTTTTTCAGCCTTATTTCAGCTGCAGAGACTAAGTCCCATTCGGCGATGGGACTTAGTCTTTTTTTCAGCCGTTTTTTTCAGCCTTATTTCAGCTGCAGAGACTAAGTCCCATTCGGCGATGGGACTTAGTCTTTTTTTCAGCCTTATTATTTCAGCTGCAGAGACTAAGTCCCATTCGGCGATGGGACTTAGTCTTTTTTTCAGCCGTTTTTTTCAGCCTTATTTCAGCTGCAGAGACTAAGTCCCATTCGCGATGGGACTTAGTCGTTTTTTCAGCCTGAAATAGACCGACCTCACAGCCCAAATCTATGGAACTGTTTTGGGCAGGAAAATGTGCTTGCGGTCGGTCATAAAGGGACCTCCAGCTAACTTTTTAACCCCTGGATGGATTTGGCTGATTTTTGGTTATGTTTATGTTTTAAGTGTGCTGATTCCAAATATGTAATTATGAAGATGGGATGTGTAGTTTTAAAGTTACAGTGTATGGCTAAAAACTGTATTTTTACTGCCTGTGTTTAATTATGTTAATCTCTTCCCAAACGTCATTTCGTTCAAAGTGGAGAGAATGTTAAAAATATATATTTTTGTTCGGAGTGTGAGAAATGCTTTTCAGCCGCTTCTAATCTTAAGCATCATTTGAGGAGCCATACAGGAGAGAAACCTTATTTGTGGTGTGTTTAGTATTGTTCTGATCAGTTTAATACCTTCCGCGCCTCCTATCAGTGGACGTGTATATGGCAGCCATTTTA
>OW240917.1:180798640-180829643 GCA_933207985.1 Pelobates cultripes | reverse complement strand
ATTATCCACTGTTAGCGTAACACACCCGCTTTAAGGACACTGACTGCTATTCAATCTATAACAGTAAAAAAAGTTTTTTGTTTTTAAATCCAAGCTATTGTGACGCAGGATCTAATTAGTGGCACTTGTCAGCGTATCCACTGTTAGCGTAACACACCCGCTTTAAGGACACTGACTGCTATTCAATCTATAACGGTGAAAAAATATTATTTTTTTTTTAAATCCAAACTATTGTGACACCAGATCTAATTAGTGGCACTGGTCAGCATATCCACTGTAAGCGTAACACACCCGCTTTAAGGACACTGACTGCTATTCAATCTATAACAGTGAAAAAAGTGTTTTGTTTTTTTAAATCCAAACTATTGTGACACCAGATCTAATTAGTGGCACTTGTCAAGCGTATCACTGTTAGCGTAACACACCCGCTTTAAGGATACTGACTGCTATTCAATCTATACTTAGTGAAAAAGATTATTTTTTTAAATCCAAACTATTGTGACACAGGATCTAATTAGTGGCACTTGTCCGTGATATCCACTGATAGCGTAACACACCTGCTTTAAGGACACTGACTGCCATTCAATCTATAACAGTGAAAAGTTTTTGTTTTAAATCCAAGCTATTGTGACACAGATCTAATTAGTGGCACTTGTCACCGTGATGCACTGTTAGCTGCAACACACCCGCTTTAAGGACACTGACTGCTATTCAATATATAACAGTGAAAAAAGTGGTTGTTTTTAAATACAAGCTTTTGTGTCACCAGATCTAAGTGGTGGCACTCGCCACCGTATCCACTGTTAGCGTAACACACCCGCTTTAAGGACACTGACTGCTATTCAATCTATAACAGTGAAAAAAGTTTTTTGTTTTTAAATGCAAGCTATTGTGACACCAGAGTGAGTGGTGGCACTGACTGGGCAAATGGGCACAGTATCCACTGTGAGCCTGACACAGAAGCTGGCAGCAGTGGCAGACAACTGACTGCTATTCAATCTATAACAGTGAAAAAAGTTTTTTGTTTTTAAATCAAGCTATTGTGACACCAGATGTATTTGGTGGCACTGACTGGAAATGGGCACAGTATGCACTGTGAGCCTGACAGAAGCTGGCAGCAGTGGCAGACAACTGACTGCTATTCAATCTATAACAGTGAAAAAGTTTTTTGTTTTTAAATCCAAGCTATTGTGACACCAGATGTAATTGGTGGCACTGACTGGGGAAATGGGCACTGTGAGCCTGACACAGAAGCTGGCAGCAGTGGCAGACAACTAAGTGCATTTACATTAGATAGAAAAAAAAAATCCAAAAAAAGCATACCCTTATCCCTAACCTAGCTATGCTTTTCCCTATCTTATGAACAGCAGCTACACTTTCCCTCCTCTTACTAAGCATGCAGCTTGAGAATGAATCTAAAATGGATGCTGTCCAGTAGGTGGGAGGGTCTGCTAGGGAGGCTGTGCTGCTAATTGGCTGGAATGTGTCTGCTGACTGTGAGGTACAGGGTCAAAGTTTACTCAATGATGACGAATAGGGGGCGGGTCGAACCGCGCATATGTTCGCACGCCGTGGCGAACGCGAACATGCTATGTTCGCCAGGAACCGTTCGCCGGCGAACCGTTCGGTACATCACTATTAGTGAAGATCAAACACCAGCTCCCTAACAGAGCCAGTTGTGCATCTATTAAAGTATACCCCACACATTCACATACATTTGACCTATTTGAGAATGTAATCATTTCTGGGGAATAGATAGATATGGGGAAACTCTGGAACTCTGGACTCGACTGGAGTTTAATAGATACAATGGTGATGGGTAAGAAGTCACAGCACAATTGATTTGATCAATGGGTACTAATTAATAGATATACCTTTGAGTAGTCGCACTGCGGGTCTCTGCAATTGGTGTTTTCACAAACGACAATGTCATTATGGCAAGTGCAGTCCGTGCAAGAGTCTGGCTTCCATTCAGTATTGTTCTGTAATTACAGGGGGGGGAAAAAACATACAGAGATCAATCTAAACTGTATTAAATACATCAAACACAGCCAAAGACAAAATGCTTAATTGTTTCCATAGGGCTTTAAACATCGAAATATGTTACTGTTACAGAATACAAAATGTACAGGTTACGCAATTATGTGCACACATAACATAGGTTTTAGAAAATTGATTTTGAAGACATCAAATTGAGGAATACATTTTGTGTTATGCAATAAAAATACAATCAGTGATTCAGTTTCTTTAACTCAATATTACCCACATTAAAGCACACTCTTCACACGTTATTACTAATTATTGTTTGATTTACCATGCAAAAGGCCCTGGGGAGATAGCGCAGCTAAGCAGACAAGGGCACATGTAGGAGTGTGGGGATAGATGCGTGGGAGTGGTTTAGGAAGAACGTGTGGGTGGGATTATGTTCTATATGAGTTAGTGGGGGGGGTGGTCTTACCTCAGTACCACTTGGGATTCGGGCCAGCAAACAGCTTCCCGCCCGCCCGCCCGCCCGCCCCTTTAGTATAGTTAGTCACAGCTAGCCGGGGGTATGTCCTTGCCAATTAAGTTTGAGGGGTTATGTTTATGGATGGAGTGAGTTTAATAAGTTGGCAGGTCTCAACCTCCCCTGCTTCAAACGGTTAACATTAGGTTGCCTGAGGTGTCGTGCCCATCGAGCGTGGATAAGGTTGGCTGATAACGGGCATTGGAAAGATAGGATTTATGACGAAGGGGGAGGTGAGAGGAAGTGGTGATTAGGAACCACTGTATGTTTATTGGCACGGACGGTTGGGTCACTGTATAACACTATGTGCAGAGTTATATATGTATATATCTATTCATTTATGCTTATTTATATCTAACAAGTTTGGTTACAGAAAAGAAGAGATTTAATAAATAAAGTTATGGATGTGTTATGCAGTAATTTATTTTTGTTATAATAAATGCGGTGGCCTGTTTCACCAATACTAAGTTGTCTGTCGTTATTGGGGGAGGGATGAATGCGGTTAGTTATGTATTAGGCTGCATCGAAATTCCCCACTACATACATATCCACTGACAGTGATTTATTAAGCACACTGAGCTCCAACATCTTGGCTGGGAGAGATTTTAAAATGCAAATGACACTATGGGTGACACTAAGTATGATCTGCCCTAAAAGGGATCAAAGGTGGAGAGCGTCCGTCAGTCAGGCGTACAAATACCTATATAGAGTTACAAAGATTAACTTTACTCTATAGATATAATTGTAGAGTTATGTCTCTGCAATATAGTTCTCTATAAAAACCAAGCAGACATAGGTCACAGGATAATCAAGCAGCTACATGTGTATATCCCAATAAAAAAAAATTGGGATTTTTTTTTTTTAGACTATTTTTAAAACTTTTTCTTATGTACACATACATTACCTGTGTCAGTTTTTGTTATACTATAAACTAAAAATAATCTTATCTTGAGGTACAAACAAAATGTGTTCTTTATGATTGTGTTTTACAAGCCCTTAAAAATAAAAAAGCAAAAACAAAATCTAATAATTACATCTCACTTTTTTTGACAAGAAGTAATCAATAAAAGCTATATCAAAAGGAACAATGGTTTGTTCTAAAATAATTGATATACGGTATTCAATAATGATATGCTGCACAAAGATTAACCAAGGTTTCACCATACAGAAAATGTCAGGTCCCTATCGTGTACTGTACTAGTGTTTAAGAGCTCCCAGTGCCCCAAGCTCTGAGCCAGTGATAATGAACAATGGATTTCTGCCAGCCAAGCCTAGAATGATGGCAGTGCTATTTCATAGCAAGCTTGTGCCATCAGCCCTGCTCTACATATATCACTCCTGGATCAATACACTCTGAGGCTCGAGCACTTTATGTATATTGACTGCTCTATAGCATCAACGTACACTATAAGCAATGTTTCACGTGTAAATTGGAAGTAAATCACATGACAATATGTTCTGCTAGATCTTCTGTCTGTAAGGTACACTGGCATGTGATCCATCTGTCCATCCATCCATATGTCTCCATAGGTTTGTCAGCGGGCATATAGATCACAATAATGCGCAAGATAAATGCCTAGAATATGCAGTCACCCGCCAACTCTTGTACATCAAACTTCAAAGATTAATAGTTGTCTAGGTTGACAAAAAGACTAAAGTCCATCAATTTCAACCGTGATACTCATTCTTTTATACTGCTGATCCAAAAGAAGGGGGGGGAAAAACATTTGTAGTTATTTCCAATTATGCCACAAAAAAGGGGGCGCGGGGGGGATAATCCTTCTTGACTCAATAATGGTAATCAGACAAACTGTTGGAATACATATCAGTTATACCCTTGACTAATCTGTTTATGCAAAAAAAAGCATCAAAGTTTTTTTTTTAATTTATCTATAGTATCTAATAACACAACCTCTTTAGGCAGAGAATTCCACATCTTTTTTTTCTTACTGTGAAGAACCCTTTCCTCTGCTGTAAGTGAAAATGCCTTTCTTCCAATCTCAATAAGTGACCTCTTGTCTGTTGTATATTCCTGCTAATGAACAGGCTAGGACAGGGTACCGACCCTGTATATATTTGTATACACTGGTGGAACTACCACAGCAGCAGGAGTCGCAGCTGTAACCGGGCCCGTCACTCCAGGAGGCAAGGCGGGCCTGTCGACCCCTGTAACTGTGGTGCCCGCCAGCATTTTTGTGTGGCCCCGACCGTGTGGAAAAACCACCGGGTCCGCATTGAAGGAGCCCATCAGGTGGCCCTTGCTCTTGGGGCCACTCAATGGCAATGGATTTCCTGGGGCCCGGTGCATCTGAATACTAGAGAGAATGCGACCGGGCCCCAGGAAATCCATTGCCAGTGATGATGTCAGAGCTGGGAGGAAGTCGTCACTTCCACCCAGTCAACAAGGCGCCGGGAAATCTAGAGGAGAGGAGGGAGTCAGAGTGGGAGCCACTGGACCCCAGGGAAGTCACTATTTTTTTTTAACAGTTTGTGTGTGTGATAGAGAATATCTATATCAGTATACCTGTATGTGTGTGTGTGTGTATGTCTATGTGTGTTTCTGTATGTCTGTGTGTGTCTGTATGTGTGTGTGCATGTGTTTGTATGTGTATCTTTTTGTCTGTGTATCTGTTTGTCTACATGTGTGTCTGTATGTGTTATCTGTTTGTATGTGTATCTGAATGTTTGTCATTAAGTGTGTCTGTGTATCTGCATGCGTGTCTATATGTGTATCTGTCTGTATGTGTCTGTGTGTCTATGTGTATCTGTTTGTCTGTATGTTTATCTGTTTTTCTGCACGTGTGTTTGTATGTGTATCTGTATGTCTGCATGTGTATCTGCAAGTGTCAGTGTGTGCCCCTATGTATCTGTATGTGTGCCACTGTTTATTTCTGTATGTTTGCCATTCTATGTATGTGCATCTGCATGTGTGTATATATTGGTGTCTGTCTGTATGTGTGTCTGTGTATCCGCTATGTGTCAGTGTGTGTCTATGTATTTGTATGTATGTCAGTGTTTGTATCTGTAGAAGTGTCATTCTATGTGTCTGTGTATTAGCATGTGTGTCCATGTATGTTATCTGTATGTGTTATGCAAATGGAGGGGGGAACTGTATGGGGAGGCCCCAGTGCACTTTTTGCACCAGGGCCCTGTGGTTTTGAGTTACGCCTCTGTTGCATAGTGCTATCATATACCCTCTGAGGTGCCTTTATTTCTAGAGAAAGCCATTCCGGTTATTAGCCTTTACTCATAATTAACCCCTTAAGGACACAACTTCTGGAATAAAAGGGAATCATGACGGAATATTTCCATTATGTGTCCTTAAGGGGTTAATGTTTTCTATCCTCCTTACTAATTTTGTAGCTCGCCTCTGCTCTTTTTCTAGTTTTGCAATATCCTTCTTTAAAACTGGTACCAAATATTGCACTGAATATTCAAGGTGGAGTCTTACCATCAATATTTGCTAATGGTCCATAGTTACTAAATGCTAGGGCTGTTTGCAGAACTGTCCTTAATGCAGGGAAAAACGGTCAGCTGCCCAAGACAAAGTGAAATGTATACTTATTTGGTTGCTTAAAAGCAGGTTGACCATATTTATACAATAACAGAAAATTTAAGAAATTAGTTCTAGAAAGTGATCTCAGTCAAAAGAATATACTCCTTTAATGAGCACATCAGGCTGTAATTTACCTATTCCAACTGTCACGGGTCCATGAGTCTATTGCTGTTATTCATTCAATCCTCCACTAGTCCTAATTCCAGATGTGCTGAATGTAGTGAAAGTATTCCCTTTGTGTAGAGTTTCTCCAATATAATGGATGCAACCAGTCGTATTGGGTAAAAGCAGCAATCTGAACTTTATTAGGTCACACTGAGATTTTTATGTAGTGCCCCTAGCATGGGGTTTCTAATACAAAATCACAGGGGTTTCCTTCCCACAAGCCATTGTGTTTGAGAGATAAGTGAGCTCCAATTAAGCTAATCCAATTATCTCTCAAATCGGAAAATTGTCATACAATTTTTACATATCACAAACATACATGACAAAACCATTGGAACCCCACAAAAATATATATTCCCGAATAGCCCCCATCTGAGCGCACAACATATCCAAAAAGCGCTCAGATCGATTCGGTAAAATGAAAGTTATGTTCGTGCATATATGAACTGTCTGCCTGGTAAAGATGGTATTGTCAATTTCAAAAGGGGTTCATTTGATTGCATGGGAGGTCAGAGCTTACAACCTAAATTCCTCTTTGAAGTTGGAACCCCAGCAGAGCTACTCTGTGAGGTGTGAGAAGTCACACATAAGTGGCCTGGAAGTCTGGATTTAGTATAAACTAATTCTCTCATTTGCCATATGTCTTGATTCCGTCTTAGATAAGGAGTCATTTGATATGAACAAGCACAGATTAATACTCAAGCGTCATTTTTATCATACTTAGCATGGGACAAGCACAATCTTCCAATCAATCCTAAACATGATTTGCGAACAAGGGGACCCCACAGAATCTGTTCGGTAACCGAACAGAAGGGAGCATTCAAATGCACAGAAACATTAGACGATAAAAAGTATAATTAATGGAACACATACGAGGAGTCCCATCTCCCGTGACACCTATTCTTTATTAATACATTTATATTATATATGCAAACTAACTAATCCAAACTTGACGTTTACTGCAAATTATCATTATTTAGACAAGGAAGAGATAATCCAATTGTCCGATTGGGATTCTTTAATACCTTCATATGGTACTTTTCAAGTAGTGCTGACTTTCTTTCTTAAATTCCTGCACAGCAGAGTTTTAGGAGGAGAGCAATGGTTTCTGGTAGTTGTAGTTTTATTAAGCTTTTATTTAGGAAAGCCATTAGCTAAAATACAACTCACAAAAAATGGATAACAAAATAGAAAAAATATGCAAACAATTGAGTAAATAAAATATTTACCAGCTTGCTTTACAGTTAAACAAAAATTTTAATATATACTGGTACACTGAACAAGATCAATACATTGACCACATAATTAGACACTTGTTTAACAGAGAAAGAAAGTGATTTTTTTTAAAGAATCAATTTAACAGATTTATTATTTTTGTCAATTATTTTATTCAATAATACCCTATTGCTTTACCTCTGGTATTTTTTTCCACCACCGCATCATAAATGCTTGTCAAACACAGAAGAGACTGTTTGCTGTTCTGACAACAATTTTGTGTGCCAGTGTGAATTTCTATCACTTATTGATAGACGCTTACGATACAGATCGTCAATTTCTCTTTGCTCTGAATATTGCAGTTTAATGCGGCCTTGCAGTCGCTGGATTTTCTAGGAGTTGTCTGATCTTGAGATGTATGGCGCAGTTTGAGAATCAGACTGAGCAGAGTTGTTCTGGAGTCGAGTTGTGCTCCAAACTCATACTTAATTCATTCCTGTTGCTATCTCATTTCAAAGCAGTACACACATCAAGCTTCAAGCTCCCTTGCCATACCTCAAAACTTGAAAACTTTTATCTGTTTATATTCACTCTCTGTATTTCCACTGGCTATTAAAATGATATAATAACTAAGAACAAATATGATTACATATATATATGCCTGCACAATTTGGGAATGGCGCTGCACCTCTCAGCAAGTAAGCCGCCAAGCAATTCCAGTTTACAGCTATGTAAGTGAAAATAAAAAGATAAAAACATATAATATTCTATTTTTAGTTTAATATAGCAGAAAAAACACGCAATGCTTTTTGGTAAAGGTGTGTTTTTAAATAGCTCCTGCTGATGACAAATGAAAACACCTGCTATATTATTATAATTTGGATTAATAGCTGAAAGCACAAGAATAAATATAAATAAAATAGCCACATTTACTCCCAAATGTTTTTCTCTGTTATGCTTCCTACATCGTTCCAAATTCCAGTGCTTATCGCCTGCAGTCCTAGGCATACATTCCCCAGATATTGTCACAATTACAACAATCTCATTTTTCGTCCAACTGTCTCTTCACCTCTTCCAGGTTGTATCTCTCCTCCAGCCACTTCCTGCTCCTGCGCTGCTTTTTACTTCGCAATCAGTTTTCCATACCCTCCAACATTAACAGCCCACTGCTCGCTACTGCTATTATCTTCTCTTCTACCTATTCTGCACCTATTTAAGCTGCACATGTAGAAATCTCCATTCTATTGCCTTCTCAACATTAGCTACCACGGTCTCTTAGCTATTGCCTCAGGTCCCTCCTCTTTTCTGCACTCTCCTGACTTCAATTTCCATTTCTTTGCAGATGATATCCAGATATTCTTTCCTTTCCATTCCTTGACACCTGACCACTCATCTCGCATTTCTTCCTGCTTTTTTGACTCATACATGTCCTCAAACTTTTTGCAAATGAACCAATCCAAAACAGAAGTGCTGTTTTTCCCTCCCCTATCTCTTTCACTCACCTTCCACCTTGTATTCTCTTTATGCCCTTCACTTTTCCACCTCTTCCACAACCCTCAAACAAGCATCATCTTTCAATCTCACCCACTCTTCAAGAAACATATAGCCACGGTTACTACCACCTATTCAACATCCAGAAGATTTGTGCTCTCCTCACATCCTCTGCTGCTAAGCTCCTTATCCATTCTCTCATCATCACCGGACTAGATTACTGCAGTGCTCTCCTGCTTGGCCTTCCTCAACACTCCATAACCTCCTCCAGCAAATCCAAAATACAGCTTCATGCATTACTGCATCCATCTCAACATGCCTCAACCTGCTCATGCAACACCTCTTCGTCAAAAACACTATTGACTTCCTATTCATCAGAGCTCTGTCTCCGATCCCTCTCAACCACACTCACTAGCTCCCTACATATAGAACAAGCTCTCACACACAGCCATCCACCACTCTCTCATTCTTTTTGCAAACATCTGAAGACACAACTCTTAAACTGAACATTCTCTGAAACATCACAATACATCATTCCTCGGGTTGGCTCACTTCAGTTCACCTGATCTAATTATTTCCAAATATCTCTCTCTCCCTATCTGTACAACTTTCACCCTTATTCTTACCTCCCCAAGCAAAAACTCCGATATAATAATTGTTAAATGAACTATCTGTGCGGCCCAATGCCCACCTTCAATAAGAAGACTTAACCATTGGACTCATCTATGAGACCCATCCAAATACTTAAGGGATAACTGATGAAACAGGTCATCTACTGCCTACTAAGCAAACTTCATAATATAAACGAATGGAGAACCAGAGTATACTAAGCAATTTCAACTGTTTTTGGTGCAGGAGGGGGAAAAAGTCAAATGATCCTCAGCAAAAAATGGACTTTCAGAGTTGAGGATGTTCCCGTTTTACTAATCTACTGAAAAAATAGGGGCAGATCCATGACGATTTTTCATTTAAATTTGAGTATAAAAACATCCATATTTTATTTATACAGAAATAGAATTTCATGCTGCCTCACCATTTACAAATGGAAAAATGCTATGTTAGCATGATAATCCAGTCTTCAATATATCCATTCTTTAGTGAAAATATGGATTACTTTTTAGTTATTCCCATACAAAAAATAGACATTTTCTATGACTCATTCCTCAGTAATCCCTTTACATTAGATGGCTTGGATCAATTTGCTTTGATGTAAAATGCTTGGCTCTTGGACATAATACAGCTACCTCTTCCAGTATAGAGATCTGAGCTTCTTTGCAGCTGCTCATACTGCTCAGTTTCAGATATGGTGACAAATAGCAGCAAGTCAATAACATATCGCAAAGTATACACACACCACACAACAAAGTAGCGTGTACGATGAAACATTAGATGAATAAAGTGGCGTGCAGATTAGCTTGCAAGAAAGCATTAGCCAGATGGGAAAACTTTGGTCATACTAATAATAAAGAAGGGTGTTGTGTATCTCTTTAAATAATGTCTCTTGCTTTGGAAATGTATTTGTGTGCCATGGAGACATTGTATTCAGTAGCTTAATCTAACAGAGATGCTCAACAGAGATCTGAAACTTCTTAACAGGTTTTTAAAAATCATGCCATGGGATTTACCCCCTTCTTCTGGGAATACCGGAAGAACATTTTGGAGACAGAAGGACAGTGGCCCAAACCAGATCTGTCTGGCCAAATTGAGAACAGATGACTGTTACATTAAGATAGACCTTAACTGTCCTAATATACATGCTGGGAGTAAGCAGTAAAACTTGTACAATTAAACACCACTTTTTGCACCCATTTCCAATAGAAACAAGCTTTTGGACAGTTGTTTGCATTTGGGTGTTTGGCAAAGGGGAAAGGAAATACAGACCCTTGGCTGGTCTCAAATATTTATTCCTCCATTTTTAAAATAAGCTGCATATTACTTTAATATTTACCTTCATCTGGATCAATATAAATGGGAATATGAAATGGGGTAACCTTGAGTTACTAATGCACTTTTTTAACCTCACTAATCATTTAAACAGCACATACATACTTTATCTACATCGGAATTGGTTTTCATCATAGTAGTGTCATTCCAAAAAAAAAAAAGGTTGACATGAGTTCCAGTTTTTTTTTTTAAATTGCAGCAAATACAAAACCATCAGAAACATGTTTCTTCTTGGTCTTAAAGTGTTCCTGTTATGATGCACATAAGTTTATTTATTTGTAAAATATTTCACTATGACGGATACATTGAGATTTCTCTGGTTTTCAGGTATGGCCTTGGTCCACAAATACTGTATCGTTACAATAGTTTAAAATAAAAAAAAAAGTACACGAAATTTCATCTATACAGTGGAATTCAAACCTAGACAAATGAACATGCAGCATGAAACAGAATTTTATCAAAATGATATTTGATTAAAATCTATACATTGGCTATAATTTGTGCATCTTAAATTACTGACACTTTTACTGATACATCGCTTAGTAACTCAGTAACACATTTTTTCCCCTTCTTTAGACAGTTTTTCACCAAGGGGTGGACATTTCAAAAATAAATCACAAATGTCCAATTCTAAGATAATATATAAAAAGATCCTGCTTGATCCTAGCAGGTAATCAAACATTTTTTTTATCTGGTTATCTTTTTTAGGTTCTTGATAAAGACCTCCTGGGTCAAAATGTTGATTGCTTAAAGGAGCATTATAGTGCCAGGGAAACCTACTCGTTTTCCTGGCACTATAGTGCCCTGAGGGTGCCCCCACCCTTAGGGACCCCCTCTTGCCAGGCTCTGGGGAGAGGAAGGGGTTAAACTTACCTCTTTCTCCAGCGCTGGGCGAGGAGCTCTCCTCCTCCTCTCCTCCCTCTTCTCCTCCTCTTCGGCTGAAAGCGCATGCGCGGCAGGAGCCGCATGCGCATTCAGCCAGTCCATAGGAAAGCATTCACAATGCTTTCCTATGGACGCTGGTGTCTTCTCACTGATTTTCACAGTGAGAAGCACGCAAGCGCCTCTAGCGGCTGTCAATGAGACAGCCACTGGAGGATGGATTAACCCTAACATAAACATAGCAGTTTCTCTAAAACTGCTATGTTTATAAAAAAAAGGGTTAACCCTAGCTGGACCTGGCACCCAGACCACTTCATTAAGCTGAAGTGGTCTGGGTGCCTATAGTGGTCCTTTAATATAACACGAATTTAACTTTGAAAATCCATTGAGTGCTCTCTTTGTTCATTTCTAATATATATATATATATATATATATATATATATATTCCCAGAATGCACTGGAAAATGAATACTTGATATGGAAATTGATATGACATGTGGGGCACATGCCGGCATTGAGTCGAAACGATGAGATATAGAATCAAACAGCGATCATTCAAGGACCATTTGCATAAAAGATATAAAGTGTCCATTTAGTGCACTAACGTATATATTTTCACATTTACTGTTTCCATAAGTGATCCTTAAATCCTGTGAAGCAAGTATGGCCTTTAGAATCAACTTGCCTCCTAGATGCAGTGTGTCCTCTCTGAACGGTAATACTTCACAAAATGTACAGTCACTGTGGGAATGTAATAACTGTACACGTTAATCAAGTGCATGTTTCTTAATATCTGGTTCTAAGCTATTAACATGTTACCAGCATCGAAAACGCACAGTAATTTATCACAGTTTCAGGCCTGTGTGTGGCACAAGACGGAATAATATAAATGCAACCCTGGTGAGGAATCCAGATTAAATCTACACATAATCAGGACTGAATAAATATTTGACAGTATGCTGCAAAATATTCCATTACTCAGGTTTTGCACATGTTTGTTTTACCATAAAATGTGTTCTCAGCTGCCAGGACAAGCTTAGGTTTATCAGTTCTTTTTGATCTTCGGATGGCTGACAACATTAGCATTTTATATGCCACAGGCAGCTGATACTATAAACACAGCAAAATACAGACACCAAGCAGAAAAATGGTAATGGGCCATGCACTTTCTCGACTCTGCATCATTAGGATTTCTAAACATGGATTACGGAGGACATTTTGTAGCTTTCCGGCTTATTTTACCACCACACATCTTTTCACGCAACTTTGTTAAGCTAAAATACAACATCCCAACCAAACAGAGGCTTGCTTGTTAGTTTAATAAAAGAGTTAATTAGTTATAAAGGAGTTGTAACGGCACCCCCAGGCATAAAAGGGTTAAACCACCGTTTGGTATATCTTCCCTTCCAGAGACACAGGCACAGCTACTGCAGAACACCAAACTCCCGAACAGGATACCAAGAAGCACTCCAAATTCCCGAACTGGAACCTCACGAATAGCTGCTACAGGAAAAGCACCCAAGCGGCTTACACTCCTGGCAATCAGTCTCTAACAGCATACAGTAAATCCCCGCAAGAACGAGACAAAGCTCTGTGTTGAGGGTCAAGCAGTGAACAGACATAGCTGTGGGTTTATTGTTCTTGTATACACATTAGTACCACCCACAGGGTTTTGGAAAACAACCAATAAACACGTACAATACACTCAGACACTCCCACACAAAATCCTCCCCTCTGCCTGTGATACAATTACCTTACACAATGGGTAATGTAATTATAACAGTCAGAGAAATACAGTTTTTCCACATTATTCATAACTTGAAAAGTATGCATCACATTCACATAAACGTACATTTTCAGAATCAGCATACTCCAAATACAAACATATGTCAAAATCATCCAAATTGGTCCATTGGTTCAAAAGATAGATCGAAGTCCTTTGTGACCAAATGAAGCATGGCTTTTCTGCCCAAAACCAGTTCCACAGAGTCTTCTATCCTGGAGATATTTGGTAAGTAATCCAATTATCTCTAAGGACAGAGGCAAAACTCCATTAAGCACATGGCAGTAAAAAGACAGTAAAATACAATAAAATACACAAGGTTACATTTATTACATAAAATACAGACATGCAACATATCCCCAGCTTAGGTCTAAGCACACATTATTACTGAATGGCACTCAGACCACACACATACAGTTCAATTGCCATTGAGCCCAAGTCTTTTACTACACGAATAGGCTCCATGGCATAGCTATCTGGGTTAAATGAGTTCATTCAGTAAATCCGAGAATCTACCGAACGCCAGAGCAGAAATACATGAATAGACCTTTCTGCATAGGAAAATAAAGTATTTAAATGCCGGTCCATAGTCAAAAGGCAGCAGGCGAGCAACCAGGCTTCTCCAATGCAATGTGGCAAGATTGGTCTCGTCACAGGAGTTATAAATAAAGGAGTTAAAGAGTTAATAAAGGAACTGTCACTAGAATTTTAATATTTGTTTATTTATCCCTTATGGAAATATTTTTGTGAGGTCTGAAAAATTAAATTAAATTAAGAAATCCACACAGTTATCCTGAAATGGCGACCTCCATCTTGGTTTCCTGACAATATTACTGAAAACAGTGTTTTTTTGTGTTTTTTTCTTTTATTTTTTACTAGTAAACATCATTAGTGGAAAAGGAGAAACAGAAAAAATGTTTACCAATGTATTCGCATTTTTGTGCCCTGGCTATGCTTTGACTCTACTGGATTGTGAAGTCACTTGCTAAATCTTAAATACCGGTATGTAATTAAAAAGAAAAGAGAGTAGCACATTTAAAAAAAACATGTTAACAATTAAAAGTGTAACTGTCAAGTGGTTTTAAACTTATGAATCCCCCTTTTCAAAGACTATTCCCAGTTTTAGAGCACCCACATCTACCTGTCCCTTTTACTTCTTCAATGATTCTAGGATTTCTGAGGATTTAAGGATTCATTCTAATGAGTTATCAAACTAATGACAGAATTCAGGCCAAAACATGTCAGCTTTTTTCCCACACTGGATTTTTTAGACAAGTTTTTAGTGAATTCATTATAATCCAGAATTCTGGGCAAGGGGATTTAAATATTCTAAGGCAGGGTTCCCAAAAAGTAGATCCCCAGATGTTTTAAAACTACAGCTTCCATGATGCTTTGCCATTCTAAAGGCATTCCGAAGGCATGCTAAGCATCATGGGAGTTGTAGTTCTACAACATCTGGGTAGCTACCTTTTGGGCACCCCAGTTCTAAGGTATGTGTATATGTGTAACAGAGCACCCAGAGACAGTAACACCCACACCAACTGTTTTTAGCCACAATAATTTGGTTTTGTTCCAAATCTGTTTTTGTATTTAAAACGAAGTAATAAAATAAAGCAACGTTTTATGGATGCTCTCAGTTTCAGTGCCATTTCATTCTTGATGCACAGTGAAAGGTCATCTGATCTAATAACCACCATTTATGTAAAGCATTCTTTTGTGATTTACTGTTGTTTTTGCACAGAAATGCTGAAAATGGAAAAAGATAAAAATTTCGGGGTTTTTTTTTCAACTCAAACTGCTTATAAATGAAACATTAAATAAGTAATTGCAAACTAATCTCACATAAAATATATAAATAAATAGGATTATTATTAGAGCTGGAGGATCAATAGAAACGTAAAACTTGACCGTATCTTTTTCTAATTCCAGCAACGTATTCTATTAATGTGATTTGCAGATATACAGTATGTTAAATTTCTCTTCTACTTCTTGTTATGTTCACATCAAGATATTGAAAAGCTGTCAGATATAAACCATCTGGATCATCTGTAGGGATGTCGTTGTAGCTTCCTATTGGCTCACAAAAACAAGTAATGTTTGGCAGTCATATTGATTTCTCTAAAGCTACAAGGTAATGTGCTTTAGATTGCGATGACCTTGGCGAGCCTAGATATTTCTGCTGTATGTCACGAATATCATTCTGACTGCGCATACGTAGCTAGCTTTTAAACCAGCAAGACACAGTCTGAAACCTTTTTGACATATACTTCCTAATAAGAACATACCGTGGTATAGTTCTCTGCTAAAACAGAACAATTTATTTAATAAAAATTACAATGATACTTTTACTTTGGGAAATGTGCAGCAATGCATTTTGTTCATAATTGTGCTAGCATCATTGGAATAAGTATTGTCTTTTTATCTATAACAGTGCAGTTATATCATTATATCATGCACTGACGTTACAAGAATCTGCCAAATGTCCTGAATTTATTGGGCAGTCGCTAGTTTTGCCTGTGTTGCTGTTTACTATAAGTAATAAACTGACTTACAAAGAAGCAATTTTATCTGTATACCAAAGGGGGACATTTTGGACCTCCTGGTTAACACAATCTCCGAGCATGGATAGTGGCCCACACTGCATTCTTCTCAAAAATCCTGATTCGAATAAGATCAGGAAAAATTGGGATCCATAAATTAGTTTTTGGCAATTCAGAACATTTGTGATTACACCCTAGAACAGGGGTTGGCAACCTTTTAAAAGTACTGTGCCAGGAAAAGATCATGAAGTCCCTTGGCGTGCCGGGCCTAGTTTTTGAGGTAAGGTCACATGGCTGTTAAGGAGACACATGGAGGGGCAGTGGAGTTAAGGAGACACATGGAGGGGCTGGGGCGGTTAAGGAGACATATGTGGGGTTAAGGAGACACATGGAGGGGCTAAGAGGGTTAAGGAGACACACATTTAGGGGGTTAAGGAGACACACATTTAGAGACTGGGGGGTTAAGGAGACACATGGAGGGGCTGGGGGGTTAATGAGACACATAGAGAGGCACACAAAGGGTTGGAGGGAGAGAAGCAAACAAATTGCTGAAGGGGGAGGCACACAGAGGGCTGAGGGGGGGAAGAGTCGCACAGAGGACTGGGGGGACAAAGACAAACAGAAAGAAAGGGGAGGACAAAGAGACACACAGAGGGGCTTGGAAGAAAAAGACACACAAAGGGGCTGGGGGAAAGAGACACACAGAAGGGCTGAGGAAGGGGAAAAAGAGACACACAAAGGAGTTGGCAGAGAAAGAGATACACAAAGGGACTGGGTGAAGAAAGAGTCACACAAAGTTAGCAAATTTTGTTTTTTGAGGTGGGGGCACGTTGCTGGTCTTGCACAGACCCTGCGTAATGTGTGTATCTTGTCGTATTCTGTTTGTGTTATTTCTGGGTGTTTTAGTTGTTGTGAGAGGCTGCTTGTGGGGTTGTGTGCATGTATGTGGATTGTCAGTGGTGTTGTGTTTTTGGAGACTGTGTGTGTTTCTGTGTGGGCTGTTTGTATTATTTGTATGAGGGGGAAGCGTATTCTGCAGCTCTGAGTATATCTAGTAGCATGGGTTGCTTCCTCTGGGTCCAGTGGGGACCAGGTAGGTCATGTACAGGTCAAGGGCAGGAGCTGCGATAGCTGCTGTGGGCTTCTATACTCCAGTGAGAATTCCTGTTCACAATTGCGGGGGGAGCTAAGTGCTGCAAATTGTGTAAATTGAGGATTGTCCCTCACCACCTACAATCACGGCTTGGTTGCACTGGCAGATATCTGAAGTCCCACTGGTACCCTAATAGGCCAGAGCCTATTTGGCTCCGACAGAATTGAGTGTCGTGCAAAGTCACCTTGAGTGCCATGCATGGCACACGTGCCATAGGTTGCTGACCCCTGCCCTAGCATATGGTGAGACGATCATACAAGAACACCAGAACACATCTAGAGAAAGTGCCAGATTAGTTGGCTTATCGATGGTGCCATATTAGAGGGTCACACCAGCTCAGTCCCAAACTATGAGTCCCACCATCACAAACCCAAGAGGAGACCTCTAATCTTGCATGGTTATAAAAATCCAAGGTTGGATAATATCCTATCACTAGCATCAATGCCTGCAACGATTTCCAAACATGCCAGTTTTCTGTTCTTGGTTATGAAAGAGCAGAACAAGACTAAGCAAAGACCACACAGATCTTTATATGTGATGTGTGACGGGATAGCACAGATGTTTTACTGCAAACAACCCGGTGTTTATTTTTTTTTCAAAAGGTAAGCCTTTTGTGCACGAAATCTAAAGAATGTGCATTCTATCTGATTGTCTGGATGAATATCTGTGGCCTGAACAAATCAGGAAATATCCTGTCTGTGTATGTTTAGTGTGAACAGGAAAGGGCTCACATAGCACATCACACCATGGGAACTTTTTAACACTCAGGACCTAGATCTTTGTTTTCTTATACTTTGTATATTAAAAACATGGTTTATGTTTTTGTTTGCTGTATATTCATCCCTGTAAACTCTGTGGAGAAAATGGTTTTATGTAACAGCAGAAAAAAGTGGATGAAGGTTCAGCCGGACTCAGCCTCTAACTGGTAAGGGTTACACCATTTTAAATCAATAATATTAGAAACATTATGCAAAATAAAATAGATACCACATGTTCCACAAGAACAACTCAATTGTGAACTTGATGAAGTTCACCTAAAACAAATTCACACTGATCTCAAATCTAGTTTGCTAGTAGGATGAGGTAGGAATTCTGGGAAATGGGAGTTAATTTGCCTTAAATGCCATGGCTGTGCCTTTCCAGATAAAAATTATCTCCGCTAGTTTGCTCAGCACTCCCAATTAACAGTGGTCCTAGATATATCTGTTAATAAACTCCTCACTTCCCTCAGCGTAGAAGGAAGTAAGGAGGTAATTGATCAGGTTTATAAAAAAGTTTCCTGGGGACCCCCACATTTTTATTTGTTGTTTTTAAGGGGGTTTGTTTTATCGATTCCCCTCAAGTTATTTGGTAGGAAGTTATTAAGCTAGATATGTTTGCTGAACTGGAAACACAACAAATGCCCCTGACTGAGTTGAATTTTGTTGGCCACATTTTCATTTGGAAACTTGATTTTAGTGAAACCCCCAAAAATTAACAAAATACATATTTATCGCTGATTATATACCAGAATGTATCTTTATATGAAACCAATGATCTTTAGCTACAGGGTTATTCTGATATGTATACACTGAAGTATTTCAGGCATTCAAAGTGAATTTGAAATTTAAAAGTCACAATAAAAGAATAGAAACTTTTTTTCCCCCAAGTCAGCTATTTTTTTCAGTTTGGCTATCTTGGTGTAAAATCTGGAATTCTTTTTGAATTCCCAACAAGCCACATTTTGTGAATAATTGTTACAGGGTTTTCACACCCCAGGGGAGAAATATGTCACCTGTTTCTAAGGGTCCATATAAAAAACTTATATTATAGAAGTTTGTTTAAAACTTTGCAAGCCACTGTAAGAAGTATTAATATAATTATCTAAAGAAAGAAGTGACATTCCTATTGTGGAAAATTTAGTACAAAACACATTTTTCTGAACAGAATATGCTTCCTTGGTTATTCACTAAAGTGAGAATTTAAGGTGAATTTAACATTTATGGTCAATATAGCCAAATTTGAAAAATTCTCTGTCAGCTTACCATTCTTCAGCTACTCTGGCCTTAAATTTTAAATTCACCTTGAATTCTCACTTTAGTGAACAATTCGGTTTGTACCATAATCAATGTATCTCTGACTACAACAGAAACATTGCTTATCAATATCCAGATATATGTATATCTGTTAATAGCAGTGAGTTAAAAGCTAAATTAATACATTTTAGACTATTTAGACTATTTTAGCCTGACAACTGATATCTAGTTTTTTTTATTTTTGTTTTATGATTTGCAATGAGAATAAACATGCATGTACTTAAATAGGAAACACAAGTAACTTTAATTGTGACTAAATCTACTAAATAATTTGACAATAAAAGATGCTGGGACCTCCTCACCAGCTGAAATATAACCAATTATATTATTGGCGACTTGGTATAATCACTGTGTTCTGTCACAGCCCATTTACCAATACAGACTCTCATTGTGAACCATGTGACTGTTGCCTTAA
Source organism: Pelobates cultripes (assembly GCA_933207985.1). Taxonomy (NCBI): domain Eukaryota; kingdom Metazoa; phylum Chordata; class Amphibia; order Anura; family Pelobatidae; genus Pelobates; species Pelobates cultripes. Next base: position 180,809,918 of record OW240917.1, on the reverse strand, counting down.
TGAAAAATCTTAACAAGGTCACTTACTAAAAGAGCCCAAATAACAGCTGATCACTAACAGACACACACACACACACACACACACTCACTAACAGACACACACACACACAAACACACACTAACAGACAAACACACTAACAGACACACACAGTCAGACACACACTAACAGACACACACACACACACACACACTAACAGGCAAACACACTCACACTCACTAACAGACACACACACACTCACTAACAGACACACACACTCACTCACTGACACACACAGACACACACACTCACTCACTGACACACACACACTCACTAGCAGACACACACAGACACACACTAAAAGACACACTCACTCACTAACAGACACACTCACTAACAAACACACACACTCACACACACTAACAGGCAAACACACTCACACTCACTAACAGACACACACACTAACAGACACACACAGTCAGACACACACACACACACACACACACTAACAGACATACACACACACTCACTCACATTAACACACTCACTTTTTTTAAAATTTAACCCCCCCAGCCTCCTTACCTTTGGGAATGCTGGGGGTGAGGGGGTTCTCCCTCTCCCTGGGGTCTAGTGGGGCTGCTGGGCTGCTGGTCGGGCGGGCGGTGCTGGTGAGGGAGCACTTTCCCCAGAGCGCTCTGCACAGCTCCCTTGCGCCCCGCAGAGTGATGCCGGGAGCCAGAATATGACGTCATATTCCAGCTTACAGCATCAGTCGGCAACGCGTGAGGGAGCTGAGCACAGAGCTCAGGGGAAAGTGCTCCCTCGTCTTCGCTGCCCAATCGACAGACCGCCCGCCTGGCTTGTCAGTTAGCCGCAAGGCTAACAAGACATCTGCCCTGGGCATTTGGGAGCAGCTTTTTTTGCCGCCCCCTGGAAAATGCCGCCCAAGGCAAATGCCTTGTTTGCCTCGTGGCTAAAACGTCCCTGACCCTAACCCGTCATTAAGCCCATAGTGGGGGCACTACATGATGGCGAGAAAGAATAAGAAGCTGAGACTGGATCACCCCAGGTTTACCGCCAATATCGGAGACATACTGCGAAAGCCGCATGGGGAAAGCGTGCCCAATATGGCGGCGGTACTCGACTATTTCTCTGATGACTCAGGTGATTCACTCCTCCACAGCATGGACGATCTGGGCTACAAAGGTCCACCCAAGTTTTCACCCATGAAAGAGATCACCTCTCTGCCTGTCACAACAGCTATACTCACCAATCTTCTGGCAGAGCTCACAAATCACTGGTGAGGGAGGATGTTCAGGGGTTCACTGCACGCATGGCAACAGTGGAACATGCCACAGACACCCATAGCAAACAGATAACAGAATTGCATATACAGGTTTAGGACCTTACCTCAGCCCAAGTTCTCCTAACCCACCAACTGGCAGCACAGGAGGATATTAAAAGGTGGAAACACCTCAAGATCAGGGGCATATCAGAAAGCATCACCATGGCAGAAATGCCACATCTCCTATGCAGGCTTTTTACAGCTATTCTACCTCCAAAACAAGCGAAGGGCATAACACTTAATGGCATATTCCGACCGCTCAAACCTCAGCCGAGCGCAGCAGCTGCGTCTAGCGATCTACTGGTAAAATTCCAAAATGGGCAAGACACAGCCGCCTTACTGAGCGCAACTAGGGGGGTTTGAAGACATGGACCTCACTTTTTTCTCTGACCTCTCTTGCAATACCCTACAGTGGGAAGACTCTCTGACCTCTCACTTCAATCCTAACTGCCAAATACAGATGGTAAGGGTTAGGGGTAGGGTTAGAGGAAGGTTGGGGTAAGGGTTAAATGAAGGTTGGAGTAATGGTTAGGATTAGGGGTAGGGCTAGGATTAGGAGTAGGGTTAGATTCCTGTCATCATTCTGTTAATTTTCCCTCCCTCTCATGTTTTGCCACTTTTCAGAAATCCGAAGCACATCGGCACTTCCGAAATTCGGCACTTCGGCAATTCGGTTCGGTTCGGCACTTCCGAATGTCCGAATTGACGAAATTCATCTGAATTTTAATTCGGACCGAAAGGAATTGTATAATGTTTTAGATTGCAGCACTAAGTGCAATAGTGGTACAGCACCCAGACTACTTCAATTAGCTGAAGTGGTCTGGGTGCCTACAGTGTCCCTTTAATAGAAGTGAAAACCAGGGTGTCCAGATCTTATTATACTTTTTTTTCATTAAAGTATCTTTGTCAAAAAAGGAATTTATTTCAAATGTTAATGTAACACTTATTGAATATTTGCTCCGTAGTATGAGAGATGGGGGGAGGGGGGGGGTGGCAAAGGATAATTGCCTGTTACCTACTAAGAATTAAATGATCCTGTGTAAAACAAACATGCCAAAGATGTAAAGAGAAATGCAAATTTAAGTGCTTTTAATTTATTTAAAGACATCCGATTTGTACTTTGCAAACTGGAGTGTGTATTTTATTTTTGCCTGTGGACTGCTGCTCTGGAAAATACCTTTTTATTGACTTGTCAATGTTTGGTTTTCTGATTGCACATCATCAAAAACAGTCATTTAATATCCCAGTTGAAGCATCCATCAAAAATCAATCTTATACAAAACCCAGCTTGGGGGCAAGCAAATAAAGTAGTTTTAATATTCCAGTTTAGCTACTTGTAAAAAAAAAAAAAAAATGAGCTTCTTCAATTAATCTCATGAATGTAAAGTATATTTTGGCTTGGAAAGCCTGTCTTTCATTTCACTGAACAAACTATTTAAGCAATACAAATGAACATGCATATTTAGACTTCTGCTGCAACGCCGGTTAGATGTGGGAAGCTATTCAAGGCCTTATGGGTAGTTAAAATTCCTAATGAAGTGTTCCGTGAGGAGAATTGCTACAGATTTTATTGCACCAATTTGATTGAAAGCACTGGGATACTTCAGCTATTCCAATAAAGGTGTTTACTTATCAATCTCACAGTTCTTTGCTAAAGTCAATATTTTTTTTAAACTCCTATCATTCAGGATTTGAAGACAGTCTGAAATCATTTCACAATGTTATCCCACAGGCTTGCCTTAAATTAGTCAATTACACTGATCAGCCACAGCATTAAAACCACCTGCCTAATATCGTATAGGTCTCCCTGCTCCTGCCAAAACATCTATGATGAGTCAAGGCATGGACTCCACAAGACCTATGAGTGAGTCCTGTGGTATCTGTAACCAAGACATTAGCAGCAGAGCATTTAAGTCTTGCAAGTTGCAATGTGGGGCCTCCATCGATCGGATTTGAAACTTGAAGACTAAGGCAACACCTTGAACTATTTGTCATGTTCCTCAAACCATTCCTGCTGACAGAGGCCACTGCCACCAGGAACATGTCTGCAGCAATCACTATGTAGGTGGAACGTGTCAATGTGACATCCTCATGAATGTTAGGATCCAAGGTTTCCCAGTGCATAACACTGCTTCCGCACATCTGCCTTCTTCCCATAGTGCATACTGGTGCTATCTCTTGCCCAGGTAAACAACGCACACGCACCTAGCCATCCACCTGATCTAAAAGAAAACATAACCAGGCAATCATCTTCCATTGCTCCATGGCCAAGTTCTGATGCTCACGTTTCCTGTTGAAGGGTACCCTGACAGGTCTGCGGCTACAATGCCTTATACACAGCAAACTGTGACACACTGTGTGTTCAGCCATCATTAAAGAGACACTAGAGGTGCTCAGACCACTTTAGCTCATTAAAGTGGTCTGGGTGCAGTGCCCCTATCCTTTTAAGGATAAACTGTAATAAGTACCTTGCAGGGTTAGCACCACCCCTAGTGGTGGGGGAGATATAAAGGGTACTATAGTGCTAGGAATACAAATTTAATTTTCAGTAATTTGAGCTACAGAAGCTATAACGTATGATCGATTCATTCAGGTTCGCCTTCGCTCCCGACGTGCATCAATGAGCATTGGGAGCCCATGACCCTGATGCCTGTTTATTGGTTGTCCTTCCTCCCACCACTTTAGATTAGACCTAACCACTGTATTCTGGGAACACCCCCACAAGACCTGCTGTTTTGGAGATGCTCTGACCCAGTCATCTAGACATCACTACGTGGCTCTTGTTACTCAGATCTTATTGCTTGCCCATGTTTCCTGCTTCCAACGCATGAAGTAAAAAATGGACTGTTCACTTACTGCCTAATATAACCCACCCCTTGACAGGTGCCATTGTAATATTATTATCAATGTTCTTCACTTCACCTGTGGTTTTAATGTTGTGACTTATCAATGTATCAGTGTATCTTGCCTATAGGAAGTAACACCTATGTTGCCTCATACAAGCAAACCAATATATCTCCATACTATCCAACATTAGGAGGTATGAATTCAAGCCAGTAGGGCAACAAGGGGAGGCCACCTGTAAAAGTATTGGTCCCAACAATCTGATTTTGGGACGGTCATGAATGTCTGGGACTATTCAAAGGGAAAACCCTGAAAATTCTCAAGAGTGACCACCAATAATGGCCAAAAGTATCTGCTCCATATAATTTGTTATATCTCTGTTTAGATAATCCGTTATCATCTTGAGGTGTGCCAGGTGAAGTCACTCAGCTACTTCAGGAGGAGTCTAGACACCTGAATATTAGTCTGTCAAATACCCCGAACTCGCTGTGTAGTAAGGCTCAAAGCACAGTTAATGTACTTCTCTGAGCTCCGACCCAGGACAAAGGAGCAACGATTTCTTGGATTGATGCATAAGCTGCTGAAGGGATGCGTCCATGGGTCACCCATCAGCACTGACAAAGTTGAAACTGCACATCAAGTCTCAGTCTAACAACCACGGTGTGCAAACCTCAGGTTGAAAAAAAATATGCATTGATACATCTGGTGCACCCAGAGGAGAGAAGTGGGACAGACAGCCAAGAGCCAAAAGCCATCAATGTCCAAAAGGACTGCAAAGTTATCTTGTCCAGATTAGACCCTGGGGATACAGGGTTGGCAGGCAATGGTCATTCAAAGTCCAATGGTCATTCAAAGATAAAGGGGAAGCTGTCCATCAGAGATTATTATTATTATTTTATTATTTATATAGCGCCATCAGATTCCGTAGTGCTGTACAATGGGATAAGCCCCTCTCCTAAAAAAAACAGCTATTCTTTTTTGCCTAAATAATCAATAAATATTCACTGCTAGCACTATCATATATGGCTTCCAAAATATATATATTTTCTCTAATTAATATATCAGCAATTTATCAGGTCTGTCTGGAGATCGGTTAGTTCTTTGTTAATCAATTACAATAATAACTGACAACTTGCCATATAACATATAGGAACTGGATGACAATGTTTTTTTTTCATGAACACCTGGGAAAATGGTCCATAAAGCCAACTCTGCATGGCTGCTATTAATCTTTTTTAAAAATCTAACATTAAATAAAATAAATTGCTTTTCATAATGTTCCATACTATGGCTAAAATATATGACACAGAAGCAGCCGAAACAAGATGAGTTCTAGAGGTTTAAACATGTATCTCTAGAGTCTAGTATATGATGATAACGTGTCAAAGACTAACAAAACAATAATTTCAAACAAAATAGAACACAAATTCTCAGAGGCACAATATTAGTATTTTATGATTTGTATAAGTTTCTGTGTAGCTCTTCTAATTTAATATATCAAATCTTTGTAAAAGTAACCTCGAAGTTATGTGTTTTAATTAGAGAATTTACATTTCTAATTGCCAGCAGCTTAGAACATTAGGGGGAAAGTAGACGTTAGAGGCTTATTATTTACCGTACTGGGAAAGAACAAAAAAATGTGATTTTGTAAAAATGATCCATAGTCAATAGTAAACTGGAAAAAAAAAAATCATGCTTTTTAATTATTCTTCTCTCTAAATAGTCATAAGGGAGAACTAACTAAATCATTGTAAATTGTAATTCAAAAAGCCAACATTTGGGCATATTAATCAAGGTTTCATAATACTTCATGATAATTGTATTTGCATATGTATGTTGGATATTTTAAAATACTGTATAATTTTAATATTGATAAATCATCACATTTATCACATGCATGCTAGAGGTGTTGTTTGCCTTCAAGTAGGAGCATAATCTCTATTAGAAATGTATCAGCATATTAGAATACCTCTGCCTATTAACAGATAGTTCATAAATCCCAGAAGAGTACCTGATAATTAACAGAACGTGAAGAATAAGGCTGATGCTGGAACAATGAGTTCTGTTTTTTATTTAAAAGATAACCGATGCAGCGAATGCTGGATTTCTCCACTGAAATCAATAGGAAAAAACATTAGCTCATTTAGTGATTTATTGTGACACTTCACTGTCCTCCATGATATGGAAACAAACCTTTAAAGGACCACCATAGGCACCCAGACCACTTCAGCTTAATGACGTGGTCAGGGTGCCAGGTCCATCTAGGGTTAACCTTGCCTGCTGTAAACATAGCAGTTTCAGAGAAACTGCTACGTTTACAAATGGGTTAATCCAATCTCTAGTGGCTGACTCATTGACAGCCGCTAGAGGCACTTCCGCGCTTCTCACTGTGATTTTCACAGTGAGAAGACGCCAGCGTCCATAGGAAAGCATTGAGAATGGTTTCCTATGGACTGGCTGAATGCGCGCGCAGCTCTTGCCGCGCATGTGCATTCAGCCGATGACGGCGAAAAGGAGGAGGAGAGTTCCCCGCACAGAGGGAGCCCGGCGGGGGAAAACAGGTAAGATTTAACCCCTTCCTCCAACTTCAGCCCGGCGGGAGGGGGGCCATGAGGGTGGGGGCACCCTCAGGGCACTATAGTGCCATGAAAAAGAGTTTGTTTTCCTGGCACTATAGTGGTCTTTTAAATATTTCCTAGGTTACAAACTAAACATAGGGATTAGCGGTTTGATTAGAATGATTTTGTTATTTATGTTTTGAGTGTGGAACATTTGTACATACCAATCCCTACCAAAAAATGAATTTAAAACAGTTTTTTACTATATTTATTTTTATTACGTAATACACCTAAGATTTCAAACCTCACACTATTTTTCGGCAAAACAATTTAAAATAGAACAACAATCAGGGCATCTATCAGAGCACACTTATTTTCCATATATTACATACTTAAGTAATATATTAAGAGCATCATTTTTTTTTTTTATGTATAAAGGGCAATTGTGGGATAACATTGTCACAGTGGGTCACTCAGGAGGGGTAGGGGGCGCAGAGGCAGAAGGACAATATAGTGTTAGGAATACAGTTCTTCCTGTCTTCATTACGCACTAATAGACTTTCTCTAGACAAATTGAGATATCTGTCTTTAATACCGTATATGCACAACTTAGCAGGCACCTTGAAAAGCTGTTTTATATACATATACATCCAGTTTTGTATTCCTAACACTATAGTGTTCATTTAAGAGCTGGATGTATATGTATATAAAACAGCTTTTCAAGGTGCCTGCTAAGTTGTGCATATACGGTATTAAAGACAGATATCTCAATTTGCCTAGAGAAAGTCTATTAGTGCGTAATGAAGACATGTATTAATTACTTGGCTCTAATGACATTCTGTAAAGGTAGAGAAAGGGAGGGGTGTGAAGGAATGGAAGGTACTGTGTTCACAGTGTAGGGTAATTAAAAAGAAAAGAGGAGAAAATTAAGAAAGAGCAAGACTCTAGCATGGAGGGATTACTGTGATTTTAAAGTGAACAGAAAATAGAATACAAATAAAATGTTGAGTTAATTGCAATAAATAAAAACTAGACTGTAGATATGTACAAATAAAAGAGAGGGAAGATGTTTAAAAAAGAAAAAAGGTCAGGTAAACCTTCCAACCATTTACAAAACATAGTGACCAAGGGTTTAATAAATATTTCTAAATCAAATTATATGTGGGATATATTTTCCAGGAGATCTACATTTGGTGTAGGTAGAGTAGAATACAGTAGGTGTGGTTATTACATAAATCCCAGTAGTGTGGTGTTCTGGAGCAGGATTCCAGATCCAATGTTTTGCTTGTTTGCACGTTCTTCCTCTGTTTACTGTCATAGCTACGGCATTAACTTGTCTCCAGCAGCTCAGCCTAAAATAACTGTAACTTGACATCTTATGCCTCCAGTGTGCATAACATTGATAAATGAAGCACAATTATATTTTAGTATTACAGCTATAGTGGTTAAAGTGGCACACTCACTTGCAAGGCCTCCACATTATTAATAAAGACTTCTGCTGATGTAAAAACTCAGCATGAATGGTTAAGATTCTTTTTCGGTCTTAGACAGCCTAGAACTGACCTTATAACCTTATATTCTTTACCTATATATTAAATTAAATCTCCTTCGTGGAAGTTTTCTCGCTTATATTTTATGGGTGGAATGATTAAAACGTAAACTGAACTAAACTATCTCCAGAACCCAAAAGGCCCATCTAAACCTCTATTAGAACCATTTGGTGATCAAAATGAAATAGTCATTACACAAAATAGACAGAGAGATACATTTAAGTAGAGTCAATAATTATAATTAGTCAACTTCAATCCGATGAGGATTCTGGAGGATTCTGTTAAATTTTTGCAACACATATCAGATTTTTATTTATTTATTTAATACATTTGGGAAATTAGAGAATTAAATAGAATAACAAGTAATGGGTTGAGGCTTGCTACATTACAAAACCAATTCATATGCTACAGAAGGTCTTTGAGCAGGTTGCCAAATGTTACAATCAAGCATTATACTATCTTCTTTTACAGCACATTATTTTACATAGAACGGCTGCCACTTTCTGACAAGCGTTTAGTTACAATTTCCCCACATTCACGTTAAAACCCTTTTAATAAATCACAGTGCTAAATTAAACATGGCAAGAGAAGCATCGTTTCTAAATTCCCTATTAAGGAGCAATCTAACAAAAATGTTTAAAGGACTGTGGCAACAATTATTCTATATTTTACGTATTTATGTTCAAATGAACAGGAATATTCACTAAAGAGTAAATTGTCAGGAATTCAATTTAGTAGAGATGCACTGGATACCGCACTCACCAAATAACCCAGGTGCTCTGAAGCCAGGGCTGGCCAGGCCTCCCTTCCTAGATGGTTCAGACACCCCGGTATAACAAAAATAGCAGCTTTATTGGGGCAAAAGTAGCAAAGTTTCAACTCTGTCGGGTGCATATTAAACTTGATAAAGACCCGGCAGGGTCGAAACGTTGCTGCTTTTGCCCCAATAAAGCTGGTATTTTTGTTATCCCGGGGGGCCTGAACAGTTATTTATTCTGCATATCTAGGAATTCAATGTAGGCCAAAATTGTAGCACTGGAAACATTTTCAGCTTTCTTTCCAGCTGGACTAGAATGTGAAATTAAGTTTGAATTCCTGGAAATTCACACAATACTGAATAACCCTCAGAGGTTAAGGCCAAAAGTCAAAAGGTCAGCTGTGCTGTCAGTTCTGCTACTCTGGCCTTAAATTTTAAATCTGCTTCTCACTTTAGCAAATGAACCTGCCGGTCACTTGAAGTATGTGTGCTAATGTAAATGCTATTAATACTACTGTCTCAGAGAAAAAAAAATGATGGATTAGATCATCTTTGCCGTGTCCCCTATTAGATTATTTTAGGAGAGTAGATCGGCTGTATTCCTAGCATAATGTGCTATATATATATATATATGTGAGGGTTTTGTATCTAGAGCCCAACTGCAGTGAATTGCTTGCTATTGCAGAATGGTTTTAATGAAATGGACAATCTTAAAGTGGACAAAATGTACAAACCTCTAAGCAATGGCAGGATACCTGGGTTATATCGGGTTCAACTCAAGAGGGATCTCTTATACTTACTCATACTATGGAAGACATACCAAAGTATAAAAGTTAAAATATTTGCAGAATTAACAGCATATGGATCAGGACAGACATCCAGAACCTTATTATAGTACATATGGAGGATCCACCCATAGTACAGCACTACGGAATTTGCTGGCGCTATATAAATAATAAAATAATAATAACAATGTCAGAGTTCCAACAAGACATACGTAGTAGGCAATAAGCAGGTAATATGAAAAGCAGAATATGTAATGAGCAGTGGCTGGGGATTGCTAGAGGGTTTTATAAGCCTGCAGCACAAGTGACAGCTGCATGTGTTGCAGAAACACTGGACATGTATAGATTAACAGGAGATACATGGCAGAGTGCCACCGGCATGATAATTAACTACACTGTTTACCTAGAGTAAATTTAATGTGGATGAAAAATATAATAAGCTGGTATGTCACCCTATATGCCTGGCAATGCATTCCTGCTCTTAAAGAGACACTTTCAGCACCCAGACCACTTCATCTCAAATGGTCTGGGTACCATGTCCATGTCGTTTTTAACCCTGCAATGTACCAATAGCCGAAAGCTCACTGATTGGCACAGCACTGTTTTGCTGCACATGTGCTCTAGCCTCCCATTGATCTACTATGGGAAAGGATTGGATTGGCTGAGATCATCAGTCTTGAAGATCTCAGCCTCGGAGGCAGGACCGCAGCATGGAGACCTGCTCTGCTTGGGAGAAAAGGTAAGTAAAACTGCTTCGACACCTAAGCAGTTAGAAGGGCACTAAAGCATTAGGAATACACATTTATATCAACAGAACCTATTGTGGTGCTCTCAATAGTAGTCTATAGTGGGAAATGCTAATCTGAACAGAATAATACATTCTAATAGTTAACATAAAGTTATCTGTTTTCAGACCTATCTAGGTGGGTCCACCCCGTGAGGGTTTGAAAGCAAAGTATTACTTACCATTCAGCCCACACCGCACTGCTTTCCCTGCTGCTGAGATCTTTTCTTTAGATCACCAGTGTTGATGATCTCAGCCAATCCAATGCAGAGGTGGCTCTCTAATTAGGCGATTTAGGCGGCCGCCTAAGGCCTCGCGCTGTGTGGGGCCTCGCGGCCGCCTAAATCGCCTTGAGGCAGACTGAACTGTCGGGTCCTCGGTCAATGACTGAGGACCCGACAGTGAGAGGGGGCCCGGCGGCTTGCCCAGTATGCCGCCGGGTGGCCCCTCCACATGTTCTGCCCACACAGTGAGCCAGCCGCTGATCTGCAGCTCCGCCGAGTGCAGAGCTGCAGATCACATAATGTGCTTCTCGCGAGCACACAGAGCGTTGCCGCGGGTTACCACGGCAACGCTCTGACAGGCGCTCGCGAGAACGAAGTCTGCAGCTCTCGCGGAGCTGCAGACGGAAGTGATCCCACCGGACCACCAGGGACTGCTGCCACCGGACCACCAGGGA
>OW240917.1:180624057-180798306 GCA_933207985.1 Pelobates cultripes | reverse complement strand
CCTCCCACACTGTAACACACCCTGTCCCCCCACACTGTCACCCTCCTCCTCACTATCACCCACTCACACCCTGCCCCCGAAACTGTCACATTCCTCCACACTGCTCCCTCACCCTGTTACCCTTTCACACACTTGCACCCCATTTTGTCAGCCCCCAACACTATGTCACCAATACATACAGTCACCCCTCCCACACACTGCCCCTGCACACACTCTCACTGTTTCCAACACTTCCTCCCACACTCTCACCTACCCACCGTCACAATTCCACACACATGCTGTCATGCCTTCTTCACCCAGCCTCGCTCACATTAACCTCTCCTAATCTTGTCGCTCTCACCCCTCCATCCATACCACAATTACCAGCCCTCGCTCTTCCACACTCACCCTATCAAACTCATCTACACTCACCCTATCAAACTCATCTACTGTCACACTCACCCCCAACCCTTTCACATTAACCCTTTCACTTGTGCCCAACCATGCCACACTCACCCTGTCACATAATCCTGTCTGACTCACTTTCCCTCGCCTTGTCACACTTCCTCCTCCAGCCGTGTAACACATAACCCCAATCCTGTCAAACTCATCCCCCTTCACCCTATCACATTAACTTCTATCCTGTCACTCATCCTGCCAAGCCATGCCACACTCACCCTGTCACATAACCCTCCCTCATCCTGTCACTCTCACCTCCCCTTGCCCTGTCACACTTTCTCCTTCAACCGTGCCACACTCACCCCAACACTGAATACAGAGACTAGCTCTCTGTATCCAGCACCGCAAGCCTGTCATTCAATATAACAACAGCTCATTATACACACGATCCAACCCCTATATGTTTTTTACTATGAGTATTAGTGGGGGGGCCTCTTGTTTGAGTTTCGCCTAAGGCCTCATAAAGTCTAGAGCCGCCACTGATCCAATGCCTCCCTATAGGGAAACATTGGGAGCCTAGTATGTATGCTTGGCAAAGAGCTGCACTGTGCCAATCAAATGCACTAGGAGCAGCATTTGATCTAATACTGGGTGTGACGAAATCCCTGTTTGGACAGACTCAGGGAAACAGCATTTCGTCTAAATATTCGTGTGTTTGGCTATTTTGTGTATTTGTAAAAGAGCCGAACAAACTCCCGAACCACACGACCTCCCGCCAGGGTCGTGTGCAGCTCATTTACCCCCCAGACCTCGCGGTTAACCGCAAGGAAATTGATGAAAGGCTTGGTGGTCCGCGTTCTGTTGCCGAACACGTGGCGGTCGCCATTTTAAACCGAACGCTCAGCGGTAGATGGTCGTCGACCCTCTGGACACTTATTTAACCGCACACTGCTGAAGCGCACCAAGTTCCCGTCCATTCGGTTAATAACTGTTATAATAACAGTTAATAATGTTAATAACTGTTCGGGACTTTCCTATTATACGAGCTAGACCGACCCCAGGTAGCTGCAGTTATGGAACTCTTTTCGGATTCAATCTCCCGAACTACTGGTGAACTAAAAACTTTACTCGACGATATTGAGAACTGTGTTCGTGGGATCTGAGTGCTATTCGTCTATATTGTGCGCTCAGATTTGTGGAACATGCAGACTACGTTCAGCCAAATATGAGTTATGGATTTTAATACAGTTTTGTCAAAATGTAAAAAGGACATGTTTTCTCTACTTGGAGATAATTAGGTTCTATCTAACCACTTAAGTTAATTATCTCCAGGATAGAGGGGAGGGATTGCACTGTTACTGTGGGTGTGTTTAATAATTGTATTGTAAACTGATTGGGTCTGTATATTTTGTCACAGTTTTCCACAAGGTCCCCTGTGGGAGTTTCCTTGCTGGGAGACCATCATAAAAGGCTGAGTTTGGCCATCAATAAATCAGATCGTTTTACCCCTTCATGGAGTCTCGACTCATGTTTGGGGGAATTGGGAGCTATAATCACTACTTCGTTATTATGCTACTGGGAGTTTGGGAGAAGCTGCAAGGATCGGTACATACTACAGAGATAACAGGAACCTTTACATTGGGTTTTACTCTGTTATTGCAGAGGAAGTGCCTCTAATGGTTGTCTTTCATATAGTCACTAGCGGTGTTTTAACCCTGCAATATAATGTAAACATGTATTGAGGCTGATATGTGCTATGTTCGTTGCTCCTGTCCAGGAGTAGTGGGAGTTTGAGCTCAGGATTTATTTTTGTGTATCCCACCTAAGAGGTTTGCCTAGACGTGGCAGGTGGGCTTCCATCGAATGGCCAATGGAGTTACTAATTAACCTATATGTATTTAAATATGCATAGGGATTTGGGCTAGTGCGCAGGTAACTTTTTTTCTTTGCTTGTTTTGTATGTATTGGGGCTGATATGTGTGCTATGGTCACTGCTGCCACCCAGGAGTAGTGGGAGTTTGAAGGCAGGGCTTATTTTTGTGTAATCAAAAAAAATGAGATGAAGTGGTCTGGGTGCCTTTAATGTCAATTGTTCTTCTATTTTTTTGTTTTTTTTGTTTCTGCTTTAACCCCTTAAGGACACATGACATGTGTGACATGTCATGATTCCCTTTTATACCAGAAGTTTGGTCCTTAAGGAGTTAAATGCAAGGCAGGATTGGCATGGCCTGACATATAATGCAAATTCCCTAAAGCCCCATGATTCCCAGAGTACTCCCAGTATAGAATAAATTTGTATGCTTAGCATAGGCGTGCGCACGGGGTGTGCCGGGTGTGCCTGGGCACACCCTAATCCCCGCGGCACGCACTATGTGCCTCCCTCTGTGGGCAGTTGAGGGAGATCAAAGATCTCCCTCACCTAACCACAGGCATGGAGGGAGGCAAGAGAGGACCCGGGGAGCTCTTGGCAGCAGCTCCGCCGGGTTCCTCTTGCGAGGTCGGAGCGTTGCCGTGGTTACCGCCACAACGCTCAGATCTCGCGAGAGTGAACTCTAGCCCCTTGTGGGGCTAAAGTTCACTCTCCACTGGACCACCAGGGATGGCAGGAGCATGGCCCCCCCTCCCTACATAAGGTAAGAAGGGAGGGGGGATATTAAGAAGGGAGGGGGAATATTGACTAAACGGCCCCCACACCCCACACATTACACACAAACAGCCCACACACACATACATCACCCTTACACACACAGCACACACACACACTAACAGCACTATCATACTAACAACACCCTTACAAACACACAGCACACACTAACAATACCCTTACACACAGCACCCTCACACACAGAGCACCCTTACACACAGCACACAATAACAGCACCCTTACACACACAGCACCCTCACACAGCACACACTAACAGCACCCTTACACAAACAGCGCCCTCACACACACAGCGCCCTTACACACACAGCGCTCTCACACACACACAGCACCTTCACACACACAGCACCTTCATACACACAGCGCCTGCACACACACAGCGCCCGCACACACACACAGCACCTACACACACACACACACACACACACAGCACCTACACACAGCACCCTCACACACACACACACACAGCAGTATGTGTGTGTGTGTATATATATATATATATATATATATATATATATATATATACACACAGCGTGTGTGTTTCTGCTTTAGGGTGCACACCCTTATACAATAGGCTGCGCACGCCTATGATGCTTAGCTGAAAAGAATCTTATCCTCCACATGGTTTATGATGAACGTCCTATTAATGAGCAAAGTTTAAAATAAAAGGGATATTTTACGACTTTGGCCTTGATTCGATATTTTGTGATAAGCTTTTCCAGATTATTTAATATGTTATGAAAACATTTTAAAAATATTTAATATTTTGAAAAATATTTCACAATTTGATTTTTTAAAAATGTAATTACTTTAAAACTAAAAAACTTTTTTAAAAAAAAGTTTATCCAAATTTTTTACAATCATCAGAAAAGCTTATCAAACATATTAAATTGAGGCTCTATATTTGGTCAACTGTGGACTAACTATGACTATTCAATTGCCTTAGCATTGTGCCATACTCAAACGTTTTGCCATAGTCGTACTTTATATACAATAAACTAATCTTGACAAGCACATGCTTATTTTTAATGCTTCTGAACAAAACGTCTTTGTCCATCAGTGCTGCTCTTTAAAGGTTTGAAAGCAGACAATGAAATCTGTTGAATAACAGCAATATATTCACAAAGGCGCCATTTGGAGTCTATGCTTTCTCTGATAATACGAGAGTACATTACACCAGATCCCATTCATAATTCTTAATAAAAGCATGCAGCCTCCTGACTATAATCGTGATTTATAGATATGCTTTTCATTGAAGAAGTGCCAGTGTTTGTAAGCCGATACTGTACGCTTTATTTCGCATCCTGTCTCCCAGTAATTGTGCCATGTTTAATGCACAAGACTCCTCTATGAAAGCGCACAATGGTGCAAGTTCACATGCCTGTTAACCTTGCCATGCAGCGGGTGACTAGCAAGAGCGGTGCACACTGACACTAAGGGGAGAATTTACCAAAAAATGGATTGTGGTGAACCTCAACCGGTAAATGAGCCCACAGGAAGATGTCTATCAATTCTAGATAGATTTTTTTCACATTTAACTAAGATTCATTGATGGGATTTTTTTCACAGTGCCTCCATTTTAGTCGACAGCCTGCCTTAAGGGCATGCACACGCTAACAGGGTTCGTACATGCGTGTGGAAGACCTGCATTGGATTCATTAGATCTCTGTGTTCAACACAGAGACCCATGACCCAATGCAAGCGGGAGGTGAGTAGTGAGCCAGATGGACAATGAAAAAGTTGAAAAATGATGTGGAACTTGACTGAAGCTTCACATTTTCTCACCCTTTATACATAAGATGGGTCTGCCCAGAGGGAAATTTTGGACATGCCAAAAAGCAAAAAACAAAAATATATATTTTAATTAAAAAAAAAATAAAAAAAAAAAAATATATATATATATAATTCAAGATATATATATATATATATATATATATATATATATATATACATACATACACACACATATATATGTAGTGACAGAAACACTTTAATCATAAATATAATGAGTAATAAGCTGGCTTCTCTTTGCAGAGTCTTTTGCAATGGTGTACTCTGATTGTTGTATAACAATCTTCCATTGAAGTCTATTGGAAAAGAGCTATTCAATAAGCAAACCAATAGAGTTAACCTATAGGTATCATACTAACATCTACTGCATTTGCAATAGTAGTTTTATTATATCAGCCAGATTTATCATATTCCAAGCCCGCCATGTTGTTATGTTGTTGTCTACTGAAAGCTTCCATTGAACTTGTAGACGTACTTCAGGGTTGCATGGACTGCATGGGCATGATAAGACTGCTTCATTGAGCTAAAGTTGTTTTGATGCCTACAGTATCCCTTTAAGTATTCACAGCGAGGCTTCCTGGCGTAGCATGATGCTTTCCCATGATTACGGAAAGTTCTACCCTTTCTACACACTTATCTAACATTCTTGTACCTGTTTTATCTCTTTTTTTAGGTGACTGGAGGATCATATAAAGAAACTAATTCTTAAAAGGTTCACTAATGTGCTGTAAACAGAGGCAGAATATTGGATACTGCTGAAGACAGGTGAGAAATGAAAGTCAAAGTACTCCTGATATACATACCAGACAAATCACTGATCTCAAAAAAGAAATCATACAGAGAACGAGGACTGCAAAAAAAAAAAGCAATTCATCTACATTCCCAACCATACGGGAACTTAAAAGAATAATGATCACGGAATAGTGGATCCTGGCCAAACGCTACTGCGTGCTCCTGATTCCTTGTATAAATTGAAAAGCTTTAAGCATCCATATGCTCAGCTATGGTATATAAATCAGATGACAGCAGAAGGCACAGAAAAGATGATAAAGGGTTTATCTGCAGAACAATCGTGTGAAAGAGGAGGCAGCAAAAATAGCAATGTTATAAACAGTTAGAAGTTTAACTACAAAGGAATAACAAGCACATTCCCCTCAATGGAGCTTTCTGACACTTTTCTTTTTCTTCTGGTCAATCACTATAAATACATTGGCATTCTTATAGCATTTGTAATACAAGGGCTTGTGTGACTCAACTATGTGGGATCGTGTATCCAATGAAAATGTAGTTATGGCACTCCCGGCTGCATTAATATAACCCTTGTCTCTGTGCACAGGGTCTAAAATACAACCAGGGCCAGATTTCTCATTAGGCAGAGTAGGCATCTGCCTACAAGTGCCTGACCACTAGGGGGTGCCCAGTTTTCATCACATATAATGTGTTTTTATGAGCTTAAGTAGGTTGGTGGGGGGAAATAAGTACTAGGAGCCTTGGCCAGTGTAATCTGTAATCCTGTCAGCCTTAAAGGGACACTAAAGGCACCCAAACCACTTCATCTTATTGAAGTGTTCTGGGTGCAGTGTCCCTCTTCCTTTAACTTTGCAATGTAAAACGACACTGGATGTCCTCATGCTTTCCATAAGGATGTCCAGCTTCAAGCAAAACCCCACAGGAAAGCACCGAGTCAGTTCTTTCCTATGGAGACGTCCTAATTGAACCACGGCTCACGCTGCATTTGTTCATCAGGTTCCTCCATCGGCTGACATCTGCAGAGCGTGACCCAGCCCTGAGGGACATTGGCGCTGGAATCAGGTAAGTAAACACAAGTTTTTTTAATCCTTATATGGATGGCGGGTGCGTGGGGGCAGAGGGATACTATAGTGCTGGGAATACATCTTTGTATTCCTAACACTAAAGTGTTCCTTTAACAACAGATCTGCAGTAACAGTTTAAAAGAGTGAACAATTGCTTCCCAACTCCTTCAGTGTATGTGTGAGGTTGGACATGAAGAGGCTGGACATGTACCCCAATACTAAATGTCATATGTTTATTAAGTATTAAAGTATTTAGGGCAGATATTCGTAACGTCTTGGTCAGGAATCATAATTAGGTTTCCAATCTATTTTAGTGGGTCCTTATTGGAAAAAAAGCATTATGTTCATCCAGGAACTAGTATTTAATATGTTTTAAATGTAAGTACATGTCCTGAAACGAAGTGTTCCAAGTAAAGAATATGTCTCCTAGTGAATGCCATAAATTCCTCACTGGATCTAGATTTCTACAACTGCATGAGTAACTTACCTTGCTATTTTGTCTTATGAAATAGTGTCTTTTTGCAGACACGTGCTCTATTGCTGAGGACATTTTTCATGAGTATATGAGACAGGTATCATCAATAATGACAGTTCATGTGCAAAATGCTCAGCATCCCCAGATGATTTTTTTTTCAACCTTTTACAAAATTTTTAGTAAAGTGCAGCTGGTAAGCCTGCAGATTTATTATTATAGGCATTATATGTTATCACAGACTGAAGATAAATGCAACATTCATAACCCTGGAGGATTTCTACCATTTCTAAAATGGCTGCCACACTCAACATGTTTTGATGTCCATCATATGTCGGCCATCTTGGACAAAGCAGCAAGTCCCTACAGCATTTAATTGGTACATTTACTACTTTTGATTGTACTAGCATTATGTACACTATCTATCTATCTATCTATCTAAAGGAAAGGGGGTAGGAAGTTATTTTATTAAAATGTATAATATTTATAAAAGTAACACATTATAGTATATTGACTAAAGTAGAACCTCATAATCCAGTACACTTTGTAAGGCTAGAATGCGCAAAACAAAGCTGATGTAATTTATAAAAAAAATAAAATAAAGAAGGTTCATCACTGCGTTCATTTTTTTCTAAAAACTGAACACAAGCAGGTGTATTATATTTTTCATGATGTGAGCAGACAAGAAGCTCAAGTCTTCCATTACCAAATGGCATGGGGGAGAGAGAGAAAGAAATAGGTACAAATATTGTTCATTGGAAGAAGAGGAATTGTAAAACTTTACAGCCCAAGGACAAAACATGACATGTGATTTATGGCCCCTGTTTAGCTGTACAGGAGAATGGAAGTGTTTCCAAGCATCGCACACACTCTTTTATATATCTCAGTACACAAATGCTGACTTGCAGACACTGCAGTACAAAAAAACTGGCACTGATAGCTAAACTGGAATATATTGACAGATGACAATGGGAGATTGCAGGCTAGATACTGGGATAAAATAATAAGATTCCTGATGCCCAAAGCAAACCAAATTCGCCGTAAAGAAAAATAGACTTGTAGGTGTACAACATACATGGAAACTAGTTAATTATAGGGCCAGCACTTTACATAAAGAATTATCTATCCTGTCCCACTTATCGAAAATATGCCCAAGGCACATGCTAGTTTTTATGGGAATCTGATCTGTGCTCTGCACCCTCCATTGAGCATTTGCTATTTGAAAAAAGGTTTTAAAGGTTAAAATAAGTCAGCTATTTTATCTCATATTGACAGACCTTTTGACCAAACTTCTTTGAAGAATCTTTCTACCTAACAGGTTTCCAGAAGACAGCCTTATTTATTTGCACAATCCTAGATGTTTTTTTATGTTTGCTTTCTTCCCTCTTCAATTCCTTATTAATAAGTCCATTGGTCCATTGAGAAAGTACTCCAAATTACAAAAATCAACAGATGCACTTGTACACGTAAATGGAAGCAACTAGTTCACTTATTCTCCCAAAGAAATGCATTATGAGCTAAGAGTTTAGCCAGCTTAGTGAGACACTGAAGAGGCACATCAGATTATATGCAAAACAGGCAAAATTTGGACATTCATGTACAAGTATATTCTTTTAAGTAGAAATTTAAAATCATTCAGTGGAACTTGAACTTAGTTCGTTCCAGAAAACTGTCCGAGTTCCGATTTGTTCGAGAACCGAATCAACATTTCCCATAAGAATTAATGTAAATTTGATTAATCCTTTCGAGACCCCCAAAATTAGAGCATTTTAACATAAATTTTACAGTTTGATAATACCTTACATGCATAAAATCATATAGAAAAAAAATAATAAACACAATGTACAGTAAATGAAAAGAAAATGTAACTTCACTTTACCTGTAATGATGAGAGTTGATGGCGTAAGTGGAAAGGAGAAGAGATATTGTTTTCTTGGATGTGGGTAGGTAACTGTTCTTCTGGCATTTAAAATGTGTCTAAAGTGAGACATAGTTTTATAATTGACCATGTTTGTGGCATGATTTGTTTGGGTACCGAGGAACGTTCGTGTACCGAGACATTTTTTTCTCAAATTTTTTGTTTGACTACCGAATTGTTCGGTTAACGGACCGTTCGAGTTCCGAGGTCCACTGTATATTTTCATCAACATGATACATAAAATAGAATATTGATGGAAACTTCACCCAGAAAAATGTATTTAATGATACTGCTGGTTCTTTAATTATATCATGTATCATTGTGTAGTTGTACAACAATATAAGTAATAGTATAGTGAGAAGAAATATAATATAATTTGCACAGTATATCACAGTGGTACTAGGCATGTGCACTTTTTTAGCTGTATAGATTTTTTCCCCAAAAATGAGAAATCAATAAGTATTTTCTAAAATAATAAAAAAAAAAGATATGTTCTGCTCTTTTCTTTTTGAAAAAAAATCTGCAAAGATATTTCTTTGAAGGGGTTAATCCGTAATCTCTTTTAAGCTGAGTTTTCACAGAGGGCTAATATGGTTATTAGAAAAAGACAATGGGAGCATTGTTGAGAGGGTTTGAACAGAGAGAAAAAACAGCATTTACTCTCATCCTCACCCCTGTCTCTAAATCTTACGTGATTATAATGGATCTGTCTGTGATTAATGGTGATTAGTAGTATTGTTTGGTACTGAATGTGTACTTTTCAGCTAAAAGAATAAAACAAGACAAAACATGCATTAATCAACATAAATCATCAAAATGTTCTCTAATATTTTTTTAATATTAATAGTATTTTTTTTAAAACACTTATTAAAGAAACAGCAGTAATCATCCATGAAATGGATATACAAGTATTCAACTTCTATCTAGTTTTGCCATAAAGTAACGAGTACATTTATGGACCTCAGTGGGCCAGAACGTTCTTTAGATGATCAGGGCCAGTGCCTCCTTTCATTGGAGACCATAATGCATGTAATTTGGTACAAGTGTAGTTTATTGTAGAAAAAAATGTATTTTAATATGTTAATATTTTTCATGTCTTTAATCTTTACACAATGTAAAATTAATTTAAATACAGGTTTTGAAATAATTTTTAGATAGGTCAATGGGTGGGAGGCATTGATTGGCATAAGGTCCTGAGATTGTCCCATTTCTGTGCCACGTTCCACTATGGTTTTCTCTGGCTGCACATAAACAGCAGTTAGTGGGTGGGATTTAGTAGGGCAACATAATTGGAAAAAATTGTCTACTCTCTACTGTCAACTTTAGATGTGGATGTTGTGTTTATCCACTGTGCAGTACAATGGCTAATTAATACAAAAAAGATGGATATCAGCGACAGTCCTGCTTTTAAACTTTACTTATATTCAATGCACTTTTTTCACTACACCAGAAAAATTGGAAAATTAATCAGAGAATGTTACATTTTAGATGACAGCTCCATTTTAACTCTTCGGAGCCCCAATGGTTGTAGTAACTTCTGTATTCATATGCATGTGTAATGAGTGGTATGATTCGTCTATCCAGGGATATTAGAAAACTCAGTGAACAGCCTATAAATTATTATTTTTTTATTTCATTGAAAAGACACAATGTGCAAATTCAGTGTTTACTTTCGATCAGGGATAAAGGAGTAGAACTCAGCATACCACTGATAAATTGTATAGCTCAGCACACACTGGAAAGATTGATGAAGACCAGGCAATGATGATGTGTTAGGAAGCTTAATGTGATTTGCCTTAAGGTCACTCCGAGCTTTCCATGAATTGATATCTCCTGAATAACAGACTAAGGAAAATTATAAATAAATAAAGTCTTGTATCTTTTGGCAAGAAAAAATGATGAGCCTTCGTATAGCACTACACATGATTATTAGTACAAATACCATAAAACACAGTCCACAGCAGCTGGAGCGGCAGATGTTACTTATATTCCCACTTCCTCTACCTGAATTAAAGAAAAATGTGTATATCTGTCTTTCTGTCTGTAAGTCTGTCTGTCCCTCCATCTAACAGAGATATTTAGATATGTTTCTTATCATTATTATTAACATTTATACAGCACCAAGATTTTCCAGAGCGCTTTACAATAACAGAATGTGAAGTAATGACAGACAAAAATTATGTTGACAGACACAGGAGGTGAAGAAGGCCCTGCTCAAACAAGTTTACAATCTCACACATAGCTCTACTTTAGATATATTATGAATGCTTAAATGTGCATGTGTGTATACACAGATAGATTAGTGGAATTATAATAATTTCATTACTTGTCTAATATGCACTAATTGTTTCAATTACTTAGTAGATGGAGATTCATGGTGAGTTTACCATTGGGTCACAACATTTTGTTCAAAATTATTTTTTTTAACAAAATGGTCTAGTTTGAAAAATTTCATGAATTGTCGATTTTGGCCTAAATGGTGCAGCTCGGTAATCATCTGACCACAACTCACAGTTTAGTGAATACTATGCCCTAGGGTTTGACATGTGAATAAATATATTCTTAAGCATTTCATTGCTTTTTGAAGAGGGACCTGTTCTTGTCTGTTCAGCACTGTAAAGAGCCCTTGAATCTGGAAATGATTAAGACTGCTTTCCAATTAGCAAACACTATTTTCTAATGAGTGGTACTTGACAGGTCTGTTTGCATAGTTCAGACACTGACACACTTTGATCTATTCTGTAGCATATTTTATTTCTTTCAGACACTGTTTGCATTAAGTCTTCAAACAGTGGACGGGTTAATTTTCAACCTGCATTCCTTGGCATCAACGCCAGGCTGCTTGGGAAAGAGAATGGTTATGAACATTCATTACTTTGTGCAGGTTTATACATTCTAATCCTTTTCCAAAGTTACAGAGAAACTAAATAACTGCTGTCACCAGTATTATATCTGAGGCAAAATAGCCCAGCTGGTAAAACAGATGCAGCCCAGCAAAGATTTTTTTAATGCCCTCTCTCTGCCCACCTGTATTCATAGCCGGGAACTCATAAGCATGTACATAACGCTCTGTGTCTGACAGTTCATTGTGTATACTAAGCTATGAATACCCAAATCCGGCTCTTTATACATTCAGAAATGTTCGAAAGGTAGCAAAGCCTCATGAGACTTTTGCAACAATTGGAACCTAGCTTGTGGCCCACCCTGCATTGCAAAATGCCTTTAAAACCACACCTGATCTGAAAGTGCTCCCTTGATTTGGGAATCCTGTCAAATTGTTTCACTTTATTTTTTCTAAATCTTCCATCTCCGAGACACCATCAACATCTCACTCAAGGTCCATCACCATATTTAGTTTTGAAGTAAGGGTTTACTTATAGTAGAGTCAGCTTATCGCAGTTGCCACAATTTCCATTGACCCCTCAGCCGACCTACACCTCTGAACTCATCTACTCAGTTCACCAACCCACAAGAAACTTTTACCACTAATGGCAAAGGAGTCAATGGAAATTGTAAGGGCAGCAACTCTGTTATTTGTGTACAGGGTAAAATATTTTCTAAGTTTTTCTGCTTCTAAAATAAACATTGATGATATTTCATGTATTCTTGTTTTTTTTTTGTAATAGCTCTAGTTGCTATAATATACAAGATGAACCTATGGCTTTCTGCAATACTTGTTGAAGAAAATCTTGATGTCACCGTTACGTGCAATACAACATACTTACCAGCACTTCTTTCCATGTAAAGCTATCAACTCTTGAAAGGCAATAACAGCCCATAAGCTCTGGCTTAGGCCGCCCCTAGCACTAGATAAATTGTAAGCAAAACGTTTGGTATTATTTGTGCAACATGAGAGGACTGATCTTTGGGTGCAAGAATTGACCAGGGATTTGTCAGACTGTTCAAAAACAGTTTAACAAACACAGAGGGATTACACATAATGACTACTCGCACCACAATCACTACAATAAGCTCAGTGGTGGATTTAGGAGGGAACACTAGAGCAAATGCTTCCCCTGAGAAGCCATGGATATTTATCTGCGGACAGCTGTATAGGCTGACTAAAGGTCTAACTCTCCACATTCCATTACTACATGCCCATATCCAAGTGTTTAAAAATGACAGCAACCTCATTCTGAGGGAAGGAGGATTACATTGATTAGTTATGCAGGAAGTGGTGCATCAAATAACTACATACCTAAATATGTGTAAGTATGTCTCTCTGTATGCATATTTGTACATTTGAGTAATTTTATTTGAAACTTTTGTCTATTAAAGGTTTTTGTTCTCCATTTTTTGCACAATTCACAATCCGTAGCATATACAGTATACACAGGATTCAAACATTACCATGGTACAATAATATTGAAGAGCATATCTCCCAACATTGGGAGTTATAATATGAGTACAAGTGGGTGGGCATGAGGGGTGACACCCATAATGGGTGGGCCTGTGTTAAAAAAGGGGTAGGTCCACCCTACCCACTTAAGGGGTCTTTCTAGTCTTCCCCAACCTTTAGGACCATGTAGAAAGCACGGCTGAGGTGCTCTGCACACCGTGAGCACGTCTAATGATGTGCTTGTTCTGTGTTACCCCCAGCAGGAGTAAAAGAGCGAAATAAGAGGTACTCCAGGGAAATCAAAAAGGGAAAGGGAGCCAAGGCTGTGAATCTAGTTTCATGCAGATCTAAGTGTACAAAAACTGCTCCACCTGATTTTGGTTTCTGGATCTGCCTCTGAATAAGCTGAAGTGGTAATGGTACCTTGACGGTCCCTTAAAGGGTTACTCCAAGCACCATAACAACTACAGTTGGCTCTAGTGGTTAGAATGTTATAAAATTTCTAGCGTTGAACACAAGTAAATAGTAATTATCCATTAATGTGCAGAACAACATCAAAGAGAAGACATGTAGCATGTAACCTGTTAACCTTGATAAGGGATAATGCAAGCATACGACTCTATGGTGCTGAATGTTACATCATGATCTAGCTTCACATCTAGCTGAACACCGCAGGACAGAACAGGCTTTATTTGGTGAAGTTCTGCAGCAAGAGCCTTTAGATAAGGTAAGATTATAATATAGCAGGACTATTTATTTAAAAAGGAGTAAAAAAAATAAATTAAACATTACTCACATTTAAAAACAGGTTTTGGCCTGCCATAATAAAGATCAGAATGATTTGGCCATTTTAAGTGACTGATGGTACTGCCATGTATCCAATGTATTCAATGTTTAAAAATCTAGTCTAAATCTTTTGTTTTTAAATTTGTTATATTTTTAGTAATCATAAATAATTTTTTTAAATATTAAATGACAGTTAATCATTAGAAAACATCAATTCTGCACAAAACAATGGTCAAAAACAATTATCAAAAGGTATAAATCATTGCTATAATGATGGTTTCTAAAGTGCCAACATATTAGTGTTGTACAAGTAGTTTGATATGAAAGAACAGTAGGTGATCGGAACCCAGTGGACACAAGTTTACAATCGAAACTATGAGTTAACATCCTTAGTGTTTCAGTAGGCCTGCTGAATGTGAGCGGCAAATAGGTGGCATATCAGCCTGTTACTGTGTGTGTATTTATTGCAATCATCAACCGCCGCTTGATTAGAACACAATCCTAAAGGTCAAACACTTATTTAAGGCAACACTTGACTTACCGCAGTTATTCGCAACTGCTTTACTGCTGTAGATCAATTTGCACAGGCCTTGGAGAGTATCTATTCAAGCAATGCAATGGGGATTTGATAATAATAGCTGCTATATTCTTGTCTAGTGAGCATCCAATGGACTATACAAAAGAGTGTTCAGAACACTGTTTTCAATTCATCATGTCCATGTGCTTTGCAGTATTTTTGGCCTCCTATACTCAGAGCATTTCACATAACGTTGATCATTATTAATCCATAATGTGTGGATAAAGGAAGAGTCATGTCATATGTACAGATATGAGAGCTGACACATGGTGAAGTGGCTAACAAATAGATATGTGGATCCATCACAAGTACATTCAATTATATACCCACATTGAGTTTTTGAGGGTTTTCTCTGCTATCGTAGAGAAGTGGAACGCAAAAGACATAACTTGGAACGCTGGTTATGGTTATGAGAAGCGCTCGTACTGTGCAGAGAGAGTGCTTCATAAACAATGAGAGGAGCTGGCAATCAAGGCTACTAGTCAGACTTGTGTGCGAGCACACTTGTCCTGTATTACTTTATCCCAAAGGAGATAGTCTTCCTGTTAGCCCCAACCTATCAGTTTAGACTTCAAGGTGACACTGCGACTGAGTTTGTAACAATTGCTTTCTTATACAGTTATGTATCTCTTTCATGACAGAGAAATATGTAGCTTGCAAATGAGCACAGATAGGCATTGTGACCAGAAACCAGCCATAGACTGCAGTTTCAATTTTGTAGGTTTCATCAGCATGGCACCGATTGTGGTCTGGAAGTTTAAGTCTCTCTGCGACCATGTAGCTAGGTGCCAAAGAGACTTTGGTGAAGCCACACACAAAGTGCAGTTATAATAAATTCTAACTCCCTAAGAGTCTGGGACGCTACAGCCATAAAACATAAATTGACCACCTCACCCTCGCCAATGATGCCCCTCCTTAGGAATAGAGCATTCCCCCCTGGAATGCGGGCCAGGAACTTCAAAAACATAGAGGAAGCGGGCTTACAGAGGGCAATTCATCTATATGCAGACGGCCAATTAGTGTCCTTTGACACACTGATGGAAAGGACCAAACTGCGACCCTCGGACTTCTTTCGCTATGTCCAAGTTAGAGACTTTGCTCAACACAATCTAGCAAAAACCGCGGCACACATCGCACCAACGGGCTTTGAGCGCATGTGTCTCAGGGAGAATCCCCGGAAGGGCCTTATCACCCTGCTATATGCACACCTAAGCGCAAATAGCTCAGACAGGGGCGACCTACACTATACAACACAGTGGGAAGCAGACCTTGGGGAGGTCCTAGAGGGCACAGAATGGAGGGAAATCTGGGAAGCAAACAAAGCCACCTCAATATGCGTCAGACATCAAGAACAGGCCTACAAAACCATGCTGAGGTGGTACACCACTCCAGTAAAATTGTACCACATGAGAAAAACACCAGACGATTTGTGTTGGAGGGGGTGCGGACATAAAGGGACTTACAAACACATGTGGTGGGACTGCCCGAAAGCACAGGCCTTTTGGATAGACGTAGGAAACCTCCTAGATAAGGTATTCCATAGAAAAGTGACAATAGACCCATGGGTGTTCTTGCTATCTAGAACGATAGCAGACTGGTCAAGGGGGGAACAAAAACTCCTACACAAAATCACCCTAGCGGCCCGACTCACCATGGCGCAGGCATGGTTTAAACCTGCAATTACCCAGATAAACGCGGTTATTCATAAGATAAAAGATGCACGGGTCATGGACCACCTCACGGCACAGGTGAGAGGCACCATGAAATCATATGAGAAGGTCTGGGACCTATGGACTGGTAAGGGCTGAGATAGAAACTAATAACCGGGGGAACCCCTCACGCCATAAACTCGAACAGCCCATAATCGAACCTCCTACAGGGCTCCGACTTACACCATGAGGGGAAATAACCCCTAACATCCCCCAATTCCCCCCCACCCCCTTCTATCCTTCTTTCTACTTTCCTCTTCATAACCTATACCATCTTCGCTGTGGGAGTGAGACTAGGACTGCCCAAACTCAACCGACACTCAACCGAGAGAAGAAAAAAGAAAAAAGAATAAATATTGTGCATCACCTGAATATCTCAGGTTAGACTAAGGATCCTTTGGGCACCGATAGATACATAGATAGACAGACAGACTTACAATACACAAAGATTAAAAGGGAGGGTCATGAGTAAATACACTGTTAGTGTGCTACAAGACTAATCTAATTTTTATAGGAGGTGTAGAAATTTTAAATGAACTATTAGCGGAGGGAAATGTGTGCATGAATTATACAGTAGTGCATTACAAGACCGCTGTAACCAAAGGTCAATGTAAATAATTCAGCTATTGCATAATTTAACAATGATGTACATTCATACTTTCTTATGTTACAATTTAGACAATTATTCAATCCCTATAAACAAGAAATATTCACTGCACATATTAACCGGATACCCTATTGATGATTTCCTATTGTTAATTTATAATGAATTAAATATATATACATTTTTCCTACAGCTAAAACCCAGTTTGCTGTTGACTTCCACAAAAAAATGGTGGTTCTGTCAATCACTCATTGAAATGCATGGGACATCAAATGTAGATCTATCAAAACTGATATCTATGTTAAACTCGTTAGCTTAATAAAAGTTAGTTGTTGGATTTTATTAAAATAATTCTTACAATTTTTTTTGATTTTTTTTTCACTATGCACAGCCAGAACACAGTACGCAAATTAATCAATACTCCATGGTGGCATACACAGAAGTTTGCCTATACCTCTATGGAAGGAAAGCCAAGCTAACATACATTAATACAGAGTATCTCTGCAGATGTTTGATAGCGCATAATATAAGTGACAGGAGCATCATGGGTTAATGATGTTGCTTTGAACAGGAACGTTCTGCATTCTTAGGAGCATTTCAGAGAAATGCCCCATTGCACGTATAAAGAATGCATGCTTCTCAACACACGGACCTATGAAAGACATATGGTAGAGCTATAGTGAAAAGAAGGCATGGCATTGGCACAACATGTATCACTGATGAGGTGTTTTTCTTAAAAAGGGAGTGTATCTCCAAGCCAAACGAGATTTTACTTTTCCATTCAACTAGTCAGATCTTCTGTGGTCATAGTTTTATTGTACTTGAATGCAAATCTGACATGATTTTTTTTCCCACATTCTTAATTCTTTATTTTGTACATAACGTGTATACCTGTACATGCGTGCATAACGTAGACATTGGTTGACGAGACCAAACTTTTGAGAGCATTTTCAAATTCAATGCTCGACATCCAGACACAAAGCCTAGTGTGACAGTATGTTGTAACCGGTTAGATTTAATCTTATTTCGTCATGTCGACCTGCAAGATTGTTGCATTCAGTGTGCACTGCCTAGCCGAAGAAGGCCATATTGCACGTACACATAATTCTGGTGTGGTACTGGAGAGAAAACTGGGAAAGGGTACTTTGTATTTGGATGGTCAGTGTTTGAGGAAGGCTGTTTGATCCGAGATAGGATTAATCCTGCTTCAGCCAGTGGTCCTATATCCCTCTCCCAAGCCGATATACAGGAGAGTGAAGTAGGGTGCTTATGTGAAACTATAGAAAATTTGAAGTTGATGTATAGGAGCATGTAAACATTGTTTTTCATATGTTGTCTTTGTGCTAGTATTTATATTGGATGAAGTGTTTAAGAAACTGAAAATTTGTATATAACTGAAAAAAGATCAAAACTAGTAATGGGGACTTTTTTATGGTGTCTGCATATGTCATCAGTTGGTTGTTGTGAAAGAACTGATAAAATCTATTGAGATCAGTGATGGCTAACCTTGACACCATAAATTGTTTCTAGACTACATTTAGCTAAGCATCATGGGAAATTAAGTCCAGAAACAATTTATGGTGTCAAGGTTAGCCATCACTGATTTCTAGATCATTGTTTTTAAATTCTGCTGAAAATTATCTGAGGGATCATTCCAGATGGGAACAGTTAATTTCTCAAGATCATAGTATCCCAAATGTGTAGTGCATTTTCCAATGCTAGTGTGATGGTTTTAATATGGGGCTTAGCATGTTTAGGAAGCCAAACATATAAGGATGGAAAGTCAAGCCCAAATATTGTATGTTCCAAGTCTACCCATCTTTAAATGCCCATGGGGACATGCAGTTGTTGAATTTGTGCCAGTTGGATAGCATGAAAAAGCAGATGGAAGAGTCACATAATTTTGTAGGAATATTTAATGTGGACCATTTAACCCGTCTTTTTTTCCCAGCCTATTTAAGAAGATTAGAGTTGTCTAAAATCATTGGTAGAGATTGGGATTGGTAACATTTGGTATATAAAAAAATAAATTTAGGGTGTGTATTCATTTTTATTAAAGCAATTCACCAGACCTAAAAAATGGACAAAAATTGTAAAAAGTTGCTAAAGAGCTCATTTCCTCTCAGCCACAATTAGGGCACATGTTGTCTTGGAGAAGGGCAAACAGAAACATTTGAGGAGATTTATCAAAGTGTTCTGTTCTTTAAAAAAAGGGTCTAAGTTGGTAAAAGTGCATGCCTCCCACAACATTCAACAGGATAGTCCATATTTTATGGTCATTTGTCACCATCCTGATTTTGTGCCCCAAATCTAGGCAGCATAGCATCATTAGTCCATCATTAGACATGCCTGCGCTGTGTGTTGGGCACTAGGACCATGCACAGTGCTTCAGCAAAATGCTCTGCGTGGTCTTCTGGGTTGGAAGTCTTCCAAAAAGGCTGTGGCTAAGTCTGGGGTGCTTGACATCAGACTGACACGCCTCTCAAATGGGTGGACCTGGATGAGCTTCCACAGGTAAATCCTGGATGAGGTTCCACCGGTAAATCCTGGATGGGTGTGGGTTACAAGGAATTTGGTTTGAGCAAACAGCTCTAAACTATTTTTTTTGTCTAATGTAAGCATTATATTAAAGATTCTAGGATATGACCGCTTCTTTTTAAAAATAAGGCAATTATTTACACATAACTTCTTGTGTTTTTAATTACTGCAGGTCTTACTTGAAGCAAATGGAAGAAAATTACATAACAGATTCATAGGTTGTAAAACATCCCAATAGACCATGCTTAACCTTTTAATTAATATTTTCAGTTTTCATTTTGACCTACATAAAACTAATTATTCAGTTCTGCAGAGCTTGCAGTTATTAAATACTAGTATTTTATGTTTGTTCATTTTTTTCAGCGCCAAGCTGGTAATACAAAAAGGTATCTAGGGTTTATCTGATCAATACAAACAATAGGATGACTTTAAGTATCTAGAACAGGCGTCAGCGACCTATGGCACATGTGCCATGCATGGAACTCAAGGTTCCCAGAGCCCAACAGACATTGGCCTGTCACATATCTACTAGTGCAAACTAAGTGGCAATTGCAGGTGGTGAGGGGCAATCCTTAATTTACCCATTGCAGCACTTGGAGGATCTTGAAGTCCCTTGGTGTACCATCCCAATACTAATGAACAGGTACATGCACTGGAGTAGAGCAGCCCACAGCAGCTATCACAGATTTTGACCTGCACCAGGCCAACCCAGTGCCCACTGGATCCTAGAGAAGCCACTCACACTGGTAGATATACACAGAGCTGCAAAAGAAGCCTTCCTCTTATACGAATAATATAAACACACACTGCCACAACCACACCACTGATCATCCACATACATGCACACACCCTCACAAGCAGCCCCTCACATGCAATACTCCAAGCAGCCCCACACATATACACACTACAAAACACACAATGTGACATATTATCCACACACACAATTCCACAAGCAGCCCCCATTTATAGGTATCATACACAATATCACAAACTTATGAACATATACAATATAACAGCCCACATACACATAAATACAATGGTACAAAGCAACTGCAGCACCGATAAATAACACAAGCAGAATACAATAACACACATAGGACCGGCACACCAGGGGACTTCAGGATATTGTTTTGGCACAGTACTACTAAGAGGTTGCCTAACCCTGATCTACAACATTCTGAAATGTTTCACAAAACTATAACAGTGACAGTATGTAATGCTAAATGTCAAGGAAAGGGTTATTTCAGATCCTTTCTTTACGGATTTTAGTAAAAGCTTTCACTTAGGGAAGTAGTGCAGAAGATGTCATTTAATACACACCCATTCCTATTTCTACATACTTTTTACCACTGTGTTTCCACATATTTAGCACGTACGTGTACTGGCAATTATTTCTCCATGACTCCAATCATATGTGGACTTGTTTTGCAAAGACAAATAGGAAGTTTGTAATTTGCATTGTTTGTTATTAGCATTGGCATCCAGGTTATTCAATACTTAGCTTAACAACAAGGGGGCAAGGTAGTAGGAATGAAACACAAAAAACTACCAGTATCAAGGTGAGGATCATCACTTCACTTTGATTCTCCACAAAGAGACTGTCATATATTTATTGCACTTTACTTATACATACTCCTTGGCGGAACTAATACTCCTCAGATTATTATTTTTTTAGGGACGTAGGAATACATACCTCCCACCTACTGCTCTTGATAGGTTGGCATGCATGTGTGGAGTCCTGAGGGGGTGTCGCCAGTGGCGGGTGCTGTGTCACTTGCAGCGCCCACAATGGGTGAGGCTGTCCTGAAAAGAGGTGGTCTTATCTGAAAAGGAGGCAGGCCTGTTTTACAAATGGGCAAGCTAGCCACCTGACAGACAGCGTAGCCAGCTCCTTATTACTTGGAGCATGCAGGGAGCACTGTGTGTTCCAGAATGGTCCAAGGGCCTGCTGGACAGTGAGAGCGCGTCTAATGATAGCGCTCATGCTGTTGTGCCTGGGGACATTTCCCTGGTGTCCTCAGATGCTGGACACCAGGGAACTAAGGAAGAACGACAGGATAGCATCCCAAAATTTCCTGCTGAAAGTGGGACAGTTGGGAGGCATGAGTATCTCACTGATGATACTACAGAGGAGAGGCAGTCTGCAAGGCAGTTATTGAGGCCAGTATCCCTTAGGGTTGCCCATGCACAGAGGGCTATCGAAGAATTCTGTATGGGCAGAAAAGCAAGGGTGTCCTTAGAAGCAAGGTATACATATTCTTAGTGAATGGGACCTAACATTTACTGGTTAAAATCTAGCAGAATTCTATTGTGTACAATTTATTTCTAATATACTTTTTCCGTAGTAGGACTCTCACTTAGTAAAGATATATCACTCAGTGCCAGCGAAAGGTGAAATCTCTGTGTGCTCGGAATACTATTAGCTGTGTTAAAAGTGTGACCAGTTTCTTCTGTAACAGGAAAAAAATACTCTCCAATGAAACTTAGACAATTTCAGAATTAATGGACCATCAAAGTGTTTCTTCTATATTTCCCCTGCTCTTGATGATACAAGATAGAGATAAATTGCTAGATATGTTCTTGGGAGAGAAAATTAACTATCAACTCTAAACACAGAGCTGATGAGAACGTGATTTATATTAAGAAAGTCAGGCCTCACAATTCATTTATGTTTTTCAAAATTGGAATTCCGTTAGACGAGTTCATGGCAAGAACAACATCCTATTTCTGCATAGTAAATGTTACGTTTACGCAAGTCTGGACCTTGCCAACCACACCAATATATCAAAGATCAGCTAATAAACTGTCACATTTTAACTGAATGCAAATTAAATTAATAACATTTCTGTTTATGCACAGATTATCCAGATAACTTATTTGTTAGACAGAAATATCATTTTTTTTATTTCTAAGCATTTTCAATCATTGGAAATTTTTATATATTTTTTTATTATTATTATAATAAAGACAGTCCACACACAGCCATTTTGTTTACAACATATTCAGAATGCACACAATACAACATTTGAAGGTATGTAAAAAGTATAAGAGCCTATAGATGATACACCCCCAAATATAAACATGGGTGTGACTTGACTGGTTATCTTCCCATCGGTCCCTCCCAGGGCTGAACATGCACATAGGCGTAAATGTAAATGTTAAGCTTAGTATAGCAGGAGATGATGAGTAAATTAATAATACTGCACTTCCTGTGGGTTTAGTTTCTGGAACCCGCAGACAAAAAACAGATAACCCATCGCAAGTGAAGTATTCAAATGTAGGTATATTTGCTCATGATGGGTGGCCAGTCATTGTTTATGCTAATGCTATACATTAGCCTGAGCACAGGAGGAGGGGGCCTGCAGCCACATTTTTTGTGTTTTACTGTTTGAAAACAGTTTGACACTGAAAAGTAAGTCCACAGGGGTACTCCAGACACCATAACAACTTAATTAAGAGGTTGCTATGATCCATGTGGAGTTCCTTTAATATGGTGTGTCAAATAGGAAAAGCCAGGGACATGTTTGCAACATAGGGTATGATAAAAACAGACATTGAAGGTATCTAGTTATATAAAAACTCCAATATAACACATACTACAGATTTTTAGCTAAATTAAATTAGAAAAGTGTTTAATACTTTTAAATATATGCAAAACCTTAGTAAATAAATAAGCATCAAATAACATAACTAACAGCATCAAAGTCAACTATATTATCTATAGTTTGAATCTGTTAGTCCTCAAGATCTACAAAAGGACCTTGAGGACTAGCAAAGCAATTTACTCCCTACTTGAGTTCAGATGAGCCATTAATTGTTCATATCTGGGCTACCAATATTGCGGGTTGTTTTTTTTGTTTTTGTTTTTTATCACAGACAGACTTTCCTGTTGATCAGTAGTTCATCATAGTGATTGGTCTATCAGTGCTATAGCAGAGAATTTAAACATGACCTGTTGGAAGATGGTTAGATGTGGAATTTATCTTCCCTGTGATATATTTAGTGAACATACAAAAGGCCGATATGAGCAGTCAGCTACTACAGAGAATGTCTTCTCTGGCAGAACGGGCAAGTAGGGCAAGGGCAAGTTCCCACTGGGCTACGCTAATGAGAGGGCTGTTAAGGGGGTTGTGTGCTGCAGCCTCAAACCTTTCAGTTGAAATTGTGAATAATAGAAGGTGTGTTGGGATAGCTGTTTGCGAACCTCTGCAGCAGTAAGGCAGTTGGCATGCATTGTGCAGGGCCTTTACTAGCCTGGCATAGTGTGGGTTTATGTATAGGCTAATCAATGCTCTCCTAGCCTGGACTGGCCCACTTGAATATATGCAATGTTTGGACAGGCCTGGCTACTAGACTGTAATGAATATATACGATGACCCTGGAGGTGTTTGCCAGTGACTACTGGGTGAAATAAGATCGTGATCGAGACATTCATAACACATGCCAGTTGTCCTTAGTGGCAATAGATTCAGTGGAAACACAGTGTGTGTGTCTTAAGCATGATCAGATCCCTGTGAATGTTACTTCATATTATACAAATCATACTGAGGGGAGAATGCGGTGATATAGCATGGCACACCTTGCAAATCCAGCAGCCTCCATGTATCAAATCAATCGATCTATTCATTCTATCTATCTAATCTATCTTTATGTAGCATTATTACGTGAGTAGAACCATCAGCACTGATATCTGTGATTTTCATGCACAAAAAAAAAAAGTCAATTTTTTTTGTACTTGCAAATGTTGCCAGCAAATTGTTATTTAATCTTTATGTTCGTATCTATAGTGGGATTACTAGAACTTTATATATAGTAGAAGGCATATTAGGTGCAATGTGTAGGTTACCTGTAGTCATGCTTGAGGTAATTTTTATCACTCGTCGTTTTAAAAAATAATTAGTTTTGAGCCATAAGCCTACACCTCTTACTTACAAGATTTAATGGCTTATGCTTCTGGGAGTTGTAGTTTAGTGGTAGCAGAAAGAACTACAATTCCCTAGAAACCATTATTGTTTTCATATAGCACTGTTTTAGCGATAAGTTCAGCAATGCCACAGAAGATTAAGTGACATCAACCTTTGGAGAAAGCTTAGTTTAGAACATTTTCAGCAGCAAGTTCATGCTTAAAACAGGAGCATATTTTTTCCTTTTTTTTTTCCTTTTAATTTTATTTTTTCATATTATTTATATAACAGATTAAAAAAATAATTGGCAAACATGGAGATTCATTAACAGCATGATATAAAATAACCAATGCTTTTTTTTTTTCCCCTCCATCTGTTTCTTTATGCGTTACTGTTAAAAAACAAATGACACAAAAATAAGAATAAACACAGATTTGCATTGGTGGCATACGTGAACAGTACACATAACAACCTAATAAATACATTTTCTTTAACATATTCATTTTCTGTAATTATCTATTTATATGCCACCACCAACAGATTCTGCAACACTAAACACAGTTATTAAAGGATGTTACAAACTTAATTTAACAAAGACAAAAGATACTGCAGGTTGTGAAAGTCTTGCCTGCAAGCTTACATTCTAGATGTTAGAATCTTCTTCAAGCGTTCCACTGAATTCAAGGTCTAATTTTGGTACTGAAATTCTCCTTTGCTCAATGAGTTAAAGTGTGCGTGCTGTATAATTTTGTAACATAAAAGCTCTATTATGTCTAGGCCAGTGGAGCTAGACGTACCATGTTTTTACAGACCATTAAATGCTTTCTTTTTAGTCTGTCATGTTTTCTAGAAAAAATGTTAGATCTCTAAAAATCTTAACTATGCTTGAATTATTGTTACAAATGTATAATTGTATTTGTTTATGGAAGGGAGACAACTGTGTTCAGTATAACTATTGTGTTAGTGGCCAGAGAAACAAATTTAGAAATATAGGGAAGAATATACAGAAAATTGATTTTAGGAGGACACACAATTCACATCAACGAGCCCAATAAACCAACCAGGGTTTCTCTGTAAAGCAGTGAATCTTGTGCTTCTCAATGAATAGAGAAGCACTGGATTTACAAAATATGCTGATGCCCGATATCAAATAGATTAGAATGATTGAGTATTTTTCTGTTAGAAGCTCCCAGTGACAGTCTGTCTAGCAGGCATGGGCATTGCAAGATATAAAAGGTTATAACAGAAGGGCTGCCGAAAGGAGCTGATGAAGTAATTGTGCTGTCCAGACTGTCCCTTTAATGAAATTGTTCTGTAAGTGACCATTTAGTTGGCAATTAAGAAAAAATACTGTGGAATCAAGAGTGTACTGGCTAAATTGTTAGACAATTACTATCTAACTGTGCTAAGTCTATCAATTCAAGTCTATCAGTTACCAGAGTACTGTTTTCTTTGATACTGGTCTATACGTTTGAATTCAAACTTTTGGTAAATAACCCTGCATGCCACAGTGAATTTCAAATTTAAGATCACATATTTGACTTAGAGACATTTGCCAGTTCAGCTATTTTCATCCTAAATTAGAAATTCCCTTTGATTTCTCACTTTAGTAATTAATCCCTATAGTTTAAACCAACTGTGTAGTGGAAGCCGATCAGAATACCAGTGGAATGTCTCCAGGCTGTAGGAAGCTATTCCTTCATAACTGCCTTAAAGGTAAAAGTGGTACTTGAACCTGCACGGCTTTTTGTGAGCGCCCTTTCTGGGGAGGTTTTTTGTGCAATGTGAATGGCGTTATTATATATGTAAGTTTTTATACTTTGCTTTTGATACGACACAGCACAATAAAATCATAATGGATTTAAATTTTGGCATACCATTAAGAGACTATTAGTGAATTTTTTCTAGTGACCTTTTGAGTTGGATCAATGGATCTTTCTGCTGTTCTGGACAGTAGATGGACTGAGTTTCTCAAAGGAGACTTCTCTATTCGCAGCATAGTTAATTAATAGCGTGGTCCAAATCCATATGAAATTCGCTTTATTAAGAATCCATAAAAATAAAAAAATAATGTGAATTGCACCTCAGAGTGGAAAACAACCTCTATAGGAGGTGAGAGGTTGTTTGTCACACCGAGGTGCAATTCCCATTATTTTTGTCTCCTTTGAGAAATATATTGTTATTGCTGACCATGGTTCCAGCTCCAAAATCAGCTGTCTTTTGAACCTAAAGGATGTACTAAATATTGGATTATTGCTGAGCGTCTGGTGTGTTTATATATCTCAGTAGATGGACTGCATTGGCATTCCCAAGAAGTGAGTAGTAAGCGAATTCCAGCTGCTAGGAGGGCATTAGCCGCAAACTGACTTAACCCCTTATGGACCCATGACATGTGTGACATGTCATGATTCCCTTTTATTCCAGAAGTTTGGTCCTTAGGGGTTAAAGGACCACTATAGGCACCCAGACCATTTCAGCTCAATGAAGTGGTCTGGGTGCCAGGTCCCTCTAGTTTTAACCCTGCAGCTGAAAACATAGCAGTTTCAGAGAAACTGCTATGTTTCACTGAGGGTTAACCCAGCCTCTAGTGGCAGTCTCACTGACAGCTACTAGAGGCGCTTCCGCGATTCTCACTGTGAAAATGAGTAATGCTTTCATATGGGCTGTTTAAATGCGCGCGTGGATTTGGATCTGACGTCGGCAGGGGATGGAGAGTTCCCCAGCACAGAGGAATCCCGGCGCTGGAGAAAGGTAAGTGGCTGAAGGGGTTTTAACCCATTCAGCCCAGTGGGATGGGGGGGCCCTGTGGGTGGGAGTGACCTAATGACCCTAGAGTGCCAGGAAAACAAGTTTGTTTTCCTGGCACTATAGTGCTCCTTTAAGAGTTACCCACTCTACAGGTAGTCAGAGTCAAAGTGTATGATAACCAACTTATGGATCACCTCACTGCTATAGTTAGTGGAACCTTGTCCTCTTACCACAAAAATTACTTTACCATGTCTCCATCCATAACGGTCTCTATTTGTTAAAACAGGACTATATGTAGAAGATGAAAGGACATGTAATCTAAAGCAAAATAAATAAATGAAAATTAAAAAAAAAATTATACTAAAGAATCTTTTACAAGAAGGTATTTAACCATTCGAATTGCAAAATAAAATTTACATCCAAGGAGCATGGAATTAAGAAGAGGACACACTCAGCTGGGAAATTATAAAAAAACCTGAAATGGCAATTCCTTTAAAGGGAATAATACAAAAAAAATAAACAAAACTACAAACAAGTGATGGTAACATTTATAATATTTTACATCAATTGTTAAATAACAACAAAATATTCATAAGATGTATCATAAGTGAATACTATATAGATGTTAGTACAAGGGTTTGAACTGAAAGTGGACACAGTATACATAGTATAAATGTTCTCTTTGATATCACTAAAGTACACAAGTAAAACACCATTGTTTGGCGCTAACATATTCTCCAGTTCGGACTAATAAATTATTATTTTTTCAAATCAGCATTTGTATTGTTTAATGGGAAAAAATATAACCAAAACCTTGTTTTGCACAGTTACACTATTAAATTACAAGCAGACATCAAAAAATAATTTGATTTTCTGTACTTAATGAAAAATGGTAATAAAAATTATTTACTTTTACATTAAGCTGAAAATTCCCAATCTCTGCAACTTTCCAGCTTAGAGGGCCAATTCGTTAATAATGGAAACAAAAGGTGCTCAGTTTTCAGTGCCATGTATTTTAACACTAAAATTTTATTTCAGAATATAATGATTTTGTTGCTGTATAAACGATTCATCTAGTTTAGAGCTCAATGTGAGAAACGTTGTAAAAGCGGTCCATTTATTTTAAGCTTCTGGATGAATAAATATATGCTGTATTCTTCCTCTGTGTGCTCTGAATGTGATTGTTCTGTAAATCTGCATATTATGATGCATTTGGCATTGGTGAGCAATTCGATTGGCTGACTACATAACTGACCATCAAAATAATGGACACACACAGGCCACTTTAGCTTTCTCATTAAGATCAGAATAGTTTTTTCATTGTCCATACGTGGTATAGTGGATTTTAGGCCTTCTGATCGTGGCCTATCGCCAACAGAAACAAAGGCTAGAATGGACGTACTATCGACATGAAAGCCATGTTCTAAATCAAATATTGATGCAAACCAAGAAAGGCATATATCTTAATTGTGTTCATGTATTAATATATCCAGATGTATCCATATCCAATTATAAATTAGTTTTATAATAAGAAATTCAAAATGAACCACAAACAACTATGAAGATTCGTGTTTTGTGTCAAATAATACTGTTATAGTTTCTCAATAAATGCTGTAAACAGAGGCAATATATAGGGACACATTTCCTCAATAAATAACACCCAAACTTAAAAACCAAAGACAAATGGTGGGCACAGTATAGCCAAAATATGTGGAGGGTGGTCAAAAATGGGTGCTCCATGGCCAGGTGTAGAATGGTCAGTGTTAATAAAAAAACCAAACCTGTAGAAAATAAGATTATTCATATGTACACACCAACTCTTCTCATGGCAACACAAAGCACTCTGCATGCACTGTTTGTTAAAGGGCATTTCAAAAACCAAAACTAACTATGGTCCTTCCACAGGTAATCTTGCAATAAACTACCTTTACCTATCTATTTTCACTACATTCCATACGGGTTACTCCAACCACCCTGACCACTTCTATTGTCTAACGCTGCACACACATAGCTATTTGAAAGTTGGTCTATGCAATGGAAGATGCCATGTTACATCAATGGAAGACAAAATGAATTAAATTTAAATCAATTATCATAGATAAGACATCTTTTTTAAAGGTGAGGGAAGGGGAAGACACAAGAGGGTGTAATGGGTTGAGGTGTGATATTACAGCCATTTGAGTTACATAAAGGGCTTAAAAGTCAGCCATGTTTTAATCAATACATAACAAGAGGCAAATGTGAGTTGCAAGCAAATATAAATACCTGGGATGGGCGTGAGCATGCCTAAAAGGACGTGTCAGTGACGCAACTAGTATAACTGACGCCTCCAATAATGGGCAGTCCTAAACAGAACTGCTCAAGTGTTCTCTCCTAGTGCCCGGATGTTTATCTAAACTAGGGAACATAATCGGGATGGCGAGAGTCATGACTGTTGGAGAACCTAAAAATATGCACAATAATACATATGACAAGGATGTTTATTTATAGCTGGAAATTTGTAGACCATCCCTCCCAAGGAGGGACAGCTCCTACTTTGGGCCCTAATCTTTCTCTCTTCAATCTCAATGCCCCTCTTTTGTCGGAATGCTGTATTGTTGGTGGGTATAACAGAGATCCATAGCAATAACACTCACATTAAAGTATCTTTAAACTACAAAAATGTGTTTAGAAAACAATCTGTGTAAATAAGATACATTGTTCTTGTTCTAAATTACATTGAATGGCATTAATTGTTATTAGTAAATTGAAATTTTACTGGTTAGGTCACCAGCTATAAGGTGAACGAACTGTAGCTATGGATAAAACTACATCCTACATGTGAGCATTGTAGCTGAGGGGACAGTTTGGTTAAAATATAACAAGTATGCATTGTTTATAGGTCTCTCTAATTCAACTGCTGATCTGGCAACCCAAACTCTCTCATCCTAACTCTTTTGAAAGACAGTATATATTATTGGCTATCCTTGATAATAAACGGTTCCGTTTGGATGGCAACTTTTCTGCTTACTCTTGGAAATCAAATAGAAAGTATTGAGAAAGAACAAGGTGTATATTAGTGGCTCACTTTGCTCTCAATTCCTTCTAAATTATTTACATATAAATTATGCAGTGCGGCTGGTTTTATGAGTTGACTTCTTAATAGTGTGAACAAATTTAATATCATTGATATTCTTAAAGCATGTAATTATATTTCCTGCATGAAATATTTACTCACTAAGAGCAGCACAATGTACAAATGATTCAGGCATCTGAAAAAAGAATCTTAGCAAGAAAGAATTTGGGTAGGAAATGGACGATTTGTTGGCGGTGGTTGGTATCGTGGAATAAAAACCACATAAATCAAAATGACAGGAAATACTTTAATCAATCTGAGTTATTTTTGGTTCTTGCGACTCGGTAGGTGCCTGAGGACAACATTTCAAAGGAAAAAAAGAGACAACTCATGGAGAAATAAAATAGAAGATGGCGTTCCTAAATACACATTTAATCATTTATTTTTGCAGAAATACTTTGGGATTTAATAACAATCTTATATCTGCTATTGTTAATGGTTTCTAATGCACCAAATTTCGATGTTGACACAATCACAATCCCACTGTTCAGATACTTTCTGACACCACATTTACCATTATCAAACTGGTGAACAATGGGCCACGTACCTAAGTTATACTCAAGTTTTGTCGATCTCAATCTTTATGATGCATAGTTATCAATACTTTCAGGGTTATTCAATAAGGTTACAATTGCCAGGAATTCCAAGTGAATTCAAACTGCATGTCAAACTTAAGGCAATCATAACTGACTTGGAGATATTTTTCGAGTTCCATTATTTTGGATTTATAAGCAATGTAACTAAACTATAAAATAAAGAATTGTATGCTCTTTCCTGGTGCTCTTCTTACCTCTACCAGCGCTCTTTCAGTGTTTATTTTTCTGGCTCTTACACTTCTCCGCAAACACTCTCTTATTTACCCTTTCTCGATTTATACTGCGTCACTTAGTAAACTCATCAGCTCTTTTGGCTTCCAATATCACTTCTATGCAGATGACAAGCAAGTCTATCCGTCCTCTCCTGATCTCTCACCATCCCTCTTCATTCGGGTCTCTGACTGCCTCTTTGCTACTTATAACTGGAGGGCTGCTCACTTCCTAAAACATTACCTGTCCAAAACAGAACTTCTTGTCTTTCCTTTACTATCAACTCTACCTCACAGGCTTGTTGCCTAGGTATTCTCTTTGACTCCAACCTCTCCTTCACCCCTCATGTCCAGTCATTCGCCAAATCCTGCCACTTCCATTGTAATAACATAGCAGGTCCACACCGCTATCATCACTCGCCTTCACTACTACAATCTGATTATCAGTGATCTAATGTGTTCCCAGCTCGCCCCGTTACAGTCTACAATTAATGCAGCGTGAGGCTCATCTTCCTGTCTGCCCGCACCTCCCATGCCTCGTCCCTCTGTCATAAGATACATGGCTCAATTTAAAATTGTGGTGCTTGGCTACAAATCTCTACATAACGCTGCTCCTACCGCTCTGTTT
The DNA here is from genome assembly GCA_933207985.1 of Pelobates cultripes. Lineage (NCBI taxonomy): Eukaryota > Metazoa > Chordata > Amphibia > Anura > Pelobatidae > Pelobates > Pelobates cultripes. The sequence continues at coordinate 180,766,518 of OW240917.1, read as the reverse complement.
TTACTAATGCACAAATATGTCCTATCCAGGTCCCTATGATCTGGAGAAGATCTGCATTTACCCTCTGTTCGTACTCACACTCTGTCGTCCATCTTTAAGGATTGTGTAGGACTGCGCCGTTCCTATGGAACTCCCTCATACTTCATGTGTGATGTAGTATAGTGGAAAAGTCCCCAAAAACTCCATTGCTTTTTGTTTTTTTAAATATGCTATATTGACCTATCAAGGTCAAAATTGATTAACAATGAAATTCAATACATATAATGGAAACTACATCCTGGGGGAGACTATAACCCCTGATAGCAATCTGTACAAATGAGTAATGTGTTATCGCAGTATGAAGTGAAAAGAAAATATAAATCTTATTATGGCATTCTTGCTGTGGGCATGATTTTGCCCCAGCTTTTAGGGCTTAATGCCGGTCTGACTTGCCTGCAAATGGATGCAACTGCCCTCTATCTATGTGGGTGTGCCCCCTTTAAGTTCCTCCCAGCGGTGTCTCGATTTTTGGACTGCCGGAGTTGGAATGTTCGTAAGTCTGCCTTTGGGCTCTAGTACATTTAAATACCTTATCTGCCCAATGATTCAAAAGACCCAACTGATCAAATTATCTTTTTTTTTTTTTTGCACTTGATACAAGACTTGATAAAGGCTCCGAGAGGAGCCAAAACATTGTCTCCACTTTCTTGTTCCAAATAAAACTACTGCATTTTAGAAGAAACCTCAGGTGTGCCTGGATATTTATATTTTCTTCCATTTGTGGTCACTGTTATAACTGTTGTGTGATACCATCCAAAAATCAGAAAAACATTATCGATACTTGATTGTAATGCATATCTAGCTATCCCTTCCAATACCCATTGAAGTAACCTGTGTAATTCATAATTGAATTTAGTCAACCTTCCAATATCAATAACATGGTCAATAACATTTATGCTACAGTATGTACCGGTTATATTAATATATAATTCTGGTTAAATAATTTCATAACGTAATTAATACTCATTGGTTCAATAACAAAATGTATTGCCAATAATTATTATTATGAAATTTAACTTTTTAGTTTTTTTTGCCATTTCCGAATTATCAAAGAAAAAGAAAAAAGAGAGAAAAAATAAAGTATGACTAAAACATTATTCGTCATAATTTTCTGGCATTGACTGATTATTTCATAAAAATAAATATAGTATGAGAGAATCTCTCTGAACTCTCCCCCTTGTCAGTCTGATACAATGCCTTCTCATTGTAATGTACTGCAGGAAATACAGTGCTTCACAGATCTAAAAAAATTATATCAGTTTTGTTCATGAAACATTTTTTTCACAACAAAATCAATTTGTAAAAAATGTCTGGTCAAATGTGTAAGTATGTGTGAAATACATGATGAAACACAAATGTTTTGACTACCACAAAACTTGTACACTTCAACGAAAATATTTCAAAGTTGTGTTTGACCTAGTGAGATGTAAAAAACCACAGTCCTTTGTTCTACCATAGATGATTCGTTTACTTATTCCATACCTTTTTACATAAAAGGGCAGGAAGCAATCAAAAATAATGAAGTGTGCGTACTTTGCAATTACAACACAAGTGTCTAAAAACAATATCACATGAAGGAAAATCAACACAGAATGTTAGACTCCTTGATATTTCATTTAAAAAAAATATATTTTGCAGAAAGCAACTGGACCAATTAAATGTTACCCTTTAGTTATGGAATAAACAACCATGGCAATGAATGTCCGTACATACTGTTCTGTGAAAATGGACGATTATAACTTCAGCAATGAACGCTAACAGGAAATGATCCCAAGGCACATAATTGTAGATAAGTCAGCGTATAAGTATTCATCTTTAATATACTGCATGCATTCACGGAGATAGCTAGCCTGTCATTTACTTTTTTATAAAACTTTCACCTCTGGGATTTTTGCACAAACCAGGAGCTAAGTAATTATGGATTGTGACACATTTCAAGATATTGCTGTTTTGTTTTTACCTCATGTGTGAGGCTGGTAAGGCAGAGCCAGTCAAACAATCTAAATGACGACTAATGGCACACAGAACACTTCTTCCTTTGAATTTTTTTAACCCAGTTTTAACCCTGCAGAGGCTACAATTGCAGTTTTGTAGAACCACAATGTTCCCATTGCAGGGTTAATCACAACCCTTATGGCAGTCTTCCAGATTCCAGAACCGATTCATACTCTGTTCTCAATGAAATGCTGCTCCAATAGGAGCATTTGATTGGAGAAGCGTGGCAATTTACCAGGCGTGCACAGTAGACTCCCAATGGGGAAGCATTGGGTTAGCTGAAATAATCAATCTTGATGATCTCAGTCAAGGAGGCACAGCAGCTGCAGCAAGACCTGCCTAGTGAAGGATGAAAGTTTAAGGACTACGATAGGCATTCAGACCACTTCAGCTCAATGAAGTGGTCTGAGTGCCAGGTCCCCCTAATTTTAACCCTGCAGCTGTAAACATAGCAATTGTTAATCCATCCTCTAGTGATTGTTTCCCTGACAGCCACTAGAGGCGCTTCCGCGATTCTCAGTGTGAAAATCACAGAGATGACGCTGGAGTAATGCTTTCCTATGGGCAGTTTGAATGTGCACGTGGCATGGGCATTCGGAGCTGACGTTGGCAGGGGGAGGAGAGGCGCTGGATTAAGGTAAGTGGTTGAAGGGGAGGAGGACCCTCAGGGAGGGGGGACCTAATAACCCTATAGTGCCAGGAAAACAAGTTTGTATAGTGCTCCTTTAAGTCAATTGCAGACTGTGTCTTACCAGACTCACACATGATGTAAATCCATAAAAACTATCTTATCAAACCCTGGCAGGTGGGGGAAGGACATGACACCTAATCAGGGCCGGCCTTAGACAATTAGGCACCCTGTGTGAAAAGTCTTCACGGCGTGATGCCCCCCCTCACCAAGTTGCCTGTATACAGTCACACACACAGGCACAGGCAGACAGTCACACAAACAGTTACAAGCAGTCAGACATGCTCAGTTACAGGCAGACAGTCACACACACACACACATACACAAAGACACACTTACAGGCAGACAGAAACACATGCTCAGTTACAGGCAGACAGTCACAGAGCCAAAAACACAGTTAAAGGCAGACAGTCACACACAGTTACAGGCACACAATCATGAACAGTTACAGGCACACAGTCACACACACAGTCACAAGCAGACACTCACACATTCTCCATTACATGCAGACAGTCATACACACTTGGTTACAGGCATGCGCACACACACATACACTCAGTTAAAGGCAGTCACACATACAGGCACATGCACACACAACAGCACAGCTACAGCGACACACAGTCAGACAGTCACACACACACAGACAGTCACACACACAGACAGGCAGTCACACACACACACAGGAAGTCACACACACAGACAGTCACACACAGGCAGGCATTCACACACAGGCAAGCAGTCACACAGACAGACAGTCACACATACAGGCAGGCAGACAGTCACACACACAGGCAGGCAGACAGTCACACAGAGACACACACACAGGCAGTCAGACAGTCACACACACAGGCATGCAGACAGTCACACACACAGGCAGGCAGTCTCACAAACAGGCAAATAGTCACACACACACACACTTACCTCTTTCCAGTGGATGCAGTTGGTTGTTGGAGAAACAGGGTCTCCTTCCTTCTTCCTGTGCAGCAGTGGGAAGGTATTAGCCCCGCCTCTGCCTCGTGATAATCCCTGCCCCCGCTGCTTGTTAAGCCCTGACCCCGCTGTCTTGATTTTTTTTTTTTAAATAGACCCGGGTGGAGAATAATGAAATCCTCCACCCGGGTACCTGTTTTAGCTTCCCTGACACCGGCCATGTGCAAGCTGTGTCGGCCACATGGCGCCCCTTGCTCCATGGCGCTCCCTGTGTGGCCGCACAGCTCGCACACCCCTAAGGTCGGCCCTGCACCTAATTGGAGGGGGCACTATATTGCATTCCTAACGCTATAGTTTTCAAATTTAAATCTCCTGGCCTTCCCATGAAAGTTTGCATGCACAGGTTGAACATGCATGCCCATACACAATATCATTGAAAACGTTTGTGCAGGCATTATGCAAAGATGATGGTGCCAGAACAGAGAAAGGAAGTTGTGAGTCTATTATGATTACCTTAGTTTGCACATATAAGGGAAAATAAAGTTCCTAAAAACCCAAAAGGTCTTTGGTGGCTTCTCACTTGGTAAAGGGGCACCAGGTGTACAGAGATTTATGAAAAATGGCAACCATAATAAATTAAGTATTGATTTGTAATATTTTACATTACCTACTAGTACAGGAACAGCATTTAGCTTGATTTTGTATGTTTTCATACGTGTGAAGAACTGAACACAGTGTTCTAAATTTAATTAGGGTAATGAGAGTCAGATTCCATCAGCTGCATGAGAGTCACAAGTAGATGTGTTGAGTTTTGGAACCACAGTATCAAAGTTTGATACAAACTGCTCTGAGTGAACAGCATGGCCTCTGTATATCTATTATTACATTTTAAATCTGCAAGAACTTCAAAATCCCTGTGAAAATGATAAATTACTCACCTTGTGCCATTGTCTGCAAGGGCTTGGCAGCAAACTCATATTAATGTTACATACTCTCCATAGCAAAACTTTCTGTTCTTGTATACTAAAATTAGTCAAAGGTGAGTAACCTTAAACTGGCAAAATATGTCTCACTAGAAACAGTCTTTATAACTGTTAGTATACAAATATCTAAAACAGCGATATGCTGCAATCTAAGGTTGATACAATTAGCACGTTACAAAACCACAAACAACCCCACTTTAAAAGCATGAAAAACTCACCTTATTTCCAGCACCATGCAGGTCCGCCAGCATTGGCCAGGCCCCCTCGGTGACATCATCAGAATTGACGATTTTTAGCCAATCCAATGCTTTCCCATGGGAATCAGCAAGGGGGCTGGACCAAACACAGTTTTGGCCAATCAGCACCTCCTCAGAGAGATGCATTGAATCAATGCATCTCTATGAGGAATATTCAGCATCCCCATGCAGAGCGTGGGGACACTCAATGGCAGAGCTGCCTTCTGTGCAGCACTGAACATTCAAGCACCTCCAGTGGCCATTTGAAGAGTGGCCACTTGGACGTGTCCCTAGGGGCAATGTAAACACTGCCTTTTCTTTGAAAAGGCAGTGTTTGCATGAAAATGCCTGCATTTAATAATTATACTCACTAGAACAACTTCATTAAGCTGTAGTTGTTCTGGTGACTACAGTGTCCCTCTAATGCATACCGGTCCTTAGAAGCAAGAAATAAGCCAGGGTCAGGATAAAAGAGAACAAGAATAGTCAGACAAGCCAAAGTAAAAACAAACAGGTAAGTATAGACAAAAACAAACTCTCAGGTAGAAAGAAACCACGACAGGGCAAGTAAGCAAGGGCAACCAGGAAGTATATATACCCTGTACTGGGTTGAGATTGGTTACAAGTGTGTACACATCATTAAAAAGCGCCACAAATACTGACATCATAAAAGGAGACCAATGGGAGGGTTCCATGTCATATATGATGTCATAATTAGGCACCAGGAAGCTAGGGATGAGTGGGTGTGCATCAAAACCAAGAAGAGACACCACTTCTGTGATTGCACAGCACCATGAAGGACAGATATTGTTACACCCAGCCCTTTACTTTCTTTTATTATGCTAGCCCATGTGCTACCATACATTTACTCTGAGCCTTTCAGTGTCATAGTTCAATTACATAGTTATATGAAAAGAGACATGCATCCATCAAGTTCATCCTTTTTCACATCTGTTCTTGCTGTTGATCCAAAAAAAGGCAAAAAACTGTTTAAAGTGCTTTCCAATTTTTAAACAAACTATGAAAAAATTGCCTGGCCTAATATCGGACATTTTTGCAATGCCAATTCTGAGTTGTATTAACTAAAACTGGGGAGAAGGAGCCATGTTTAAGTATTAAAAAAAAAAAAATACGAACGGGGCGGAGCCTAGCAGCAGACCTAGGCGGACACACAATAGATGGGCTCACCGTACATACTGATTTAAAAAAAAAAAAAAAAAGTTTTCCAATAAGTTAAAGTGCCGCAATCATACCCCACGAACTCACAGGGGACATGGGATGAAAAACAAAAAAAAAAACGGGACAAACACAAAACGGGGCTTGATATCAGCAATTTATTCTGCCAGGCACAAGTAGCACATAAGCCCAAAATGGTATGGTATGTTTGCCCCGTTAACACAGCCAACTCCAAAAAAGGGGCCACCCGATCCAGTCACAACAGAAACACTGAGATCCATGTTAGGTGATTTGCAATGCGTACTACAGGCCCACGTAGCTCAGCTCCGCACGGATTAGGCAGGTCTGGTAGGCCTCACTGGGGCAATAGAGGTCTCCTCTGACAAACAGGCACAAGACATAGCGGATTTCCAAACAGAAATGCTGGTGCTTAAAAAGCACCAAGAAATCACAGACCAACGCTTTGCAGCTCTTGAGGACCTCAGACGCCATGATAATGTGAAAATAAGAGGCATCCCTGATCATATCCCAGTGGAGGAACTCCTGCATTTAACACGGAGGCTCATCTGAGCCCTTCTGACGCAGAAACAGGCTAGGAATGCGAGCTTTGAAGCGGCCTTCCGGGTCCCCAAGCCACGGAGAGCTCCAGCTTCGGCCTCAAGGGACATTGTGGTGAGATTCCGCACGGGCGCAGATAAGGCAAGGGTCCTAGCGGCCCTCAAAGGGAAAACACCCTATGCCTTCGAAAATGTAACCCTCACCTTTTACGCTGACCTGTCTGGGGAGCCCATGCAATGGAGAAGTTCCCTCAAACCATTCACAGCGCTTCTGAGGAAAAGCGACATAGAATATAGATGGCGCTCCCCAAGGGCTCTACAAATCCAGCAGAACAGCTTGATCCACACAGTTATAGACCTTCAAGAAGCTGCGGCGCTACTGCCAACACTCGGCCTACCAGAGAACTCACTAACTCCTCCAGGGAAGCCAGAAAAACCCACCACAGCTCACCGCTGGGACCCAGCAAGGATTACACCATTCGTGCCACAAAGAAGAAAGCCAGAGGCTTACGCGGCAGCCACGACTTGAACCTTTGGACTCAAGACCCCTATATCTCCTATACCACCCTAAGGACATATACCAGTTGTGGTTCAAAGTTCCTTATGATTATTATGGACTCCAACTTTACACTTTTATTTTTCGGAAGCTTCCCAGTCACGCCTGGGCATCCACTGCCTCATAATTCGAGACTCTTAACCTAACAAAGATTACCCCGGTTTTTGAGTAAACTAATGCGGTTCGAAGTTTATGTTTTTATGTTTTTACTTTCACTTGACTTGTACTTTTTGTTGACAGACCGTTGTACACTGGGCCTCATGAGCTGCACTACCACAGACGAGACTCCACCCACACCCCAACAAACTGACACAATCGGACCTCCCTCCACCTCCTAGACTGGGTCCGACTCATCCCCTGACATCACGAGATCCTGGAGGTGTAAAACTGTATACTGCTAGAAAGAGAGCCTAGTCTAACAGGGCTACCTATGCAGCCTTGACACGGGCATTGGGCTCAAACCCCAGGGAGATACACATACAGTCACTAACCAGAAATAACCACTTGACAGTAATTCCATATTTCCGCCTACAGGTTGACTGTAACTCACAGGTTCAGCATGACCGACCTATACGGACCACGAACTGACCACAACCACCCGACATAGACCATAATGCTCTTAACATAAAAATCCCTACTCCCAAGCACTGCTCACTGATGACAGACAGCATAGAAACATGCACACAAAGATGCCTGTACTGTAAAAAATGTCTGAATTGTTCTTGTTTCTGCTAACCCACTCACCGCCCCCCCTGGTCTTCCTAATGGTGATCATAGGAGTATTGAGAAGGTAGCGCTGAGGGTCAGTGGTGTATCCTGGTTTTGTGCTGCCCTAGGCAGGACAAAACTCAGGCGCCCCCCTGCCCCCGCGCCACCTCCACCCAACCCTTCCCCCCGCCCCACCTTCTAAATACACACACAGTCAGACACAAACACACAGTCAGACACATACACACACACACAGACACATACACACACACAGTCAGACACACACACAGTCAGACACATACACAGACACAAACACACACACACAGTCAGACACATACACAGACACAAACACACACACACACACAGTCAGACACATACACAGACACAAACACACAGTCAGACACATACACAGACACAAACACAGTCAGACACAAACACACACACAGTCAGACACAAACACACACACAGACTCACAAACACAGTCAAACACAAACACACACACACTCACAAACACAGTCAGACACAAACACACACATACACACAGTCAGAGACACACACACTCACAAACACAGTCAGACACAAACACAGTCAGACACAAACACACTCAGACACATACACACACACACTCAGACACATACACAGACACAAACACAGTCAAACACACACACACTCACAAACACACACTCACAAACACAGTCAGACACAAACACACACAGTCAGACACACACACACATTACCTTTTTTTTTTTTAATTTAAATGCCCCCCCAACCTCCTTACCTTTGGGAGTGCTGGGGGGTCTCTCTCCCTGGTGGTCCAGTGGCTGCAGGGCAGGCGGCGCTGGCAGGCGGGCGGCTGGCGAGGGAGCACCTCCTATGAGCTGACTGCTCAGCTCCCTCGCGCGCCGGCTGCAGAGTGAGGCTGGGAGCCGGAATATGACGTCATCTTCCGGCTCCCAGGCTCACTCTGCGGCACGCGAGGGAGCTGAGCAGTCAGCTCAAAGGAGGTGCTCCCTCGCCAGCCGCCCGCCCGGGATGTCAGTTAGCCGCGAGGCTAACTAGGCATTTGCCCTGGGCATTTGGGGGCGGCGTTTTTTGCCGCCCCCTGAAAAATGCCGCCCAAGGCAAATGCCTTGTTTGCCTCGCGGCTAATACGCCCCTGCTGAGGGTAAGTGATGACAACTGTCCAGAATCAGATACAGCATCAGGAGACCAGCTGCCTGCCCTAGTATGTGCTTCTTCTGCTACTTCCCTCACCAATACAGACTTGTGAAATCTTTTAAGATGGTGCTACATACCGGCACTGAGAGATGGCCCTTCACTCATCCCCTATTCACTTCCTTACTACAGAATTTGTACTTTTCCAGTCAGCCTTCTTGAAGGCACTCAAAGTGATCTCAAAGTGATCTTAAAGTTTACTTCATGGGCGCAGTACGGATCCTTCAACACTTTGCCTTGTGTTTATGAAATTGTGGGTGGAATTGCATTGGTGGCAGTGGAAGCCATCTCAATACTAGCCTGGTACTGCAGCTTAACCTACTAGAAAAAATGATCCACGTTAGCCACTTTTTAAAGCATTAAACGTTAAATATAGGAAATCCAAGCTACCAGGGACAAGTGCTGAGGCCTGCAAAGCTGTCTACAAGCTTTATTTATTGAACACTGAAGTTGGTAATCTTCTTAGTTTCTTATTTTCCATCAACAGCTATAACTGCTCAGTAACGCTTTAGCTTAGTGCAGTGATGGCTAACCTTGACACCATAAATTGTTTCTGGACTACGTTTCCCATGATGCTCACCTAGCTTTTAGACTCTAAAAGCTAGCTGAGCAACCAGGGAAATGTAGTCCAGAAACAATTTATGGTGTCAAGGCTAGCGATCACTGGCTTACTGCATGTCTAAAGCAGGGGCAGACAACCTTTAGCCCTCCATATGTTGTGGACTGTGTGTGTATGTATGAGTGTGTGTGTGTGTATATGTATGAGTGCTCTTAATGCTTTTATATGGCTTGAATTTTGCAATTCAGTTTTCAATTCACTAACTTCCAGTGTTTAGTGAATGAACGAACCCCTTAGGCTTGAAAATAATGCCCTGGCAATGACTCATTGGTCCTGGTGAGATGATAACCTGTTTTTTAGTTTCTAGAGAGGTTTGGATGAACTATTACAAGTGGTCTAAAAATTGAAAATTATATTTTTCACGAATACAGACGAGACTCTAACCTGACCTCTTACTGTAAAAATATAAAATATTTTAACATGGAGAATTAACCAGATTTAATATATCAATATCAACAGCTGATTGTAGCAATGGGATTGCTACTTATGCAGTCACATGACTTGTAAACTGAGCACACATGAAGATATAATGTTGGCGCCTGCAATTTATCAATAATTTCTGCACAGCTGGATTTAACAGCATTTAAAGTGGAAACATTTTTGCTGCTTTTAAATAGGATTCTAAAAACGTTTTTAAACGCTTTAGTCTAATCCAATGGAAACACCTTTCTGTGTGCTGTAGGTGCATTGCAGGAAGTATATTGGAAATTTAAATCTCCTTGGAAAACATGCATAGCTGACCTAATTCTTTGCAATCTCTAAATATTTTCTTTTTATGTGTAAAACCCTAAATACATGTTTTGATTACTCCTACTGAGTGGAATAATCTTAGCATGGACATTATAATGAAATCTACACAGCATGGTGTCTCAGCTCAATCTTTTTTAAAGGTCAGTGGCTGTTAATGAAAAACTGAAAGGCGGCAAACCAACATTTAGAACAAAGTGTTCATTTTAAAGAAAGTTTGATATTTAAAAAAAAAATTATACTAAGTCAAGTATGCAGATTTGGTTAGGAAATTTCCAACAAATGGGCTTCCTGCTTTTCCCAAGCTGTTTTCTGTATTAGCCACTATAGAGCACCAGGTCCACAGTATCAAGGGCCAGAGAGTTTTGTCCTCCACTGCAAGCAAGAGGAACGTTTGTTGGGGGAGAAGCATAGCGGCAGGGAACCAGAGAACCGTCTGAGGGAGGTTTCTTCTGCTCTCTCTTTCAATCAATCCTCGACCTACATCTTCTGGGCTGCCAGCATATAAGTGTAATGCTGATTGACAGATGAGAGAGGCACCAAAACTTTAAATTATAATTCATAAATGTTGCAGGGACCCTGGAATGCTTGAGTCCTAGTCACCATGGCTTGACTGGGGTCCTTATGGAGCTTTTCCATCCAACCAGGCTGTAGTTCTCCTTCCAGGCAGATGTGGATACCAGCTCTTCTTCCAGGCAGGTATCCAAATCCACCTGCAATGTTATAGCTCTTTGTCTTTAAAACAACACTTGCAGCTCTCAGGCCTAGCACTCTTGCTTTATCCCTGGGCTAGAGGAATCCTGCAACCAGCAAACAGGTTCCGAAGACTGTGACTGGGATCCCTAGAAATCCACACAGGACACAAGTTCCAACAGGAACTGACATACAAAACTTTATTTTTATCGGGACTAGCCTATAGACTCAATACATCAGCGGGGGCGGGGCTTAATACGGCCCTTACCGGTTACTGCTGCACATGGAGGTGCAGTAAGGTGGAATCCCATTCCCTGCTTCTCCACAGGCTTCAGGGAAGGACTTCAGGGAATCCACTCCTCCTCCAGCCCACTGTCTGTAAGTAAGAGTGTGTATCTGTTTTTGTGTGTGTGTGTGTGTGTTTCTGTGTGTGTGTCTGTGTGTGTGTGACTGTGTGTGTGTGTGACTGTGTGTCTGTGTGTAAAACTGTCTGCCTGTAACTGTGTGTGCGTGTGTGTGTAACTGCCTGTAACTGTGTATTTGTGTGTGACTGTGCCTGTAACTGTGTGTGTGTAACTGTCTGCCTGTAACTGTGTGCGTGACTGTCTGGTTATGACTGTGTGTGACTACCTGTAACTGACTGTGTGTGTGTAACTGTCTGCCTATAACTGTGTGTGTGACTGCATGTGACTATGTATGTGTGACTGTCTGCCTGTGACTTTTGATGTTGCCTGTAACCATGTGTGTGTCTATCTGCTATGTGCCTCCCTTCGTGGGCTGGTAAGGGAGATCAAAGATATCCCTCACCGGCCCACAGCAGCATGGAGGGAGGCAGGAGAGGACCCGGGGAGCTCTAGCCAGCAGCTCCGCCAGGTTCCTCTCGCAAGATCCACGGCAACGCTCAGATCTTGCGAGAGTGAACTCTAGCCCAGCAGGCTGCGGGGCTAAAGTTCACTCACCACTGGACCACCAAGGATGGCAGCAGCACGGTCCCCCCTCCCTACATAAGGTAAGAAGGGAGGGGGGATATTAACTAAATGGCCCCCCCATCTCCACACAATACACACAAACAGCACCCTCACACATACACACACAGCACCCTCACACTAACAGCACCCTCACACACACACAGCACCCTTACACATACACACACACACTAACAGCACCCTCACACACACAGTGCCCTCACACACACAACACCCTTACACACACACCACCCTCACAAACAAACACACACAACACCCTTACACACACACACTGCCTGCACAAACACACACAACGCCCACACACACACCGCCTTCACACACACAGCACTGTGTGTGTATGTATATGTATGTGTGTGTATGTATGTATATATATATATATATATATATATATATATATATATATATATATATAAAATAAGCAGCGTGTGTTTGTTTTTTAGGGTGCACATCCTTATGCAATGGGCTGTGCACGCCTATGACTATCTGTCTGTGACTGTGTGCATGTTACTGTCTGCTGCTGCCTTTAACTGTGTGTGTGTGTGACTGTCTGCCTGTGACTGTGTGCATGACTGCCTGTAACTGTGTGCATGTCTGTCTGTGACTGTATGTATGACTGTCTGCATGTGTGTATGTGTCAATGTATATGTGACTGTCTGCCTGTAACTGTGTGCATGACTGCCTGTAACTGTGTGCATGACTATCTGTGACTGTATGTATAACTGTGTGAGTGACTGCCTGCCTGTAAATGTGTGTGTGGGGCTGCAGGGATTTTGTAGAAGGGGCAGGGGTTTTGTATTTGGACAGGAGTGTTTATAAGGAGGGATAATCAGGGGATTTGTGGAAGAGGGTTGCAGGGGTTTTGTAGACGGGGGGCAGTACAGGATTTGTAGAAGGGGCAGGACAGGGGTTTTGTAGGAGGGGCGGGGCAGGACAAGGATTTTGTAGGAGGGACTGACCGCATTTTGCAAAGTTTACAAATTGTAAAAAAAAAAAAAGAAAACATTTAAACAAATTTACAGGTCCTTTTGGTGGGGGGTGAGGGGGTGCCAAGCAATGGATCCACCCCGGGTGCCAAATGCTCTAGGTACGCCCCTGGGTGGAATTGGAATCTAAATGAGGTAATAAGTTTCCCAAGAAAGGCAGTATAAAGAGAAAATAGAAGGGAACCAAGGACAGGGCCTTGGGGGACTCCAACTGAGACAGGACGAAGGGTGGAGGTATCATTAGAAAAGGAGACACTGAATGAGCGTTGGGTGAGATAGGAGTGACTACCGTTACAGCTTTATTTTAAATTGTGTGTACAATGACAGGTACATGTTAATAGAAAATAATGTACTACCACCAATATCAATAAGAATTTAAGATCTCAACTTTTTGAAGAAAGAGAAAAAACATTAATCCACATATCAATAAGGTGTTATAGATGTTTATTACTATAAAAAAGTAAATAAAGCCTTCAATTTTAGTTAAAATGTAAAACATTTAAAAAAGTATTTATATAAAAAATAGTAAACTGTAAATAAAAAAATAGTAAACTGTAAATAAATTTAAATATAATTTTGAATATATTGTTTTTTTGTGTTTTTTTTTTTTAAATCTAAAAGCCGCACGCCCCCTTTTTTTCCATATCTGTTGGACCTTGTGGATTGGCATTGGCTATGTACTGTGGTTTAAACTGGAAAGAGCAGGCTGAGTTTTTAATTCATAATATCTGTCATCAGAACACAGTAATATGGCTCTCTAGTATTCAGATGCACCAGCCACTGATTGCACAATGTTTTATTGACTAAATGTGCAAATCTGACATATTATGTTCAGTACACCAATAAATCAAAACTGCCTACACTATGATATACTGTACTAATCTTTCTGACAAGAGAAATATATGACAATCCTTCTTAAACACCATTTAGAATTGTGAGTTTCACTGTGTAAAATGTTAAGCAAGTATATTCAGCTCATAATGCAACCTTAAAGGTCAACTATCACGTTTCTGGAAATGACACCATTCAAATGAACTTTAAGAACCATCTATAACTTGTGTTGTTGAGCTTTTATTTTATGTGATGCTCCATTTTATATCATGAGCATGAAAGGTTTTAGAAACTGACATCACAATCCAGTTCAGGCACAGCCAAGGTAAGCTTGTATGTAAGGAGGAGAAACAGGAACATTGTTTGGGGTGTTTCCAATTCCACATATACTATGCTCAATGGCAGAAAAGGGCACAGCTTATAACACTGAATGGTAGGCACTGGCGGATCCAGAGTCTTATCTCAGGAGGGGCACTCAGATTATTTAAATAAACAATCCAGGCACAATAACCACTACAGCTCTCTGTAGTGGTTATGGTGCCAGGAGTGCCGTGGCGCCCTCCCAGAGTAAATAGTCAAACGGTTTAATAACAGTTTGACAATTTACCTGGGGTCTGCCAGGATAGGGGCTGTAGTAGGGGATTGATAGTAGTGTGTGTGTGTGTGTGTACATGAGTGTGTAAAGGATGCAGGGTGGGTATGGGAGACAGTGTGTGAGGGGTTCAGAGTGTGTGTGTGTGTGTGTGTGCACGGGAGGCAGTGCATGTGGGTCAGTGTGTTTATAGGGGTGCAGTGGGAGCACTGTGTGTAGGAGGGGCAGTGTGTGTTTGGGTGCAGTGTGTATGGGGGTGTAGTGTGTGTGGGGGGGAGACGTGTGGGGGTGCAGTGCTTGTGTGAGTGTGTAGTGTGTGTGGGGGGAGAAGTGTGTGAGGGTATAATGTTTGTGTGGGGGAGCACTTTGTGTGTGGGGTAGAAGTGTGGGGGGGTGCAGTGTGTGTGGGGTGCAGTGTTTGTATGGGGAGCACTGTGTGTATGGGGAGAAGTGTGTGTGAGGTTGCAGTGTGTGTGGAGGAGAAGTGTGTGTGGGGGGTGCAGTGTTTGTATGGGGAGAAGTGTGTGTGGAGGAGAAGTGTGTGTGTATGGGGGCTGTGGGGGCAGTGTGTATGGGGTGCTGTGGGGGCAGTGTGTATGGGGTGCTGTGTGGGGGCAGTGTGTATTGCTGTGGGGCAGTGTGTTGGGGTGCTGTGGGGCAGTGTGTTGGTGGGGCAGTGTGGGGTGCTGTGGGGCAGTGTGTATGGGGGGCTGTGGGCAGTGTGTTTGGTGGGGCAGTGTGTATGGGGGCTGTGGGGGCAGTGTGTTGGTGGGGCAGTGGGCAGGCTGTGTATGGGGGGCTGTGGGGGCAGTGTGTTTGGTGGGGCAGTGTGTATGGGGCGCTGTGGGGGCAGTGTGTTTGGTGGGGCAGTGTGTATGGGGGGCTGTGGGGGCCTGAAGTAATTAAATCCATTCTTATTTATATGATGATTATTATTTACACTATTCTGCTATGTATTAAGCAGTGTTCAAATTCCAATAAAAGATATTTATTTTTCTTGTAAAAAACAAATATTGACAAGACTATGCAGATGTACAGTAATTAGCTTTACTGTAGGGTTACTAGATCGCCCATCTTTACAGGTACCATTGTGCTGACAATAAAGGCTTACACCAAGCTGATTAGTTATTTGTTCTTAGGTAAACAAATATAGCTATGTGTTGAAAGCTATCAATTGTGTATTGCCTCAAAATTTGCTCATAAAATCTATCTTCCGTAACACTGTACCTCAAGGCTATAGACTTCATTAGGAAAGTTTCCAGAGATCCACTAGAGAGACCCTGGGAACAACATTCAGTCTAGACATCTAGTTTTGAGTTATTCACCATTATTAAACTGTGTTGTATATACCGTAGCTAGTTATTATTTACTGCAGGTTATGACACTAAATTGAAAGACACTGTGTTAATTCAGCTTAGGGCTACTTAGAGTGTAATTCACATCTGTTGTTGTACTGAACTTAACTCACACAATTCTGGTGGGGGCCAGGGGCTTCCTTTACATGAAGAGGGTTTAAAATGAAGACAGCAATCTTTGTGAATGGATGTATACGTGTATATATAGGTAAGGAACTGATTTCCAGCAGCACAAACTACCATTCACTCAAAAAAAAAAAAGGGGGGGGGGAATCACAAAAATACACTGTACATACATTCGACGAGATAATATGGAAAGCCATACTTTCCCATGCCCATACAAGTACTTCTATGGAGTCATAAGCCTGTGCATGGTCTGTACCTAGTGTGCTAAGGAAAAATCTGGGTTAACTTATGCCTTTGAATATATGTATATAACTTGCTACCATTAAAGGGACACTATAGTCATCAGAACAGACTACAGCTTATTGTATTGGTTCAGGTGAGTAGAATCATTACCTTCAGGCTTTTTGCTGTAAACACTGTCTTTTCAGAGGAAATGCAGTGTTTACATTACAGCCTTATGATAACTTCACTGGCCACTCCTCAGGTAGCTGTTAGAGATCCTTCCTGGATCATTGCTGCCTAAAATGCATCCAAACATTCAGTATCTCCTCCCTGCATGCAGACACTGAACTTTCCTCATAGAGATTCATTGATTCAATTCATCTCTATGAGGAGATGCTGATTGGCCAGGGCTGTGTTTAAATCGTGCTGGCTCTGCCCCTGATCTGCCTCCTTTTCAGTCTTAGCCAATCCTATGGGGAACCATTGTGAGTGGATCAGGCCACCACTTCTGATGAGGTCAGCAGACAGCTAGTTTTGTTGAGGCAAGCAGCATGCAGAGTTACAGCTTCAGGCTTGAATACAGTAAGATTTTGCTATTTTTAGGGACGCATGAGGGGCCTAGGGGGGCTAGATGGTGGTTTTAACACTAAAGGGTCAGGAATACATGTTTGTGTTACTGACCCTATAGTGATCCTTTAAAGAAAAAATGTGTACTCTATTTCAGTATTCTTTTACATAACGTTTTCTCTGGGTGCACATCCCAATCTAATTTGCCGCACATTCCTTTGTGTGAATTATGAACAAATATTGTGTTCAACCCCTATAAAAAAAACCCTCCCCCTCCTCCCCCCATCTTTACACGTACAAAGTTTCTCAGTAACCTAAGATGTAGTTTCAGTTAGCTTGTGAAGTTCCTCAAGTTCCCTTGTTATATCTTGAATGGCCATATATTTCAGGAAGCAATCCATATGTATTAATAAATCTTTTATTAGATACTCAAATAAGTCTAACAATGTCATAAAATAAATTATTTGTACTTTATGTTGTATTTATATTTTATTACTCATTAGTAAATGTAAGAGTAAAATAAGAAAATGAATTCTTTCTTCTCCCATGTTACAATTAAGTGGAAAATAAGACACTCCTGCAGAGCAATGCATTAAACGCTGCCCTGCAACACTTCAAAGGGGAAACTAAGCTCTTTATATTTGCATGAATGTTCCCCTTAGAACCGGAAAGTAGTCTGTACTTTATATCGAAACGTATAATCAAAATATAATTAATGACTAGGGCATGAACCATGAATGTGTCCCTTTGTCTTTTGATAAGCTCCCAGCTTTTGTAGTATTCAGTCCTTGCCTATTTGAGACAATAAGGTCAGCTTCCAGCTGTCTTTTTAAAGTCTGAGTGCAGTTTTTATTGTTTGTGGTTCACTTTGAGATAAATAAATGCCTTTGGTTATTTGTGTTAGAACATGCCCTGGTTCCACCTGCAAAATATCCAAGTCCTTCATCATCTCACTGATCAAAAAGCCACTGGCATCAAGCATTCCGACACTTCCCATGCAAATTGTGATCCTTCCTGCACTATTAAGGCGCTCATCACGCCTCCTAACCTTTTCACAGGGCGCTCTTATTTCAGAAACACGCACACACTCATCACCCAGCTATCCTAGAACATTTACCTAAATTCATGGGTAATGACACACAGTCACGGGTAATGACACATAATCGTGGGTAATGACGCAGAATTCCCGGTGGTAATAGCTATTATCTACAGCTCCACCATGAAAATCACAAATTAAAAAAAACTTCTCTAAGGGTTTTTATTGACCAAATAAGACATTAACAATGGAATTGCATGGGAATTACACAATATGATCCAATATAGCCAGAATGAAAATAAAAATAGATGAGCTGAATTTTTCACATCAAATCACTAAATAACAAAAAAAATTAAAAAAAGAAAAAAAAAAACTATCACCCAGATTATTATTGGTATGCATACATAGATATATACTATATTGTTATTTGTTAATAAATATTATTAATATAACAAATCAACGTACAGCAGCATAATGGTATATATGACCTTGCAAGTTGTCTAATTCGGACCTAGCAAGGAACATCTACTCAAGGAGTGCAGATTAAAAAATTTAAAATAAAGCAAAAACATCCAGGATAATTCACTAAAGTACGACTTGTTGTGAATTCAAGGTATGTTCAAAAAGAATTTCAAATTTAAAGCCAACATAACCAAACTGGAAAATTCTCCAAGTCAACTATGCTTCCAATAAGGCTATTTTGACCTTAAGTATGAAATTAATTTTGATTTTGGACAATTCTGACTTAAGTAAATAATCCTGAAAGAATTTAATGACCAAATAAATAAAATGCTATTCAAACAATATGCACGTAGAGTTAGGGTGGAGAGAATGGAATCTTATGTATCTTTAAATATATACAAACTCTTGATTTAACCCCCCATATTTTATTCCACATCCAGATCTGGTTGTATATTCTTTGTGGCCAATATGGTATTTCTATATTTGATGGTGTATTCCACCTTACTACTTATCTTCAGTGATTTCAGGAGTGGAGTCAATCAGAAGGTAAGCTTGTACTGGATGTTTTTGTAATGTCAATCACCAACGCGTTTCATTGGAAAGTGCCTTCATAAGGAAGGCAGGCTACTTTGCATGCATAACAGCAACTGCTCATGTCACTTTCTGGTATGTGAGGAAACCGGTACACACATGCATATCTGGGTGATATTAAAATTCCTGAGCATCGTTATATGTGTGGCATAATGTGATGCCAAAGGACACGACTATTTTTCAATTTAACAATTTTTATTTTCAAGTTGGGTCATAACGTATATAAGTGGGATACAGAAGAGAAAAGGGGAGGCATGGGGTAACATCTTACGTTGATATCATACAATTCTTCGTTGTCACAGGGTGTCATTTTGTACAGATACCTTGTGTGCTGTTGTTCTGCTAACCTCGCCCTCTGACGATGGATCCTGGGGACTACTCTCTCCATGTCCTTGAGGGGGTTCCCCATGAACCTTGATCAGCTGGGCAGATCTACCTGCCGTTATTGCCTATCTCACTACTCATGGCTTCTCCTAAAGTTATCCCAGTGAGCCTTCCGTATCTCTTCCTACACCTCCCTATGCGGGAGGGGGGGTCTGCATAACTGGTGAGGAGGCGGGGAAGGGAGGTGGGGGGGGGGGTTAGCGAGTTCAGTGTAATGCCCCCCTACCGGTGCTTGCCATTCTTTTATTACTGTGTTTTGCATTCAATGCTCATCTTTTATTTATGTATTTGTTCACCTGTCTGTCTGTTTAGTTTCCCTCTGATCTGTGTCCCTTGACGACCTTCCCTTACCCCTAGGAGTGTATTTTGCTATATCAGTAGAACTCCGTCTATGTGTATTCTCTTAGTGTTGGGACTACTCGACGTCCTCGTGACTCTTGGGAACATTAATGGTTTCCCATTTAATTTTAGCTTCCTCAAATCTTGTGCTATTGCTATAGGCTTTCCTC
Organism: Pelobates cultripes; assembly: GCA_933207985.1. NCBI lineage: Eukaryota > Metazoa > Chordata > Amphibia > Anura > Pelobatidae > Pelobates > Pelobates cultripes. Next base: position 180,746,732 of record OW240917.1, on the reverse strand, counting down.
GCTATTGTTTCATATTGTAAGTTGTTAGAAATCTGTTTCATCAGGGCTCCTTTCGACGGTGCCTCTATATTTTTCCATTCCCTTGCTATGAGTGTCAGGGCCCCTATTATTATATGGAAGACCAGGATTGCTTCCTTACCTCTGTACCTGTCTAGTTCCATAAAAAGTAGGCATAGTTCTGGGGTAATTATGATGCTTTTGTCTACAGCCTCTTTGATAACATTCCCTACCATCTCCCAGTAGGGTCTAATCACCTCGCATGTCCACCACACATGATACATTGTGCCCTCCGCCCTCCCGCATCTCCAGCACTGAGCGGATATTCCTGGATATATTTTTGCCAGTCTGGTTGGCACCATATACCATCGATAATATACTTTCCTCATAAGTTCAAGGTGCGATGTACACAGTGATTTCCCTTTGTGTGCTGTTACTGCCTTTGCCCATTGGGTTTTATCAAATTGTTTCCTTAAATCTTCCTGCCAGGCCTGGCTAAATCTATCTCGGTGTACTGGGGCGTTCACGTTTAGGAGCGAATAACACATGGATATTGTTCCTTTGGCCCTTGATTTTGTCAGACACCTCCTCTCTAACTCTGTAAGTGAAGGTGCGTTCTCTCCTTTCTCCACAGGTGTTTGGGCGCTGAGCATTGATTTGATTTGCAGGTACGAGAATATCAGTCTGGGGGGTAGGTTAAATGATTCTTGTAGATTAGGGAATGGTAACATGTTGTGTGCGGTCAATAGGTCTCTTACGTGTGTGCACCCTCTTTTCGTCCATTCTTTGTGGTCAATCGTGTTGTTGGCTGCGTGTAAGCTGGCCAAAGGGGTAGCCGGTGACCATGGTCCCATCGACAATGTTACCCCCTGTGTTATGTCCCAGGCTTTCAGCAATGTCTTTGTGGTGGGTAGTATGTGGGGTTGAGGCGGGCGCAGCTTGTTTGGTACCCACACTATTTTCCGCAGGTCTCCCCCCTGTAACCAGTGGCCTTCTATTTCTAACCATTGGGGGGTGTTGTTGCCTGTGTGTATGCCCACCAATGAGGCCAGCAATGTTGCCTGGTAGTAGGATTTGATATTGGGTAGCGCGAGGCCCCCTTGTTGTATGGGTCTGTTTAAAAATTTTGTCGCTACTCTCACTCTTTTCTGCGCCCATACAAATTTGGTGAGCATCGTTTGTAGTTTATTTAGGTATGAGGATGGCAAGTCAATTTGTAACGTTCTAAATAAGTATTGGAGTTTGGGGAGCAGGGACATCTTAAAGGCCGCCATCCTACCCGGCCAAGATAAGTACTTGTCCGTCCATGAGGCCATACTTGCCTCTAGCTCCCTTTGCAGGGGCTCGTAGTTAGCCTTGAACAGGCCTCCTAGTGTCTTAGTTAATTTAATTCCTAGAAAGGTAACATAGTCTGTTCTCCAGTCCAGTTCGAATTTACCCCGGAGTACCTGCATTATGTCATTGGGTATCCCTATCCCCAGTGCCTGGGTCTTGGTTACGTTTAGTTTGTAATACGAATTGTCACCGTATTCTTTGATCACTTGTAATAAGTGTGGCATTGATATCAATGGTTGGGTCAGAGTTAGGAGCACATCGTCTGCAAAGAGATTGGTTTTGTATTCCTTCCTACCTATGTGCACTCCATGTATGGAGTTGTGTTGTCTAATTTTTGCAGCTAAAGGCTCCAAAGCCAGAACGTAAAGCAGGGGGGATAATGGGCACCCCTGTCTCGTACCGTTTGAAATAACTAGGGGTTTGGACAGGAATCCCGCGTTCAGCACCTGGGCTTTTGGTGCGCTATATAGGGCTTTTACTGCTGATCTGAAGGCACTTGGGATCTCGAACTTTGCCATGACCGCGTCCAAGAACAGCCAGTGCAGGCGGTCAAATGCCTTCTCAGCGTCTAGGGATACTACAAGTCCCCCCCCTTTGTGCAGTCTAGGGAGACTATGTAGAATATTTAAGACTTTGCGTGTGTTGTCCGCTCCCTGCCTTCCCAAGACAAATCCCACCTGGTCTGAGTGGACAAGTTCTGGGAGGATGGTGCTCAGTCTCATTGCATACAGTTTGGCGAATATTTTCGCATCTGTATTCAGCAAAGAGATGGGTCTAAAGTTCTGGGGGGCAGTAGGCGATTTCCCAGGCTTTTGTAGTGTTATAATATGGGCTAGTAGTGAGTCTGTAGGGAGAGTTTGTGTGTTGGTCGCCTCCGTAAACATGTGTACTAATTGGGGTGCTAGTATGCCTGTAAAAGTCTTGTAATAACTATTGTCTAGCCCATCCGGGCCTGGGGCCTTGCCGTTTGGTAGGTTTCTTATTACCGAATGGATTTCTTCTTTTGATATTGGTTTCGTGAGCTCCTCTGCTTGTTGGGGCGTGATCGTTGGGAGGTTTATCGTGGACAAATATGTATTAATATGTTCCTGTGTGGGCTGATAAGTCCCATTGTTTTTATGTATGTTGTATAGGGAGGCGTAGTAGTCTGCAAACTCGTTGCAGATGTCTGTGGGGATCATTTTCTTTTCTCCCTTAGGAGACATAAGGAAGGCGATTTTTTGGTTAGCCCTCCTTTCCTGTAATCGCCTGGCTAGAAATCTGCTAGCCTTATTCCCCTGTGTGTATTGTCGCATTTTCAATCTTTGGAGCACGTACCCCGTCTGCTCTAGGGCTCTCTGATGTATTTTTGCCATAATGGTAGATATTTGTGATTTAAGGTCATTGGATGGTGAAACCTGGTTTCTAGCGTTCAGTTGGTATAGGTCCTGTCTCCATTGGTTGAGTTGTGTTGAGGACTGTTTGTGTAGGTATGCCGCTCTTTTAATAAAAACCCCTCTAACTACCGCCTTGTGAGCTGCCCATATTGTGCCCCTGGCCATTCCCGGCGTGGTGTTCTCTGCAAAGTAGTCATATAGGGCGGATTCTACCTCTTTTTTAAATGTGTTGTCATGTAACAGTGATGCGTTCAGTCTCCATGGGCTACGGTGTTTGTAATCGTATTGGTCTTTGACCGACAGCGATACTGGTGCATGGTCCGACCACGTGATTTGGCCAATGTCGCTGTCGGCTATTTGGTTGAGTCCCTGCCCATGCACTAAAATCCCGTCTATCCTTGAATATGTGTTGTGAACGTGGGAGAAGTGGGTATATACTCGCTCCGTTGTGTGGGATATTCTCCATGAGTCAAAGTAGTGGTGGAGCGAAAGGAGGTTTTGTATCTTTCTGCAGTGTCTGCGGAGTGCTTTATATCTAGGACTATGTTGTGAGATGTTGGAATCTAGTTTGGGATCCCATACATGGTTGAAGTCTCCACAAATTATAGATATACCCTCTTGAACTGGAGCTAGTTTTTGTAGCAGATGTTGTAGGAACCTGCTCTGGTGTACGTTGGGTGAATAGATATTTGTGATTGTGTATGTCATGTTATTTATAGTGCATTTTAGAATAGCGTATCTCCCATTTGCATCTAGTTCAATGGAGATCAGGGTGAATGCTACTCGTTTAGATATTAGGATGGAGGTCCCCTTGGATTTAGAGGGGGATGTCGCATGGTATTGATGGGGGTAGTCGACCTCTGATGGGGGAATAAAGTTATCTGTTCTATAGTGCGTCTCCTGGAGGCATATTACATCTGCGTCAGCGTGTTTTAGTTCCCTATACAGTTGGTGTCTCTTGACCGGTAGGTTCAACCCTCTCACATTTAGGGAGTAGATTTTCATGGGGGTTTATACCCCGTTCGTTTATAGAGGGCCGATATTGAGGGCAAATACCAGGGTGGGGGTTTCGCTCGCCCCAGCAGCATCAAGTCGAGCGACTGTCCCCTGTTTGCGGGTAGTATTGGGCTACACCTTTCTCGCCGTTCGGGAGGATTCCCGGTCAAAATGGGAGGTAGTGGGTGGGGTAACCGTAACTGGGACATTAACCATAACATGAGTAACTTATGTGCCATATGCGGCTTAGGTACTTTATGGTACCTCTGGGGGTGGAAGTGTAACTTCCTCCTAGTGGGGTGCTTCCCCGACTCAGCCCTTACAGTATCTGTTACAATGTTCCTGGCGTCTTGGTATTCTGAACCCAGACTAATGTTGTTAGGTATTCCTCCAGGTATGGGTGTTGTTTGTTTTTTTTTCTTCTTGTGTGTACATAGTGTATGTGCTCTATTGTGGCCGTGTCTAACTGTGGCCTACCCACAATGTGTCAATTAGCATTATACGATACCCTTACAGTTCACCAAGGTCAGTGTATCAGGACCAGTCTCTCAATAGTCTCTCGGTACTTCTTGACATCTCCTTGTATGATGTCTGCGTCCTTTAGGCCTTCTCTTTATTTTTTCTCCAGTCCGCGGAGGTGCCGTCCGTCCTCTGCGGGCTGCGTCGCTGGCTTGGATCTGATATGCCCCACCTCTGCAGCATCCGCGTTCCTTCCTCTGGTGTAGTTATGGTGGACACTTTTCCTCCTCTGGATACTAGTATTTTCACTGGGTATCCCCATCTGTATGGTAGTTTGTTGGCTCTGAGTTGTTCCGTAACGCTTTTAAAGTCTCTCCTCCTTTTGAGGGTGTAGGTCGATATGTCTGCAAACACCATCAATCCCCCGTAAGGTTCTGGGAGTTTCTTCTTTGCCCGACTCGTTTGTAGCACTACTTCTTTTACGTGGTAGTAGTGCATTTTTATTAGGACGTCTCTCGGGGTGTCTTGGGGGAGGAAGCTGGGTTTGGCTGTTCTATGGTACCTGTCCATGAGTAACTGGTCTTGTGGTATATCAGGTGCCAGCTTTTTCATCAGGTCGTGCAGGTATGCCGCCAATTCTGCTTGCCCCACTTCCTCTTTGATTCCGCGAATCCTTAGGTTATTCCGGCGGGCTCTGTCTTCCATGTCTGCCAGTTTTAAATCGTATGTTTTCACTTGGTTTTGCAGCTCGGACACCTCTTTCTCTAGCCCTCTGTGTGCTTCCTCCAACTCCGCCATTTTGTTTTCCGTCCCTGTAGTTCTCCCCTCCAGCTCCTGTATGTCTTTATGCATGGCCCTCATAGTAGTCTTAAAACTATGTTCCAACCTTGCAGACATCTCCTCCAGCATGGTTCTCAGCATCTCCTGTGTGAGGGGGGTCTCACTGTTTTGCGGCTGGCTGTATTGTATTGCCGATTCCTCGGCGCCATCTTGGATATCCTCCACCTGGGCCTGTTTCCCCTGCGGTGTCCGCAGGGCGAAAAATGCAGATTTTTCAGCCCTGTCTGCCTGCCTCTTTCCCTTGGATTGTGCCATGTCGACTCTGTGTGTCTGTATTCTGGGGATTTTCCGTCGGCTTGTCTGCCAAATTACTCCTTTGGGCTTTGTCGGAACGGAGCGCTCAGTGCATGCGACCGTTCAGCACCGCCGCCAGGCCACGCCCCATCGGACACGACTATTTTAATGGGAATTACTCAATGTTGGAACGTATGCCTCGGGCTGCAGTCACAGCTAGTGATTTTCCTTAGTCAGCATTCTGGCAGTTTTGTGAATCAGTTTGGTGTCACATATAAACCTGTCCTTCAATAACAGGCAGTACATCTTATTTCTCTGATAGGAGAAGGCTGGAGGAGAGAGAATCGCTTTTTTCAAATGTACAAAGTGTAGCAAATGCATTTTCTTTTCACAGAAATCAAAGTAGGTCAATGTTTAACATGTTGAATGAAAAAGTTATTTCAGCTGTGTGCCCTGCTATTAATGTTTTACCCAACATTACGCCTTCTGAGAAAACAACGAGAACTGTAGAACAGGATTGTGCTAAAATAATTCACATTTCAAATGGAATATTTGTGTGTAGTTTTTTAGTAATAAAAAGGAATTGTTCATCCAAGTTGATGGGTCAGCGCTGCGGTTCCCCTGTTGTCGTTATGTTTCTAGCTTTGTTAGTATATTTGTGCTGTTAATGTTATTGTGCCTTGTTATACCCGTGAAATTACTTCAAAAATGTATCTATTGTACTTATTCAATGCCTGTTTTGTGGTGAAAGATGGGGTTATATGAGGAAATACAGTAAAAGAAGAACCTGTCTTTCAAAATAGATTGACAATACAATCCAGTCTAGAAAGCCCTAGATGTTGGCAAATGTGCAGTGTTAAACTCTATTATAACATGAATTTCTACTCCGAGTATGTGGTGGTGGGCTGAGAATGCTAAGTAGGGCAAAGGACACAATTCAACAATGACATATATGTCAGTAGGACATTAGATTGGATTGATTTTAAGTAAAGTGAGGTGGTAGAACTAAATGGATGCAGAGTGGTAAAGGGTCAGGAGAGAGTTCCAGGGCCCATCTAATTTGAGGAGTTTAACCTATGGCCACTAGGGATGCTAGATTTCTTCTATGTTTTTGTTGTTTTTTTGCAGTCCTCTTTTAATGAATACACAATGGGTGCAAAGCACAAGAAATCATTTAGTCCAATGTACTCTTGCCTTGGTCATTTTGTGCTTCCAGAAGCTGGGTGTAAGAGTTCACATAGAGTGGGGTGGATGGTTAATAGGTGATATGGTACGCATGTATTCTGAATTAGATCTGCTTGTGCAACGCATGTACGTTGGGAGTAATGAGAATATTTCAAAATGAAAATCAAGGGTTTTTTTTTTCCTCTAGTAAGGATTCATTTTGTCAGTGTGGGGTTCATTTCTATTTCCAAAACACAGCATTTGTTCAATTTATTTTCTGCAAAGTTGCAAATGAAATTCTGCATTTACTGAAAATGAGAGTCAGCAGTACCAAACAGCTTACTGTGTTTCACGCAGGGATATATTATGCAGCCAAACACTAACTTTTTTTCAGTACATAACATTTGAGGGTTTTGAAAGGCTTGGTAGCTTGTCCAAGTTTTCCCCAGTTTTACTAATGAGCACATGTGTTTAACTAGCAAATGTGTGCAGCCTTCAAGAAGTATACCAGCAGCCATCATGTGCATGACTGAAGCATCTCTTTTGTCAACATTTCCTCCATCCTGTCTCCAGGCCTTCTCCTGTGCTGTCCTAATTCTCTGAGATGCCTTACATTTAAACAAGTTCTGTAAACCATACATTGCCTTAAGCTACACTCCTAACAACCTGCTATACAGAAACCCACAGAGCTTTACCTGATTCCTTCTACAGTAATCCATATTCAGCATCTTAACTTCTCTGTGCATCACCCCTCACTATTGGATTTACACTTCTGTTTTTGTTTTTTATTTTCTGCCCCCAAGCTCTCATAAGACTTTAAGTCTGGACACTGGGTTCATTCTGCGTGAGTATCACTGTGTAGACCATCTCATGTCCATGTGTAAAACCCATCTATTGTAAATAACCAAAAACAGATAGAATAGAAAGATGCTCACATTTAAACAGTGCGAGAGAGCTAAACACTGATACAAGCAATGCTTCTAAAAGGTATTGTTATTATTTTATTTATCATATCTCTAAAGTTTATAGTTACATAGCTACATAGTTACATAGCTGAAAAGAGACTCGCACCGATCAAGTTCAGCCTTCCTCACATTTGTTTTTTGCTGTTGATCCAAAAGAATGCAAAAAACCCAGTTTGAAGCACAATTTTGCAACAAGCTAGGAAAAAAAATTCCTTCTTGACCCCAGAATGGCAGTCAGATTTATCCCTGGATCAAGCAGTTATTACCCTACATTGAAAGTTTATCTTTCTATGCACATGTTTACTTTGATTGTTTCTCCGTTACTATTGTCTTCATTGTAATACAAAAAAAATAAATAAACCCCAAAAACATCATAACCCAAAAATGCAGCTGTTAATAGTTTGTCTCATGCAAATGATTGAAAATGTATCACTGGAAGATCCCCGGACCTAAAGTATTTTCACATTTTCTATCTCCATATAGATGTGCAGCATTTTCATACTAGAGAGAACGATACTCTGTTATCAGATGCCTTTTAAATATGAAAAACAACACACCTGAATAAATCCAGATAACAGGGTGCCACAGTCACTTAAAATACCAACAGAAATTTCAAGTAAGCAAGGGGAGAGTAGTCAGTAGAAAGTTTTAACTCTAAATGTATTGCAAATCACAATATAAAAGCCATATATTGGCAATGGCACAGTAAATGTGCAAAAGATAAACCCTTAGGGATAGCAGCTTACACTAACATGCTGTTAAAGTAAAGTGCATATGCTAGAGTGCAAATACTCAAAGTGCAGGGTGCTGGAGGGACAGTAAAACACAACAGATAACTCCCACTGCTCTTGGGCAAATCGAATGCACAATAATAAAACACTATAAACCAAACAAGCATGTAAAAAAGACTGCTAATACCAATAAACAGGTTCCTGCTGAGGCACATTCATAAATGAGGGTCTGCATAAATGTCAACCATGTTTAACCCCTTAATGACACATGACATGTGTGACATGTCATGATTCCCTTTTATTCAAGAAGTTTGATCCTAAAGGGGTTAAAGAGGAGTGTAAAAATTTCATATATCCTCATACCTCTGAAAAGTCACTAATTTGGTCCCAAATCCCTTTGTCCTACTTGTCTATCCCAATGTCCCTCTTTTCTTGGAGCTCAATATTGATAATGTGTCTGAGCAATAATACTCCCATTAATGTGTTTAAAGTACAATAAATGTGTTTAGATACATTGTTCTTATTCTAAATTATTAGTAAGACACCTAACATTTCTAAGAACAACTCCATCCCTAGTTCCCTAACCTCCTCATTCACACACCTAAAATTAGATTGCTCTCTTTCTTAATTTGAAAAGTTGGGAGGTATGCATTTTGTATTCTGATTTGTACATTTGCTTACAAAATTCAAAAAACTATTTCTGTAATGCTAACCTCTCTAGCAAAATGATAAGTTAAATAAAAGTTACAGAAACTAAAAAAAAATCAATACTAAAGAAGCACATGAATTATAAAATTAACCCTAAGGCACTAATCAATATATGCAATCGGTTCCAAAGAACAGTGCAACAGGGCACCAAAAGGAGAACAGTGTACAATGTTTCTGTAAATAGATTTGTTTAACTAAAGTAATTAAAACGTATTCGTTTTATGTGCAGACGGCTGAGTGTGCCATTAGAGTCTTGGCATTCAATATCAAAGCTATTCGGATTAATTCACTAGACTCATACCGAAACACAGCTGTTTAATTTTATTCAAAACTAAAAGCAGGACCAGCATAGCCATGACAATAGTGAAGTATTGGGTTACTCACAAAGAATTAGTATATTATGGAAGAAGTGGAGAAATCGCCACAGTAACCAGTTGCATTTTCCCGCTGATTGTTCCATTTTACAAATTTGCCCCCAGGATTGATTAGAAATAACCACCTCTATATCTACCGTTGGCCCAGCACAGGAATATAAAGATGATGAGAACAGATAAAAATTAATTGCTTTCTGCTTTGTGCCCCAGGGTGTATGATTGACAGCTGGGAAGATGCAACATAGCATCTTTATAGAATAGTGGATTTCTCTTGAAATGGCACTTTTTATAAAATGTGAGAGAGGAAACGGGAAACACACTGTTAATCTAAGGTACTACAACTTGGAGTGTTTGGAGAGTTTCTTTAAATTTACATGGATAGTTCATGTTAGTGCCAGAATTATTCTACTACCTCCTATCCTATCAGTTAATTCAAAGGCTAAGTTAGTAACAATATTTTTATTTTTAAATTGTATGCATGACCTGCAATATGTATCTCTAATTACAAATTCAGATGCTGCAGGCCCTCTTTCTAAAGCCAAGAACGTCAATCATGTATTGATCGATTTTATACAAGTAAAGGATGCAATGCACAGATCTGTAAGGAAAGCAGGAAATGGGAAGCACAAAAGCCAAGACTGATTCATGTGACAGCAAACTGTGACCGCACATGACCTTACTGGGGACTTTATCTAGCTGTTCAATAAATTAAATATATTACAAGCTATGTAGAGGCTAGACTGGTAAAACAAATGTACAGAATGATACAGACAGACTTTAAAACAGGACTGAGAGTACGGCTCAATCTGTGAATCATGGAAATGCATCACAACACAAAGGAATGATGACAGAACACTATGGCATTGATTTAAAGGAACACTATAGTGACAGGAATACAAACACGTAGTCCTACCAATACAGTTGTGAAAACTTAGTTTAAGTCCTTAGCCCATTAGACAGCTAAGTGAAAGGTGATTTTACTCACCTTTCTTCCAGCGTCGCGCAGGTTTTAATGATCTCAGCCAATCCAATACTTTCCCATAGGAAAGCATTGAGGAGCTATCGCGCATGATTATTATCAATGTATCTCTAGGAGGAACGTTCAGTGTCTCCATGCAGAGTGTGGAGACGCTGAAATTAAGTGCTGCACAATGTCCAGGAAGCACCTCTAGTACCCGGCTGAGGAGTGCCCACTAAAGATGGAGCACTAAAAAGACACTATTTACATTGTAAAGCCTGCAGGGACAGGTTATAGACACCAGAACAACTGCATTATACTGTAGTTGTTCTGGAGACTATTGTGTTCCTTTAATATTGTTGGACAAGTTTTTTAAACAATTTAATATTTTTAGATAAACTTTTAAAATATATGTAAAAATATATATAAATGCATCAGAAATATTACTTTTTAAAATATATTTATAATACTTAATACTTTTTAAAGTTTATCCAAAAATATTAATTATTTAATCAATTAATATTCATTTAAAAAAGTCTGTCCAACAATATTAAATCGAGGTCTATGTGTGATACACATTGCTTCAATTAATTTATTGGTAATATTCTTATTTTCTAATCTGCTACCCCTCTCAGTCTTCTCATTTCTTTCCCGTTCTGATTTTCCTCTTGTGCATGTAAAGTATTCCCAATACAGGCCTGAAGCGAGGTGTGGAACTTAGCTGAAGGAGGTAGCTTAGCCAGGTCCAACTCCTATGGAGGCTGAGCTCTGGGGTTTTTGAATAAGTTCTAAGAGGCTTGAGGCTAATTCAGAGGCTGGACTGGCAATATTCATAGAGTTATAGAAACTGTTTAAAAACAATATCTAATGACTATTACAACTCAATGACTTAATCAAAAGGCAGTTATCAATTTATTTGATTGTTAATCCATGTAAAGCATTCTAGAAGTAAAGAATGTCTTTTCCAATGTGAAAAAAAAAAAAGATCAGGAACAAGAAAATGTTAAAATAAAATACATTTATTATGCAAACGAACAAACATACACTGGTAAAAAATTTTTTATAAAATAATAATTTGAGGAAATTGATTTTTACTGTCTATCAGATCCAGATATTTGACATCACTTCCAGGAGAGCCATTCCCAGAGACAAGGAGGTAATTCTACATGGACTAGGTACAACAGACATTTATTGGTGGGTCACAGATACAGCCACAGGGTCGATGGGAATTAGATACACCCAGGTGTCAGGGCAGCAATTCATGTCTAGATTAATACTTCCTGTTGTCTTTAGTATAGTATATTTAAGGAAGTGTTTTACAGGGAATCAATGGTTTAAAAGCTGTACAAACTAAATGATTATAAGCAATTAACAATAAAACAAATACGGTAGAAAGAGACGTTCCAAGCACCATAACCATTACTGCTTACTGTTATAGTAATGTTGCAATTAACTTGTCTTTCTGTTAATTCTCTTAATTGTTTTGTAGAGTATCTGACATTTAAAAAAAAAAAATGCAAACAACCCACAGCCAATCTCCTTATTCATTAATATTGTGTTTTTTTTTATTTTTTCTTATGAACAAATATACTCGTTGGTTACACTGTGACATTTTCTTTTATCTCCTATAAAAATATACCCTGCTGGGTGCCAAGTTAAAATATGCCTGGTATGGAGAATACTCTACCTATTGATGTAACTTGGAAATTCTACCTTTCTAACCTGTGAGCAGAATTACTAAATTGATCATACTTCCCTCTAACCAACCATTTAAGGATATGCCAAACTCCTTTTCTAATACAGTAAGACCAGGATAAATTATTATCTAGCTATCAGATTGAAACACATCAAAATGAAATATAATAATAATAATGTGGCAATTAAACATCAGACTTTCATTCAATAGTCAAAGATTTTACAGATTTAGGAATATAGCATCAGATGGCCTCTCCTTTTAAGGAATACAATGATTAATTGTAAGTGTGTGCAGTAAAGTTTATAAAGGCAGGGCCACCATCAGGGGGTGACAACCATAATGGGGGCCCCACGTGGAGCGGCGCCAGTGCACCAGGGCCCATCAGGTGGCCCAAGCATTTAGGGCCACCCAATGGGCCCTATAATCTTCAGTCGTAATAGCACGACTGGGCCCCTTTAAAAAAAAGTTGCGGCTGCACCGCAAATGCTGCTGGGAGGAAGTGACGGCCGGTCACTTCCTCCTAGCTTACTCCACGCGGGGGGAGAGCAGAGGAGAGGGAGAGCAGAGGCCAGGAGAGGACACCAGAGACATCCACTCCTATCATCCCCAGCCACCCTCCTGCAACTTAAAGGTAAGAGGAGGGTGGCTGATAAATGAAGTGTGTGTGTGTATATGTATATATGTCAGTATATATGTCTGTGTGTGTGTATGTCAGTATGTATATATGTCTGTGTGTGTGTGTGTGTGTGTGTGTATGTCAGTATGTATGTCTGTGTGTATGTCAGTATGTTTATATGTGTGTGTGTGTGTGTGTATGTGTGTGTATGTATGTCAGTATGTATATATGTCTGTGTGTGTGTGTATGTCAGTATGTATGTCTGTGTGTGTGTCAGTATGTATGTCTGTGTGTGTATGTATGTCTGTGTGTGTGTGTGTATGTCAGTATGTGTATGTCAGTGTGTATGTCAGTATGTCTGTGTGCGTATGTCAGTATGTATATATGTCTGTGTGTGTAAGTCAGTATGTATGTCTGTGTGTATGTCAGTATGTATATATGTCTGTGTGTGTATGTCAGTATGTGTGTCTGTGTGTATGTCAGTATGTATATATGTCTGTGTGTGTGTGTATGTCAGTATGTATGTCTGTGTGTATGTTAGTATGTATATGTCTGTGTGTCAGTATGTATGTGTTTGTATGTCAGTATGTATATATGTCTGTGTGTATGTCAGTATGTCTATCTGTCTGTCTGTGTGTGTGTATGTCAGTATGTATGTCTGTGTGTCAGTATGTATATATGTCTGTGTGTGTCAGTATGTATGTATGTATGTCAGTATGTATATATGTATGTGTGTGTGTATGTCAGTATGTATGTCTGTGTGTATGTCAGTATGTATACATGTATGTGTGTATGTCAGTATGTATGTCTGTGTGTATGTCAGTATGCATATATGTCTGTGTGTGTATGTGTATGTCAGTATGTATGTCTGTGTGTATGTCAGTATGTATATATGTCTGTGTGTGTATGTGTATGTCAGTATGTATGTCTGTGTGTATGTCAGTATTTATATATATATATATATATATATATATATTATATATATGTGTGTGTGTGTGTGTTTGTGTATGTCAGTATGTATGTCTGTGTGTATGTTAGTATGTATATGTCTGTGTGTGTGTCAGTATGTGTGTATGTCAGTATGTATATATGTCTGTGTGTGTGTGTGTATGTCAGTATGTATATAGGTCTGTGTGTATGTCAGTAGGTATGTCTGTGTCAGTGTGTGTGTGTATGTCAGTATGTATGTCTGTGTGTATGTCAGTATGTATGTCTGTGTATGTGTCTGCAAGTATGTATGTATGTCTGTGTGTGTGTATGTCAGTATGCATGTATGTCAGTATGTATGTATGTGTGTGTATGTCAGTATGTATATATGTCTGTGTGTGTCAGTATGTATGTATGTCAGTATGTGGTTATCTGTATGTGTGTGTGTGTGTGTGTGTGTGTGTATGCCAGTATGTATATATATATATGTCTGTATGTATGTATGTCTGTGTGTGTGTGTATGTCAGTATGAATGCATGTGTGTATGTATGCCACCGGGATTTGGAGGTGGGCACCCGGGGGCCCAGACCTTGAGCTGTGTTAGGGGCCCCACAATTTCTGATGGCGGCCCTGTATAAAGGTATATATTATTTTTAAAGATCACTAATTATTGAATAGTAAATCACAAGAAATATATATTTTAGTGTACTAAACAAACATAAATGTGCTTTTTTCACCTTAATGTGGTGGATTTGATGGATAAATGCTTAAATGTGTCAATATTAAGATGGTGACAATGTTAATGCTTCACACAGGGGAGCACTTGGTCCAATGCCTCTCTATGAGAAGTATCCACAAGAGCACGTCAGTTGCTGCTCAGGAATGCTGACTTCACCGGCGGTGGAGTGGATGCTCTGACAAGACTGGCCCAATGTTGGATTTAAGGCAAGTGTTACCTGCATCTGACAATAAACCCACATTCCAAAGGCAATGACGCAACACCACCTATTGGCTACATCTTGGCTATAGGCAATCATGCTATGTTTTGCATATGTTTAGATATGTTGTGAAATTCAGGCAGAGTGTTCTGGGATTTAGATTTTATGTTTCCTCTAATGCTCATCTGTGTTACAGTTATATATTTTATTGCATTCTATTGTCTGTATGTTTCTGTTTTTTTTTGTTTTGTTTTTTTATAATTTTTTTGTTGTGCATGGATGGTACATAACATCATTTCATACTGTTAAGCAACATAAACAATTGTAAACCTGTAGTGGGAAAACAAATCAGTAGAGCTTATTCTGCACATTTTATATTAATTATTCAAGCTAGAGAGACACAGTGCTAGTCCTGGATCATAGAAGGTTAACAGGCTAGAGTTTGTGGAATAGGCACGGGTTGCATAAACTAAGTAAGATTAAAGGTACAATGCCCATGAGTAGTACATTGTTAATGCACCACTGGATTCACATCAAATTGTCACTGCTCCTGCAGGTAAAGTAGGTGACTCAAGAATGCATGACAAAGATGCATAAACAATATATTATTCAAAAAAAAGAGCATAACTAATCAAGCTTTGGATGGCTGGATTTGCTGTAGGTAACATAATGGCATCAGCTGGTCATCATAAAGTCTCAGAATGTAGGCTGGTGTTCTGCCTAATTATACATCTTTATTTCAACCGATGGAAGGCTGGGGGCATATATGCGGTGGAGTTGAGAGATTGCAGTAAGAGGAGTGCAGAGGGGGGGTCTCCCTACAGCCCCAGGTCGGTATAGAGACCTGCATCTGGGAGCCACTGACTTGGTGGCTCAAAGAGTCCAAGTCCATCTCCAATCAGAAGGCCCTGATGTTATGTTGTCACTGATAGCGGCTGGTCTCCTGTCCGTGTGAACAATGCTGTGGGGTCTTACCCCTATTGGCCCCCAGCCGAGGTGGGCTTGTAGAATCGGGTTCATGTGCTGGAAGTAGTGGAGTGCCCAGAGGGGGCCCACTCTGCACCCATATCACTCCTCCGTGATACTCCCCTCGAGGCTGAGGCAGTGAAGCTTCTTGTTTTTCCTCCAAAGAGGCCCAAAAGTGTGTAAATATTTTATCCAGTTGCCACAGGGATAGTGCAACATACTCATCTTGTGTCTTCTCAGATTGTGTGCTTTGCATACCACGAGGAATGGAGTTGTCCACCATGTTGAACACAGTGCAATTGAATTTAAGTGCAGCAACAGTCGTGAGAGAGTCAGCACTTCAGTGGGGACCAGGATGACCTCCACCGTTTCAGAGTGGGGGGTGACGGTGCTGCAGAAAGGCTTCAGCCAGGTGCACTGCCGGGTCGGGTGATCGGCCGCTTCCCCCAATTGCCAGGCACAATAGGCCGCAGATTGCAACCAAGGTAAGTGCTTGTCAGACCGTTACACTCCAGGCAGAAAATGGTTCAGTTAGTTAGGGTGTCCGTCTGCATGTTGAGTGTCGGGCCCCACCCTAGTATGTATAAGTTTTATGCAGTGTTTTAAATGCATCACAACAATGAAAAAGTAACTTTGTTAAAGGTTAGTTCTAGTTTAAAAATAAAGTAATTATCCAGTTCCTTTAAGAAAAGTATTCAACTGTGTTCCTTTCCAGGAGTCCAGTGACAGAGTCTAAGGGGCTTGTCCTCTGGCTGAACTGCTCACTGGTATATAGTTGTCTTGTAGACAAAGAGCTAGGTCGCAGAGCCAAAAGGCATCTTAATAAAGATGGTTCAGTCTCCTGCCTGAGCAGAAGGAGCGGTCAGAGAAGGACCAGTCAATATATATTTGCATTTTTAAAAACAAATATGATTTAAACATGCATGTAAGAAAGCTAAATGGGGTGTACAATTGGCCCTTCATACCCAAGACACCCCTTGGGCACATGGCTGTGTGATTAATGATTATCTATATAATGTTTTGATATAGATTTCCGTTTGCTCAGTGCTAAAATGGTCATACTAATGTAAGAATTGTTAAATGCCTGATCTGACTTCATGTCTTCAAGTAGCAGAACAGATGCCCAGGAGATATTTGGAACACAGTAGGTGTTTAAAAGAATTAGCAACCCCATCAGTTGCTAGAAGCTGCAATTAAATAAGCAGATGTCTTATTTTATTGGAATAAATACTATTTCAGAGGGCTATTAGCGTAATAATCTGCCAGTAGGAAGAAATCTCTCTTCTGAGAATCGGTCTCTAATGACCATTTGAATTATATTAGTATTCGCATTTTTGATGGTTTTTTTTACATGCATACAGCATCAAAACTATTTCAGTGTGCACTTACTCCACATACCGGTAGGACATTTATAAATGCCACAAGTAGCTGACATTTACATAATGTGTACCACCATATAAACTAAAGTGAATCTGCTATGCACAAATATTGTGTATTCACAGCAAGGTAGGAAAAGATCATCTCCAGCAAATATATAGACTAGATGATAGACTTAGCTAAAAGATCCCTCATGGTACCGTGAACTGGATGTATTGACTGCATCCTGGACTCAATGGACCAACTACAAACACACAGAGAGAGCACACCCCCCACAGACAGCTAGCCACATGCTACAATTCCTAGAGTGCAGTTGCTAAACCATGTGGGATGCAACAGCATCATTTGAGAATGGAATGGCCTTTCACTACATCCTTATGTGTAGTTTTTTTTTCTTTTTATAGCCTATGTAAGTTATATAACTTACTAATGGGTCTATTTACTAACATCCAAATAGCTGTGTATTGACTGGGGCAAAACCATCCAGTTTTGTACAGGGCCATTTGGACTGCAAATTCCGTACATTGTTCACTGTATTTAACAACATCAAGATATTGCAATTCTATTTCCGAACAAGATGGAATTGTGTCTGGATTTCAGCCTGTCCAACACAGTGCTGGATGGCTGAAATATGTGTCCAAAAGCTTAGAATCCAGGCATAAATAGTAAAAATTCAGGGCAGAATTTTAAATTTTTTTATTATTTGGAACATGGGCAGCTCTAGCTGTGAGTTGGGGCTTTTTAGCGCTTGCAATAGTAATGTGGATCCACATTAGTGTGGATTTTTAAAGCAAATGAACAATAATATGCAAACACTATTGGATGCTGGTCCCAATTTTCTTTATACTTCATATAGAATTTGTAGAATTCCAGTAGGAAATCCAAAAAAAAAAAATCCGTGTATAGTAAACAAACAAGTAAACTACATTTCATCAATACATTTGATATCAGTTTGGATAGCAAAAGGTATAGGTGAAATAGTATGCTGTTTAACATGACACCAAGTCATATTATCCGCAAGGAACTTGAATCACTGTGGAGTCTACCCATGATCTATAAATATATAATTTTTCAATCACATGGGTAGTAACTGGAATGCTTACTTTATGTTGTGTTTTAGCATTGCTCTGCTTTGCACACCAACAGAAGTACTCAAATACCCACAATGCATATACACCCGAACCCTCTTGTATTTGTATTAAGTAGGGTACTGTTGCTAGTCACCTACAGTTGCAAGAAAAAGTGAACCCTTTGGAATGATATGGATTTCTGCACAAATTGGTCATAAAATGTGATCTGATCATCATCTAAGTCGCAGCAATAGACAGTCACAGTCTGCTTAAACTAATAACACACAAAGAATGAAATGTTGCCATGTTTTTATTGAACACACCATATAAACATTCACAGTGCAGGTGGAAAAAGTATGTGAACCCTTGGATTTAATAACTGGTTGAACATCCTTTGGCAGCAATAACTTCAACCAAACATTTCCTGTAGTTGCAGATCAGACGTGCACAACGGTCAGGAGTAATTCTTGACCATTCCTCTTTATAGAACTGTTTCAGTTCAGCAATATTCTTGGGATGTCTGGTTTGAATCGCTTTCTTGAGGTCATGCCACAGCATCTCAATCGGGTTGAGGTCAGGACTCTGACTAGGCCACTTCAGAAAGCGTATTTTCTTTTGTTTAAGCCATTCTGTTGTTGATTTACTTCTATGCTTTGGGTCATTGTCCTGTTGCAACACCCATCTTCTGTTGAGCTTCAGCTGGTAGACAGATGGCCTTAAGTTCTCCTGCAAAATGTCTTGATAAACTTGGGAATTCATTTTTCCTTCGATGATAGCAATCCGTCCAGGCCCTGACGCAGCAAAGCAGCCCCAAACCATGATGCCCCCACCACCATACTTCACAGTTGGGATGAGGTTTTGATGTTGGTGTGCTGTGCCTTTTTTTCGCCACACATAGTGTTGTGTGTTTCTTCCAAACAACTCAACTTTGGTTTCATCTGTCCACAGAATATTTTGCCAGTACTGCTGTGGAACATCCAGGTGCTCTTGTGCAAACTGTAAACGTGCAGCAATGTTTTGTTTGGACAGTAGTGGCTTCCTCTGTGGTATCCTCCCATGAAATCCATTCTTGTTTAGTGTTTTACGTATTGTAGATTCGCTAACAGGGATGTTAGCATTTGCCAGTGACTTTTGTAAGTCTTTAGCTGACACTCTAGGATTCTTCTTCACCTCATTGAGCAGTCTGTGCTGTGCTCTTGCAGTCATCTTTACAGGACGGACACTCCTAGGGAGAGTAATAGCAGTGCTGAATTTTCTCCATTTATAGACAATTTGTCTTACCGTGGACTGATGAACAGCAAGGCTTTTAGAGATACTTTTATAACCCTTTCTAGCTTTAGGCAAGTCAACAATTCTTAATCGTAGGTCTTCTGAGAGCTCTTTTGTGCGAGGCAATGCACAACTGGTGTGTGTTTTTTATAGGGCAGGGCAGCTGTAACCAACACCTCCAATCTCCTCTCATTGATTGGACTCCAGTTGGCTGACATCTCACTCCAATTAGCTCTTGGAGATGTCATTAGTCTAGGGGTTCACATACTTTTTCCACCTGCACTGTGAATGTTTACATGGTGTGTTCAATAAAAACATGGCAACATTTCATTCTTTGTGTGTTATTAGTTTAAGCAGACTGTGATTGTCTATTGTTGTGATTTAGATGATAATCAGATCACATTTTATGACCAATTTGTGCAGAAATCCATATCATTCCAAAGGGTTCACATACTTTTTCTTGCAACTGTATTTTTATTCTGTTCACGTGATGTCCATTATATAATTATATACACTAACATTATTTTACTTGGATTAACAGGTCACAAATTCAATCACAATATATTAAAGCAATTTACAAGGCTGTTATGGTTGAATTACTAAATAATTGTATGTTAAGGCACAATAACCGAATATTTAAAAAAAGGTTCAAGAACTGTTACTTTCAAATTAAAACTTACTAAATAGATATAATTTTCTGAAAACAAAGGTTATTTAAAAGTTAAAATGTGTTCTATAAATCAAATAATAAAAATAACTTATAAATGTGTTTTTCCATTACATTCAGTAATAGAAATATAAGTCGCCTGTTGTTAAAACTGCTTATATTTTTATTCTAATGTGCAATTTGACAAACATACAGGATACATTTTTTTCCTGATTTGCTTCCATATTTTCCAAACAAAAACATAGGATGATTAATATTAATTTAACCTATTTAAAAACAGAAAAACTAAACCTAAACAAGTTAAAATGTATAATTCAAATAAAATATATTTGTGCCAGTGGCCACTGAAATAATCTACTTCTGGGGCTTATCTACTAAACAGATATATGGGTACTTGAGAACTGACAAACAGTCAGGATACAATGACCAATTCAAAAAAATGTTACCATCACTTTAAAAATGAAACTACTAAATTTAGAACACAATATAGCACTCAGTACATAAGTAGATTTATTATACCTCTAGGTGGGCAATCTTGGTGAATGGTAAACATAATCCATAATAAAAGCCCCACATGCCCATACATAGCCAAGTGTTCCTACTTTGTACATCATTGAGCTGTCCTGGAATGTTCCATTGTGGCTTTATGAGGATTTCCAAATTCCAGCTGTGGGAGCACAGCTGATAGCTGTATCAAGGCAAAATATATATAAAGTATGTGCTAAACTGAGCCCTCTGAAGTCTTCATATAAAGCCTGACCATCTCTTTTAAATGCCCTGGTGACAGCTGTTTCAGTCACCCATGCTATTTATTTTTATGCACACACTAACCTGGTCTATGGATTAGAAGGTGCTGTCATTTGACAAATTGCCCAGACTCCAGGTGTGCTATCCAGCCTTAGATGTGAAAGATTGGGCTCTTTGAAGTCCTTCAAACTAGTTTCCAAGCATAATCGCGATCATTTGCTCTTGGAGCCTACCATTGAAATAAACTAATTCTAAGGTCCCCTCAAAAAGCCTCAGCCATTAAAACCAAAACCTGTCTGTTTAGTGTTGCGTGCATATGTCCATGTTTTCCAATCTTTATTTATTTTTTTTACAAACTTTAATCTTATTTATCAATACAGCCTGTTCCTCTATTTTGGAATAATAATACACAAAGCAGTGACTGTGATACCTAACTTCCTAACTTATAGCGATAACTATAATTATGTTATTATTATTATTATTATTATTAATCTATGAAGCAGCTTGGTACATTTTTCTATCTTGAGCTCCATAGGGGTGCTAAGAGTGTATGGATGCACCCTGTTTATCCAAAAGACCTATAAACTACATTGTGAATGAGGATAAATCAAAACCTAAATTTGAAATATTTAAACTAAAATAGGCAAGTTGGCAAGTTGGAAAAAGCGCGTATTACAATCTTGTTTTGAATTCACCACAATTTAATGTTAAGTAAAAAAAAAACGACAACCTCCAAACCTTTGAATCTTGTGTGTATTAAGAATATACATTAGATAATAACAGTATTCTAGTTACATTCCCACCGTAGCATTGAAAAACAGTCTGCGTTAAAAACTGATGCCACTGGCATGGCAGTCAGCCTAAAGAGACACCTACAGAAATGTATTCACTAAATTCAGAAAAGTAACAAAGTGCAATACACAAGATAAAAGGTAGGGTAAACTTACTACTTTGCATAAATGTTGCCATTTAGAGTTTAAGTCACTACAATTCAGAGTTTAGTAAATATGTCTTACAATGTTTATATTTTTCCTACTTTAACGCAATGTGAGAATTGGCAGTGCCATTACGGACCTGGGTTGTGATATAAATTGCTGCATTTTCAATATAAATTTAAAAGAAAACCGGACATCACAGAAAAAAAAAAAAACTTAATTTATATGCAATTTTCAACATTTTATTAAATGTTTTTATTTACAGAGAAGTGGTGGTTTTCCTTTAATGCGGACTGTTCATACTTCCAGCATTATCAGCTATGAGGAATAGTCGGTGACTAAAAATATATTTTATCACTGTTCTGACTGTGTTTTAATTATTTAGTTTTTATTAAAAAAAAAAATCAATTTCAATTTCATTTTAACATAATTTAAAAAAATAAATAAACACAAATAAAAAAAAAAAAGAATAAACAGAGATAAATGTTCACTAAGATACAACATGGCCAATTTTCTGTAAAACTTGGCGTTTGACAAATTCAAGATTAATTGATATTTTAAATATTTATCCACACTGCAGCTATGTCCTGTGATTTTAATGTAATAAGATTAAAGGATATGAATAAAAATGAAGTAGAATTATTGATGAGAATATACTAAGTGACCTTTCATCCTTCTCTACAGAACAAATACATGTAAAAACGGTTAAACAAGAGGTAGTAGGTCCCTAATGCATAGATGTTTTTTGAGCCACTTCCATGTAAGATACAATAATAATATGCTTGCTAACATTTAAAGGAAAAAACTTCATTTTTAAAATAAAAATCAATAAAAAAAATATACACAAACAAGAAAACACAACAACAATCCACACATGTTATAGTCAAGGCTCAAAAGTTTGCTATTGGCGAGTGGTAATTCAGCCCCTGGTGAGAGTGCTTGAAGTGGGGAGTAACTTTTAGGCCTGGCTAGTAATCGAGGACTTGTAACTTTGAAATCACACATCTATTGAAAACTGTCGGTGCCGCTATTACATAATTATTAACCAAAAAATGCTGAAATGATTGTCGCACTCAGCCCATATGTATTCCTGGCCATTAGCGGACCTTGTGCAGCACTCATGATATCCCATTTCGCGCCTCCATGACGTTTCCAATAAACAGCGCTTTGCATGGAACTCCCTGGTGAAAATCAATGGGATATCATATGAGTGCAGCTATTCTTACTTAAAAACGTGCTGCATCTATTGTCATACAATAGCCAATGTGTGGAAGTCTTCTACTGCTCTGCTGGTGAAGGCTGTTCAAGACTGGCCTCATATTACTAAACTTTGCAAAAAAATGTCATATAAAATTTTGGTAAAACTTGAGTCATTCAAATCCAAATCGTTGGTTGTAGTAACCACTTCTGTACTGGTCCGCTCCCTCTACCCCCATCCCGCTTACACCAAAAAAAAAAAAATTTGAAAGACAGAACTTTGAATACAATATCCAAACTGGGACTACAGCCGAGATTTTTTTTCCAGATCAGCAATTTTATCATCAGTTTTGCCATGTGCATTTAATTTACTGTCCTATCTGTCTGAACACCTTATATTATGCAAGCCCTTTGTTAATTTACCACAATTCTTAACACTTCAAGATATATATTTTTTGACAACTAATCAAGTTTACAAGATGTCAAATCCAACAATAGATGTAAATAATGTATAAATGTTATAACATGATAAAATATTCAACAGAGTGCATTTTTTAAACAAAAGATTTATGCAAGAATATTTACTGAACAAATGTATTCACTAGGTAAGATGAATAATAATAATGACTTCACTTTATTAAAAGACAAGCAACCAAAAAAAAATTAAAGTATAATCATACCGCAAATAAGGAGCCCTGGTGGACACAAGCACCTGTGGGAACAAAAAAAAAATATCTAAAATTAGAAAGTATGTATACAACAAGAGATTTGTGAATTGTCTATACTCTTTATTTGCTCAGATGTCACCATTACATACCTCTCAACATTTCAAAAGGACAAAGCAAGGGTTGTTAGTGGATGCGTAGGGAGGGGCAGGCAGTTCTGAAAAATGTTAGGTAACTTAATAACAATTTATGCAACTAAAATGTGATAGCTTAAACATACATATTACTGTAAAGTTATATTATACCCTTAAACAGTAACACCAACAATATGGAACTCCTAGAAAAAAGGAACATTAGGATACAAAAGAGGGACGGTGGGATTTGTCGCAAAATAGGGACTGTCTCTCCTACAAAAGGACACTTGGGAGGAATGCTTGAGACTGAAATCAAGCTTAATTAAAGTGGTCACTTGCATGAGTGTTTGTGTGCTCTACGGAAGTTTAACAACTTGTGTATTCTAGTCTGAGAACTAGTCCTGAAGCAAGTCGTAGCATATCTACGCTATCACATATATATCTAGCATTTTTATGACACACCTGTGTTCATCATCTTGAGAGCTCCTGTCAAATGAAATGCTTCACACGATCAGAATGTGACACTTGTACAACCAGAGTTTTATTTTATTTTTTTATAGCGGTGCCCTTTGATGTGGCATGTGTAATTTGGCAATCTTCTAATAGCTATATTATTTTCAAGTACTGCTTAGTGTAAACATTGCTGTATACTTCAGGAAACATCTAAAATAACTAATTTCATTTTATTGCCAGAGGCAGAGAGAGGCGCATTCAGGGTCATTGGGTTTATATTCAAGAATTAATTTGTCCCCAAATTGTATTTTTCTTGCAATACTGCCAACTCCTTACACAGCTGAAAAATACTACTTAAATGCGTATTTACTACATAAACGTCAATATGTACCTGAAGAAAAAAATAAATTGTGCATAAGTTATTAAAATGGATATTTTATTAAATATTAAAAGGTTACAGGGCAAACGGTTTTAAGAAGTTTGACAAAAGAATTGGAGCACTCCTTGCACCCAAACCCAGCTCCTTGCTTGCTACTTGGACAATGCAGAAATTAACTTCAGTATTATTGATCCATAGCCATCCAATCACCAGCACTCATTTGCAGCCATGGTTTTACCGATAAAGTCCTGCATCGGACAGGACATTGGTGATTTTATGCAATAAGTAAGTA
The DNA here is from genome assembly GCA_933207985.1 of Pelobates cultripes. Classification (NCBI taxonomy): domain Eukaryota; kingdom Metazoa; phylum Chordata; class Amphibia; order Anura; family Pelobatidae; genus Pelobates; species Pelobates cultripes. Next base: position 180,722,267 of record OW240917.1, on the reverse strand, counting down.
TGAATTAGAAATAATGTGCTTAGAAATCATTTTAGAGCTGCCTGCAGTGGGATTGTATGTGTGTGTGGGTGTGTGTGGTGAGAGGGATTGTTACATATGTTCACACATTTATGTAAAAGTCAAAGGCATAATGAACTTCTCCCTTTCAGGTGCTTGTATCACTCCCTTTGTTGCCCCTTTCAGTATCCGCATTCCTATGCCTTTAATGCTCTTTTTTGTTTTATTTTTTAAACATTTTTCCCTGTTTCTCCACCCCTCCCCCTTACCTGCTCAGAGTGAGAGCATGTGCTATGAGACAGAAGAACTGTCCATTCCCATGCTTCTTTGAGAAGCATGGGAATGGACAGCGAGTGGGCAGGGGTGACATCAGAGCAAGCTTGGAAAACAGCTGGGTTGGGAGCTTCATCATATGAAGAGATGGGCAGATATGCAGACTACTACCAATGTTAGAATAATCACCTTTGCATTGCATAATCACCGGATCAGAAAAATAAGTATAGAATTGATCAAAACAAAACCACTAGATTGCACTTGACAATCCACATCACAGTGATCATGAAGGTTGTACAGCGAGCACCCCGAATAGTGGATCAGTGGAGCCCAGACCCCATGATGAGACACGCAGTGCAGTTAAAGGGACACTGTAGGCACCCAGACCACTTCAGCTAATTGAAGTGGTCTGGGTGCTGTGACCCTTTTGCACTTAGTGTTGCAATGTAAATAAAACATTGCAGTTCCAGAGAACTGCACTGGTTTTATTGCAGTTCTTAGTCTGCCCTTGGTGGCTGTCTGTCAAATGGACTTTTGGTCCGTTATCTGATGCTGGATGTCCTCACCGACCTCCAGAGTCAAATTTTCCCCAAGGAAAGCATTAAATAATGCTTTCCTATGGTGAAGTCTAATGCGCGCACATTTGGTCTCTTCGTTGGCGGGGGGGGGAGGCGCATGGCGGAGCCTGACCCAGCGTCGAGGGACATTGGTGCTGGATTCAGGTAAGTGGTTAACCCCTTCTGCCCCGCAGGAAGGGGGGCCCCGAGCACTATAAGGTCCCTTTAAGAGATATATCTACCAGCTAGACCAGTAGAATTCTGACAGCACAGGCCGCATACTGGAGTGTGCCACTTTATACTCTTACTCTCAGCATGTGAAGGAAGTAGAGCGAGGACAATGCAGCCTGCTATGCAAGCATCTTCTCTGGACCCCAGGGAAACCACCCCGCTGCTACAAAAACTAAGCAACCAGAACTTTTTGTCTGTGTGCCTTGCTGTGTGATTGTGTATATGCATTGTGTGTATGTGTCTGGCAGTGTGCTATTAGGTATCTAACAGCATGTCTATGTGTCTGGCCATATGTATATGTGTCAATGTGTGTATTTGTCTAGCAGTGTGTTTATGTGTCTGGCTATATGTATGTATCAGGCAGTGTGTATGTGTATATAGCATTAAGTGTAGGTTTCTGGCAGAGTGTTTGTGTGTATTTAGATGGCAACCTATGACTTTGTATCTGTTTGTGTCTATAGTGTGTGACTCTGTGTTTTGTAGTGTCTTTTTGTAAGTTTAGCAGTGTGCATCAATACCTGTGCTTGTCCAGCATTGTGTATTGTTGTGTATGTGTCTCGTATGGCATTGTATATATGTGTGTGTGCACAAGACAGTGTGTGTCCTGCATTGAGTATCCTTGCATTTGTATCTGGCAGTGTGTGTCTATGAGTGTTTATGTGTGTATCTGAAAGTGAGAATCCATGTGTGTGCATGTTTCTTAGTGTGTCTGTAAAGTATACATCTTTGGAGTTTATCTGGGAGTGTTTGTAAGGGTCCCAAGAGTTCTGATGGCAGCATTCATGTCACAAAGACCAATTATCTCACGTTATATAATTAAACTAGTTTTGAAGAGATAAGTGACACAAAATGTTTTTTTCCTACAAAACCTTGATGTACAATATTCCAGAAATGCATTAAAATGATTGCCAAGGATCCACATACTATCCCTAGAAGTCACATCCAAAGATAAAAATATTTTAGATTAGCTTGACTAGCGAGCCTGAATTATAATATTTTCAATACACACAGTATATGTAAAAGGCATTCCAGAATGGCACTGACCTCTCTTTTAATGCTTTCTGGAGAAGATGTATTGAAAAACAAAAAGAAACAGAAATATGAATATACCTTGCTTACAACAAAGCTGCAAACTCAATAGCCACATTCTTAATGCCACAGTGCATCCTCTCAAACAGAAAGCTATGAGAGATTATTTACTTATTACTTGGTACGACAACCATGCTGCAGCAACAATTTGCAAATCCCAGGGATGTTCTGAGAAATTTTAAAGGGGCACTAAAGTCATCAGAACCACTGCAAATTAATATGGTAGTTTTGGTGTGTAAAGCATGTCCTTGCTGGCCTTTTAATGTAAAACATTTACATTGGTGCCTAGTAACACCTCTAGTGGCAGTCAATCAGACAGCCACTAGAGGTGCTTCCTAGTCCAGTGCTGAACATTCCCCATTGAGTCAATGCATCTCTATAAGGAGACTTTGATAGGCGCAGTGCGGCATTTTGCTCTACAGGCGGAATAGCCTCCCAATGCTCTCCCATGGGAAAGCATTGGATTGGCTGTGATCATCAAGATTGATGATCTCAGCCATTGAGGAGGGGGCAGGTGGGGCTAGCAGTGGTGAGATCAGCATAGTGTGGGAGAAATTTGAATAAAAATAACCTTTTCAGCGCGATCGGAGCAGGGCCGGTAACCTTAACAGCCATACCAGCACTATAGTGTCAGGAAAACAAACATGTATTTCTAACATGTGTTCCTTTCCGTTACTTACTAATAACAATGTATGCAACTAAAATATTATTTAAAACAACAATGTATCTAATTTACACAGACTGATTTCTAAACACATTTATTGTAGTTTAAAGACATCTTACCCAACTTCGGCAGACCAGGAATCGGTAAAGTGGGCAGGCAAGTGATGAGATTGTGCCTGGAAAGGGGCAGTTCCACTCATATCACTTGCAGGTGACTATGAATTTTGCAAGGCCAGCCCAATCAAGGAATTCTGTTTGTTGGGAACAGCTCCGTGGTGTTCCCAAAAGTGGGACACACTAGGGAACTAAGTCAGGATGGCAGACAGGACCCGAGAATTGGGACTGTCCGACTGATATCAGGACTGTTGGAAAGCATGCATTACTGTGAGTAATATTGCTGTGGAGCTCTTTTACACACTTTGAAACACCAGCAATAGAGGGATTTGGGCCCAAAATATCAAAATTGTCCCTCTTAAAAAGTTGGGAGGTTGTGTTTGGGAGATTGTGTTAGAAAAAGTAGAGTGTTTGGGGTTAGGAGAGATAGGTTGTCTGTTGCACCAGCAAAAAGGAACTCTCGCTCCAAAAACAGTCCACCGACAGGTTGAACTGCTATCACCCCAGTGGCACAAAACTAGCAGAGAACAAAACAACTGTTGTCCATTTGATTTTGATTTCTTTTTAACACCAAGCACTCAGTTTGTGAAAAGTAGTGTTCAGCTTTCTTGTTTAACATGGAAAAGAAGATCATAGCATTTATTTTACATAGGTTTATTCCTGGAAAATTGCTGGTTTGGGAATCTGTACCTGCCAATTCTGCCTGCCCACTATTCAGGATGAAGGTGGCAGGCAAGGCAGCAGGCTGCAGACCTGCCTGTGAAAGTGAAAGGTCCACTTTAGGGTGGCAGGCCCTTAAGTGGGTGTCCTGGCTGACTGACAGCCTCCCTGCATAGGGCAGAACATGCCTAGAAGCAGCCTAAGTAGCCTGTACATGTTCCAAGAGCCCTCTGAATCCTGAAATCTGCCAGTCAGATTGTACTGCTGCACAGAATTGAGAAAGTGGTACAAGTCCCAAAAAAGAGGGACTCTACCCAGGGCCAGATTAAGAGCCCATTGGAAACAATCATACCACCCAAGTATCATGTATCTGATGGAGGTGGTGCTGGAGAAACGAACAGGATGCAGCTATAAAGAAACACATAGCCCATGCTAATTTCTCACTTTCAGCTCTTAACCAAATCCATACCTCCTAAGCAGGACCACCATCAGGGCATCACAACCACGAGGGTTGTCATGGGCCTGGCAGTCCTGGGGGAGGGGGGGGTAGACTGCTCAGGGAGACCCGGGCCCCACATTACCTATGTGCAGATATATAGCGATTACCACTATATTTATGTGCACCTTTGGTCCCTCAGCTACCTGTACACTGCAAGGGCCCAGCACACTCCGTCTCCACTTCCCAGCTGCTCTGCTCTTCTCAAAGTCTCACGAGCATCGGCGACCATCTGAGCATTGCCATGGATTACCATAGCAGTGCCATGGCTCATGAGAGTTAGACACAGAAGAGCAGCTGGGAAGTGGAGACGGAGTGTGCTGGGCCCCTTGCCATGTACAGGTAGCCGGGAACCCGCACCACGCCACAAGACCCCTTCCTGGATACAGGTAAGAAGCAGGGAGGAGGGAGTAAAATAAAATGTATTACAATAATTGGAGAAAATATACTGTATGCTCTCCCCACAGTATGCATCCCCATACATTTACACACACTATACACTATACTACAACATTTACAAACCCTACATTCTTACACAAACACACACACACACTACATCCTTACACAAACACACACTCTGCAGTCACTTCACACACTACATCCTTACACGAACACACAGTTTGCATTCACTACACACACTACATACACTATACAAACACACTCTCTGCATTCACTACACACACACTACATCCTTACACAAACACAAGGACTACATACATTACATAAACATACAATATGCATCCACTTTACACACTGCATCCATGACACACACCTCATCCACTTTACACATTCTACATACAATAAACACATACCACATTCACTACACACACACACACTTCATCCTTGTGGACTCGGGGGCAGGCCCTGGGGCCGGGTTTGAGGGTGGGCCCCATGGTCCTAGAACTTGAGCAGTGTCTGATGGCAGCCCTGCTCCCCAGCATTGGCATTCTGTGAAGCAGGGTGTTGGTGGGAAGGGTAAAAGGAGGTGAGCCATTGACGCAAATCAGGTCACTGGCACTGCCCAAATGTGTGATCCCGTCTGGAAAAAGAGAGAAGGTCTGCCCAAAGAAATGGAAGGCCAGATTGGCGTGAAGGCATGAGAAGGCATGACAGGTTGCCTGCCAATTACACAGGGTGACCAACTAAGGGTGGACTAGACAGACAGCACTGTTTCAGCACCTTGAGCTAGTCTAAAACTTGCCTAATAATGCCCTCACTCTAGGCTTTTGGGCACTCACTTGTCCACTCCTCTCATTTCCTTCTTACTTGCAGGCAGAAAAGCTCCTGGTATACAGTCTAGGACAGATAATCTAGATGTAGTGAGTGTAGAATTAAGGGGACATGCCACTGTGTTAGAGAGATCAAAGCAGCAAGAGCATTTACACAGTGTGTAAAGTCAGCTTATCTCTAGAGATGTCGCAAACTGTCCGCCGAACTGTCCGCCGGTGAACAATAGCGTGTTCGCGTTGGGCGAACATATCCGATTTCCGGTCCGCCCCCTATACGTCATCATTGAGTAAACTTTGACCCGGAACCTCACAGTCAGCAGACACTTCCTGGGAGGGAGGGTCTGCTGCTGATTGGGTGGAATGTGTCTGCTTGCTGTGAGGTTCCGGGTCAAAGTTTACTCAATGATGACGTATAGGGGGCGGACCGGAAATCGGATATGTTCACCCAACGCGAACACGCTATTGTTCACCGGCGGACAGTTCGCGGACAGTTCGCGAACAGTTCGGCGGACAGTTCGCGACATCTCTACTTATCTCAACTAATTTAGGATCAGCCAGTCCACACAAGGTGTGTTTCTCTACATCCCTCATTAGTCCCAATAATTAATTCCCTCTACACAAAGCAAGAGCATGTAAAGCAATATATATATATGTGTAAAAAAGATACAATTTGTATCTTGTAATACCTTTTTTATTGGACAAATGTTATCTGTTTTTACATCTACATCACTGAACTAATACGGCTACAATTTCTACATGAACACTACTGAAGATATATTATATATACACACACACACTATGTTTCACATGCCCTGGCTTTGTGTAGAGGGAATTAAGTATAGAGATATATATACACACACACACACAAGATGTTTCACATGGTCTTGCTTTTTGTATAAATATGTGTTTATTTATTTTGTTTTAAAAAAACAAAACAAAAAAACACTCAATTGGCCTATCCCATATGTCTGGAGCTTCAGTTTTACTAGTCGCTATGTTAATCCAACCCTGACTGTCCTGGCAAAATTGGGACTATTGGCACCTATTCTTAAATGCATGTAGCAGCAAGTATACCAAGGTTTCCTGTCCTCCAACTAATAGCGAACTCCAGTCAGTCTTGGGGCTACTGGTTACATGTATTTCTCCTTGAAAACATTAGATGCAAACAACATAGCAATTTCTGCTGATAATGAGATTGGGTTGTCAAGCGGGTCTTATTGCATTTCCATATAATAACAGGGCCCTATGAAGTATTTCCTGTGCTGAGAATTGCTTTCCAAACCATAGATAAGCATGTTCTAAAGTTATCAGTATATTCCATCTACTAAGAAGTAAGCATACAAAGACAAACAAAGCCATGGTTATAGTTTCAGATGAATGACCCAAACCAGCAACCAGCGGTAAAGTTCAGGCGTTGCTGAACATGCTCATTTTCATCCTTGATTTAAAATGCGGCTTCTGGCAACAACAAAAATTGGGTGTGGAATAGAGTAGAGGCTGTTTTTTTTTTGTGGGCTTTAACACCTGCCCAATGAAGAGGTGGAAATAAAACAATGATTAAGGTTTAGGTGATAGCCAGTAAATGAATGGGGTAACACCAGATGGTGCTGTACAGGGCCATTCTGAGCGCAAAATCCAGACATTTTTTACACTACCGAATTTAACAATATCTGGGTTTTGCAGACAACGCTCTGAATGAAGCTGAATCTGGTCCATATTTTAGTTAAACTTAAAGCTTCAGGATGGCTGAAATCCGGGACCGGATATTACAAATGCAAACTATTTGCACTAAAAGCCAGCAGGCAAATAGTTACAAATCTTAAGGTGCGCAAGGGTTAACAATTTGGAGGCTCTCCAGCACTTGCTATCCAGTCGCCACATTATATATTAGAAATCTATTATGTAACTTGTAAAAAGTTCTATCACTTCCTATTTTTTAATATATAATAATCTAATCCAGATATGTAATAATCTAATTTTGGCAACTCTGATTTAATATCGCAAACATGCCTGATTCTACTTAGCCATTAGGTCAGGCAATATTGTAGTATTTTTCAAGCCAGCATAGTCCCTACTTTTCCTGCTGTTTTGGCTGCCCGAATTGTCCACATTTTTTTTTCAGAACCAAATTTATCTGCCCTGCCCAAGACTAGAATCTACTAACGTGTACAATGTTTAAGCCACTGTAAAGTTAGTAAAACTTTAAATACATGCCAGATTTCATAATATTCACAATTAATATTGTTACCTAGGTGTATAATCTATGCAATTCCAAATAAGAGTGACACATTTAAGCTACCTTTTAAAAGGAACACTTCACTGCCAAAATGCAAAATATGTAGAATTCACTATTTAGTAGATATACCCCATTTTTAAACAAAAAACATGCATGCATTTTTTCATTGGGTGTTCATCTAAAAACAGCTTACATTTCTCTTGTCTGCTGCCTTTGCAAGTCCTCCCCTTCTAGCCTTACCCAGACTTTCTGTGGCTGTCCAATCACAGACTTCCCAATGCAGCTCAATGAGAAGTCTTTGCAAGGCAGATTCTATGAGCAATTGCTGCCTCCTGAATTTATCTTCAATGGGCTAAGCTATCAGAAAGTAACATAAATGGTTGTCTGATTGATAGCTAGGGGTGTAACGGTTAATTTATAAAAGTACCAGTTTCTATTGAATGGTGCACGTTTTATAAAATGAAATAAAGAGGCCACACTCTTCCCACATAAAGCACAGGGGTATGGAGCGTTCCCTTAAACGAATCGTTTTCCTGGCACTGCAGGTCCCCTCTCCCTCCCATCCCCCATTCCTTGTTGGTGAAGGGGTGAAAACCCCTTCAGAGACTTACCTGAGACCACCGCCGATGTCCCTCGGCGGTGGTTTAGGGTCCGCACACGCTCCTCCCCCTCCGAAGTCAGCCGGCGGGGGAGACCGATTGCTCATGCGCGGCCGCCGACGGGATGAGACCTAATGCGCATGCGCGGCAATTGAAAATGCTTTCCTATTGAGATTTTAGCAACACTGGAGAAAACCTGTGCTATAGACCAGGAAGTGCCCTCTAGTGGCTGTCTAGTAGTTTATGAAAACTGCAATATTTACAGTTGCAGGGTTAAGGGTAGTGGGAGTTGGCACCCAGACCACTCCAATGGTGCCTTTAACTCATACATTCTCAGGGTATGAACTTTTATTTCAACTAACAATTTCAAATTAATAAAATACCAGCAGGCAACAACTTAAAGCAGAGCAGGCAACAAAAATTAATGGACATGCATATCAGTTTTATAAACAATCACATGGCGTCAGTGTGCTAGGCAAATAATGCTTTATCAAAAACAGGCTGTAGATAAAGGATGCAGTGTATAATAGATTAACAAATATATCGACATCTAGCAACAAAACAAATATTACCATTGGGAAATTATTGCCCTAAAATAAGTGTGCTTATACAATGGAGGCTTGTCCATAGAGACACTCGGGGAAGCTCCCCACCAAAAAAATGCCGTCTCTCTAATTCTGTAATAGTTTTCAGTTCTGCAGGGTCCCTCTCACTTTATTGGTAGCTGTTTGGAGAACCTTACTTAAGAACATCTAGGCATGTCAAGAAAACGGATCTGGTTTGAAATCTGCCCTGTTTCAGCAGGTTTTGCACATGCCTGGTGTAACTTAAGAAGGAATTAACGAAATTTCCATTGAGTTGCCTTTTGGACAGCAGAGCTAATTTCCCATTCGCAGAGGCATGCTATTGGCCTCTTTATCATTGGCTGATAGTACCAGGGGGTGGGTAGTTACAGTGCCCACAGGAGAGAGAAGCAAGAATTAATCTTGAAAGAAACACAGAGAGAGCACAGGAGCTGCTCTGGGCCCCTGCAAAATGTAAGTGTATAATATTATCTTTTTCTGTCCCCCAATAGCCCTAGTGACTGCCTTAGGGCTGACTAGGCAAGGGAATTTACTCAAATATATAGTTAATATATATAAAGCCAAGGACGCCCAGGAGTGACAAGGGAAGAGGGACATATCTGACAAAAAAGCACTTTGCTGCATGTCACTAATAGTTTTAATAACTCCTACTGCATATATCCACCATCTTCTTTGATGAGACCTGCGACACAAATGCTGTAGCTAGTTAAAATGTTGTGAGGCTTTAAACTGCAGGACTGGGGCTGAGACTCTGAGAACTGATCAGATTCCAATCTGTTTAATTTGTAATGAAGGTTGATTCTGCTAACCATGCCAGCTACTTCTTGGCTCCATATGCAGATTAATTATATTGCCAGCAGCAAAGTGAAGAATTAACCTATCAGTATACGGCTAACCCATTAACCTTGTGTTTACTATGTCCTAAGAGCTAATTACACAGGGTGACCAACTAAGGGTGGACTAGACAGACAGCACTGTTTCAGCACCTTGAGCTAGTCTAAAACTTGCCTAATAATGCCCTCACTCTAGGCTTTTGGGCACTCACTTGTCCACTCCTCTCATTTCCTTCTTACTTGCAGGCAGAAAAGCTCCTGGTATACAGTCTAGGACAGATAATCTAGATGTAGTGAGTGTAGAATTAAGGGGACATGCCACTGTGTTAGAGAGATCAAAGCAGCAAGAGCATTTACACAGTGTGTAAAGTCAGCTTATCTCTAGAGATGTCGCAAACTGTCCGCCGAACTGTCCGCCGGTGAACAATAGCGTGTTCGCGTTGGGCGAACATATCCGATTTCCGGTCCGCCCGGAGAGCAGGGGGTGTCTTATAATGTTGTGCCTACTGACACCTGACACATGTAAATTCAGCATGTAAATTGTAATACTTATATTTATATTTGTTTGTTAGGCTAGGTGTATGTATGGGACAAGTTAGTTATGTGCATGAGAGTGGAAGGCTAATGAGGTGTGTGATAGAGAGTAGTTTATTTAACCCCTTAAGGACACATGACATGTGTGACATGTCATGATTCCCTTTTATTCCAGAACTTTGGTCCTTAAGGGGTTAAACCAATAGGACCACCAGGACTAGTTAAGCCACTCCTGGTCTCTCTAGAAACAGCAGTTCCTGAAGACTTGCTAAAACTGAAGGGCATTCTTAGATTAATGCATTTCATATATTTTTAATGATATTCTTTTCTTAGTTATAGGTGGGTGAGGACACACACACACACTTTCAACTTTCACCAACAGCCCAATCTACCTCAGCTGCTATGCTACCCATCACCTTGGGGTTTAATCGCTAAACAATGAATTGTAGCAAACTGTAAACCAAATGTCCAGGTTTGAGAACTGGCTGTTATTGATCTAAGTAAAACTATCTTCCTTATGTTGGTTTGAGTTTTGTAGAGCTACCCCAACTCGTCCTAATTTAGGAACAGATTCAATAAGTTTTTGTCATGTCTGACAATGCATGGCCAACCCCAATTTTTTGTGAGCAGGACACCCCATTGTCCCCAGGATAACCTACTGTTTGACAGATATCCGAGCAGGTTTGTTGACAAGAACCCATTTCAATCAGTATCATCAGATCATTTACAGCGAAATGTATTATCTTGTTAGTAAAAAGAACTGTCTCCAATTTCTGAATATATTTAGTTAATTGTAAATATGCTTTAAAATATCTTTTGTAGTCAGTCTGTTTTGACAGAAAACAGCTCAAAGACAAACTGTGAGATTTTACAATACTCCTGGGGATGACAGCTCCCGGGAACAGATTTTAATTACCCAGCAGCATAGCTCTAGAACGAATGAACAAATATGCAAGAAGATACATTTTTATCTGATTTAAAATAAAATATATATATATTTTTTTTTTTTTTAGAATCTAGCAATTAATTTGTAGTGGATATGGGCTTATTGCAGCTGTGCTCATACAGAGGTTAAAAAATACATGGAAATCAAAGAAGTAGTCAAAGCACCAAAACTACTACATCAAGCTGTACGAGTTATTTTGCCAGGATTACCACGGCATGATCCCTCTGGAAGTCTGATACCTTTAGTTTTCTGTAATAAAACTAAAGCAGAAGATCCCATTCCACTTTAGCAATATCAGTTTTGTACTTATTTGGTTACTATTTATTGACTGATTGTATCAAATGACGCTCTCATTCAAGGAATAATGTACAGATAGGGTAAAATATTGTCACTGCTAAAGTGGTGGAATGAGTATCACAGGAAACCAGAAATACGGCAGGCTACCTTTGACCAACGTTAATGATGAACCAGTCAAAAAGGATTTGACTCCTTACTTTGGGACAGCACGAAGGGACACCTGGCTTAATGTTGTCATTTAACCTGTTGTTTTCCAACCCATTTGGTTTTTTTGCAAATAGAAACTATTTATTCACTAGAATGGGAAAGTGTAGACTTTTGGACCACTGGATGAATGTCCTCCAAAGTTTTGGTGCACAGATCTGTGGGTGTTCCAGGCTAACAGGCAGCCACCCATTGGGCACCTCTTCTGAAGCTCTCTCTGAATGGTCCTAGAACATGATACACAGCACAAGCGTTTCTAATGATGCAAGCGTGCTGTGCCACCTGTGACACCAAGGAACTAAACCGGGACAGTTGGATAGGACCCTGAAATCGGGACTGTCCCACCGAAATCGAGATTGTTGTGAGCCCTGCCAAATGTACATCCCCACTTGTTGTAGTGCTGCAATTTCCATGATGCTTTGCCATTTTAAAGGACCACTATAGGCACCCAGACCACTTCAGCTCAATGAAGTGGTCTGGGTGCCAGGTCCATCTAGTTTTAACCCTGCCTGCTGTAACATATGGGTTAATCCAGCCTCTAGTGGCTGTCTCATTGACAGCCGCTAGAGGCGCTTCCGCACTTCTCACTGTGATTTTCACAGTGAGAAGATGCCAGCGTCTATAGGAAAGCATTGAGAATGCTTTCCTATGGACTGACTGAATGCGCGCGCGGCTCTTGCATTCGGCGGAAGAGGGAGGAGAGTCCCCGGCGCCAAGGGAGCCTGATGCTGGAGAAAGGTAAGCATTTAACCCCTTCCTCCCCCTAGAACCCGGCGGGAGGGTGGGGGGGGACCTATTAACACTATAGTGCCAGGAAAACGAGTTTGTTTTCCTGGCACTATAGTGGTTCTTTAAAGTCTGGCAATGCATTATGGAAGTAATAGTCCTACAACATCTTAGGATCCACCTTTTGCTCAGCCCTGTTCTAACATAAAAAATCTGTATGTTTTAAGATGTTAGAATGTTCTTTTAAAGGAGCATTCAACAGTGTGTTTATTTACCAAAATCTGGCTATAAATCGTTTTATGTATGTATATTTTTCAGGCTGTCCTCGTACAGATATGCTGAGTAAATGTTGGGACTATTATGCCATTGGCATGTTAATTGGTAACTCTTACTGTGTGCCCTGTCATTATAATCAACCAGCTGCCATGTCTGGTGGTTTCATTGAAGGCAGAGATCAGCCAGCAATAAAGTTACAGGTTGTGATCAATAGCTTGAGGACTTGGACATCTTTAGGCAGATCGGATCAAAAGATATTTGCCTTAATCATCTTCATATATTTTATGACGCTTGAAACAAATAATTACACAACCCCGTTAAGTAAAAATTACATCACTTTTCTCTTTTATTGCATCTGTCACCAACTAAATAACTTGAAATAACTACATTAAAATAATTTATGATGATGGGCTGCTTACTGCCATTGTAAACGCGCTCAATTCCATAAAATATTTGAAAAAAAACCTATGCTTTCTATAGCAAGTAAGGATTTGTTTTTTCCCTAGAGGAATAAAACACTGAACATTTTATTAATACAGCACCGCCAGAGAGGTACAGTGGAAAACAAACCTGGGAAACCAGAACAGATGCGAAGATCGAGACAGTCCTGCCAAAATTGGAACAGTTGGGGGGTATATATCTATCTAGTCCCTATTTTTATGAAGTTGGTCACTTATACTTATTTATGTATAAGGGTGCACATTTACTATAGAGGCACTGTTATTTGTTTAAGGAATACATAATACTGTTAAAAGACCCTCCTCCATACAAATAAAGGAACTCTACATTATTATTATTATTATTATTGCCATTTATTTAACGCCAACAGATTCCATAGCGCTTTACAATATTATGAAAGGAGGGATTTAACTATAAATAGAACAATTACAAGAAATCTTACAGGAACGAGAGGTTGAAGAGGACCCTGCTCAAACGAGCTTACATTCTATAGGAGGCGGGGTGTAAAACACAACCGGACAGGAAATATTAATCAAATAAGGTGGGAGTGAGGGAGAGCTAGAGGAGAAAGTAGAGTGCTGCCCTTTAGGAGAGAGCAAGAGACAGGTATGTAAAAAAGGTACGTACATAGAGATGTAAGTAGTATTACCTCCATATTATTATCAAAGTACAAAATTTATATATAGACGTATGCTTGGAAACATAGGGAAAATACATTCATAAACAGCACCCCACCCCTATGTAATTGACCATAAGCCTTTTAAAGGGAAACAGTCACTTTATACCATTAAATAAAACAATGAAAATTTAAAGATTTAGCAATTCACAACACAAATCAATTCAATGCATGCAGAGCCAGGGCATATACAGAAAAGAAAAAAAAATCTTCCCGGCACCTCTCTCTTAGTATAGTGGTCGCCATTGGGATCAAGCTCCAGTTGTGTCTGGAACCAAGCAGCACTCGTGATGTAGTGGATGGGCACCTGTCCTGTGCACTCCTGGCACACAGGCCATCCCAATTTTGGTGGCACAGTCCAGATGCTTTGATCCTGTTCCTAGTTCCTTCCTTCCTGGGTTTGTTCCCTGGGGTCCTGCATTTTGTAACACCAGGCAACTGTCCCCAAGGGCATCATTAGACCCACTTGCGCTCTGCTAAAAGCACTAGGATCCTGTATGGTCTGCCATCAGTGGACAGGCCTGTGTGATTGGCAGGCAGCCTGCATTGCATTCACAAGAGGCTGACCTGCCGGTTCTTTGGGAGGTGCCAATCTGGTGATTCACGTCACTGGCCTGTGCCCCATTGCCCCACTCACCATTATTCTGAATCACGGGACTCCAATGTTGGGGAGAATACCATAACCACTACAAGGGGCTTTAATGGTTACTGCAATTAGAGCATTCCCTCAATTCGCCATACTTGGCATAAGGCAAATGACATTGCATCTTACATAAATATATTTTTTAACAGCTGGATTTTTTTTTTTCACTGCCACAAAGATACTGCATGCAGGCTACTAAGAAGCATTTTAATAAGAAAAAAAAGACAGCGTTACATTTTCTTTTTGGGGCACAATTAAGTCTGGCAGAACTTACAGATGTATCTAGCTGCAGGGAGGACAAAGCTAACTCATCCTGGCTCTGTCACACGCTTTGTTGGCGAATGGGGTCTACTAGCTCATAAAATAAAATGTTGGGTTTTTTTCATTCAGTTACAGTGAGAAAAAAATGAGAAGAACTATTTCTGCTCAAATTTTAAAGGCTTAGTTCCACATGACAGGCTCTACTTACATTCTATTCTTCAATAGGTTTACTGCAACCTCGTATGGGAACTTTGACCGTACATTCTGGCTGCTTTGTACCCCACCATTATTAAAAAAAAAGGTAATGAATAATAGCAGACCCCTTTACACCATAATTCTTCTTTTATGACTCTTATTTCACTAATCAGCTACTCTGCACAGGAAGCTTCCTTGAGTCAAGCCCTGTCTATAGAATTCACTGTCACACACCATCCCCCACTGTACTTTCAAACTTTTCAAAAGCTTCCTGAAAACTTGTTTTCCGATAATCCTGTGCGTCCTTGGTATTCAGCAGAATTCTGAGAGAGCTACCTGTGCAGCTGCAGTAAGCGTTCCTACCACCCACTTAGTTGAGCTACACCTTGTGATTGGCTTGTGTTTCCTTGTAATCCTTAGATTATTAACTCTCAGAGCAGAGGACCTATTTCCCTTTTGTTTCTCTTTTGCTTTAATTTACATTATTTCTTGCACAGCTGTCCCTTCAATAATGAAAGTGGACCTATTACCAAATTTGTTTAACAAAGTTAACAGTAAAAAACGGTCTACTTTTTAAAACGATTCATCAGGACTTAAAGGGACAATATAGTCACCAGAAGAACTACAGCTTAATGTAGTTGTTTCTGGTGTCTATAGCCTATCCCTGCAGCCTTTTTATGATAAACACTCTCTTTTCAGAGAATAGTCACTCAAACTTTATTAGAAAGCTGAGGGTGCATTGCCACTAGAGGTGCTTCCAGGGTCAGTGCTGCACAGTATGATTCAATGAATGCATCTATAAGACGAGATGCTGATTTGTGCAGAGCTGCATTTTGCTTTGCATGCGTAATAGCCTTCCAATGATTTCCTATGGAAAAGATATAGAATGTAAGCCCGTTTGAGCAGGGTCCTTTTCAACCTATCGTTCCTGTAAGTTTTTTTTAATTGTCCTATTTATAGTTAAATCCCCCTTTTCATAATATATATATATCGCTACGGAATCTGTTGGCACTATATAAATGGCAAGAATAATAATAAAAGCATTGAATTGGCTGGGATTTCCAAATTTGTTTTTTTCAGCCAGGAAGCTGAGTGAAGCAGGGCCAGCCAAAGCAAAACTGTCATGGTGCTGGAAAAAAGGTGAGTAAAAGCACCTTTTTAAAGTAAAGTGAGGCAGGCCGGGAATCTAAATAGTAATTTTACCACTATAGTATTCCTTTAAGATGAAAACACAAGACACATAAAGTACTGGAAGATTTAGCGGATTTGGGAGGCAACCTTTAAAGGGACACTCCATGCTGGTGACAGAACATTGAGGGATAAGCCCAAGCACAATGAAATCTTTGAATTATTAGAAAGCTGATTGCATTGAGCACCCTGCAGTCAATCTCAGCTCTGAGTCACTTTACTGGTCTATCAATTTTGTCCAAGTTTTGCATGCAGCATGGTGGCCACACACAGCTGCAGGCCAGGTTTGCAAGGACAGCAGCACTGCTGAGAGACTAACAGCCTGGTTTACTAAACAGTCGACCCAATTATTTCTAAACTGATAGCAAACCAAGCCTCCCAACATTTCTGATTTTGTCAGGAAAGTCAAGATTCTAGGGTTCTGTCCCACCGTCCCGACTTTGTTCCCTGGTGACCCACTTTTGGATACACCAGGGAACTGTCCCCAGAAAATATAGCACTATGCTCAGGGTACTAGGACCCTGCAAACAAGTGCTGAAACAGCGCCCCATGCAAGGTCTGTCCATAGTCTCTCCATCCACTCTGGACGGCACCAGTGACGAGATACACACGTGATCTGTGTCAAAGGAACCAATGCTTACTTTATGATGAGTTTTGGGAGGGTGTAACACAAATGCGATAGTGGGAGACAGAGAAAGGGAGTTACTTTTACCATAACTTATACCTTAAGATAAAGTGGTTAGAATAAGTAGTCATAGTACATAGAGGGTCAATTCAAAATTCTGCATCCACAGAGCCCTATGATTTTTGATGCTAGTTTTAATTAATTATTCTTAAACCATTTAATTTTATCACTGCCCATCCATTATTGTAATTGTACAAACAAGTAATAACAGGGAGATTAGAAAAGCATTAAGTAGTGACAGGAGACAACACATTTTGTTTCCTATTGTTTTGGGGGGGTTTATAAAGAACTCAACAGCTGCACCTATTCTACACTTTCTAAAGAAATCAGAACCCCCAAAAACATTTTATGTCTCATCCATTCTACAAACATTTGTATATCATTGGTCATGTATTAGTGTCTTTATAATGTAATTCTACGCCTTCACCGGGTACTTTGGAAAACATGGCTAAAGGGAAAGTGAGCAAAATCAAAAGTTAAGAACAACAAAGAAATTCACACAATCTCTGGCCTGACCTTAACATTCCCTGCCCCCTTACCATCTCTGGGGGATGGAAACCCCTGTAAAACATATAGCATGCTTAGAGAGCAGCAGGCCCTAGCTTTATATTATTCAGTAACATTAATCGCTTTGCTTTGCAGGAGTTTGCAAAATACAGCAATACGGTGTACTGTAGGACTGAGCACTGCCGACAGCTTAATGCATTCCTTGCTGGCACCAGCTTTTAAAGAGCAGCATGCAACAGGTGGCAGCCTTCATATAGAGAGAGGCCGAGCAGGCAGCCGAAATAGACATCATTTTAATGGCGTTTGTTAAGGATCAACCTTAAACAGCTGCGTACAAAATTAAACGTGGGACATTTATTGTCTCAAGTGTTCGATTATGTTTAATACAGAATCTATTTGGATTTCTAATTAAAATAACTAAACGCATGTACCATTATAAGAAAAAAAGGTATAAACAATATACCAGCAAGTGGAGCGCTATATTGAATATATATATAAATAATGAGGGGGTATACTCACCCCTCCAACATAGTGATACAATGTGTCCAAATGTACATACAAAGTAAAACAACAAAAAGAGAATATAGTGCAGATGGTTTACAAAAAATAAAAAATGAATAATGGTAGCAATTGGTTGAAACCACTCACGTGGGTTGGAGCCTATAAGCTATTGGCTCCGTAAGTGACTCCTTCTTGCTCTTGAGGCAGCAACACACCCCTTTATCCCAAACGATATTCTCCCGAAGATATGGAACAAACAGAGAGAGAGAACCTCATAGATGGTATTGTACAGATGGTGTATACAATATAGTGAGATAGTAATAGATATGCTCACCTTAGACAGAGCCTTGAATTCCTGGCTCTGAGGTTTGTTGGCAATGTGCTAATTTATTGGGATAGCATTCCCCACATGGTGTTCCTGAAGGCTAGAAAGGACTATATGGACTAATATATAAAAAAATAAAAATTTATTGTAGAGATAAAAAAATAATAATAAAAACAATATTTAGACTTCTCAAAAGCACATAAGCTAAATGATGGAAAGTCCAAGTATAAAAGTCCAAACTCCAGCTAAACGCGTTTCACTCTTGTATGAGCTTCCTCAGTAGCTGTGAAGTAGCCTCAGGAATCTTCCACTTTATAAGTGCTCTAAAGTTGATTCGGATCCTCCCTTTGAGGTCACAGGATGTGTGATTATCCAATCATAAGATCAGAGTCTCTTTCAAATTTCTTATATTAATCACCTGTAGTAAAAAAGCTTACATTGGCTAAATTGCCTGTCAATCAATCAAAAAGCTTGATTATTATTGGTGGTTGGATGGTGCTGTATTTTTCAAATTTCCTATATTGATCACCTGTGGTAAAAAAGCTTGCATTGGCTGA
Organism: Pelobates cultripes; assembly: GCA_933207985.1. Lineage (NCBI taxonomy): Eukaryota > Metazoa > Chordata > Amphibia > Anura > Pelobatidae > Pelobates > Pelobates cultripes. Next base: position 180,703,726 of record OW240917.1, on the reverse strand, counting down.
ATTGCCTGTCAATCAGTTAAAAAACTTATTCTATTGGTGGTTGGATAGGGCTATCTTTCTCAAAATTTTTTATACTGATCACCTGTGGTAAAAAGGCTTTCATTGGCTGAATTGCCTGTCAATCAATTAAAAAACTTGATTAGAACAAATTCTATTGGTGATTGGATGGGGCTATCATGTATAGCACCCATTCAGGGCAGTGGTTGGCGGAAGTGACATCACTTCCGCCCTCCAACATCTTCCCAAATGTCATTGTTAATAAAAAAAAAACAAAAAAAACGGAATGCATATTAACAAAGTGAAATAGATAGATAGGTACAATAACAGAGAGATTTCCCTCAAATATAAAATAAAAGGGATTACCAAAATGGGGGTCGATTAAAAACTTACTGGATGAGAGAGTGCAATCAAGACAAACTTCTCCCATTGGATTTCAAGACTTCATTTTATAAGAGGACATAAAACCAAATGGCATAAATTTTGATAGTACAGATATAATATTGCAGATGGTACAGATATAATATGATACTGTTAAATATATGTTAAGGATAATTAAAGGAAATGACAGAGTTCGAAATCTATATTTAGACCTTTGGGTTGTAAAGTCCCAAGGCTAAAAATCCATCTCATTTCATTTTGAGCTAAAATTTTGTTAAAATCACCGCCTCTCCAATTTCCTAAAGTTTTGTGTATGCCCATAAATATGAGCCCCTGAGGATTGCTGTTGTGTGTAATCTTGAAATGATTGGATACACTGTGTCCTTCATATCCCTTCTTAATGTTCCTTATATGCTCTTCTATTCTAATATGCAGATTACGTTTTGTGCGGCCCACATACTTGAGGCCACATGGACATTCCAACAGGTACACTACATTGGTTGAATGGCAAGTGATGAGATTGTTTATGTTGAACTCTTCATTTTCTTTAGTACTTTTGAATTTCCCTATATGTCTTTTTTTGCTTCCAGTGTTCCTGCACGCCAAACATATTCCACAACCAAAGAAACCTTTCCTAGTATCAATTGGCTTTATGCTGCATGGTTTTCTGATGTGGTTCCTTACTAGTAATTTTTTCATGTTAGGTGCCCCTCTAAAGATCACCTTGGGTTTGTCTGGTAGAATGGTGAACAGAACTGGGTCTTCCTTTAAGATTGACCAGTGTCTATTAATAATTTTTCTTAAATGACGGTTACCATGACTGTAATTACAGAATATAGGTATGTTGCCATTATCATTAAATCTTTCTTTATTCTCATTAATCCCTTTATCTATTAATAGGGTTTCTCTCTTATTTGCCATCACTTGATTGAGATCTTTGGTTAGATCATCTTGTTTATATCCTTTTTCCAACATTTTACCTTCTAATTTATGTGACTGTTCAATAAATTTAGTTTCCTCAGTGCAGTTCCTTTTTATCCGGATAAATTGAGATTTGGGGATTCCCTTAAGCCAAGGTGTAAAATGACAGCTCGTGGTGTGAATGAAACTATTCACATCTACTTTTTTAAAATGAGTGCTCGTTTTGATTTTATTATCTTCAATAAAAATGTCAAGATCTAAAAAATTCACTCTCGTTTTGTTAAAATCCGTAGTGAGGGCTATGCCCCAATCATTATTGTTCAATGTATTAATAAAATCGGTTAGTGATTCTTCTGTTCCTTCCCAGATAAAAAACAGGTCATCTATGTAACGGCGATAGGTGACGAGGCCCGTCGCCCAGCCCGCCCCATGATGGATAAACTGGAGCTCCCAATATGCCATAAAAAGATTGGCATAGCTGGGCGCGAACCTCGTTCCCATCGCCGTCCCACAGGCCTGTAAATAAAAATGTCCATCGTACCAGAAATAATTGCTGGTTAAAATTAAAAGAATCCCTTGCATAATAAAATCTATATGGTCAGGGGGATTTTATTAACAATGACATTTGGGAAGATGTTGGAGGGCGGAAGTGATGTCACTTCCGCCAACCACTGCCCTAAATGGGTGCTATACATGATAGCCCCATCCAATCACCAATAGAATTTGTTCTAATCAAGTTTTTTAATTGATTGACAGGCAATTCAGCCAATGAAAGCCTTTTTACCACAGGTGATCAGTATAAAAAATTTTGAGAAAGATAGCCCTATCCAACCACCAATAGAATAAGTTTTTTTAACTGATTGACAGGCAATTCAGCCAATGCAAGCTTTTTTACCACAGGTGATCAATATAGGAAATTTGAAAAATACAGCACCATCCAACCACCAATAATAATCAAGCTTTTTGATTGATTGACAGGCAATTTAGCCAATGTAAGCTTTTTTACTACAGGTGATTAATATAAGAAATTTGAAAGAGACTCTGATCTTATGATTGGATAATCACACATCCTGTGACCTCAAAGGGAGGATCCGAATCAACTTTAGAGCACTTATAAAGTGGAAGATTCCTGAGGCTACTTCACAGCTACTGAGGAAGCTCATACAAGAGTGAAACGCGTTTAGCTGGAGTTTGGACTTTTATACTTGGACTTTCCATCATTTAGCTTATGTGCTTTTGAGAAGTCTAAATATTGTTTTTATTATTATTTTTTTATCTCTACAATAAATTTTTATTTTTTTATATATTAGTCCATATAGTCCTTTCTAGCCTTCAGGAACACCATGTGGGGAATGCTATCCCAATAAATTAGCACATTGCCAACAAACCTCAGAGCCAGGAATTCAAGGCTCTGTCTAAGGTGAGCATATCTATTACTATCTCACTATATTGTATACACCATCTGTACAATACCATCTATGAGGTTCTCTCTCTCTGTTTGTTCCATATCTTCGGGAGAATATCGTTTGGGATAAAGGGGTGTGTTGCTGCCTCAAGAGCAAGAAGGAGTCACTTACGGAGCCAATAGCTTATAGGCTCCAACCCACGTGAGTGGTTTCAACCAATTGCTACCATTATTCATTTTTTATTTTTTTGTAAACCATCTGCACTATATTCTCTCTTTTTGTTGTTTTACTTTGTATGTACATTTGGACACATTGTATCACTATGTTGGAGGGGTGAGTATACCCCCTCATTATTTATATATATATTCAATATAGCGCTCCACTTGCTGGTATATTGTTTATACCTTTTTTTCTTGTATTTTGCATTTTCTTGTATTTTGCACTTCATTGTGGATTAAGGTATTCCACTTTTTGTGTTGAGCTGCTTTTATTCAGGCACTTTAGTATATCACTCACTATCTCAGTAAGGGATAGTTTTTGTTTTCTTTGTGTGTTTCATACCAAATACCTTTTGTGTGTACACTATTTTGCCTGCCTGCACTATGTCACTTTTCGAACAAAGAAAAAAACACCACTGCAAAAATATAGATGAATTATTTGGTGGGGAAGAGAATCTTTTCAACCAAATTGACCAAGTTGAGGAGAGATCCATCTCAGATTGCCAGAGAAATTTGGAGAGACTCTTAAGTAAAGAAATACGAATTAAATGGGAAATAGCTACCCTAGAAAAATACATCAGAGATAAAATAACTCCGAGAGGTTTGAGGCTCTCCAAGTTTCCCTCCTTTGATCAAGATGACAAAACATTTATGGATGAATGGGCAGTGATGTTAGATTCTTTTTCATTCACAATGATGAGAACTTTAATTAAGCGAAGAGAGTATAATTTGGAAAAACTTGATGCAGAAATCAATAAGGAACAAAATTTTTTATTAAATCACACTAATTCCGAGAAATATAGGAAAATCACCGAAAATTTACAACACACCTTAGAAAAAGTAGAAAAAGATACAATCCAAATTAAAAAGAAAAAATACACACGTGATAGGACTGACTACAATAAGAATGAAGCTTACACATATGGAAATAGAAAACAGCCCATATATAGACAAGGCGATAGAAATAAAACACAACACTCAGTCAGACACTATCAAAATAACATCCGAAACAGGTACCATGAACCCAGTTTCCAAAATGGGCCTAGAAATAGAACAGAATACAGGACAACCAATCACACTAATGAATGGAACCGTCCTAAGGTTTCGAGCACGAAAACAAGAGAACCACATGTGTCGAGGCCATATATCCAAGATAATATCAGAACCCCAATAAGAACAGAAAGAAGGGCAAGATCTGACGAGTTTTTAACGGCCCAAAGTAAAATCCGTAAAAGTACAAGGAGGTTGTCACATATACCTATCTCCAATAGATTCGAGACCTTAGCCAGAACCCCTCAGGAAGGGGATTTTTGGAACTTGAGGAACAGAGTCAAACACAAACCCCAATACCAACAGAGATCACCACAGAAGAGACGGAGAAGTATAGAGGAAGGGGAGTTAGAGGAGGAGCGAACCTTCAGAGGAGAAAAAAGAGACAGACGAAACCAGTAAATATGAAAGATAGAGAAAAACAAGCAGGGATTTTCAATCTAACACCATATGTCTTGAATTCTCCTCAAATCAAATTGTTACAGAAGGGTTTGAAATTCGCACCAACTAAAAAGCTAAATAAATTTGAGACATATGTTGATTTAAATAAATTTAAGAGGACATTATGTCTAAAGAAATTTTTCTACAAGAACCCTATTTTAACTAATTCTGAAGATACACAACATGATGTCTATAAACATACTAACTTGAAAGAAAAATCAAAGTTCTATCCCAAAAACTTAATATCAGGTGAAATGGTAACATTTGAAAAATTAGTGATGAGAGATATAAATAAAATTAAAGAACCCAATAAACATCAACAGAACCTCACCAGGAAAGAGTGTATGGCCCTGAAGAAATTCCAGAAAGATAATTCAATAATTATAAAACCAGCCGATAAGGGGGGGGGTGTAGTTTTAATGACATTAGATGACTATAACAAGGAATCATACAAATTACTGGAGGACACCAATACCTATATTAAATTAGGAGCAGATCCTACAAAGAATCTCAAGGACAAATTCCATAATTACCTAAATGAAGGACTTACAAATGGGATCTTGAACCAAAAAGAGTTTAATTACTTAAAAATTGATTTCCCAAGAATTCCAGTACTATACCACCTCCCCAAAATCCACAAGAATCCCACTCAACCTCCAGGGAGGCCTATAGTCTCAGGCATTGGTTCTATGTCCTGTAGATTATCTGAGTATATAGACCAATGCTTGCAACCAATTGTTCAAGGAATACCCAGCTATCTGAAGGATACTGGGGATATATTAAGACACATAGAAAAATTGGTGTGGAACGAAAATTATTTTCTGTCCACTGCTGATGTGAGCTCCCTTTACACCAATATTGCACATGATAGGGGCTGTATGGCCACCAGGTTTTTCTTAGAGCAATCAGGTAATTTTTCCCCTGACCATATAGATTTTATTATGCAAGGGATTCTTTTAATTTTAACCAGCAATTATTTCTGGTACGATGGACATTTTTATTTACAGGCCTGTGGGACGGCGATGGGAACGAGGTTCGCGCCCAGCTATGCCAATCTTTTTATGGCATATTGGGAGCTCCAGTTTATCCATCATGGGGCGGGCTGGGCGACGGGCCTCGTTACCTATCGCCGTTACATAGATGACCTGTTTTTTATCTGGGAAGGAACAGAAGAATCACTAACCGATTTTATTAATACATTGAACAATAATGATTGGGGCATAGCCCTCACTACGGATTTTAACAAAACGAGAGTGAATTTTTTAGATCTTGACATTTTTATTGAAGATAATAAAATCAAAACTAGCACTCATTTTAAAAAAGTAGATGTGAATAGTTTCATTCACACCACGAGCTGTCATTTTACACCTTGGCTTAAGGGAATCCCCAAATCTCAATTTATCCGGATAAAAAGGAACTGCACTGAGGAAACTAAATTTATTGAACAGTCACATAAATTAGAAGGTAAAATGTTGGAAAAAGGATATAAACAAGATGATCTAACCAAAGATCTCAATCAAGTGATGGCAATTAAGAGAGAAACCCTATTAATAGATAAAGGGATTAATGAGAATAAAGAAAGATTTAATGATAATGGCAACATACCTATATTCTGTAATTACAGTCATGGTAACCGTCATTTAAGAAAAATTATTAATAGACACTGGTCAATCTTAAAGGAAGACCCAGTTCTGTTCACCATTCTACCAGACAAACCCAAGGTGATCTTTAGAGGGGCACCTAACATGAAAAAATTACTAGTAAGGAACCACATCAGAAAACCATGCAGCATAAAGCCAATTGATACTAGGAAAGGTTTCTTTGGTTGTGGAATATGTTTGGCGTGCAGGAACACTGGAAGCAAAAAAAGACATATAGGGAAATTCAAAAGTACTAAAGAAAATGAAGAGTTCAACATAAACAATCTCATCACTTGCCATTCAACCAATGTAGTGTACCTGTTGGAATGTCCATGTGGCCTCAATTATGTGGGCCGCACAAAACGTAATCTGCATATTAGAATAGAAGAGCATATAAGGAACATTAAGAAGGGATATGAAGGACACAGTGTATCCAATCATTTCAAGATTACACACAACAGCAATCCTCAGGGGCTCATATTTATGGGCATACACAAAACTTTAGGAAATTGGAGAGGCGGTGATTTTAACAAAATTTTAGCTCAAAATGAAATGAGATGGATTTTTAGCCTTGGGACTTTACAACCCAAAGGTCTAAATATAGATTTCGAACTCTGTCATTTCCTTTAATTATCCTTAACATATATTTAACAGTATCATATTATATCTGTACCATCTGCAATATTATATCTGTACTATCAAAATTTATGCCATTTGGTTTTATGTCCTCTTATAAAATGAAGTCTTGAAATCCAATGGGAGAAGTTTGTCTTGATTGCACTCTCTCATCCAGTAAGTTTTTAATCGACCCCCATTTTGGTAATCCCTTTTATTTTATATTTGAGGGAAATCTCTCTGTTATTGTACCTATCTATCTATTTCACTTTGTTAATATGCATTCCGTTTTTTTTGTTTTTTTTTTATTAACAATGACATTTGGGAAGATGTTGGAGGGCGGAAGTGATGTCACTTCCGCCAACCACTGCCCTAAATGGGTGCTATACATGATAGCCCCATCCAATCACCAATAGAATTTGTTCTAATCAAGTTTTTTAATTGATTGACAGGCAATTCAGCCAATGAAAGCCTTTTTACCACAGGTGATCAGTATAAAAAAATTTTGAGAAAGATAGCCCTATCCAACCACCAATAGAATAAGTTTTTTAACTGATTGACAGGCAATTCAGCCAATGCAAGCTTTTTTACCACAGGTGATCAATATAGGAAATTTGAAAAATACAGCACCATCCAACCACCAATAATAATCAAGCTTTTTGATTGATTGACAGGCAATTTAGCCAATGTAAGCTTTTTTACTACAGGTGATTAATATAAGAAATTTGAAAGAGACTCTGACCTTATGATTGGATAATCACACATCCTGTGACCTCAAAGGGAGGATCCGAATCAACTTTAGAGCACTTATAAAGTGGAAGATTCCTGAGGCTACTTCACAGCTACTGAGGAAGCTCATACAAGAGTGAAACGCGTTTAGCTGGAGTTTGGACTTTTATACTTGGACTTTCCATCATTTAGCTTATGTGCTTTTGAGAAGTCTAAATATTGTTTTTATTATTATTTTTTTATCTCTACAATAAATTGTTATTTTTTTATATATTAGTCCATATAGTCCTTTCTAGCCTTCAGGAACACCATGTGGGGAATGCTATCCCAATAAATTAGCACATTGCCAATAAACCTCAGAGCCAGGAATTCAAGGCTCTGTCTAAGGTGAGCATATCTATTACTATCTCACTATATTGTATACACCATCTGTACAATACCATCTATGAGGTTCTCTCTCTCTGTTTGTTCCATATCTTCGGGAGAATATCGTTTGGGATAAAGGGGTGTGTTGCTGCCTCAAGAGCAAGAAGGAGTCACTTACGGAGCCAATAGCTTATAGGCTCCAACCCACGTGAGTGGTTTCAACCAATTGCTACCATTATTCATTTTTTATTTTTTGTAAACCATCTGCACTATATTCTCTCTTTTTGTTGTTTTACTTTGTATGTACATTTGGACACATTGTATCACTATGTTGGAGGGGTGAGTATACCCCCTCATTATTTATATATATATTCAATATAGCGCTCCACTTGCTGGTATATTGTTTATACCTTTTTTTCTTGTATTTTGCATTTTCTTGTATTTTGCACTTCATTGTGGATTAAGGTATTCCACTTTTTGTGTTGAGCTGCTTTTATTCAGGCACTTTAGTATATCACTCACTATCTCAGTAAGGGATAGTTTTTGTTTTCTTTGCATGTACCATTATATATTGTTATCATCGGGGATGTTGCACCCTATAGACATTTTTGTAGATAATAGAACTTTTCCTACTTTGATCAGATGCCAATTTCTACACAACTAGCTGGAAACTGATCATCTTAACCATCTCTAAATTGTATTATATACTAATGAAACATCTTCTAAGACTTAAAAGGAATACATAACAATGGTAATTTAGTGTCTAGTGATACAGTATTTGTCTTCAAAATCTTTCTGCTCTCCAAACAGATTATGGATCTCTTCGCTTTACATCACAGGCATGGAAAAGAGTGAAGGGAATAAAGTTAAGAATTCCAAAAATCCAAAATCACTAAATTATATCATATAGTTCCACCCCTATTCACCCCACTTTATTAATTAGGTAAAATATGGAGGAGAGTTGAAGTTATCTGAATATTGTGACATGAAAGTGATGCAAAGTTGTAAATGTGCATGAATCACCGCTGGAATGTCTGCTGATTCCAAAGATTCCAAAGGAAACTTGTGCATCCTTACACCCTGGACATTTGCAGAATTAAAGGGACACTATAGACATCAGATCCATTACAGCTTAATTAGCAGTGTTTACATGCTGCTTAGTGGCTGTTACAGGGACTTCCTGGGTTTGGTCCTGCAAAGATTGCAGGACCAATGTTCTCAGTCTACACCATAACTGCCCAATAGGTAGATCCCCAGATGCTGTAGAACTACAACTTCCATGATGCTTTGCATGCCTTTTAGAATGCATTAAAAATGACAAAACATCATGGGAGTTATAGTTCTACAACATCTGGGGATCTACCTATTGGGCAGCTGTGGTCTACATGCTCTGCATGGAGATGCATAATGCTACCTATAGAGATGCATTGACTTATTAGCGCATGACAGCAATTTGCCACACATGCACACACAATAGCCTCCCAACGTTTCCCAATGGAGAAGCATTGGATTGGACTAGACCACCTGGATTGATGGTGACAGCACAGAAACCAGTGTGCTGGACAAAATAAACTAAGAAAATAGCTTTTTTATGTTATTTGGGGTCGGGGGGGCGGTTTTCTAATTAGTTACTGAAACTCTATAGCATTAGGTATACATGTTGGTATCCCGAACGCTATAATGTTCCTTTAACTCGAGCTAAATAAATCACACCCACAGTATTCTTTTCATTCAAAACAGTTACACCTTCTTGCTGTAATCAGTCTTGGTAGGAATGCAATTCAGACTCTTATATTGTAAGCTCGTTTGAACAGGGCCCCTTCTTCACCTCTTGTCTCTGTTATAGTCTGTATGTAAATTACATGTCAAATATCCCCATTTTATAATTGTAAAGCACTGTGGTATATATTGCAGCTACATAAATAATGATAATATCAATAATAAGACACATCATGGACCCAAAACATTATATAGTTTCCTAGTTGCACAGTAATGTAGGCTGGTAAAATCCATTGTAAAAAAACTTACTAATTCATGTTTCAATAAATATAAACACTATATTACCATCAAAGATGCTATTGTAGAATTTGTTTTAGTTCATTTTAATCCTGAGTAGATGGAGGAGCAGTTCGCAAATAGGTCACTTGAGAGGAGCCCACTTGGTAATAACCACAGGTAACTTGTTTGGCACAATTTTCGGTTTTGTTTACTCATAGAATAAGTAGAATAAGTCAGCACTTAATTATTAACAATATAGTGTTAGGATAGGGTAGTTTTGTTGTATCTATAGTTTGATTTTTGATTTTTTTTCTTGTAGTATAATTTTCTTTGTGGTGACTTGTGATTACTTTATTTCTTCTAGAGACAGCCACTTGATCCAATTTTATGGTTTTGGTTCTGCACAGATTTTTCCTCGGAGCTCAATAAATTGGTGGGGGGTTTTCGACACAATGAATCACGCTGCTGAATAGACCCAGCCTTTCTTTGTTTATAGCCAACTAGTCATAGTGATTTGAATGGCGTTGCTGAACAGATATATAAAATATATTAACAAAATAGAAATTAAATTGTGGATTCTGGTTAAAAACAGAATTTGGTTATTTAAAACCAAATAGCCACGTTGGGAAAAATGGGACCTAAAATTTACTGACCTCTTCCATTCAATTATTTGATTTGGTTTCAATTTATCGATTTCTTTTTTTTTTTTTTTCTAAGTAAATAGCTACTGCTGCACACATCCACATTGCACATTCGTGGACAAGTCTGTTAATAAGTGTAAAACAAATGTTACAAGACAGTTTATGGGAAATTTACAACTGACCAGATTCCAGTCAGGGTTTCTGACTCTCTATTGTTTTCAAATCATCCATATCTAATTGGGCAAAAACAAAACAAAACAAAAAAAAGAAAAGAATGTAACTTGCATGACTCTTTATCAGATGCAGATCTGGTGCTTGAAGCGTCACTTTAAAAGGGGGTTCGTTAGCCAGTAACTGCCATATTTGGTGGACACCTTTTCATTTTAAAGAAAATTGTTGAAGGCTATTAGCAGCAGCTTCCAAAGGTCACATTAGCTTGAAACCATAAGAGATATAGGCATACTTCTAGTGAAACAGATTTATTATTTTTAATTAATTGCCAATTATAATACCAACAATTATTACAAAACACATCTTAATGAGTGAGTTTATTCTATTAGTGCCCTAGTGTCAATGTGTTTGCAGAACAATTTGAGATGGTTTGAGGCATTCTGGCATTACACTAGGCACCACAACTACTAAAGCTCGTGGTGTCAATCACAATGATTTATATTGTACCAAAATATTTTGAATCTCTGTGCTATAGATAATCTAAGGCAAATAAATTCTAATAAAACTCATTTCATATATGAGAACAATAGGTGAAGAGGGACCTGCCCAAAGGAACTTGCAATCTAAAAGTTATAATGCAAAGAGCCTTTGAGAGCAGTTTATTGTAGCATAGATGGTACAGATTGTGTGGGGGGCTATTCCTCCAGTTTTTTGTCAAACTGTTTTCAAGAAGTCTAACAAAAAAAAGGGTCTCCCTTGGCGCCCACAGCTCAACCTCTCCTGTTTGGCTAATGCACAAGTAAACATTTGTATTATTCATCCAATCTTGGACAGGCTTAGCACTCACAAATGAAAGTGTTTTGTCAGACTTCTTGAAATAGTTATTTAAAATGGGAGGACAGCACCAAAATACTTTTTACACTTTACCTGCTGCAACTGGCTGAATTGGTTTTTGTAATGTACTGGTTTAACGGTGTCCCTTTAATATTAAGTAGAAGTAGGTGTTTCTCATGATAGTGTGCCTTTTCACCTAAATGCAGAGGCATATGATTCTTTATATCAGAAACATCAAAGTTTTTAAAGGGAACAGGTTAGAAAGCCAGACTTTTCTAACTCAATGAAGAAGAACAACAAAGCCAATAGGTTTAAAGTCTGGCTCAGGGCAGTGTGCAAACTATTCAAAGAGCAAACAAGCCATCTTACAGAGTGACTGCATTCTAAACACAATATATGACCATTACACAAGTTAAGATATAAAATATTATACACACACACACACACACACACACACACACATATATACACATATACATACACACACACACACACACAAGGTAAATGAAAGAGCACTCAATAGGATTTTTTTCAAAAGTATAATATGAAATCAACGTTTAGACCCTCCTGGGTGTTTATCAGGATTGATATCTTGATAACTGGAATCTTGAGAAAGACCCAGGAGGGTCGAAACGTTGATTACATATTATACTTTTGAAAAAAAATCCTATTGAGTGTTCTTTCATTTACCTTGTGTGTGTATGTATATGTGTATATATGTGTGTGTGTGTATATATATATATATATATATATATATATATATATATATATATATATATATATTTTATATCTTAACTTGTGTAATGGTCATAAAAATGGTCAAAAAATCCTATGGAGTGCTCTTTCATTTACCTTGTGGATTGTTGCGCTTAGAAGAACCCTGGTATTATTGCTTTATGTTTGTTTTATAGTGAGTACCAGAAACTGGATGTGTGTGTGTGTGTGTGTGTATATATATATATATATATATATATATATATATATATATAGTAAAATATGTATGGCTAGCCACTATTCAGCAAAGTTCAATATGAGCATTATATAGTCCTCTAGCAGTGTGTGTGTGTGTGTGTGTGTGTGTGTGTGTGTGTGTGTGTGATATATATCTATATCCATATATGTATCTATAAATCTATCCACACAGATATATCAGGAATGCACAACCACACTCCCCCATACATTCATATTTAAACTACTGCATTATGGATAAATATAGAAATCCAGGGAAGTGACTGTGTGAATGAATGTATAGAATAGCTTCAAGTGCTCAGACATATTACCTTAATCATGCTCATTCTCACCAACTCAATAGCTTCTTGGAATTATTCTACCATAGCCTTGTCTTGCGATTCCTAGACCATCATCAGGTCTACTTAAACAAGTCTGATAATGAACGCCAGACCTGTTTTCTAGAAATTACATTTCCATTCTTATACTAGCTAGTTTTTATAGTGAGAATACCAACTTAGTCCAAAATAAGTTTTAGACTAACACCTGGGGATTATGCTTGCTTTCTGTTGGGAAATAATCAATAAACAGCATTGTGTGTTTTCTGTTCTAAATAAATGTTTTTTTACTTACATGTAAATACATAAAGGGCATGACATATATGCACAATGCTAAAATAACGAGTACAGAAAGAGGATGTTACAGGTAACTTGCTGATTTAGCAATATTGCAGCACTCACATTACCAGTACCAAGAGTGGAATATGTCCCTTTACGTGTCAGAGGTTTAAATCTCCTTAAAGCATTATTTTATGATTATAACGTGTTTATATAGCACCAACATATTCCACAGTGCAGTACAATAGAGGGAATATAGACAAATGAACATATACTGATACAGAAATAACAGAACATATTTTAAATGCCTGTCATGTAATTGAGTTAGATAACTTGAAATAGATAACGTCATTCATGCAGTAGATACATCATCCAATAGTGTATATATGTCTAATATATTATACATCTGTATTACTGAATGTCACTAATATGGCTAATATATATCTATCTATATATATTATTATTATTATTATTATTAATTTAATTATTTTTGTTATTTTTTTTAAACTGGCCAAAGATATTAGCTATACATCTATATGTTAATGTAGACTTTGCAAGGTAGTTGTTGTTTCACTCAAATTCCCACTTTAGTAAATAGAGCTCTCCTACATAATCCATTAGAACTACTATGAAAAGTCCTGGAGAGCATGTAGATTACAGTCTGAGTACCACTTCTTAGATGGACTCTAATGGAAAATGTTGAGACTGAGGTCCAGCAAAGGTATATGAATTTTAAATCAAAGGCACAGGAGATCATTGAATATTAGTGTGGGAGATAAAAGAGCGTTACATTGATCTTCCATGTTACAAAATAGACACTCTATAAATCTGAGATCAGATTTATGGATTTAAGTCTCTCTGTTGGAAAAGCAGTGGTAATATTGCACAATTCTGCATCAAAAGTTATTTTAAAAAATTAATAAAAAAAGATGAAAATGAAAGTTGTATGTATACTGTAATCCTGAGACCTCTGGAGATTTAGGTGAAATAAAGGGAACTGTAGCAAATATAGTTCAAGGATATAAATCCAGGAGCTGAAATGGAATATGCATTTGCTTTGCCCACTTACAGTCTATATTTCAAATTTATAAAGTGTAGTGCAATTTCAGTCTTCACACTTTCATTTATATAGGATAATTACATCTAACACTGTGTGTTGTGATAATTAGATTTTTCTCATTCGTAACAAAGTAATAAATAATGTTACTAGGAATTTATAATACGGTATGTTGTATTTAATGTAATCACATATAAAAGAAGTGACGAGTTAAGCCACAATGTTTCTGCATACATTTGCTGTGATTCCTTAGAGTATATAAACACCCAAAGTGATCTAAATTTTCTTAACTATAAAAAAAAACATATCCTTTGCCTTTGTTAATACATCACCTATGTTAACTGGGGTAAATGAGATTTTCAAGACTGCAACACAAGGTACTAAGATTTCTTCCTGGGATGTGCTAGCTGAACATATAAATGCACATCCATTATGCATTCAGCCTGTTAACCCCTAGCAGGATCTCTGAGTATGTATTCAAAGCCATGTGCTTAAAACAACCACAGGAGTTAGGTTATCATCCAACTGCAATAATACACTATTCTGCCTACAGTATGGGATATTATACTGGAATAACACCTCCCCACAAGGAATTTAAAATAATGCATCCCCACTTCAAAAAAAAAAAAATATTGATCCTTTACATTATACACTGTGGTTAATAAAGAACAGACTGACCTTCTGATTGAAGAAACAGTGTAGCAAATCCTAAGAAAAGCATTGCCACTGGAAACCACACACTCTTGTAATCCATACTGAAGAGAGCTAATTATCCACACATTAAATTAACAGGTTAATATCCAAAGGTCATCAGACAGAAGGATTGCACCCTGGCCAGTTGGGTGATCTGTCCAGTCTGATTTGCAAGTCACAGAATCCAGGAGTCTGTACCCATGCTTGAGTAAATGATGGTGGATTGTAACATAGTCACAGCAAGCTCATCATAGTCACAGCAGCTCCCTGGGCATGAAAGTGCATTTTTATTTCTACAGACCCCCCTCCAGCAGAGAGGATCTTAAATCACAACACATCTGCAGGATTCCAGAAAGAATACAAGCACCGAATCTCCTTCCCTTGCTCTGCAGCCTGGCTCCTTAAAGTTGAGTTTTGATCAGGTGGGAGCTGAGAGGTGGTGCAAGGTGGACCTGTCCATAGATTTGTATCAGCAGTGCATGTTGGCCAGGATCACACACTCCTAAAATACTCCTCCTCCTGCTCTCAACTTTGCCTGCTCTGCCTAAGTACACCAGTCTCCCCTCCCTCCTCTGGGACTGCCTGCCCCAGAAATAAAACTCCTAGCCTCAGGAGACTGGGACAGTGCTGTCCCTCCTCTAAAGAGAGGGAGGCGTGTGCCTTGCCAAATCCAAACCTCATCTGAGCCTGCAGCTACAAATACTGTCCTGAGTGTGTGCTGAGGGAGGGAGAGACCTGCAGGGCAAGTGTAGACTCAACCCCCCGGGAGGTGGAAATACTTTTTTTTTTCTTCTTTTTGGGAAATGAATAATAAGACCAGCTGAAATATTGCCTGTGCTCCTAATGATTGATCTGCCCCTGTGAATAAAATGATCTATATATACTATTATATAAGCCTTTATCAATACAGCCTGGCAGCAATCCGAAGAAAGTGCACGGTCAGCCTGGCACCCTATTACTGAGCAGGATCATGCAGTAAAATGAGAATATCCCAATGATATCCAGAAGAAATTTGTAAAGAGGTTAAACAGGAATTAAAATGCAATAGGAATCAATGGCTGCAGTTCTCTCCTCTGTAGATTTATTCTCTCACCCACATATCCTTCATAATCTTCTCCCAAGAATCCCTAACCCCCCTCCACCCCCCACCTCCAGCCACCTTATAAGCTTCTCAACTCTGTATGTATATAATATAAACTCCCTGTACATATATCCCCTCCCCCTCTCCAAATCTCTATATGTAAATGGACACAAGCAGTTCTCTAAGGCTAAGCAGAGATTCCAGAGTCACATGGAACAGAGAGCAGCAACCTGATACTCATATTGCTCTATTCCTACTGCTGCTCAGTTCAGTCTTCCCTTTGTCTCTGGAAAAGGATCAAAGCTTTGGGAGCCCAATGCATAAGCTGAGCAATTGGTGGAGAAAAAATGAGAAAGGTAGATTAAGGTTACTTTACCTTATGCACTGCACTGACTAACTAGCACAACAGCAAGCTGCATTGCAAGGGGAACTGTCACTACAGAGTTTTGAACAACTTATATATAACTAAGGCTAACATATTGCTTCTGTGTTTGTTTATTTTTTATTCACTGTAAATGCATGTTGTCCTGACACAGACGGTATCTGGTGCAAATTTAACATATCCCACAATTTTCTGTACAATATTACACACAAGCTATTACTGAGTGAGAATTTAAAGTTAATTCAAAGTCAGTTTCAAATGTAAGGTCAAAGTAGCCGACCCTGCATAAATTCTCCAAGAAAGGTAAGCTTCAGGTCAGCTACTTTGGCCTTAAATTTGAAATACACTTTGCATTCTCACATTTGGAAATACAACTGTCAGTATGCCGGAAATACCCCAGTTTTTGTTTTAACACATTATCAGTCATTAAAAATGCTGGAGGGGAAAATAAATAATTATTTACAAAGACTGTTAAATTTCTTAAAAGAACAAGACTTGCACAGGCAACCACCTAAAATGGGAAACCCCCTCCCAGGCCATGAAGCTGCATCACCTATCAGGAGCATCTTTTTCTGGTCAATCGTTTTTTTCTTATCCCAACCTTATGATCCGGATTATGCTAGCTGTAGTTTACCAACAACACAATTTCACTCATGATATGGAATGAAACTAATCAGTGCCAATACCATGGCTGCTGCCTATTTACAGTCCCGTTCCCAGGTTTGTGATTAAGACTGTGTGCAGCAATCTCCCAAGTCACTTGGAAGTTGTAGGAGGGGTGGGATGGATACAGAAAACATATGACAAGTAAAGTATACATATAACGTGCACAGGGTAGACAGATTTTGGATGGCAAACAAGAATGTAAAGTTTCTCCTTTTATGTCTCAAATACACAGCATAACAGATTATTGTTATTATTTTATTATTTATATAGTGCCAGCAAAATTCTGTAGCGCTGTTATTGGGCTTGTAGAGACTATTTAACTCCCCTACACATCTCATCTAGTACATATTCAATAGAATATAGTAGGATGTGCATTAACTGAACTTTTAAGGTTAGAAAAGTCCTTTTGAAAGGAACACTATAGCTCAGGAGTAGGCCACCTTCACCTCTCCAGATGTTGTTGCCTACATCTGCTATAATGCCCTTATAGCTATAATGCTGATATGCCTACCCCTGCTATAGTGTTAGGAATATAAATAAGTCATTCAAATTGTTTAGGTTACCCCCACCACCATGTGCAGTAATAAAGCATTTTACTCACCTTTTAATCCTCATCTCCATCCTGCTGGCTGAGATCCTTGGGAGTAGAGTGTGCATGTGCAGTACACTGACCTGCTGTTCTAGTCAAAGGGTCTCTATGAGAAGCATTTGATTGAATAACGGAATACGTTTCTTTACAGGCGGACAGCGAGGGAGTGCTGATCTGAGCTCTTCCTGCTCAGTTCCCTCGCGTGACCTGCAGTGATGCCGCGAGCCGGAATGTAATGTCACTCCGGCGCCCAGCATCACTAAGATCACAGCTCCCTCGCCACCTATTTTGTGCACCCACTCCCCCCCTTGCCTGCCTGACCTCCATCCTGCACTCCTGCCTGACCTCCATCCTGCACTCCTGCCTGATCTCCATCCTGCATGCCTGCCCGGCCAGCCCAGCAGCCCCACTAGACCCCAGGTAAAAATCCACCCTGCTCTCCCAAAGGTAGGAAGGCTGGGTGGATTTAAATTAAAAAAAAAAAGGAAATAATTATTTGTAAATGTTGGGGGGGGAAATGTGTGTATGTCAGTGCATGTGTGTGTGTGTGTGTGTGTGTGTCAGTGTGTGTGTGTTAGTCAGTGAATGTGTTGTTATATCTGTCAGTGTGTCTGAGTGAGTGCATCTGTCAGTAAGTTTGTCTGTCAATAAATGTGTGTGTATGTCTGTCTGTCAGTTTGTGTGTGTCTGTCTGTGTGTTTGTATGTCAGTGTGTGTGTCAGTGAGTGAGTGTTTATATCTGTGAGTGTGTATGTCAGCGAGTTTGTTTGTCAGTGAATGTGTGTTTCTGTGAGGGAGTATGTGTGTTTCTGTGAGGGAGTATGTGTGTGTCTGTAAGTGAATGTGTGTGTACGTTTGTCAATATGTGTGTCTGTCAGTGAAAGTGTGTGTATAAATATCAGTGTGTGCCCGTGAGTGTGTGTGTATGTCTTTCAATGTGTGTTTGTCACTGAATGTGTGTCTGTCAATGAGTGTGTGTGTGTCTTTCAGTGCATGTGTGTGTCTGTGCGTGTCTGAGTGATTGTGTCAAATCAGTAATTGTGTGTCTGTCAGATTGTGTCGAATCAGTGAGTGTGTGAGTATGTGTGTCTGCCAGTGAGGGTATGTCAGTGTATCTGATAGTGTATGTGTGACAGTCAGTGAGTGGGTGTGTTTGTGTGTATGTCAGTCAAAGCGTGTGTTAGTCTTTAACAGGAAGAGGTGTGGCCTTGACAGGAAAAGGGTGGGGCAAATTTAAATAAGGGTGTGCCCAAGTTCCATCATACCTAGGGTAGCACAAATTCAAAATACACCACTGGGTGTAACCAGGCTAATTTTTTAAAGTGTCAATTTCTATTGAAACCAGCACTTTTTGTAAAAGAATAAAAAAGAGGGCACACTTTTCACACATAAAGCACTTCGGCAAGCGGTAATGTATTAGCGGTCTGGAGTGTCCCTTTAATCCTCCATAATACTGGTAATAAAAATATTGTGGGACTCACATTATTCACAACATGTGGAATGTTTGCAAAAAATAAATAAAAAATCATTTAAAATTATAGAGTCCTATAACTATGATGTAATAGAGTGCATTCTAACTAGGATGTAATGAGGAAGGTTGGATGGCTATGCAGCCACTAATTACATTACAGTGACTCTTTGCAGGCTGCAATAGCAGCCAACAACGCTCTGTATAGAGGAAATCTTTAGTGTAAATCAACCTTTTGTATGAGGGCATTACATTTTGGTGGCATTTTTATGAAGCTGCATTTTAAGTAATGCTAGAAAGTCCTTTACAAACACCCATAAGTAGGGTATCTGACCATATCTTTGATACAGTTTCTATTTGTGATAACAATGTACGGTATTTCTGATTTAATGCTCTGTGGAATATTGTAAGACAATGAATACCATTAAACATTCTCCAAAAAGAAACTGGTAGCAAATTAAATGCTTTATGTGTGTTTTACAAAGCTTATCACATAGGCATGAGTGCATATCTCTGATGTCCTGTTAAAAAATTACAAGTAGGGCATATGTTATGTATCGTGTATACAGTAAGTATTGAATAGGTACTTTAGTTATTACAAATGAAACAGCGCCATGATGTGGCAGGTAACCTTATAAAGCACTCAGAAGTGTTCTTACTACCTATGTACTACCTAGTTGTTAATATACAATACAGGTAGGAGTTACAAATATGCATTCTTAGATTTCTTTTGAAAACTATATAAAATATGACTTTGGAATATCCGTCTTCTTGCAGCGACCCCTGAAGTTGATTAATCTCCTCTGAAGTCAACTTCATTTCCCCTTTTAACGGATTTCTAGAAGAAGAAATTGACATTTATCTCACAATCGCAGGAATTGATGGAAGCTTGTCAATAGGGACAGAGCACCACCAGTTTTTGTTGCAATAACAAAAATAATTAATTAAAACATTTTTTTTTAAACTTTTTATTTGTAAACTTACACACCTTTGAGATGTGTCTGTTTATGTATTGTTTATGTACTTTTAATTATTAGTACTGCAGTTACCTCCCCCCCCCCACACCCCATCCCCCTTATTATACTACTCTATTGTTGCTAGGGAGAGTTATAAAAAAAGCAAGCATAACCAGATTTATGGTTGTTTGTCCAAAAATTGATTAAATCTTATAAGTTATGTGAATCACTCTCATTGGTTGTATGACAGTCACCTGTTCGGGTAGCAATTATGCTCACCTAAAACACAGGCTTGCTTACTGGGATATCATTTGCTGCTGGAAGCAGGGGTTAACTTGGTAGAACTCCACTTCCACTTTTTGACTCTATGTCTGCTGCATTGTTTCAGCCTGAGGCTTCTACTGCACAGTGTGAAACGTGAAGAGAGTATCTAACAGTTCTCCCCTAGTTCAATGCTTTGGATATATTCCTGAACTTTCTCGCCTGTAGTCTCTGATAAACCTCCCCTGGCTACATGCTTTGAATCCCTCACGCACTTTCTCATCCAGGCAGGAACTGAAAGCAGTTCTTTCCAGCCAGGTAGGACTTTGTCTAAAACTCTGTTTATAGAAATTGAACTAAACTGTTTAGTAGTGACCTCAAATCGTAATGTCTTACCTTTAGAACTGCAGTTCTTACCGACTACATTTGCTAGAGACTCAGACAGTCATTCAGCTGACTAAGTGTCTTGAGAAATATAATATACTTGAACTGGAGTGTTACTGCTAAGGCATAAGGGTCACAAAGCATAAACAGACATTTTTTTTTTTTTAAATAAAATAATCCAAATATAAAAAAAAATGCAACTAGGTGACACTGTAAGTGACAAGCTTAATATATTATTTATACAATATGGGTATTAACATATTGAAGTGATACTTACCAACCATATTTCAAATGGACAAATAGGGACACTTTCATTTTAGGGTTGTGAGTGGGGTTGTGGCCAGGGGGAGGCTGTTCAGAATTTATTTTTAAGGTAATTTACTAATAACAATTTATGCAACTAAAAGGTAATTGAGAACAAGAACAATGTATCTTATTTACACAGACTTATTTCTACACATTTATTGTAGCTTAAAGACACTACAGTGAGTATTAATACCCTGGAGCTCCGTTATACGCTCAGACAAACTAACAACATGGAGCTCCTAAAGAGGAACATTAGGATAGAAATGAGGGACAGGGGATTTGGGTCAAAAATAGGCACTGACCCTCCTAAATAGGGACACATGGGAGGTATGGGATACTGTAGGCACCAAAACAACTTTAGCTTAATGAAGATCATGGTATATAGATCATGTCTCTGCACGTCCAGAGAGTCGCTAAAGGCACTTCTTGCCATTCCTGGAAACTGCCCGCAGGGAGACGTCCAGTGTCCTAAAATCCCCATTGGAAGACATTGATTCAATACTTTCTTATGGGGAAGGCTAAATGCGCTTGCCGTTTATGCGCATTAGGTTCTCCCTCGTGCTCACTAAGAAGAGAGACCTCAGTGCTGGAATCAGGTGTTTAAAGGGTTATTTAACCATTTGATAGCCAAGGAGGTTAGAGTGCGGGGGGCAGAGGGACACTGTAGTGTTAGGAATACAGCTAGGAATTATAGTATTCCTAACACTATAATGTTGCTTTAGGGATGACTGGACTACAGAGGACACAAGGCAAGTCTCCTGGTATTTATCTTCCCACTAGCCTGCATAAACTAAAAGGAGGTGCCTACTCTGCCTAATGAGAGATCGTTGCTGCACGATGACTATTGACCTATGACTCTTTCAGTCCACCGTCTATTTCCTCTGACTGATCATTATTATAATGTTAACCTTCATTTGGGGGCTCAAGGAAAGTTTCTCATGATCATGGCAGTAATTCTCCCATATTTCTACATCCATATAATACTGAAAATAACACCTTTGACAACTCGGTGGAATGTTCACATATAACTGTTCAGAAGACACTTTATTAAACAAGGTTCCCACTGCAGAAAACATAGGTGCTCACTACATGATATATAAAGGCTCAGGTTTTTTTTCATGTTGCAGACCACCTGTTAATGCTAGGCACCTTAAGTGTCATAAATCTCATATCATAATAAGTTTTTAGCAATTTCTACTAATGGTTGATAAGGCAGACACCTTGGGTGCAGCACTGCAGGAACTTTACTAGGTGGCAAAAAGGTCAGGGGCTTCAGCCCGAGGGTACATTTTGAGACCCCTTCCACATACATTGATGTAAGCCAAATGTTGCACAGAATTGACGTTATACAACCTGATAATACCCCTATAACGCTGCCGGAGGTGGAGTTATATGTCTGGCAGCAGAGGGGTTAATCTATGCATGTGCAGGGTTTTAAAGTGAAATGCTGCACATAGAGACTCCAGGCTCCATGACCACTTCAAACCACTGAAGTGGTCATGGTGCTTGGATTAAACCTTTCAGACAGAGATCCACATTGTAATGCAGATTTAGGATTATACGCTTGCTCTGACTGCTCACTTAGGTATGCGAGACTAGGCTGGCAAAGAGATATCTGTTTATCGATGTCTGAAGAAATCAGTAAGTAATTTCTTTATTTCTTCAAAGTGTGAGATTTAACTGAGACGTAACATGACCTTTCTGTTTCTTTGAATTACATGCTTAAAACAGCAAGCTTTATTGCTACCTTTCAAGTTTTCTCTCTTAGTGTTTTCTGAAGTTATTTTCTTTCTCTCTCCCTAATTTGTTTAAAATTATATAGTTTGTGCTTTATTGTATACATCTAACAGTAAAGAACAGAGAGATTTGCATCTGTTTTTTTTTGTTTTTTTTGGCCCTTTTAATGTACCGGTAATTGCAGATTTTTAGATAATAAGGGGAACATAAATATGATTGCAATTGTTCTGTTAACTTTTTTTTTTTTCTTGGATGAAAATGTATAATAATAATAGTCATGATTTCATGTTTAAATAGTCATAAAACAGCCATCAGGATCTCCGATCTCCTATAAAACTTTGGCAGCCAAAATCACATTTGGAACACTGGTATTATCTGGGACAACACCTTCCCTAAAGGTATCATGGTGAAAAGATTTGACATTCACAGTTATTCACTTGGAATTCTCAGAAGCTGACCAAGGATTGGAACATTTAGCAAATTCTTCTATTTTGGACAAGAATTGAAAATGTCAGCGTAGTGCATAACTCTGATTCTGTATACATCTAATCTTGCCAGACATGTTAAAATAATGGAACCATATAATAATATATATATCAATTATTAGTGGTAATTTTATCAATATATCAGTTTTTATTGAAGCAGTGCATTTCAGTATGCAATGTATACAGACAGTAATGTTGAAAGCATGTTTGTGAAGATAAAACACTGTTGTTGCCTCAGCTATAGAAGATATTGGCAGCATATGTGAGGTTTTAATTCTAACATTTATGGGGGAGGACCTAGTGTCCAATGGAATTGAATGGGAGCCTTATTATAATATTCAAGACGGGAACATCCAGTGACTTGCCAGTGACTGCCATGAGAGGTGTCCATAGGGAGCAATGTAAACAGTGCCTTTTCGCTCAAAAGTCAGTCTTTACATGAAAATGCCTGCAGGGACAGGGAGTAGACACCTTAAGTTACAGTTGTTCTGGTGACTATAGTGTCCCTTTAACCCCTTAAAGGAACACTATAACGTTACGAATATAAATTTGTATTACTAACACTATAGTGTTCCTGCCCCTACTCTTTTTTTTATAGTTCCCCCAGCATATTATAAAAAATTAATTACCCTTTTCCAGCATGGAGACTCCCTTTATATTGTTTAGTTGTCTGTCTCCCATGCCTCCTTCACTGATGTTCAGTCCAATGCTCCTGTATGAATGTTTCCCTATGGAACGTCTATGTCACACGACTGGGCTTTACTCTGTATGTGCAGCAGAGGCACCTCTAGTGGTTGTCATGCTGACAGCCACAAGAGGTGGACTTAACCCTGCAATGTAACCATTGCAGTTTCTCAACAAAAGGAGCACTGCACCCAGAACACTTCATTGGAATGTGGTTGTCTGGGTGACTATAGAGTCTCTTTAAATTTGTTATGTGACCTACTAAAGAAGTTTTTGAACATTTTCCAATTCTGTACATAACAATTATGTAAATGTATGTATGAAGGGCCGGTTGTCAGTGTTCAGAAATTGTACTTTTATTAGCAATTTGCCAGTATTTATTAACTGGTCAATTAATAATTAAAGGACCACTATAGTGCCAGGAAAACAAACTCGTTTTCCTGGCACTATAGTGCTCTGAGGGTGCCCCCACCCTCAGGGCCCCCCTCCCACTGGGCAGAAGGGGGAGGAAGGGGTAATCCCATACCTTTTTTCCAGCACCGGGCTCCCTCGGCGCTGGGACTCTCCTCCCTCTTCTGATGTCATCGGCTGAATGCGCATGCGCGGCAAGAGCTGCGCGCGCATTCAGCCAGTCTCATAGGAAAGCATTCTCAATGCTTTCCTATGGACGCTGGCGTCTTCTCACTGTTAAAATCACAGTGAGGAGCGTGGAAGCGCCTCTAGCAGCTGTCAATGAGACAGCCACTAGAGGCTGGATTACCCCATATGTAAACATAGCAGTTTCTCTAAAACTGCTATGTTTACAGCAAAAAGGGTTAAACCTAGCTGGACCTGGCACCCAGACCACTTCATTAAGCTGAAGTGGTCTGGGTGCCTATAGTGGTCCTTTAATACATCACAAAAGTAGAAGATTTTAAAAAATATATATATTTTTTTTCTTTCAGCATCTTCATTTCATGCGATCACTGCTTTCTGGTAATATAAAGCATGCATTCGATGTTTAGAATGAGGATTTGAAAGCTATACAGGGTTATTTTATAGTGGAATAATCCTTCCACTTTATTTTCACTTGAAAATATTAAACCTCCTACTGGCTCATTAGTAATAACTGTGAGATCAGCACTATTATGCTGTAAATTTACCAGTGTTAATCTTCGAGTGCGCATTACTACAAAGTAGAGTCATTTCCATACTATCCTCTATCTGTAGATTTTGGCAGTGATATACAGCATCTTGAAAATATTGCTTGTGCTTTTTGGAGGTTACTGTAGACATTTTCTGCTGTGTGATATAAATAAAATATGAACAGTAGGGTTATAAAAAATGTGTCTGAACAATATTTGAAAAAAAATAATAAATCAATGCGACTAAGGTGCTGGTCCATGCCGCTATCCTCTCTCGCATTGACTACTACAATTCACTTCTCATGGATCTTATGCATTCGCTTCTTGCCCCGTTACAGTCTATAATAAGAGTTACGATATCTACCATGTTTTCAGGGACATATATCATGTATGCATATTGATGGGCAGCACATGAGAATGGTAGCCCTGTAGTATGTAGAATTCAGAACAAGGTGTACACACATGCTGGCACATGTCAGTATGTGTGTACTTTGCAGATTTTGCATATCACCGTAAAATCACCACTGGGGGTCCAGTAGCAGGCGGTGTGGGGGCTGATAATGGTGAGTTCTACTTACCTGAACCTGTCCCTCTCGGGTGTGGTCATTGTCCTACAGTGGGTTCTTTTCACCTCCTGGTGCTTCAACGTGCACGATAGTACAGCGTTGAGGTCTATGGAGGATCCAGAAATATACACGTTGACAATCACAATCCTTAAGCAGTGGAACTGTGCAGATAAAAGTAAAAAAAAATTGGATGCAGAAATGACAACCCCGAAGACTTCCTCAGTCTTCAAACTTAAATACATAAAAACAATAGGGGTGAATCTCTTAGGTAAAATAAGAAGAAAGGCACAACGTAGTGCTTAACTGTGTTGATTTTAAATATATTGTGGACTGGTATTTTTACTATGACATTTGGTGTTTTTAACTCATATGTAAGTGATTAAAATTATATTTGCACTTTATACGTATTTGCACTATATTTTTGCAATTTATTTTTCTAACATCTATGGTCCAGTGCTATTGAGCAACAGGAGAAACCTATTGATATCACCAATATATTATGAAGGCTTGAAGTGGCCAATTGTATCTAAATAGTTAAGCACTACGTTGTGCCTTTCTTCCTATTTTCCCTAGCAGATTCACCCCTATTGTTTTTATACATCTATGGAGGATCCAACAAGACCTTGGGATCCACCATTGACCAAGCCAATTCCTAGTTATGGCTGGGGTATTGACACTTCTAGACGGCAGTAGCTCTGCTCAGTGTCTATAAGTGTCAGGCATATGAAATATACAGAGACAAGGTATTTTATTTTAGGATATCTCTTGACAGGGTTTGAATTTCAGTCAAATACCAACATAGACAAAATAAATAATTCATAAATATTCTATCTATGAAATACTAATTTTTCAGGTCGCGGTGACAGTGCCACTTTAAGTAATTAGGCAAGGAAGAATCCTGCAGAATATGCATTTTACATACTGCAGAACAACACTTTTCATACGTTTTCATACATAAGAAATAATGATGTGTCCCTGAAAACATGGTAGATATGATAACCTATCTCTAATGAAAGCAGTGGCGAGGCTCATCTTCCTGTCCGCCCGCACCTCCCACTACTGTCAGTCCTTACGCCGGCGGCTTCCCTAAGATAGAGGGCTGAATTTAAAATTCTGGTACTTGATTACAAATCTCTACATAACACGGCTCCGACATACCTATCCTCACTAATACTCAAGCATATCCTATCCTGACCCATGAGCTCTACCAAAGACTTGTGCCTATCCACTTCATATTCCTATCTCTGATGCTTACCTTTAAGACTTCTCTAGGACTGCATCATACCTATGAAACTCCCTTTCCTGTTCCATTAAACTCTCACTCAGCATTCATTCAAAAAGAATTGAAATCTCACCTCTTTAGCAAAGCATATTAATTAAACTGCTAATAGCCTTCCCACACCTTGGTAAACCCACTTGCTTTCTCTCCAGCACCAGTGTCATCCAACTCCCTCCCCCCCCACAAAAATAACCCTTCACTGTAAACTATTCTAGTAACCATTTTTTTCCTGTACATGAAATATATTGTAACGAAGTGCCCTTCGCCACTTGTGCCTGGAGAGGACTGCTTGCCCGCCTCTTGCCCTGTGACTATGGCCCCTGGTTTGTATTGCCCTTTAAAGACATGATTTGGGCATAATGGATTTGTGTTGTGCTGCTGCTGGCCCTTTAAGAACCATCTGGGGACATACTGTGGAGTTACTGGGTGGCCACCATTTCCTGTATCAGAAGCACATGGTGAGAACAATGGATGGCGGCCATTTTAACTCACAGACACTGTTTGGACATTTCAACACGGTGCCATCTCGCCAGTATTTGGTGCACAGAGACATCGTGCAGTGGTTTTGGACTATACAGCAGGGGACACATTATAAAGTGATTGTTTTTCATTTAGCCTGTATATGTTCTGCAGAATCTGCATTAACCCCTTAAGACCGGAGGGCGTACTATTACGTCCTCTAATAGGCGGCTCTAATTGCCGCCGGGCGTAATAGTACGCCCTCCGGTCTTTCTGTACTTACCCGGTCGCCGGCGGTCCCACGCCGGCGATCGCGGTGGGGGGGACTCCCAGGGAGCCCCCCGCGGCACGACCGTCCTCCAGGAAGCCCCCCGGCCGTGTGAGAGTGGGGTCCTAGCGAGGACCCCACAATCACATGGCCGGGGATAGCTGGCTTCTGTATTGCCAGCAGGGGGGCTGCCTGTAATGACAGGTGGTCCCCCTGCTGGCTGAAAATAAAAATGAAATAAATAAATAGTGTAAAAAAATAAATAATATATACTTAGATCATATATATATATTATATATATATGATCAAAGTATATATATACACATATACATACACACATGTACACCGTCTAGGTGTATTTTACTATTAATATATATATAATTATATATATATATTAATATCAAATTACACGTACACTGATACTGATTAAATATATATATAATTATTGTTATATATATATTTATATATATTATAAAAAAAATTAAAATGTAAATACGTTAAAAAATAAAATTACAAAAATAATTAAAAATAAATAATTAAAAAATATATAGATGTGTGTTATTTCGTTCTAACTGTATTGTGAAATTAATATATATATATATATATCAAAATACACATAGAACGAAATAATATATATATTTATACACATAAATATATACGTATATATCACTATATATATACCTATATATAAATAAAAATATTTTAAAAAAATTATATAGATATATACATATATATACACATACGTATATATATACATATATTGATTCTACATATATATTTATGTAATATTTTTACATAATTAGGTATCTTAATTAATTACAATTAGCAGGACCTGCATGACAACCCATGCCGAAAGTAAAGGGAATTTAATTTGCTAGCACTATATTTAACCCTATAACTTTCCAAGACACCATAAAACCTGTACATGGGGGTACTGTTCTACTCGGGAGACTTCGCTGAACACAAATATTAGTGTTTCAAAACAGTAAAATGTATTACAACGATGATATCGCCAGTAAAAGTGACGTTTTTTGCATTTTTCACGCACAAACAGCATTAAACGGACAATATTATTGCTATGATACTTTTTACTGTTTTGAAACACAAATATTTGTGTTCAGTGAAGTCTCCCGAGTACAACAGTACCCCTCATGTACAGGTTTTATGGTGTTTTCAAAAGTTACAGCGTCAAATATAAGGCTTGCGTTTCATTTTTTTCACATTAAAATTCGCCAGATTGGTTACGTTGCCTTTGAGACCCTATGGTAGCCCAAGAATGAAAATTACCCCTATGATGGCATACCATTTGCAATAGTAGACAACCCAAGGTATTGCAAACAGGGTATGTCCAGTCTTTTTTAGTAGCCACTTAGTCACAAACACTGGCCAAAATTGGCGTTTTTTGCATTTTTCACACACAAACAAATACTAACGCTAACTTTGGCCAGTGTTTGTGACCAAATGGCTACTAAAAAAGACTGGACATACCCCATTTGCAATACCTTGGGTTGTCTACTATTGCAATATTATACCATTATGGGTGTAAATTTCATTCCTGGGCTACTATACAGTCCCAAAGGCAACGTAACCAATCTGGCGATTTCAATTCAAATGTAACGTGCTATATTTGACCCTGTAACTTCCCAAAACGCCATAAAACCTGTACATAGGGGGTACTGTTTTACACGTGAGACTTTGCTGAATACAAATATGTGTATTTTATTGCAGTAAAAGCAAACAGTATTATGACACTGACAGTTAAAATGTCATGTAGAACTAAAAAAATCCAATAAAATCGTATTTTCTCCCATTTTTTTCATATTAAATTATGTTTCATAGCTAAATATTTGATATTAAATGAAAGCCCTGTTTCCCCTGAATAAAATGATATATAATAAGGGTGGGTGCATTTACTATGAAAGAGGTGAATTACGGTTGGACAGACATGTAGCGCAAATGCCAGGTTTTGTTTACATTTTGTTTTGTTCACAACGTGTACATTTGGCTCCGTCCTTAAGGGGTTAAACTGTATTTTCCAAAGTACTGAACGGATCTGGGTGAATTTTGGATATGTGGTTCACCCAGATCCCCCGGTTCCAATGATATACTTTTTATGGGGTTATTGCATGTTTTGGGGTCCCTGTGTGTTTTATGAAACTGTATTATTTCTGGCCAGCAGATAATTGAGCTTTGTGTATTGTAGAAACTCAATTATCTAGCCTGGCCCAGAGGAGGAGTTTTGTGTTGCATAAATTGTGTGCCAGTAAATCAGTCTTGTTCCAGCATTAAGCCTTGGCTCATGTTTGGGGGAAGGGATACCTACACTCTGGGGGTTGCTATAATCACTTACTCCCCTGAGGAAGCTCTTGCAATAGCTTGATTTGTTCCTGTTCCTGCTCTCTGGGGAAAGAGAGGTTCACCCACTGGAAGCTGGATCCTGGCCTTGGGTCCAGGGTGGGTGGAAACAGCAGAGACCCCGGTGCAGTTGCATCGCTGGAAGTTGGGGTCTGCAGGGCTGATGGTGTCGGTTGGAGTGCTTGGAGTCCTCAGCGAGCACTAGGAGCATCGATTGGCGGAGGTACTCAGTTGGAGTGCCAGCGTTCCGTCACATTTGGGGGCAGCGGCGGGATGGCGTCCTAGTGCGAGGACCAGCAGCTCGGAGACACCGGTAACGTGTGGAGTTACGGATTTATAATTGAGGGCAACGCTAGCCTCTGCGCAGCGTCCCTACCTACAGCAACATGGAGCTAGCAAGACCCTGGACAGCAGCCAGTGAATTGCAAATCCGCCTGTCACAGTGCTATGAGGGTGCTGATTTCATGAAGGAAGTAAAGGCGCGGCTGGTCTGGTTTGGCCCAAACCCTTCAGATGAGGTGGTCCATCAAGTGATGCGCATGTTGAGTGCTGAGAACCAAGACGCACGGAACTTCGAGTACCAACTGTGGAGTTTGGGGGTATTGACACCCCGTCTCCAGCGACAGAGTAAGTTACAGGGAGAGGAGAGCAGCGACCTCCCATCCCAGCGGCAGTGCACCGTACAGAGGGAAGAGACAACCGGTCTCTCTCCCCAGAGGCGGCCTGAGTTCCAGGAGGAGGTGATGGTAGATCCCTCCCCCGTACAGCAACCAGCGTCCTGGGGAGGGGAGGCAACCGGCCTCCCTCTCCAACAGCAGCCGGAGGTGGGCGACCTCATAGACTTGTCCTGGGGACACACAGAGATGGCAAGCGGAGATGGGACCGAAGTCTCTCTGCCGGCCCTACAGGGATGCTGGGCAGTCAGCCCAGGTCCCCAGCGGCAGCATAATATACAGGGAGAGGAGACAACTGGTCTCTCTCCCCAGCGGCGGCCTGAGTTCCAGGAGGAGGTGATGGTCGATCCCTCCACCTTACAGCAACCAGCGTCCTGGGGAGTGGGGGCAACCAGCCTCCCCCTCCAACAGCAGCCAGAGATACTGGGAGAGGGGGAAGACAAACCTAACCACACTGGCGCAGATGGGACCGCGGTCTCTGTGCCAGTCCTACAGGGAGGCTGGACGGGCGGTCCAGATCCCCAACCAACCCCGCAGGGATGCCAGGAGGAGGAGGTAAGCAAAACTTCCCCTCCCCAGCTACATCCCAACCGGGTCCTGGGGGCAGTGGATGAGCCTGCGATACCCACTGACCCCCTCCCAGCAGAAGAGCTGGCCTCTGGGCAGAGCTCTGTTAGCCTCTGCCCCCCCCTTTTCCCCTGTATCAGAGCCTGACTTACCACGGGTTACCCCAGTGGAAGAGCTGGCAGCAGGGCAGAGCGCCGCTGGCCTCTGCCCCCCAAGCAACACCAGCAGTTTGCCTAGCTGCACCAGGGAGACCGAGAGTGCTGCGCTGTCCCACTACAAACTTGAACCTACAGGCCAGTACCATTTATTGTGGGGGGGTTACTCTGTGTATTTTTCTTTGTGGGTGGGCTGCCCGACTAATCTAGGTACTGACCGGCAGAAGGTCAGGTACCTGTTTAGTCTTCCCCCCAAAGGGAAGATGTGTGACGAAGTGCCCTTCGCCACTTGTGCCTGGAGAGGACTGCTTGCCCGCCTCTTGCCCTGTGACTATGGCCCCTGGGATGTATTGCCCTTTAAAGACATGATTTGGGCATAATGGATTTGTGTTGTGCTGCTGCTGGCCCTTTAAGAACCATCTGGGGACATACTGTGGAGTTACTGGGTGGCCACCATTTCCTGTATCAGAAGCACATGGTGAGAACAATGGATGGCGGCCATTTTAACTCACAGACACTGTTTGGACTTTTCAACACGGTGCCATCTCGCCAGTATTTGGTGCACAGAGACATCGTGCAGTGGTTTTGGACTATACAGCAGGGGACACATTATAAAGTGATTGTTTTTCATTTAGCCTGTATATGTTCTGCAGAATCTGCATTAAACTGTATTTTCCAAAGTACTGAACGGATCTGGGTGAATTTTGGATATGTGGTTCACCCAGATCCCCCGGTTCCAATGATATACTTTTTATGGGGTTATTGCATGTTTTGGGGTCCCTGTGTGTTTTATGAAACTGTATTATTTCTGGCCAGCAGATAATTGAGCTTTGTGTATTGTAGAAACTCAATTATCTAGCCTGGCCCAGAGGAGGAGTTTTGTGTTGCATAAATTGTGAGTTCTGTGTGCCAGTAAATCAGTCTTGTTCCAGCATTAAGCCTTGGCTCATGTTTGGGGGAAGGGATACCTACACTCTGGGGATTGCTATAATCACTTACTCCCCAGAGGAAGCTCTTGCAATAGCTTGATTTGTTCCTGTTCCTGCTCTCTGGGGAAAGAGAGGTTCACCCACTGGAAGCTAGATCCTGGCCTTGGGTCCAGGGTGGGTGGAAACAGCAGAGACCCCGGTGCAGTTGCATCGCTGGAAGTGGGGTCTGCAGTGCTGATGGTGTCGGTTGGAGTGCTTGGAGTGCTCAGCGAGCACTAGGAGCATCGATTGGCGGAGGTACTCAGTTGGAGTGCCAGCGTTCCGTCACATATATCATACCGTTACTCAAAACAAAAAAAATTATTTCAATAAAGCACAGGGTTTGTTGTTAGAGTAGCCCTTGTTAGTATGGACCCAACCTTTAAAAAAATAAAAGAGAATTCTTGCCTATGCTCTCACGCGGAGGACAAGTTCTTCCTGTAGCCTGGTTGTCCCTCACTGCAGAGGTGTTACCGGAGGACAGCATCTTAGCTACATGTAACTAACTAACAGATACAACAAACACCTGTACTTGTATATGCCACATGGAGATTTCAGGCCTACTAAATTTTGAACCATGTTGAAATCCCATCACATTCCCCCCTTTGATGCTTCTGATACAAAGTTATTCCAGATGCATCACTAATCATAATTTGCCAACACCTTTCAAGTAACCATGAGCCGGAACAGACCTTATAAGCATTCTAACTTAACTCTATTACCTCTCACCACTCATCGACCTGATTATTAATAGTCTCTCTCTGGGTTAGGGGTTGATATTTCCAGATGGCCATTACATGAGCAGCTGTCTTCCTTTCTATAGTGCTCTCAATAACACTACGTAGAGACCTAACTACTAATGGAATCAGACAGGGCAGGAAGAGGCATAAGAAAATAATAAATACCACTCCTCCTACCAATGCCTTAATCCCACCAAGCTGCTCATACCAACTCCCAAACCAACTATTTGGATTATACCAGTTCCAAGTTTGAGTGGGTACGTGCGCCAGTTTAACCATATTGCTGGTAATGTCAATCACTGCCTGACCCTCATCATCTATATGCAAACAACAATTACTGAGGTTAAACTTTCCACACACACCTCCTTCTACTGCCAGCAAATAATCAAGAGCCAGCCTATTTTGGTAAATGGCTGATCTCATGCGGGTATTTTGCTTCGCCAAAAGGTTAAGGGCCTTAGCTTTCTCATTGGTTATGATCTCAACCACCGCCTGTAATCTTATAATGCGGTTGAGCATATATATATATATATGGGGGTTCGGTAACCATTAGTACCATCTTCAGCCCAGGTAGCAGGTCCATAATAATTAATAATACGTTGGGGAGACCACTCATCATCTTCCCAGTTACCTACGTTCAATGATGCTTGCTTCTTTTTATGATTTACATCATAAACCTTAACTCCCAATGTCTCTCCCATTTCAACTGGTAACAAGAAGAAGGATGGTTTGAGTATACCTAGCACACATGCTCCCTCCCAATCTTGTGGCAACTCCGAGTATGCTTTCTTACCACAGATCCAGTATAAATTCACTGGGGCTTTCCAATTGGATGTAACAAATAAGTCAAACCATACCTCTTTCAAATTGGTGTAATTGGCAAAAGGATTAGTAGGTTCCGAGACATTTGAAGATGACCACCAAGTAGTATCTTTTGTATCAGCATTAAAGGCCTTCTGTCCCAGACATGTTAACTCGCTAACTAGTGTATTATACAGTGGCCCTTTTCTGGCTAAACATACATGACCTATAATAGATGTTTTTTAACTGCCATTCTGATCTACCTCTAGTACTTACTTGATGATCAGACTGAGCAGGCATCTGTTGTTCATCTGTCTCAGAACCAGGGTACCAAATCTCTTTCGTCTCCCATGGCCATTGGTCTCCCATATTAATACCTCCACGTACAAAGCAGTTAGTTATATTAAGACTACCTGCAATACTCTTAGAGAAATCAATAAATAGGTTCTTAACATTATAGGGAATTTTATCCTCAACACTCATCTCCTCATAAAAGGAATGGAGAACCTGATGAGTCTGAGCAGCTGTTGTCTCGGTTTCAATACCTACATTTAATATGGCTCCCGGATCTGTTCCTGTACCATGTATCTGAAACCCAAAAAGACTCCCAAACGTATCAATAAATTGCTGTGGATTGGAAATGGTCATATGTACGGGATTACATTCCATGGTTTTACAATACGGTGTAGTGGGCAACCTTTGGATAATCATGTCTTGATCTACTATCTTTCCCCAGGTCGCAAACAATACACATGACCAATATGGGCAGCAGTTAAAGTCTCTATTTGGGCAGTCAGGATCAGAAGATCTTTTACTAGGGCATAAATATTTGTTGTTGAACCCATAAGTTCATAGAAACATAGAAACATAGAATGTGACGGCAGATAAGAACCATTCGGCCCATCTAGTCTGCCCAATTTTCTAAATACTTTCATTAGTCCCTAGCCTTATCTTATAGCTAGGATAGCCTTATGCCTATCCCACGCATGCTTAAACTCCCTCACTGTGTTAACCTCTACCACTTCAGCTGGAAGGCTATTCCATGCATCCACTACCCTCTCAGTAAAGTAATGCTTCCTGATATTATTTTTAAACCTTTGTCCCTCTAATTTAAGACTATGTCCTCTTGTTGTGGTAGTTTTTCTTCTTTTAAATATAGTCTCCTCCTTTTACTGTGTTGATTCCCTTTATGTATTTAAATGTTTCTATCATATCCCCCCTGTCTCGTCTTTCCTCCAAGCTATACATGTTGAGATCCTTTAACCTTTCCTGGTAAGTTTTATCCCGCAATCCATGAACCAGTTTAGTAGCCCTTCTCTGAACCCTCTCTAAGGTATCAATATACTTCTGAAGATACGGTCTCCAGTACTGTGTACAATACTCCAAGTGAGGTCTCACCAGTGTTCTGTACAATGGCATGAGCACTTCCCTCTTCCTACTGCTAATACCTCTCCCTATACAACCAAGCATTCTGCTAGCATTTCCTGCTGCTCTATTACATTGTCTGCCTACCTTTAAGTCATCAGAAATAATCACCCCTAAATCCCTTTCCTCATATGTTGAGGTTAGGACTCTATCAAATATTCTGTACTCTGCCCTTGGGTTTTTACGTCCAAGATGCATTATCCTGCACATATCCACATTAAATGTCAGTTGCCACAATTCTGACCATTTTTCTAGTTTACCTAAATCATTTGCCATTTGGCTTATCCCTCCTGGACCATCAACCCTGTTACATATCTTAGTATCATCAGCAAAAAGACATACCTTACCATCAAGACCTTCTGCAATATCACTAATACAAATATTAAAGAGAATGGGTCCCAGTACAGATCCCTGAGGTACCCCACTGGTGACAAGTCCAAGCTTCGAATATATTCCATTAACTACAACCCTCTGTTGCCTGTCACTCAGCCACTGCCTTACCCATTCAACAATATTGGAATCCAAACTTAAAGATTGCAGTTTATTGATAAGCCTTCTATGTGCAACAGTGTCAAAGCCTTACTGAAATCTAGGTAAGCAATGTCTACTGCACCACCCTGATCTATAATTTTAGTTACCCAATCAAAATAATCAATAAGATTAGTTTGGCATGATCTCCCTAAAGTAAACCCATGTTGTCTCTGATCTTGAAATCCATGTGTTTTTAGATGTTCATCAATCCTATCCTTTAACATGGTTTCCATCACTTTCCCCACTACTGAAGTTCCTATTTAAGATTACCACATACATTCCAAGGTTTTCCACAACCCGAAATCACCTTACATGCATCAAATAATAGAATACCCGTAGAATGTATGGTGCTTATCAAAGTCCTATTTATCAATGTCCCCTGAGAGATTTCAAAACACCTACTTGTTGATCTCTGCAACTTTCAACCACGATTCTTCAAAAATCACCTCGTACTTCTCAAGTCACACTCAATTCGACTGGGGCATACGCTTCAACCGGATCTTGCAAGGATTCTCACGATCTGGAGTAGCTTGCCAGGAATCTGCTGCTGGTTTAACCCTAGAGTGATGAATCCAAGGTGTCACCTCTGCCACCTATACAGCTCCTTCTTTATACAATGCTCCATGGGAATGAGTTGTTAAGAAGGCATATCTTGAATCCGTATAGATGTTCACTCTCAACCCCTCAGCTAGTTGCAAGGCCCTTGTCAGTGCGATTAATTCCGCCTTCTGTGCTGATGTCCCTTTCGACAATGGTTGTGCTTCTATCACCTTGTCTATGGTGGTTACCGCATATCCTGCATACCGAATACCTTCTTTTACAAAGCTACTTCCATCCATATAGTACTGTATATCTGGGTTCTGGATGGGAAAATCATGGAGATATGGCCTGCTAGAAAATACTTCATCCATTATTTCCAGACAGTCATGTTGACTTTCAGCAGTCTGTGGCAGAAGGGTAGCTGGATTTAGATTGTTGACAGTCTCAAGATGCACTCTTGGATTCTCGCATAGCATAGCCTGATACTTGGTCATTCTGCTATTGCTGAACCAATGATTACCTTTGTAATTCAGTAGGGTCTGTACTGCATGAGGTACTCGCACATAGAGTTCCTGACCCAATATAAGCTTGTCAGCTTCCGCTACCAACAAAACTGCAGCGGCTACTGCTCTTAGACAAGGTGGAAGACCACTAGCCACCGCATCCAGTTGTTTGGACAAATAGGCTACAGGTCTTTTCCATGATCCTAAGTACTGAGTTAACACTCCCACGGCCATTCTTCTTTGCTCATGCACATATAAGTAGAAAAGACGTGAGTGATCTGGTAGGCCTAGTGCTTTCTTGATATCTTCAAATGCCTTCTGTTGTTCTGTGGTCCATAGGAAGGGATCATGTTCCATGCCTTTTACAGCTTCATACAAGGGTTTCGCCAATATCGCATAATTAGGAATCCATATCCTACAGAATCCTGCTGCTCCTAAGAATTCTTGCACTTGTCTTCTATTCATGGGTACAGGTATTCGACACACTGCTTCTTTTCTTTCAGGTCCCATTGTTCTTTGACCTTAAGAGATATGGAATCCTAAATACTTGACAGTTGGCTGACACAATTGCGCCTTCTTCCTTGATACCTTGTAACCTGCCCTCCAAAGAATATGGAGTAGATCATGGGTTGCTTGTTGGCACATCTCTTTAGTAACTGCAGCTATCAAGAGATCAAGCAATACACATTCCCCTGGGATGGATTTGAAGTCTTGTAAATCTTGACTCAGCGCAGATTCAAATAGGGTAGGTGAATTCTTGAATCCTTGAGGCAACCTGGTCCAAGTCATCTGACGCTTTGATCCCGTAACAGCATCTTCCCATTGAAAAGCAAAGATGCACTGACTTTCAACAGCAAGTCGAAGGCAGAAGAAAGCATCTTTAAGATCCAGGACTGTAAAGTGAGTTACCCCACCAGGAATTAGGGCAAGCAGATTATATATTAACTACTGCATCATTAACTGCTCTTAAATCTTGTACAGGACGATACTCATCTGATCCTGGTTTCTAAACAGGTAATAATGGAGTGTTCCAAGGGGAGGTACAGAATTTTAGGATACCATACTTATCCAAGTACGTCTGTATGTTCTTCTTGGCCTTCTGAGGTATGTGATACTGGCGTAGGCTCACAGGGTAGGCCCCAAGCTTTAGTTCAATATGTATCGGTGGGATATTATGAGCAAGTCCTGGAGGATTATTCTCTGCCCATACTCCTGGAATGTCAAATAAAGATCCATCACTCTTAGGGTTTGCATTTGTTATTACAGAGTAGCAGCTCAATTCTTCTTCTTTTGGTACCAATACTGCTATCATGCCTGGTGATTTATTAAACTTCAGAGACGTTGATCCATTAGGTAGAAAAGTTATCTGAGCTTGAAGCTTTGATAATAGATCTCGTCCTAGAAGTTGAATTGGACACTCTGGCTTATATAGGAACTGGTGCTTCACAAAATGGCCTCCTAAAATGCAAGTATGACTCCTGAGAACCGGTCTAGCAGTGCTTCTCCCAGTAGCTCTGTAACGAGCGTGGGCTATTGGCCCAGCCGAGACAGTGGGGAGAGTGTGGAAGTGACAGGGTTAATGACACCAGACCCCTGGTTACCTGTTGCTAGTCCCAGCAACCACTCAATTAACCCCTGCAATCCCTGCTACACTAACCCCCTAGTACACATTTTACTGCCACCACCAAGACTTTAAACCAGGGCGTCTTAGGTTACCCCACACACAGGAGAATTATAGAATCACAATTCTACTTTTACTGATCAAACACATATAATTAACCCTTTTTGGTAACGTGTTTACCTGAGCTTTCTTCTGGAGAGTGAAGCTCATAGAGAACAGAGACACAAGCTGATTAAGTAAACATTTAATCTGACAAAAAAAGATTCACAGTGCTGAGTACAAAATACAGAAATAAATGACATACAGATAACAAATTGCAAAACAGTACATAAAATAAAATAGGAGAAAACACAAGAAATTCCTTACATATATTTATCCCATATAGAATTCTTGTGGGAGTCTTAGATGGGATAGGTCTCCTAGAAGTTGCTGACCAAAGGCAAAATGAAGTACTCCCTGGATAATCCAGCACCCTCATTAATATACCTAAACTAGTTGTTTCTCAGTGGGCAGACCCCTGGGGGGGAGGTTAGAGGGGGTTGGTCTGGCAGTTTATTGCCCACTCTATGCAATTCCTTGTGCCCAGCTCTGGTGATGGCTATCTAGATGTTTTATGGTCTAGGCCTGGTGCAAGATCAAAGACCACAATAAATGTCATTGCAAGGTTTACAAAAAAAACAACTCTTAACATATCTCAACACACATCCAACACCAACTCATGCTTTGAGCATGACTGTCAGGTTACCTCTGGTGTCTACCTCGGAGGAGGTTAGACACCTAGACGTCCATCCTCCTAGGGGGGCTGACTCACCCGATCCTCGCAGTCCTCCCGGCCGTTTACACGCCGGCCGCGATAGCTCCGCCTCCTTTTATGACGCGGCGCTCAGTAGCCGACGTCATGACGGCAATCACGTTCCGACCCGTCAATCACGGCAACCAAGTGCCGAACAACGAATCAGGACTCGTTGGGGGCGGGGCCAACAGTTAAAGAGCCAAGGTATAAAAGAGGGTTTTGTGGAATGATTCATTGCCCTGTCGTGGTTCTAGCTAGTCTGGTCACTCAGTGCTCTTACCTCTATTGTCTTTTGGTTCCTGACTCGGCTTGTATTTTTGACCCTGCTTTCCTCTCTTGTCCTTTTGACTCGGCTTGTCTCTCGCTTACCTACTCTCTCGTTCCCTCGACCTCGGCTTGTCTCTGACCATTCTTTGCTTTCTCCTTACGTTAGTCCGGCCATTCTAAGGTCCGGTATACGTACCTATCTCCTGTTTGTATTCTGCGTGTTGGATCCCTGTCACGATCCTGACATTACGACAGGGCCAATGGATCCTGCAGGTACAAACTCTCAGGTCGGTTCTCCTGACTCTAGATTTGAGGCCATGGATCATAGAATGGACCAGATGGCTCTAGCTCTGCAAGCGTTGCTATCTCGTCCTAGTAATCACTCAGAGGAGATGCGTACCCCATCTATCTCCCCTGTAAGTACAGGCCTAGAGGTAGCCACAGTGGGTGCTTCTTCCCGTGTTACTTCCCCTTCACGCTATGGCGGCTCTCCTGACACTTGTCGAGGCTTTTTAAACCAGATAGGTATTCATTTTGAGTTACAACCCCACGCCTACCCTACTGACAGGGCGAAGGTTGGATTTATAATCACGTTGCTCATTGACAAAGCACTTAGATGGGCTAACCCCCTGTGGGAAAATGATAACCCGTTAGTTTACAATTATAATGCTTTTGTCGCTGCATTTAGGAGAACTTTTGACCCCCCAGGAAGAAAGGCCAATGCAGCTAGACTACTGTTACGTCTTAGACAGTATAACCGAACCCTCGTGGATTATGCGTTAGAGTTCAGATCCTTGGCGGCAGAAGTCAAGTGGAATGAACAGGCTTATATGGACGTATTTATAAACGGGTTATCTGATGAGATTCTAGATGAGGTTGCCACAAGAGAACTTCCTGAAAATTTGGAAGATTTGATTTCATTTATTTCCCGAATAGATGAACGTATGAGACAGAGGCAGAATACTCGGGATAGAACCCGCAGATCCTCCATAAGACTAGCTCCCTCATTTCAGAGTTCTGATTCTACTACTTTAGCTCTCCCAGAACCTATGCAAATAGGTAACACTCGACTCTCAGAAGAGGAAAGACAGTACAGGAGAAGGGAGGGGCTTTGTATGTATTGCGGAATAAGAGGTCACCTACGCCTAAATTGCCCTAACCGGCCGGGAAACGCTCGCACCTAAGTTTCTCAAGAGGACAGGCCTTGGGTGTTTCTATCTTGTCCTCTATATATGATTATAAAGATCATAGGCTTCTGATACCTGTTTCTTTAGCTTGGGAAAAGGGAGTACTTAATGCTATGGCTTTGATAGATTCCGGAGCAGCTGAAAGCTTTATTGACCAAGCCTTTGTCACTAACCATTCTATCCCATCTCAGCTAAGGGATACACCCTTGGCCGTTGAGGCCATAGATGGTAGACCATTATCTGAACCTGTTATTTTTCATGAAACCATACCAATTAAGTTAACCATTGGTATCCTACACGAGGAAAGAATATCCCTCATGCTGATCTCATCTCCTTCAGTTCCAATAGTCTTGGGGTATCCCTGGCTTAAGAAGCATAACCCTACTATTGACTGGGAACTGGGTGAGATAGTCTACTGGGGTCAGGGTTGCCAGAGAGGATGTTTACAGAAAGTCTCACCGGTTTGCATAGTTGACGCCCCGGTTAACTCTTCCCAATCTACAGATTTACAGATACCGTCTCAGTACCTGGA
This sequence comes from Pelobates cultripes, assembly GCA_933207985.1. Lineage (NCBI taxonomy): Eukaryota > Metazoa > Chordata > Amphibia > Anura > Pelobatidae > Pelobates > Pelobates cultripes. The sequence continues at coordinate 180,662,649 of OW240917.1, read as the reverse complement.
TTTAAAGGCAGTCTTTGACAAAAAGAAGGCTGATACTTTACCTCCACATAGGTCCTTCGACTGTAAAATTAGACTCCTGCCTGGTACTATGCCTCCGAGGGGTACGGTATATCCTTTATCCACTAAGGAGAACTTAGTCCTAGAGGAATACATACGTGAAAACCTAGACAAAGGATTTATTAGGAGATCTTCTTCTCCGGCCGGGGCCGGTTTCTTTTTTGTGGATAAAAAAGACGGCACTCTACGGCCTTGCATTGATTATCGGGGCTTGAATAAGATAACTATTAGAAATGCTTATCCTATTCCTTTGATTACTGAGCTCTTTGATCGACTGAAAGGCTCCAAGATTTTTACCAAGTTAGATCTGAGGGGAGCTTATAACTTGGTGAGAATTCAGCAGGGAGACGAATGGAAAACAGCTTTCAATACCCGTTATGGCCACTATGAATACACGGTAATGCCCTTCGGGCTTTGCAATGCACCTGCAGTATTCCAGGACCTAATTAATGAGGTTCTTAGGGAATTTCAGCATGAATGCGTTATAGTATATTTGGATGATATACTAATACACTCTAGAGAGATTGAGACTCACCACAGACAAGTCAGAAGGGTATTGCGCAAACTGTTACAACATGGATTGTACTGCAAATTGGAAAAGTGTAGCTTCGACCAATCTCAGATAAACTTTCTTGGCTACGTTATTTCTGGAGACGGATTTAGGATGGACCCCATTAAACTCCAATCGATTTTAGATTGGCCATTGCCCAGGGGACTCAAGGCCATTCAGAGGTTTATCGGATTCTCCAATTATTATAGGCGCTTCATTAAAGGTTACTCTTCTATTATTGCTCCTATTACCAATATGACTAGACAGGGTGCTGATACCAAGACTTGGTCTACAGAGGCTCTCTCTGCTTTCAAAACACTCAAAGAACATTTTGCCTCAGCACCGATATTAGTTCATCCTGACACCTCTTTGCCTTTTCTACTCGAGGTAGACGCCTCGGAGACAGGTATAGGCGCTATCTTGTCCCAAAGGCTAGGTTTGGATAAACCGTTACATCCATGTGGTTTTTTTTCCAAGAAATTATCTGGGCCTGAAAGTAGATATGACATTGGTGACAGGGAACTGTTAGCGGTCATTATGGCTTTAAAGGAATGGAGACATTTGTTGGAAGGGACTTTATACCCGGTTACTATTTTGACGGATCACAAGAATTTGTCCTATATAGGGGAGGCCAAGCGCTTGTCCGCCAGGCAAGCTCGTTGGTCCTTGTTCCTTACACATTTCAATTACGTGCTCACTTATAGACCTGGTTCTAAGAACTCTAAGGCAGATGCATTGTCCCGCCAACATGAACCTTCTACGGTGTCTGAAGCAGCTTTGTCTTCTATCGTTCCCAAGTGTAATATTATTGCCAACACGTGTGTCAGGATACACTCGCCGTTGCTTGCTGAGATCAAGAAAGTACAACATCTAGCTCCCAAACCTGTTCCTGGGGCTCGGTACTTCGTTCCTCCTGAGCTCCAAGTGGAACTGCTGCATTGCTTTCATGACAGTAAAGTTGCTGGGCACCCCGGCATACGCAAAACGTGTTCCCTGATTTCTAAAGATTTCTGGTGGCCTTCTTTTCGTAAGGATATAAGGGATTTCGTCGGGGCATGTGCTGTCTGTATGAAGACTAAGCAACCTCATGCGCTCCCATGTGGGCTTTTGCACCCCTTAGAAATTCCCGAGAGACCATGGTCCTGTTTGGCTATGGACTTCATTGTCGATTTGCCTGTTTCTAAAAAACATACTGTTATTCTCACGGTGATTGACAGGTTTACTAAAATGGCTCATTTCGTGCCCTTGCCTAAACTGCCCTCGTCTCCCGAATTAGCTGAGATATTCGCGAGGGAGATTTTTCGTTTACATGGTATTCCCTCTGAAATTGTTTCTGATAGAGGTTCCCAATTTGTTTCCCGCTTTTGGAAGTCTTTCTGTTCTCACTTAGGCATCAAGTTGAATTTCTCATCTGCCTATCATCCCCAGTCCAACGGAGCTGCCGAACGCACCAACCAAAAGATTGAACAATATTTGCGTTGTTTTGTTTCTGAACACCAGGACGATTGGGTTGGTCTGATTCCTTGGGCAGAGTTTGCGCACAACAATCTCGTTTGTGATTCTACTCGTTCTAGCCCCTTTTTCTTGAATTATGGCTTTCATCCTTCCATTCTTCCGTCGGTTTCCCCTTCCCAAGGGGTACCGTCGGTTGATGTTCATGTCGCCAATCTGAGAAAGTTGTGGGATCAGACTCGACGAATTCTTCTTCAGAATTCCACGGTGTTCAAACGACACGCTGACAAACGGAGACGGGTGGCTCCGGTTTTTGCCCCGGGTGATAAGGTGTGGTTGAGTACCAGAAACATCCGCTTGAAGGTTCCTTCCATGAAATTTGCCCCTCGTTACATAGGCCCTTACAAGGTTCTGTGTCGGATTAACCCGGTTGCGTATCGTCTTGCCCTTCCGCCTGCCCTGCGCATCCCTAACTCTTTTCATGTTTCTTTGTTGAAGCCTTTGGTTTGTAACAGATTTTCCTCCGCTGAGTCCTCCCCTCTCTCTGTCCAGGTTGAGGGTCAGGAGGAATATGAAATCAAATCCATTCTCGATTCTCGTATTTCTCGGGGGAAGTTGCAATATCTTGTTGACTGGAAGGGGTATGAGCTTGGGTGGGCCGTGAAAATGTGCATGCCCCTCGTCTCCTCCGGGCATTTTATGCTCGTTTTCCGTCTCGCCCCGGTTCCTTCCGCCCGGTGGGCGTTTCTGAGAGGGGGGGTACTGTCAGGTTACCTCTGGTGTCTACCTCGGAGGAGGTTAGACACCTAGACGTCCATCCTCCTAGGGGGGCTGACTCACCCGATCCTCGCAGTCCTCCCGGCCGTTTACACGCCGGCCGCGATAGCTCCGCCTCCTTTTATGACGCGGCGCTCAGTAGCCGACGTCATGACGGCAATCACGTTCCGACCCGTCAATCACGGCAACCAAGTGCCGAACAACGAATCAGGACTCGTTGGGGGCGGGGCCAACAGTTAAAGAGCCAAGGTATAAAAGAGGGTTTTGTGGAATGATTCATTGCCCTGTCGTGGTTCTAGCTAGTCTGGTCACTCAGTGCTCTTACCTCTATTGTCTTTTGGTTCCTGACTCGGCTTGTATTTTTGACCCTGCTTTCCTCTCTTGTCCTTTTGACTCGGCTTGTCTCTCGCTTACCTACTCTCTCGTTCCCTCGACCTCGGCTTGTCTCTGACCATTCTTTGCTTTCTCCTTACGTTAGTCCGGCCATTCTAAGGTCCGGTATACGTACCTATCTCCTGTTTGTATTCTGCGTGTTGGATCCCTGTCACGATCCTGACAATGACAAGCTCCTATTACAGTTACAGTCTTTCCAGAAGGAGGAGCTACCAACTTAGTCACCACAGAATGTTCAGCACCTGTATCAGTCATGAAAGGACTTCTCTTTCCCCCTATTGTTACATCGACCATAGGCTCCGCTCGGCCAAGGGGGATGGAGCCCGGTCGGTATCAATAGTCTTCCATGACAATGTCAGCCAGACCTACAAACTATCTATCTTCCCCATCCCTAAGTCTCTGAATAGGGGGATAATATCTTCCTTCCTGAACACCACCTCTGCCATTTCTATTAAATCCTCCAAAACTTCCTCGTCCTCTAAAGCTACCACCGTAACCACCTCGCCCCCGTCTCTCATCTTGTCTACCACCTACAATAAATCCCCTCTGTGGGCAGTCACTCTTCTAATGTCCTTCCTCTCTACAATATGCACATTGATCTCTGCCTAGTGGTACCCTGCTCATCCTAGCCTGACAAATGCTAAGTTAATCATTCAGGCAATATGTTGTGGACCAGGGGTAAGCCGGAGAGGCATTTGTAAATGTCGGGATTAAAGGGTACCAGTCATTTGTCGAGTTAGTATGGGACTTCGATATGGTTGTTTAGTAACAGGTTCCGATCTGGGAGTAGTAAGGTAGGTGAAAGGGGGTGAGTTAATTTTACTGGTCAGTATTAGGTGATTGAAAAATAAAAATGTGTTTAAACCAAAAACCTGACAGTAGGTGTCACGAGAGGGTAAGTAATTGTATCAAAATACTCTTTATGGGTCTAACAATAAAACTTGTCTTTTAATATATTTATACCTAAAATAAAACCTTACTACAAGAAATATTAAAATAGGTCAAGCAGTCCTACTTCTGCCTGTTGTATGCCAGTATAGAGTTAAGGATGATTAAACGGTCATTAATATTTTAAACAATGTAAATCAATGTAACTCCCCAAGATAGCCAGTAGGTGGCCCTAGAGTGCTTCCTAAAGTCTAATGAAGCAGATAGACTTTAATTATGTGAGACAGGTATGTGGGTAGGCAGGGACAATAGAGCAGGGGGAGTGCAAATACCAGCTACACCAGTTTTAGCTTGGGAGGAAGAGTAGGGGGTTGGGAATCAGATGCAAGGGGGGTGTCCAAACTAGGTGGAATTAAGGCCTTATTGGACAAACAGGGTCTGGCTACCATAGACTCCATTGTTCCTCTTAGCACAGCTTGATCCATTTAGCAGTGTTTCAACAATCTGTATACAGAAACTACTCGTATAGCCCCAGCATATTATTTATAACAATGTAAACCTGCTGTATTAAATCTGGATCAAGGATCCACAGTTACACTGGTTACCAGAACAGGCCGTCCTCTGCTACACAGAGTATTTTAATATTTTGGGGGACAGTGTTACACCATAATCACAAACAGCAACAGTTTTTTTTTTTTTTTTAAACATACAAGACAAAGCCTCGTTTGTAAATCAGAAGCACCCATGATTTCAACAGAGCGTCTGATTCAAAGCAGTACAAATATACAACAGTTTCAACAGTCACACCAGTTACCTTAGCAACAGCACCACGCGGCACGGTTACTAGGCCTAAACATACACATACACACACGCACAGGATCCCCACACACTCAACAATATCACGACGTCGCACACACGAATTTAAATCAAAAACCCACCAAAGACTAAACACTTATCAATGTAACTATTATTGAAACCATACAATTATCCACACTATTAATCCACATAAGCTAACCGATCACATAACATTTCAACAATTTCGTCTCTACAGTCAGTGGTTATGGTACGGTTAGTAACTATTGTACAGTTTAGACAATTATGGTTTTAAAGTTACAATATCAGTTAGTACCCATGCAAGGTTAAACAGTAATTTTTATATTTTTCACGTAATATCAGTAGTTATGGTACAAGTCAGTGGTTATGGTACATGTCAGTGGTTATGGTACCGTGCGCTATTTTACACTATACACACAATTTACACGTCCGCTAAACGGCAGAGCTCAAGCTTTCTAGCAGGACATAAAATTCACCAATTACAACGTATTTAACAACATTTACAGCAAACCCAACTACTCTAATTGGCCAGTACCTCGAGAACTATTGAACTATTTACACCAGGATTCGGTTAGTCTACGCTGCCCAAGCACCACATATAGCGAACTAGTGGGCGGAATTTACAACAGTACCCATTTAGTCTATCTACTTTATCAATAGTCTAGTGGCTGAATTTACAACAGAGCACACTTAGCCAGGATAGGTTGAGAGCTAGCAGACGGAATGTACACCAGAATCTGCTTAGTCTCGCCGGCCTCCCCGACCTAGCGACCGAAATTTACACCTAGACAGGCTAGTCAAGACAGGACACCGGTGTCCGGCAGAAACTATTTACACCAAGATTTAGCCCGACCCAAACCACCTATATTAGACGGGCTGACTACAGAGCGTCTAATTTCCAGATAAGCAGTGCGCCTTAGCTTCTTCCTTCCAGAGGGAAGGGGCAGTCCAATAACCGGTTCCAAATATAAAACCCCTTGTGGGCCTACCGCTCTAACGGTATCAGTCTTGCCTCTTAGTTCCTGGACCTGGGTTCACACTCATTGATGGGACACCCCGGTACTCACTGCGTAGAAGCTGATGATCTCCTGGACAACAGGCCAGTGGCGCCGAGATGAAGGGAGGTCCACGCAGTAGAAATTCAGGGGTGCAGCCGTGGAGAACGTTGGTAAAAAGTTTACCGTCTCAAATCTCTGCGCCAGCTTCCGTGCGATGAGGTTCCCGGACCCAATGCACCAAAAATGTTATCGGAAGAATAACAGGAACAAACTGCAGAAGCCACACATAGAGATATGGACACAAGTCTTCAGGAAGTAACAAGGTCTTTTATTTACACACCGATCGGGTCTCACACTGAACTTGTGTTCAAAAGGTATGAGCCCAGAGCATAGTTTGCACAGGCTTTTTATTAACAATAACTCCTCCCATTCATAGCTCCACTCACACATACCCTTAGACCAATCAGTGAACAGGATATTCAGGATCACCTAATATGGGCAGACCGTATGACTCCTTTTAAGGACAAAGGAATGTGACTACAGTTGATGCACATGCTCAGTACATTGATGACAGTATCTTAGCTGCAGGTAACTAACTAACAGATACAACAGGAGGCAGGGCTGAGGGAGGACTTGAACAGACACTCCAAACACCTAAAGCCCTTTAGTTTGTTGAAATGCTTTATGTGTGAAGAGTATGTCCTTTTTCCATTTTACAAAAAGTGCAGATTTCAATAGAAATTGTCTTTTCTTCACCCCAGTTACTTCCTGGTTTGTTTAGCTCTGTGTAGTTAAAGTTAAGAGGCAGTCATTGCTCAGAGCACCTGTCTTGCAAAGACACCTCATTGAGCTGCATTACGATTGGACATCCACAGAAAGCCTAAGCTGTGGAAGAAGGGGAGGGCTTGCAAAGGTGGCAGGCAAGAGAACCAGTATTAATACAAGGGCTGATGGAGCTGAAGCTCCAATCCCATGCCCATGTAATAAGCCCACTGATAAAAAAAAAAAAAATGTAAACAAAAAATATAAGTATTTTTTTACTACTCTTCACATGCACTTGCTTTGTGCAGAGGGGATTAAGTATGGCATTAAGATGGATGTAGGGGAACAAAACTTGTGTAGACTGACTGACAATGAAATTAGTTAAGAAAAAACTGACTTTGTAAATGATCTTGCTGCTTCAGTCTCTCTAACACTGTGTGACATGTCCCCTTTCTTCTATACTCAGTACATCCTCCTTTTCTCTGTCCCAGGCTACATACCTGGAGCTTCTGCCTGCTAGTAAGAAGGTAAGGAGAGGAGTGAACAAGTGAATGCTATGGGACAGTCCCCAGAAAGCATAGAGCAAGCGGATCATTAGACACATTTGTGCCAAGCTCAGGGCGTTGTCTGCACAATATGCCCTTAGATGGCCAGCCTGCTTGATTGGCAGTCAGCATACCATGTATTCATGCCAGACTGACCTTCCAATTCTTCTAGAAATCCCTTTCTGAGCATGTCCGCCCCCTTATGTGATTCGCGTCAGTGGTCCATAAGGTTGCCACCTTTCTTTAAATAAAATACCTGTTGTGCTAATTTGCATAATTGATTATGTATGCGTGAAATCACATGATGTAAATCACAAGGAGTGACATAAGAAAAATGTCTGTAAAAATCACACACAAAAACACTTGATTTGATTCTGCTGCGTAGAGGGATTGCTCTGCAGTTTGGGGAGATTGAACTGCCCTTCTGAGTGCTCAGTCAATGGACCCAGCAGCAGTCTGTCTGTGTCACATTCCTGTCTCCATCATAGACAATATATACAAATACACTGGGAGTTTATTCACTACATGCCAAACTGTAGTGAATTACAATATTAATTGCAAAATGTAGGTTAAAATAGCCAAGCTGTGCCTAGGCTGTATTGGAGAGTTTTATCATATCAATTTTTTTTTTTTTCTATAATTTGCAATTACAATTTCAATTCACTACATTTCACAGTTTGATTATTAAACCTCTGTAATTTATTCACTAAACTAAAGAATGTAATGTAGTGCTATAGTCCCAGTATGCCTATTTATGGCGTGAATTCTGCAATTTGTTTTTGATTATGCTTTGTGTGAATGCATGTGGGGGTGAATTTTATAGGGCATGTTAAAGGCACACTCCAGAGACATACAGCATTCAGCTTGCTGAATGCTTTATGTGTATGTAGTTTGTCATAAAAAAAAAAAAAGCTACGTTTAAAAAGTTGCATACTCATACAGTCGGGAAGTTTTCTTTTTCTGTTAGATCGATAGAGCATACTTGCCTTCGCCCTTCTCAATAAGCAGCACCACAGCTCTTTGAGAAGCACTGGAATGTCGCGATCATATATGCATATGTCGATCAAGCAGTGAGAAGTCTCTGATTGGAGTATTCCCCTGTACAGATTGAAAGTCTGCGCCTGGGTAAGAGGGAATGCACTGCAAAGGCCACAAGTCTGCAGCTATGCAGAAAAAAAATACAAGCATGTTATTTAGTTTGTGAAGGTATATCAACTAAATATCTGTGTCTCTCCTCCTGTCCAAACCCCAACCTGCCTCTCCTCCTATTAACTCCCATCTATGTCTCACCATGTCTCTCTTGGTGTTTCTATTCTCTCTTGGTGTTTCCATATCACTATGTCTCTGTGTCTCCCTGTATCTGTGTCCTCCAGTGTCTCCATGTCTTAGTGTCTCTTAGTTCTCCATGTCTCTGTGTCCTCCAGTGTCCCCATGTCTCAGTGTCCCCATTATCACAGCGTCTCTCTGTGTCCCCATGTCTCACAGTGTCCCCCGTCCCACAGTGTCTCTCAGTGTCCCCATGTCTCACAGTGTCCCCGTCCCACAGCCTCTCTCTGTGTCTCCATGTCTCACAGTGTCCCCTGTCCCACAGTGTCTCTCAGTGTCCCCATGTATCCAGGGGCGTATTAGCCGTGAGGCAAACAAGGCATTTGCCTTGGGCGGCATTTTTCAGGGGGCGGCAAAAAAGCCGCCCCCAAATGCCCAGGGCAAATGCCTTGTTAGCCTCGTGGCTAACAGACATGCCGGGCTGGCGCGCTGGGTGGGTGGGCGGCCGCCGAGGGAGCTCTTCCCCTGAGCGCTCTGATCAGCTCCCTCGCGCGCCGCCGAGTGAGGCTGGGAGTCGGAATATGACGTCATCTTCCGGCTCCCGGCCTCACTCTGCTGGCGGCGCGCGAGGGAGCTGATCAGAGCGCTCAGGGGAAGAGCTCCCTCAGCGGCCGCCCGCCCGCCCAGCGCTGCCCGCCCTGCAGCCACTGGACCCCAGGGAGAGGAAGAACCCCCCCCCCCAGCATTCCCAAAGGTAAGGAGGCTGGGGGGTTAAATAAAAAAAAAATACACAAGTGAGTGTGTTAGTGTGTGTGTGTGTGTGTGTGTATGTTAGTGTGTGTGTGTGTCTGTTAGTGTGTGTGTGTGTCTGTTAGTGTGTGTGTGTGTCTGTTAGCGTGTGTCTGTTAGTGTGTGTGTGTGTGTGTGTGTGTGTATGTTAGTGTTAGTGTGTGTGTATGTTAGTGTGTGTATCTGTTAGTGTTAGTGTGTGTGTATGTTAGTGTGTGTATCTGTTAGTGTTAGTGTGTGTGTCTGTTAGTGTGTGTGTCTTAGTGTGTGTGTATGTTAATGTTAGTGTGTGTGTCTGTTAGTGTGTGTGTCTGTTAGTGTGTGTGTCTGTTAGTGTGTGTGAGTCTGTTAGTGTGTGTCTGTTAGTGTGTGTGTGTTTGCCTGTTAGTGTGTGTGTGTGTTTGCCTATTAGTGTGTGTGTGTGTGTGTCTGTTAGTGAGTGTGTGCGTGTGTCTGTTAGTGAGTGTGTGTTTGCCTGTTAGTGTGTGTGTGTGCTTGCCTGTGAGTGTGTGTGTCTGTTAGTGAGTGAGTGTGTCTTTCTGTTAGCTAGTGAATGCGTATCTGTCAGTGAATGTGTGTGTGTGTGTATTTAGAAGGCGGAGCAGGGGGGAAGGGTTGGGTGGCGGTTGCGCGGGTGGGGGTAGTGCGGGGGGGTGCCTGAATTTTGTCCTGCCTAGGGCAGCACAAAACCAGGATACACCACTGGGTGGGCAGCCGCCGAGGGAGCTCTTCCCCTGAGCGCTCTGATCAGCTCCCTCGCGCGCAGCCGAGTGAGGCTGGGAGCCGGAATATGACGTCATCTTCCAGCTCCCGGCCTCACTCTGCTGGCGGCGCGCGAGGGAGCTGATCAGAGCGCTCAGGGGAAGAGCTCCCTCGGCGGCTGCCCGCCCACCCAGTGCTGCCCACCCTGGGAGAGGAAGAACCCCCCCCCCAGCATTCCCAAAGGTAAGGAGGCTGGGTGGGTTAAATAAAAAAAAAAAAACACAAGTGAGTGTGTTAGTGTGTGTGTGTGTGTATGTATGTATGTTAGTGTGTGTGTGTGTGTCTGTTAGTGTGTGTGTGTGTGTCTGTTAGTGTGTGTGTGTGTGTATGTTAGTGTTAGTGTGTGTATGTTAGTGTGTGTGTCTGTTAGTGTGTGTGTCTTAGTGTGTGTGTATGTTAATGTTAGTGTGTGTGTCTGTTAGTGTTAGTGTGTGTGTGTGTCTGTTAGTGTGTGTGTCTTAGTGTGTGTGTATGTTAATGTTAGTGTGTGTGTCTGTTAGTGTTAGTGTGTGTGTCTGTTAGTGTGTGTGTGAGTCTGTTAGTGTGTGTCTGTTAGTGTGTGTGTGTTTGCCTGTTAGTGTGTGTGTGTGTGTTTGCCTGTTAGTGTGTGTGTGTGTGTTTGCCTATTAGTGTGTGTGTGTGTGTGTGTCTGTTAGTGAGTGTGTGCGTGTGTCTGTTAGTGAGTGTGTTTTTGCCTGTTAGTGTGTGTTTGCCTGTTAGTGTGTGTGTGTTTGCCTGTGAGTGTGTGTGTCTGTTAGTGAGTGAGTGTGTCTTTCTGTTAGCTAGTGAATGCGTATCTGTCAGTGAATGTGTGTGTGTGTGTGTATTTAGAAGGCGGAGCAGGGGGGAAGGGTTGGGTGGCGGTTGCGCGGGTGGGGGTAGCGCGGGGGGGTGCCTGAGTTTTGTCCTGCCTAGGGCAGCACAAAACCAGGATACACCACTGCATGTATCACGGTGTTCCCCAATCAATATTCCACGGTGTCCACTGTCTCACAGTGTCCCCATGTCTCACAATCTCTCTCTGCAGCCTGTCCTCCCACTTCTCTCCCCCCATCCCTCACTTGCTCCCCCGCGGATTCCGTCAGCAGAGATAGGCAGGGAGGAAGATGATGTAACTTCCTATCCCTACATTTAATTTTATTTTTAATACCTCATGAATACATATTTGTTAAATATAGGGAATAATTAAACATAATATAATAAATTCTGGCAAGGGAGTTCCCCTTATTTTATTATTTTTTTTATTTTTTTGGACATTCTTTATTTTTATTTTTCTGTCATGCATCTTCATTGTCATGTTGTAGCATTGAACACATATAAATGAACATTAGGAAAACAATTACACCACAAATGGGTGGAGATAAACATATCTAGGCATATTCGGCTCTATTTTGACGAGTAGGGTGCTTCTCCTTTGTATTTATCTGTTATTAGTGTCCGTGTTTACGTGAGTGTATGTGTTTATGTATCTCTGAGGCTAGTTTAGTTAGTGTGCCATGGTCTACGGTTTACTGTCTGACCCCTTGCTGGGTTTCGTTGAGTTCGCCTGTAGCTTGGTGTTGTGCTAGTCTGGGGGCTCTTCTATGTAGCTTGTTCCTGTTTCGGGACTCCCTGTTTTAGTGTGTTCCCTTTTTGGGGATGGTTTGCCCGTTCTTGTCTTTTTGCCCTTTGAGCTCGGATGGTCATATCAGTTGTTTGTTGCACTTTTGTGGGCCCTGGGTCTAGTGTTTGGCGTCGGCTGTGTGTACACTGTTAACTGGGAATGTCTTCGCTCTATTGCTCTATGTTTGTTCGGGGCGTTGGGTTGGGTTATAGCTCCTGGTTGGTGCTATCTCAGTGTCTATTGGATTAGTGTGTCTCTATGCTTTGCTATCGGTGTTGGTATTCTGTTTAGTCCCTTGGGTGGCGTTGTTGCGTGCTACGTCGCGTGTGGTGGTGTGTTCCCTGCCAGGTGTACCTGGCTAGAGTCAGTCGTGGTAGGTTGTAATGGGTCGGGGCGGTCTGACTGTTACGTGCCCTTGTTAGTTGTCTGCCCTGTGGGGTCATTAAGCCTTTTACCGGGCGTGAAGTCTCCATGTTCTATCGATAGTTTTTCCGTCACTGCTTCCTTTTTTGTATCTGTGGGGGTCCTGGGTCCTTCTGCCTTCCCGGCCCTCGGTTTTGTGTGTCTTCCCCTGTCTGCCTTCCAGTCATCTCTGCTACTGGGTTTTGTGAGTGTCGTTAGTCTTGCTGCATTTGTCGGGGTATGGTTCTGCTGTACGTCTCCGTTGCTTGCCTATTGTAACTTCCTATCCCAGTCTCTCTCCACGCCAGCACTGATATTGCAGTCTAAATTCAGTTTATACTGAGAAAAATGCCATCATTTGTATTGCTTGTATTACCTGCCAGGCAGTCTCAAATACCGTCTGTGTCAAGCTTTTACCGCACAACTCACATCCTGCTTCACCGTACGCCACTGTTAGGGGGATGGATTTACTTGAGAGACGAAAGCAAGGGATTAGCATAGGGTATGTGTTATAGCTGCATCCTGTGAGTTTCCTTCAGTACCACCTCAATCAGATACATGACACTTGGGAAACATGACTGTATTAGTGTTTTCCCAGTGGGCTCTTAATCTGGCCCTGAAGAAAACTGCCGCTTTTGCAAGCTGTCTGTAGATATACCCGCACTGACAAAATGCGTATCAGATGCATGCATGTTTTCATTGGGGGTTACATCTGCTAAACAATTATTTATATTTTGTTGTATTTGGACAGTGGTGTGTCCCGCTAAAGCAGAACATGGAAGAAGTATGTCATCTTTGGTTGCCTGTCACCAGCCTCCTATGTATTCTGCAAACAGATGCCAGATTTAAAATTAGCAGCCCTGTACTATTGTTTTAGGATGCTAATGACACTGCCGGAGGTGGAGTTAAACCAATGCAGTTACAATAGTGCACTTTTGCATGTAGTTATGACATAGTTGCACATGACAATGACACTATAGTCACCAAAAACAACTATAGCTTAATGAAGCAGTTTTGGTGTATAGATCATGCCCCTGCAGTATCACTGCTCAATTCTCTGCCATATAAGCATTAAATCACTTTGTTTATGCAGCCCTAGGCACACCTCCCTACATGTGACTTAAATAAATTTCCTACACACTTCCTGTAAAGAGACATCTAATGTTTACACTTTGTTTATTGCAAATTCTGTTTAATTTACAATCTTATCTCCTGCTCTGTTAATAACTTGCTAGACCCTGCAGAAGTCTCCTGTATATAATTAAAGGTCAAGTTACAGAGCAGGACATAAGCTTTTAAAGTAAGTTGCATCTAGTTGGAAATTAAACCATTTTGTTTTCATGCAGGCTTTGTCAGTCACAGCCAGGAGAAGTGTGACTAGGTTTGCATAAACCTAAAAGTTAAACCATAAAAGTGATTTAACACCTAAATTGCAGAGAATTGAGCAGTGAGACTGCAGGGGCATGATCTATATATGTGTGTGGAGTGAGTGAATGACAGGTTTGGTTGTTTAGAGTGCTAGTGCATGAATATAGTGGTGTGTTTTTATAGAGTGCCCCTCTTTATCTCTCTCGATTCCCATTAATTTATATCCCCCTCACATGTATTTTTCTCCACCTTTTCCCAATTATGCCCCTCTCCCCATACCACTCCCCTTTTCCAATTATTTCTCTATTCTCTTCCTCTCCCTTACTTTTCCCCTCTTTTTCCCCTCATTTCGCTCACTTGTACCCCTCTTCTCTCCTCATTTTTCACTGATTCACACAATTTTCTCTTCTTTTCTCACCCATCCATTTCTTGTTCCCCTCTAATCTTGCCTTTCAATCTCTTGTTCTCCTCTTATGTCCCATCCTTCCTTCTCCAGTTGTTCACTTATTCTCTTACCTCATTCCCTTGCGTCTCTCTTATAATCCATTCCCTGAACACACCTTAACTTAGCAGCAGTGTGGGGGCTACAGTAGTAACCTCAGGCAGCTGGTGGTAATGGAGGTCACGCAGAGTTATGACGCTGACGCAGAGATAGTACCTGCTGGTGCCAGATGAGAAGGAAAAAGAGCTATTATCCTCCTCCCCCGAGTACTTCTGCTGTACCACCAACCATACAGGGTTCCAATAGTGCAGCCTCAAGGCCATGGCCTCAACGGCTTTATGCTAAATTTGGCCCTGGTAGTGAGGAGTTTAAGTGCAAGGCTTAATTGTTTGTGGTATGATAAAATTTGGCCTGCAGTATTCAGCCTACATCAATAAACTCATTACCTCCTTTGTCTTCCAATATCATTTCTATGCAGATGACACGCAAATCTAACTGTCCTCTCCTGATCTCTCCCCGTCCCTCGCGACTTGTATTTCTGACTGCCTCTCTGCTATTTCTAACTGGATGGCTGCCCACTTCCTTAAACTCAACTTGACCAAAATTCTGGTCTTTCCTCCCTCAAGTGTTGTTACTCCTGTGTCTGCCTCCCTCCAAGTCAACGGTGCTACCATAAGCTCCACCACGCAGGCTCGCTGCCTAGGTGTTCTCTTTGACTCCAACCTCTCCTTCAAGCCTCATGTTCAGTCTACCGCCAAATCCTGTCGTTTCCATCTCAAAAACATTGCGCTCATCCGACCCTACTTAACGCCAGATGCGACTAAGGTGTTGGTCCATTCCACTGTCCTTTCTCGCCTTGACTACTGTAATCCGCTTCTCAGTGGCCTTACGTGCACCCAACTTGCGCCGTTACAGTGCATAATGAATGCGGCGGCGAGGCTCATCTTCCTGTCAGCCCGCACCTCCCACGCCTCACCCTTCTGTCAGTCCCTACATTGGCTTCCTATAAAATATAGAGCTCAATTTAAAATTCTGGTTCTTGATTTCAAATCTCTACACAATGCTGCTTCCACTTATCTATCCTCCATAATACACAAGTATATCTCGTCTAGGCCCTTACGCTATGCTGAAGACTTACGTCTATCTTCTGTCCATACTCCCACCTCTGATGCTCGCCTTCAAGACTTCTCGAGGGCTGCACTGTTTCTGTGGAACTCTCTTCCCTCCTCCATTAGATGCTCACCCAGTCTCCACTCCTTCAAAAAATCATTAAAAACCCACTTCTTCATAAAAGCGTATCAATTAAACTGTTAATAGCTCCCGACTGATTCCTCTCTTGCAACTGTCATTAGTCTAATACTCTCCTTACCTTTTGTGTCACTTTACCCCACTCCTTCTAGCATGTAAGCTCATTGCGCAAGGGGATTCAACCCCTCTGTTCCTGTGTGTCCAACTTGTCTGGTTACAACTACATGTCTGTTCGTCCACCCATTGTAAAGCGCTGCGGAATTTGTTGGCGCTATATAAATAATAACATAATAATAATAATACAGCCAGGATACATAATTTTAAAATATTTTTAAAGTGTTCTTAAAATGGCAGCATGGTGACCCCAAAAAACTGTAGTCATCTGCTATTTTCTAAACTATATTTACACCTTGTATTTTACAACTATTTAGCAAGACATACATCTCTGGCCAAAAATGTTAAAACACAGCATGAAACCATAATACATTTTACAATTACAAATATCTCCATCTAGTGCTAAATGCATGCAATGTGTTATTTTTATACTTAAATGCCACAGAAATCATGAAGAAGGTACTCATTCTTTACCTACTCAATATTTGGTCATGCCCAATTTCCAAGTAAGTACTGTATTAAAGAAAAAAACACGGGCAACAGCTCTGGTGGACATTCCTGCAGTCAGCATGCCAATTGCATGCTCCCTCAAAACTTGCAACATCTGTGGCATTGTGCTGTGTGATATAACTGCACATTTTAGAGTGGCCTTTTATTGTGGCCAGCCTACGGCACACCTTTGCAATAATCATGCTGTCTATTCAGCATCTGGATATGCCACACCTGTGAGGTGGATGGATTATCTTGGCAAAGGAGAAGTGCTCACTAACACAGATTTAGACAGATTTGTGAACAATATTTGAAAGAAATAGGCCTTTTGTGGCTCCTCTAAAAGCCACAGATGGTCTGCAGAAAAAGTGTGACCTATGGCTGTATTGTCCAAGCAGGCAAAAAAACTTTTGCACCTAAGGGTAATGGGAGGACAGTTTTGACTTTATCTTATACATGAAAAGTCACCAGTTCCCACTCTGGGAAATATCTAGGCTTAAGTTGGTGAGTGCATGCAAAAGGTATGTGAATTTATTCAACTCTACAAAAGACTACATCACACACAGGGAACACAGGGTCAAGTAGACAGCATAGGACAAAAACAAAATTACACTTACTTATGCATTTTGCCCAAAAGGCACTTGTTCATGGACTATATTATTTGAACTATAACATTATCAGGCATTCTTAGTTCTGTGACTTGTAAGCTTTCCCATTTTCAGCAGTTATCATTTAATGATGGCTATCATAAACCTATTTTCTCACAATGCTTATTGAAATGTAAATTCAACATGCATGTCCAGGAAAACCCAAGTGATCTAACCAACATGCATGGGAAAACCCCACTGACATTGGCTGTAATGAACATACCCTACTCCAGGCGTGCGCACTGACTTGGTGGGGAAAGGGTTAAAATACCCTATTTGTCTGCACTATTCCAGATATAATAATAAAATCCCCCCTTAACACCACCCACACTTAATTATAATACTATAAATAATATCATAATGCTACCACCAATTTATAAAAATTATGAAAACAACAAAAAATTAGATTTAGCACAATATCTATACAATTTAGAATTATTAATAAATTGATTTAATCAGGTATAGTGAGTCTTTACCAGACAAAGGCAGAACTTAAAGGGGCACTATAGTCACCAGAACAACTACAGCTTATTGAATTTGTTCTGGTGAGGAGAATCATTACCATCAGGCTTTTTGCTGTAAACGCTGTCTTTTCAGAGAAAATGCAGTGTTTACATTACAGTCTAGTGATAACTTCACTGGCCACTCCTCAGATGGCTGTTAGAGATCCTTCCTGGGTCATGGCTGCCTAAAATGCATCCAAATATTCAGTATCTCCTCCCTCTGCATGCAGACACTGAACTTTCCTTATAGAGATTAATTAATTCAATTCATCTCTATGAGGAGATGCTGATTGGCCAGGGCTGTGTTTGAATCATGCTGGCTCTGCCCCTGATCTGCCTCTTTGTCAGTCTCAGCCAATCCTATGGTGAAGCACTGTGATTGGATCCCCCTTGTATTTCAGACAAACACCAAGTCAAATAACAAACTTTGATTTTATTTTCTCTCTTTTGCTTTGCCACAGAAATAATTCTCACATTTTTTTTTTTTTTTTTGCAATGTATCAAGTTCACTGATATGTCACACTTCCTACTTTTATATTGTGTAGCACAATACATTTGCCTGGCTGAGCTTTGGAGTGCCTGCCCTAGATCTTCTTTTCTGGATTTAACCGTGTGGGGATTGTGGTGGCCCCTGGTTTGATTGTACCCATTTTTTTTCTCTATTGAATGAATGCAGTTCCTTAAATCTTGGTAAACACTTCTGTCTTATGACTCAATACCACGAACTTCACAATTCCTTCTAAACGGCTTAAGCTTCACCATATAAGCTTTGACATATTTATACTCTTTTTACATGGTTTGCTTTCCCCGTTCTTGATATGCACAGAAGTCATTAGTCATCTGTGGGCTATTACTAATGTTTCTTTTGGAAATGACAATGTTCTCCTGACTGCTAATAGTCACTTAGCATTTCTAATGAAGGCATACAGGCATATGGTATATTAGCCAGTTATTCTACATTTAAGCTAGACTTAGAAGCACCTCGTGTGTAACATTTCACACCTTGCAGAGGAGCTCTGGTTGGTGTCACAGCTTCAAAAGAGGAATTCATGTTGTAAACCTTCTGACGTCTATCACATTCCTATGCAATCAAATTAACCCCTTTCATGTTGGAATCGGTCATACCACCTCTACCAAGTAGACTATTCATGTATGCACTACACAAATCACAATAAATATGAATATTCTATAGTGCAACAATGAATTATGCACCCGTGCTGTGACATTGGTTATTGCGTGTGATCATCTATATAGGCCTGGTTTGTATTTTTTGACATGGTAATGTTGCAATAATTAATTAGGGATTGACACAAGGTTAAAAAAAACAGTGCACCTTATCTTGTACGTATCCCTTTATTCATGGGGAAAATGATATATACAAAGAGCATGCTAAAACTTAATCATAGGTCTTAGGCATATTTTGATCTTTTTTAGAATCATTTATCTGTTCAAAAGTCTAAATTGTTGGACAATGTTAAAAAGAGATAATAGGATATGGAAACTATGCAGTACAGTGACAATAGACTGCACTGTCTATCATCTCATATTTCATACCTGGAACTCTCTAAGAATTTGAGAATTAATTTTTGCTGTATTGAGTGCCAACTTTATTGAGGAGGTGAGCTACGTCATGAGTGACTGAGATTGTTTGCTGGATAGGTGGCATATACCAGCTGTACTGAATGCTGGACGTTTGATTCTGAGATTAACCCATAGGCTGTGAGGGAGCAGAACTCATTGCAAGTCCAAGTTACTGTTTTCTTAACATCCTTAGTATAAATATCTGTGAAGGGGAAAGTTAGGACTTTATTTAATTGTTATTCATCTGTAATTAGTCAAATTTAAGTAGTAAAAGTAAATAGTCAACTATGAATGTTGCAGTGAAACCAAATTGATTATTTTATTAATGGTGGATATGAGAACTGGAGAAACCCAAGTAGACTAATCATTATAATGGATCTCTCAGTTTGCCAGATGACCCTATTAAATCAATCCCATAACATTTTACTTAATGAAGAATTAAAATTTTTACTCCTTTGGAATTAATATTACATGCTACGAAGCTGAGGTTTTATCTTAATTTGATGCTGTGGATTGACAAAAGCATGGTAAACCTATGAAAAGGGCACAGAGTGTGAAATACCTTAAATGAACAGTATATGATCAGGAACACAAACATGTATTCCTGACCCCATAGTGTTTAATCCACCATTTACGTGGCTTGCCCCCTCTTAGCACCCCATAGAAAAGGTGAAAACTCTCCTTATTTCCTGTACCGCGCGGATGACATTGGTGACATTATCTGAATTTCCTGCTTCTGCAGCCCTAGCCTGTTTATGCAGCCCTAGCCACGCCTCCCCTGGCTGTAACTTACACAGCCTACAAGAAAACCAAAATGGTTTCATTTTCTATCTATTGTAACTTAATTAAAAAGGTTTTATCTCCTGCTCTGTAAATTAATCTTTATATACATACAGGAGGCTCCTGTAGGGTCTAGCATGCTAGTAACACACCGGGAGATAAGAAAGTCTAGGAAGTGTAAACCTTAGATGACTGTTAACAGGAAGTGTTTAGGAAGGCTGTGTAAGTCACATGCAAAGAGGTGTGGCTAGGGCGGTATGAACATAAAGTGATTTAACTTGTAAATGGCAGGTAATTGAGCAGTGAGAGTGCAGGGGCATGATCTATAAACTGCTTCACTAAGCTAAAGTTGTTTTGGTGACTATTGTGTGCCATTAAACATGACATACAAATATATAGAGTATACAAAATTCTTATCTTTACTTTAAAAATAGTATGCATTGGTGCATCAAATCATGAAGAGGAAAATCAGGACTGAAAAAAACAGTAAATTACAAAATTACTCTGGCCTAGACGAATGAAATTGTTCTTGTTCTTGGCATGAGTGGTTAACAGACACTGTGCCATCTGTACATGTCAGGAGTACCTTCAAAAGACATCTCTTTATAAGCTTTAATTTAAAAATAATTCATATTTTGTTTATATGTGTTTAGTGAACAGCGACAGAATAACTGCAGCTGTAGTTCTGTTGTGCTTAGTACATAATTCTCCATGGTATTTCTTGCACATTTGCTTCCATCTGAAATATAAAATTATATTGCACCATATAGGTCTTCTGAAAACATAAATGGAAGTGATACATGCCTTTTAAAACATCAATATTTTATCCAATACAAGTAAAGTGTAGTAAAGTGGTACAGTAATGCACCAAACAGATATGTTTGGAATAACATCAAATGTTAAGACTTCAAGGATACTCCCCCCTTTTAACTGGAGGATCCATAAATGTTTAGAATTGTATCAAAAAGAAAAAAAAAAGCCTAGAGCATCTGAACCAGATTTGGCATGTTCTTCGGCACACCTGGAACCTATTCACTTGGCTATAAAATAATTATAAATGTTTGGCAAAAATCATAACAACAAAATAACAAACAGATTATGGGCTCGATTTAATAAGCTTTCCAAATGATTCAATACAGTTAAAAAAAAAACTTTCCAAATGATTTATCAACATTAATTCCCGTATACACTAATGACTTCTGTAGATAAATCATTTGGAACGTTTTTCTAACCATATTGAATCATTTAGAAAGCTTATTAAATCAAGACCTATATAAGCTCAGAGGTTCATGTGACCATGACCGAGTGATATTCAACTGGATCATTTGTGTGGTCATCGGTGTCATCAAATTAAATGTTTATGTATGCTGTTGCTTGCATGATGTTACATAGTTATGCCTTACTTGCAAGTCTCTTCTGTGTTCTGATGCACACCCACTTCCTGGTGCCTCATTATGACATCATAGATGACATGGAACCCTCCCATTGGTCTCCTTTTATAATTTCAGTCTGTGGTGCTTTCTGATAATGCGTACACATTTGTGATGTCATGGACCTCTTTAACCAATCACAAATCAGTATAGGGTATATATATTTCCTGGTTGTCCTTGTTTCCTTGCCATGTCTTGGTTTCTGTTTACCAGAGAGTGAATTTTTGTCTGTACTTACCTAGTTTTTTTACTTCAGCTTGGCTGACTCTGTTGCTGTTAAACTGACCTTGGCTTGTTTCTCTTTTCTGTGTAGCTCTGTTATCCTAGACCTCGGCCTGTTTGCGTTTATTCTATTTCTTCTTGCAGACGTTTTAACTTATATTCAAAGTGCTAAAGGTGTACAGTTGCCTCAATTTCTTATTTTTAGATTATCATGAAGCTCAGTCGCTGCAATAAATTCCCATGACAGAGCTTGTGAATCACTGAATAGTGAATTTAGAAATAAATTTGGGTATATATTTTATTGTACAAAGTAATTGGTACTCTTACAGGGTCATTCACTAAAGTGAGAATTCAAGGTAAAAAATTAAGGTAAAAAAATTAAAAAAATCTGTTCGTCAGGTATCCTTCAGTATGGCTACTCTGGCCTTAAAATTGAAATTCACTCCATACACCCTAGTGGCGGCATATTTCCCTAAGACAGATCATAGGAACGTTCTACATTCTTTCCTTCATAAAATCAAAGTTGTCATGCAAGGGAGCCTAATATTCTGTGGCGATTTTAACTTCATACAGGACGAGACCCTTAACACAACAGCCCACCCTACAGGACGTAGAAAATGCCACCTGCACAAAACTTGTACTGCACTGACTAACACAGTAGCAAAACACAACCTATATGATTGGTGGAGAACAACGCACCCCTCTGAGTGTAACTATACTTTTTTTTATCTAGGGTACATAACACCTATACGCATATAGACACTTTCTTTGTTGACCAAACGACATTGGCTCAGTTATCCAAATATAAGATTGGTGACATCACATGGTCTGACCATGCTCCTGTTTTTTTACATCAACATGACACTTTTCAACTTAGAGGGAGAGGGTCAGTGGCGGTTGAACGCATCAGGGGACACATCTGACTTTGCTATGTGGTCAGAACATAAAGCTAATGTCAGGGGCCTTTTTATCCAACAAGCCTCAAAATTGAAGCGGAAAAGACAGGAAGCCCTCTTAGAATGCCATAAAAACATAGAAGTTACATCACAACACAACAAACAAAACCCTACCCCCGAACTAACTACGAAACTGAAAACTCTTTACCAACAATTTAATGAATTGAATACCAATAGAATTCATTACCACATGACCAAACTTAAAACCAAGGTGTACCATACTAGCGGTAAAGCGAACAAACAATTGGCGCCAGACTTAGACACAAGACCGCCTCGTCCCAAATAGGTTGTGTGTTGGGTGAGGGAGGAGTGAAGAGACTGGGGACACAGGAGATAAGCAAGGAATTTGCCAACTATTATAGGAAACTTTAAAATTAAGCAGATAACGAAAACAAGCACCAGTCAACACCCCTAGAAATTGCAAATTATCAGGAGGGAATCCCCACTCTTGAGAGAGACCACAAATCTCCCTATTACAGCCTATTACACTGTCAGAGATCCTAAACGCATTAAGAACCTCCCTTTAAATAAATCCCCAGGGGCTGATGGGCTATCCAATGCATATAACAAGCACTTCGCAGATGTTCTTACGCCCCCACTCCTTAAGGTTTATAATATAGCACTTAGAACAGGCTCCCTACCACCGGAGATGCTGTTAGCAACTATCGTCACAATCCCTAAACCAGACAAACCTCTTAATGATTGTAAAAACGATAGGCCCATTTCCCTATTAAATACTGATGCCAAAATATATTGCAAAATATTAGCCAACAGGATTGGCCTGCTTCTCCCATCTCTGAAACACTCAGAGATGTCACTAACAAGGGAACAAATTATGGGGTCTAGCTGAGGCGGGATCCTTCTAGCACTGGATGCTGAAAAGAGTTTGACTGCCTCGGCTGGGCCTTCCTACAAGAGGTGCCGGGTAGGTATGTTTCCCACCCCAGGTAATAAAGCACATTCTACTTTGCACTCTAACCCAAGGGCACAAGTCCAACAGGGAGATTTCCTCTCCCCTACATTCCATGTTACTAATGGTACTAGACAGAGGTGTCCCCTGTCCCCCCTCCTTTATGTTTTTGCATTGTATCCCTTGCTTCAAGCCATTAGGACGGACCCCAATATTAGAGGAGTTGAAATACAAAATAAGGAAATTAAAATCAGTGCCTTTGCTGATGACATCCTCCTGATGATATCCTCCAGGTAAATGACCTGTGACAGGTAAATGTAGAGACTTTCCTGTCAGTCTCTTCATTTACCTGTTATAGCACTCTGATTGGTTGGCTTAAGCTGGAGCTTATTCTGCGCCACGCTCTCCATGGGTGAGGATGGATTATTATTTTACCGTCTGAATTTTTTTTCGTCGTATTTTCTTTATTGGCGCTCTGGTCTTTTATTTTATTTTTACAGTTCAACGGGTATTATGTTTTTTTTGTTTGGCTTTTTTGGGGGCTGAAAAAAGAAGATTTTTTTTTAGAAAAAAGACGACATCAACTGGTAAGTATGAAATTTTATTTTACAGGGTTTGTTTATTGCCCACCCCTTCTCACAATTATTAGGGTCAGGGGGGTAGGTTGGGTATTTTTATTGGGGGGGAGTGACTAGAGGCTTGGGGACCCCTAGTCACTTTATTATTTGTGGTCAATGGTCATGGGTGGGGACCTGGGGGGAACATTAGATCCCCCCACTATTTAAGTAATTAGGGTCCCCACCCATGAGCGGGGGTTAGGTCCATTAGGTCCCCCCTTTAATTTATTAAGGTCCCCACCTGCCACTCTTTTAGGTCCCCCCATTATTTAAGTAATTAGGGTCCCCACCCATGAGCAGCGATTAGGTCCATTAGGTCCCCCCTTTAATTTATTAGGGTCCCCACCTGCCGCTCATGGGTGGGGACCTGGGGGGGACATTAGGTCACCCCCATTATTTATTTAATTATGGTCTCCACACACCGCTCATGGGTGGGGACCTGGGGGAGACATTAGGTCACCCCCATTATTTATTTAATTATGGTCTCCACACGCCGCTCATGGGTGGTGACCTGGGGGAGACATTAGGTCCCCCCCATTATTAATCTAATTAAGGTCCCCACCCGCCGCTCATGGATGGGGACCAGGGGGGACATTAGGTCCCCCCATTATTTATTTAATTAGGTTCCCCACCTGCCACTCATGGGTGGGGACCTGGGGGACACATTAGGTCCCCCCTTTAATTTATTAGGGTTCCCACCCCATCGCTCATGGGTGGGAACCTGGGGGGACATTAGGTCCCCCCGTTTATATTAATAGCACCCATGTGGCACTATGCCCCCCATTTTAGGTATTTGTGTTCCCCACCATGAGGGAATGGGGGGAATTGTGCCAGGTCCCCCCTTAATGCACTAGTGACTGGGCAGCAATAGATTCATTGTTATGTTCAATCATGGCTGGCTTTACGCTCTTTTTTGCCCCCAAGGCCAATTTCCTCAATGCGACCCTGTCCCATATATATGATGCCAAAATACCACAGTATTGCAGTATGCAATAATACCTTTTTCAACGGACTAACATAATACTTAAAAGACAGGGTTTCGAGAATTATTCTGGGGCGGGCCTGACTGCTAAACAGAGCAGAAGTGTATCACTGCAGCTTCTGCTCTCAGTTGTAAATATTGCAGATAAAAGCTTAATTACAGTCTCTACTCGATTTCTAAGGGCCACCAGGCAACAACAAGGGGAGCATGCTGACACCAGACAAGCGGTTCTATCTGCAGTACTTACCTGAATGTTGTTTTTGGCCTACAAGCATGGTCAGCGTGGGGGAGGTGGCCGATCCCCCGATGCTACACATGGCTGAAACCTGGAATAAGGGCCCTTGTTCCTCCCCCCCATAACCCGGCAGGGGCTTTCCCAGTCCCCACAGTGGTGCTAGCCTGCTATCCTTTGCAGGAACTGGCAATCCCTGACATGTGGCCTTACTGCGACCAGCGACCTAAGATGGCCACTGAGGTGAAGCCATCACCTCACCACACTCCTGCACAGTGCGTGCGGAAACCACTGCGAGCAGGCACAAAGGGAGACCCGGTTCGGGAAACAAATGGGTCTCTGAGGATGAGAGCTCAGGGGATATCGCAAGTGCATTGGCAACATCCCGGGACACAAGCAGATGGAGACGTCCCTCAGCTACCGCTCGCATCAGAGCCGCAAGCAGTATGGATGTGACTGAACTAACCTGCTGGGTGGCAAAGCATGCTTACAGGAGTGAAATTACTGCCCCTGATACTGTAACAGTTCAGAGAGCAAACACAGCTGCTGCTGAACACACTGCCACAATTGTATTGCCAGTGTTTAAATCATATCTGGCAAAAGATAAGTTGCAGGGCCCCCCAGCATCAATAGAATTAATCTGGGAAATGCTTCAATCCATCAGAGAAGACTTGAAACAGGATATTGTTACAATTGGTAACAAAGTGTCTGTATTAGAGAATAAAAATTAAAAAATTGAGTCTACATTGCTACAACATGCTACAAGATGTACAAGATGACCTCAGTGAAAGGATGAGATCACTTAAACCCACCTGAAGAAGGCATGGAGGTTCTTCACACTTTGAGATGCTTTGATCCTGTAATCCCAGCACCTAGATCTCAATTAACTCCTCTACTCCTCAGGAAAATAAGACAAAGAGATGCACTGTCTCACCGCTGATCACAAAGGAACTTTCTTTACTACTGTTCGCCTGTTTTGACTATTAGTCATATTTTTGTCCAAAATCTACATTTGGTTACGCTTGCCACCTCTATGCTTCCAAACAAACCTACTACTCGTGGATGTATGAAAATAAAGCTTCAGATTTCTGGTTCACGGCTTCACGTTCCTACTGTACGGATCTGCTACAATGGTTCCTGGTTCCAGATTTCAGCCTACGGTTATTCTTCTGAAGATTCCGGGTTACTCACTCTGGAGATTAGTCTGTGGTCATTGGATTTTTAACTCTTGATTTTTTGGTTATTGGTTTATGATTTTTTTTTGTTGATCTACTTTTAGCTAGTGTTTTAGACATTTAAAATATGCTTTGATGATGGACAAACTTATTCCCAACTTTTTTAAATTTTAATTTATTTGCTTTTGATTTTGTAAAAATTTTTTGTGCCCTTGTTTTAGTTTTTACATTTTTTCTTTTTTTTTCTTTTGTGCCTCTTCCTTTTTTATTCTCTTCTCTCAATTTTTGGTTTCTCCTTTTCTCTCAATATATATATAATCTTTTGTCCCCGATCTCCTCACCCCCAACAAAGACCTGTATATTTTTGAGATAGGGATAATTTGACATTCCCCACTCAAGGCCTTGTTTTTTTGTAAATATTTTATTTTTATTTTTCCCCTTATAAGGGGGTGTTCTGCAAGTTTTTCTTCCCTTTTGTAAAAAAAATACATAATGTCATCCACATTGTGCTACTTTATTCTCTCGGTGTCGTAATTTTGATGAATATATAGGATACACGGAGCTAAACAAACTTACTCAAATGGGATTGATAAATTGTAAACCATATTTCGAGTTGTGCAGTGTGTTCAGCTTCCTTCACCAATTTTTTTCTTTCTTTCTTATTTGCTCTTTTTGACCAATAGGTATTGTTTTAAAGTTTTTATTATTCAATGTGAGGGGACTAAACACTCCACACAAACTAAGACTTTTATTCAAGGAGGTGAAGAGTAAAGGGTTTTTTTCATTCAGGAGACTCATTTTAAAAATGGCGAATAGTTCCTGGCGAACATCGCTTGTTCGCGTTCGCCATGGATGGCGAACATGCGCGCTGTTCGGTCCGCCCCCTATTCGTCATCATTGAGTGAACTTTGACCCTGTGCCTCACAGTCAGCAGACACATTCCAGCCAATTAGCAGCAGACCCTCTCTCCCAGACCCTCCCACCTCCTGGACAGCATCCATTTTACATTCATTGTGAAGCTGCATTCTTAGTGAGAGGAGGGACAGTGTAGCTGCTGCTGATTTGATAGGGAAATTGATAGCGAGGCTAGTGTATTCAGTGTCCACTACAGTCCTGAAGGACTCATCTGATCTCTGCTGTAAGGACAGCACCCCAAAAAGCCCTTTTTAGGACTAGAACATCAGTCTGCTTTTTTTTTTCTGTGTAATGTAATTGCAGTTGCCTGCCTGCCAGCCTGTGTGTCAGGCTCACAGCATATACTGTGCCCACTTGCCCAGTGCCACCACTCACTCAATGGTGTCACAATAGCTTGCATTTTAAAAAAAACAAAACTTTTTTGACTGTAATATAATAGCAGTCAGTTTCCTTCACGAGTGTGCGTTTCAGGGCCTGCCCAGTGCCACCACTCACTCACTGGTGTCCCAATAGCTTGCATTTAAAAAAACCAAAACTTTTTAGACTGTAATATAATAGCAGTCAGTTTCCTTCACGAGTGTGCGTTTCAGGGCCTGCCCAGTGCCACCACTCACTCACTGGTGTCCCAATAGCATGCATTTAAAAAAAAAAAAACTTTTTGGACTGTAATATAATAGCAGTCAGTTTCCTTCACGAGTGTGCGTTTCAGGGCCTGCCCAGTGCCACCACTCACTCATTGGTGTCCCAATAGCTTGCATTTAGAAAAAACAAAACTTTTTTGACTGTAATATAAAAGCAGTCAGTTTCCTTCACGAGTGTGCGTTTCAGGGCCTGCCCAGTGCCACCACTCACTCACTGGTGTCCCAATAGCTTGCATTTAAAAAAACAAAAAACTTTTTTGACTGTAATATAATAGTAGTCAGTTTCCTTCACGAGTGTGCGTTTCAGGGCCTGCCCAGTGCCACCACTCACTAACTGGTGTCACAATAGCTTGCATTTTAAAAAAACAAAACTTTTTGGACTGTAATATAATAGCAGTCAGTTTCCTTCACGAGTGTGCGTTTCAGGGCCTGCCCAGTGCCACCACTCACTCACTGGTGTCCCAATAGCTTGCATTTAAAAAAAAACAAAACTTTTTGGACTGTAATATAATAGCAGTCAGTTTCCTTCACGAGTGTGCGTTTCAGGGCCTGCCCAGTGCCACCACTCACTCACTGGTGTCACAATAGCTTGCATTTAAAAAAAAAAAAAACGTTTTTGACTGTAAAATAATAGCAGTCAGTTTCCTTCACGAGTGTGCATTTCAGGGCCTGCCCAGTGCCACCACTCACTCACTGGTGTCCCAATAGCTTGCATTTAAAAAAAACAAAACTTTTTTGACTGTAATATAATAGCAGTCAGTTTCTTCACGAGTGTGCGTTTCAGGGCCTGCCCAGTGCCACCACTCACTCACTGGTGTCCCAATAGCTTGCATTTAAAAAAAACAAAAAACTTTTTTGACTGTAATATAATAGTAGTCAGTTTCCTTCACGAGTGTGCGTTTCAGGGCCTGCTCAGTGCCACCACTCACTAACTGGTGTCACAATAGCTTGCATTTAAAAAAAAACAAAAAACTTTTTGGACTGTAAAATAATAGCAGTCAGTTTCCTTCACGAGTGTGCATTTCATGGCCTGCCCAGTGCCACCACTCACTCACTGGTGTCACAATAGCTTGCATTTAAAGAAAACAAAACTTTTTTGACTGTAATATAATAGCAGTCAGTTTCCTTCACGAGTGTGCGTTTCAGGGCCGGCCCAGTGCCACCACTCACTCACTGGTGTCCCAATAGCTTGCATTTAAAAAAAAACAAAAAACTTTTTGGACTGTAATACAATAGCAGTCAGTTTCCTTCATGCGTGTGCGTTTCAGGGCCTGCCAGGGCACAGTGTCACAACAGTGCAACTCATATCTGGTGTTACAGTAGTGTACATTTTAAAAAAAAAATACAATTTTGACTGTAATAGATTGAATAGCAGTTAGTTGTCTGCAAGCATGTGTGTCAGGCTCACAGCGTATACTGTGCCCACTTGCCCAGTGCCACCACTCATATCCGGTGTCACAATAGCTTGCATTTACCAAAAATACATTTTTGGGACTGTAATATAATAGCAGTCAGTTTCCTTCACACATGTGCGTTTCAGGGCCTGCCAGGGCACAGTGTCACACCAGTGCAACTCATATCTGGTGTTACAGTAGTGTACATTTAAAAAAAAAATACAATTTTGACTGTAATAGATTGAATAGCAGTTAGTTGTCTGCAAGCGTGTGTGTCAGGCCTACAGCGTCTACTCTGCCAACTTCTGCCACTGCACAGTGCCACTCATATCTGTTGTCACAGTAGCTTGCACGCATAGTACCACTAATCGGAAAAAAAATGACAGACAGAGGCAGGCCACCCTGCAGGGGCCGTCGTGGTCGTGGTGCTGTGATTCCCTTTGGCCCTAGAATAATGCCCAGTGTTCAGAGGCCACGTTCCCTGAACTCGAAAAGTTCTGAGGACATAGTTGACTGGCTAACACAGGACACCCAATCTTCTACAGCTTCCGCTCAGAACCTTGACACACCATCCTCCTCCAGCTTAGCTTCAGGCACCTCTCAAGTTAGCACTTGCCCGCCTGCCGCCACCACCAACACTAGCACCACAGCAGCTTCACTTGGTATGTCAGGAGTTATTTACACATCAGTTGGAAGAAATGAGTGATGCACAACCATTATTGCCAGAGGATGTAGATAACAGGGATATGTCTCAGTCAGGCAGCATTACACACATGGACGTACGGTGTGATGATGATGATGTTGTACCCGCTGCTGCTTCCTTTGCTGAGTTGTCAGATACAAGTGAAGCGGTTGATGATGGCGATGTGTCCGTGGATGTCACGTGGGTGCCCGCTAGAAGAGAAGAAGAACAGGGGGAAAGTTCAGATGGGGAGACAGAGAGGAGGAGGAGGAGACGAGTTGGAAGCAGGGGAGGTCGTCGCAAGGAGCTAGTGGCACAGTCAGACAGCATGCATCGGCACCCGGGGTCAGCCAGACAGCACGCCAATCAATGCATGCTGTTGCCACCACCAGAATGCCGTCACTGCAGAGCTCAGCAGTGTGGCATTTTTTTTGTGTGTCTGCCTCTGACAACAGCAATGCCATTTGCAACCTGTGCCAAAAGAAAGTGAGTCGTGGGAAGTCCAACACCCACCTAGGTACAACTGCTTTGCGAAGGCACATGATCGCACATCACAAAAGCCTATGGGATCAACACATGAGTACAAACAGCACACAAACTCAAAGCCGCCATCCTCCTCCTGGTCCAGCATCTTTAGCCACGTTAACCACTGCTGTCCTCCTTGTCCCCTCTCAACCATCCGCCCCTCTGTCTCTCACCTTGAGCAGTTCCTGCTCATCTGCCCACAGTCAAGTGTCTGTCAAGGACATGTTTGAGCGTAAGAAGCCAATGTCACAAAGTCACCCCCTTGCCCGGCGTCTGACAGCTGGCTTGACTGAACTCTTAGCCCGCTAGCTTTTACCATACAAGCTGGTGGAGTCTGAGGCATTCAAAAAATTTGTAGCTATTGGGACACCGCAGTGGAAGGTACCCAGCCGAAATTTCTTTGCACAAAAGGCAATCCCCAACCTGTACTCAATTGTGCAAAAGGAAGTAATGGCATGTCTGGCACACAGTGTTGGGGCAAGGGTCCATTTGACCACTGATACCTGGTCTGCAAAGCATGGTCAGGGCAGGTATATCACCTACACTGCGCATTGGGTAAACCTGCTGATGGCAGCCAAGCATGGAATGCGTGGCTCTGCTGCCACCTCCTCTACTCCTCCTTCTCCATCCTCTTCCATAACCTCCTCGGCTGAGTCCTCTTCTGCTGCTGCATCTTGCTCCACATCAACGGAACCCCCCAGCTCCCCAGGTACTATTCCACATCTCGGATACGGCAGTGTCACGCCGTCTTGGGGTTGACTTGCCTGAAAGCAGAGAGTCACCCCGGACCAGCACTCCTGTCCGCCCTGAACGCACAGGTGGATCAGTGGCTGACTCTGCACCAACTGGAGTTAGGCAAAGTGGTTTGAGACAACGGAAGAAATTTGTTGGCGGCATTGCATTTGGGCAAGTTGACACATGTGCCGTGCATGGCACGTGTGTAATATGATCGTACAACGCTTTGTTCATAAGTACCCAGGCATACAGGACATCCTGAAGCAGGCCAGGAAGGTGTGTGGCCATTTCAGGCGTTCCTACATGTCCATGGCGCACTTTTCAGATATCCAGTGGCGAAAAAACATGCCAGTGAGGCGCTTGATTTGCGACAGCCCGACACGTTGGAATTCAACACTCCTAATGTTCGACCACCTGCTCCAACAAGAAAAAGAGTATTTGTATAACCGGGGAGCTAGGACAGCCTCTGCGGAGCTGGGAATTTTTTTGCCACGTTACTGGACGCTCATGCGCAATGCCTGTAGGCTCATGCGTCCTTTTGAGGAGGTGACAAACCTAGTCAGTCGCACCGAAGGCACCATCAGCAACATCATACCATTTGTTTTCTTCCTGGAGCGTGCCCTGCGAAGAGTGCTGGATCAGGCCGTAGATGAGCGTGAAGAGGAAGAGGAAGAGTTGTAGTCACCATCACCACCAGAACCAGCCTTATCAGCATCGCTTGCTGGACCTGCGGCAACGCTGGAAGAGGATTGTGAGGAAGAGGAGTCAGAGGAGGAATGTGGCTTTGAGGAGGAGGAGGAAGACCAACCACAACAGGCATCCCAGGGTGCTCGTTGTCACCTACCTGGTACCCGTGGTGTTGTACGTGGCTGGGGGGAAGAACATACCTTCAGTGAGATCACTGAGGACGGGAACAGGACATGAGTAGCTCGGCATCCAACCTTGTACAAATGGGGTCTTTCATGCTGTCGTGCCTGTTGAGGGACCCTCATATAAAAAGGCTGAAGGAGAACAACCTGTACTGGGTGTCCACGCTACTAGACCCCTGGTATAAGCAGAAAGTGCCTGAAATCTTACCAAATTACGGCAAGTCGGAAAGGATGCAGCAGTTCCAAAATCAATTAAAAAGTATGCTTTACACAGCGTATAAGGGTGATGTCACAGCACAACGGGAATCTAACAGGGGAAAAGGTGAAAGTAATCCTCCTCCTCCCACGACCACGCCGGCAAGGACAATACGATTTACAGACGTGTTGTTGATGGAGGACATGCAGAGCTTTTTAAGTCCTACGCATCGCCACAGCCCTTTGGGGTCCACCCTCAGAGAACGACTCGACCGACAGGTAGCAGACTACCTCGCCTTAGCTGCAGATATCGACACTCTGAGGAACGATGAACCCCTTGACTACTGGTTGTGCAGGCTTGACCTGTGGCCTGAGCTATCCCAATTTGCGATAGAACTTCTGGCCTGCCCCGCTTCAAGTGTCCTGTCAGAAAGGACCTTCAGTGCAGCAGGAGGTATTGTCACTGAGAAGAGAAGTCGCCTAGGTCAAAAAGTCTAGATTACCTCACCTTTATTAAGATGAATGAGGGATGGATCCCGAAGGGACTGACAGTGGGCGATACATTCGACTAAAAAAGGCCTGATGAGGGAGACGTAACAGGGTGTCGCGGCTGCCGGCCCGCCGCGTGATATTTAAATCCCTAGCTCACCCCAGTACCTTGCCCTGTCGTGGTTTCCTGTTCCTGGTTTCCTGAGAGTGCTTTATCATTGTGAATATGATTTCCTGGTATCCTGATCTTGGCTTTTCCCTGGTTATTCTGAATTCTGGTTTCCCTGACTTTGCTTGTGTAAACGGTATAGTGTATTTTCTGGCTTCCTTGACCTCAGCTTTCCCTTTGACCATTCTCTGTCTCTAGCGTATTAGTCCGGCCATTCTAAGGTCCGGTTTACGTTCTGTCCTTTTATTTTCCTTTTCTTGTCTATGTATATGTTTACATAGTTTCTGCATGCTGGACCACACTAGTAGTCGTGCGATTGGGATTAAACTGATAAGAATAGTACTACTTAACACACCACTCCTATCTGGTGGCATATTAGATTGCACGCGCAGTGCCCCAAATTTGAAGAAGGAGGACTGACGAAGCATCTTTTTCCATCTCCTGGTTCCTAAAATCGATGCCATATACACGTCCCCTGATAGGGGTAGTAACAGGGATTAAATTGATAAGAATAGTATTACTTAATACACCACTCCTATCTGGTGGCACATTAGATTGCATGCGCAGTGCCCCAAATTCGAAGTAGGAGGACCGACCAAGCATCTTTTTCCATCTCCCGGATCCTAAAATCGATGCCATATACACGTCCCCTGATAGGGGACGTAACAGGGATTAAACTGATAGGAATAGTACTACTTAACACACCTTATAATAATGCAGAGAGAGGCAACGCAGAGAGAGGAAGAGAGAAGAAGAGGAGTCAGAGGAGGAAGGTGGCTTTGAGGAGGTGGAAGACTAAACACAGCAGGCGTCCCAGGGGGCTTGTTGTCACCTTTTGGGGACCCTTGGTGTTGTACGTGGCTGGGTGGAGGAAGAGACCTTCAATGACATCAGTGAGGACAAGGAACGGGACATGGCTAGCTTGGTATCCAACCTTGTGCAAATGAGGAGTTTGCGGTTGTGCAAATGGACTGTTTGCGGTTGTTTGCGGTGCGTTAAACGGGGAGTTTGGTCTGTCACTGTGAAGTGGGCGTAACCCTTACACTACCTGATCGATACAACATCATACCTGATGTTTTAAAGCATGTTATTCCAAACAATTTAGGAATGTTAGGTGATTTATGCCCTTTATGGATTAAAACCAGACTCTGCATCAACTATGTAATTTTCCATGGGAGTTTTGCCATGGATCCCCCTCTGGCATGCCACAGTCCAGGTGTTAGTCCCCTTGAAACAACTTTTCCATCACTATTGTGGTCTGAAAGAGTCCCTGTGGGTTTTAAAATTCGCCTGCCTATTGAAGTCTATGGCGGTTCGCCCGGTTCGCCGGTTCGCGAACATTTGCGGAAGTTTGCGTTCGCCGTTCGCGAACCGAAAATTTTATGTACGCGACATCACTACTTGGGACATCTCCATATTTTTCATCAAAAATGTGGCTTGTCATACAGAGAATGTGACTTTGGATCCAGACAGCAGATATCTCCCCTCCCCACATCATCCCACCCCATGCTCATTATTACATTTATAGATTGTCTGTCACACCCACATTTTAGTTAGGTTAATAAAAAAAATAAAAAAAAAACAGCCTCTTATTAGTACACTCCTGCACTTTCTTAACCCATAAAACATAATATTTTTCCTACCTTCACCTGCTCTTGATATTCCAATTATTTCCAATTTTTCACAGTTAAGCAATGATCTGTTTTCTCCTCCTCTTTATTTCCTCAGTCTCCCTCAGTATAAAAATCTCTCCTTACACCCACTTCACTCATCCCCCATCCACATTTACATATGCCCCTCTCTGCTACACTCCCCCCTTCTCTCAACTCATGCCTTACACTCATTTTTCTACTCTCTCACTCCGACCCACAATCGATCTCATCCTAGACCCCATGCATACAAAACCCATTCACACCTCCTGTCACTTTCTCTCCTCCTACTTCTAGCAGCTGGTGATGTCTCTCCCAATCCAGGGCCCTTCACTTTTTTTTACACACACTAAGACAACCAGAAACCCCACAAACCTCATCACAATACCCTGCCCTTTACCCTCACTTACCAAAATAAATTTTGCACTCTGGAATGCCCGCTCCATCTGCAGTAATTTAAAATCAACAACCATACATGACCTTTTCATCTCAAACTCACTCACACTGCTTGCACTTACAGAGACCTGGCTGTCCCCCTCTGATAGCGCTACTCCTGCCTCTTTATGTTTTGGTGGGTTACAATTCTCTCACACTTCCAGACTCAACTGTAAAGGAGGCGGCGTAGGCATCCTTCTCTCCCCTCAATGTACCTTTCAACCAATCATAACTCCCCCTGCCCTATCCTTTTCTTCTTTTGAAGTTCACACTGTCCGCCTATTTAAACCGACTCCTTTAAGAATTGCTATCATCTACCCTCTTGACTAGTGTCTCTGACTGTCTCTCTGCTATTTCTAACTGGATGACTGCCCACTTCCTTAAACTAAACTTGACCAAAACTGAAATTCTGGTCTTTCCTCCCTCAAGTGTTGTTACTCCTGTGTCTGTCTCCCTCCAAGTCAACGGTGATACCATCAGCTCCACCACGCAGGCTCGCTGCCTAGGTGTTCTCTTTGACTCCGACCTCTCCTTCAAGCCTCATGTTCAATCTATCGCCAAATCCTGTCATTTCCATCTCAAAAACATTGCGTGCATCCGCCCCTACTTTACACCAGATGCAACTATGGTGTTGGTCCATTCCACTGTCCTTTCTCGCCTTGACTACTGTAATCCGCTTCTCAGTGGTCTTACATGCTCCCAACTTGCGCCGTTACAGTCCATAATGAATGCGGTAGCGAGGCTCATCTTCCTGTCCGCCCGCACCTCCCATGCCTCGCCTTTCTGTCAGTCCCTACATTGGCTTCCTATAAAATATAGAGCTCAATTTAAAATTCTGGTTCTTGCTTTCAAATCGCTACATAATGCTGCTCCCACCTATCTATCCTCCCTTATACACAAGTATGTCTCGTCTAGGCCCTTACGATCTG
Source organism: Pelobates cultripes (assembly GCA_933207985.1). Taxonomy (NCBI): domain Eukaryota; kingdom Metazoa; phylum Chordata; class Amphibia; order Anura; family Pelobatidae; genus Pelobates; species Pelobates cultripes. The sequence continues at coordinate 180,627,248 of OW240917.1, read as the reverse complement.
CTGAAGACTTACGTCTATCTTCTGTCCGTACTCCCACCTCTGATGCTCCCCTTCAATATTTCTCAAGGGCTGCACCGTTCCTGTGGAACTCGCTTCCCTCCACCGTTAGATGCTCACCCAGTCTCCACTCCTTCAAAAAAACATTAAAAACCCACTTCTTCATAAAAGTGTATCAATTAAACTGTTAATAGCTCCTGACTGATTCATTTTCTGCAACTGTCACTAGTCTAATAGTATCCTTACCTTTTTGTGTCATTTTACCCCACTCCCTCTAGCATGTAAGCTCATTGAGCAGGGCCCTCAACCCCTCTGTTCCTGTGTGTCCAACTTGTCTGGTTACAACAACATGTCTGTTCGTCCACCCATTGTAAAGCGCTGCGGAATTTGATGGCGCTCTATAAATATTAACATAATAATAATAATAATAATAATAATAATAATAATAATAATAATAATAATATTATCTAATCCGGAAAGGTGCAGTAAATAATTGTACACTCTGGTTTTTGTTTTTTGAAATCAATCAGTAGCAAGGTTTCAGATGAGTTCAGAGGCAGATTGATTTTGGGTGGTGATACCAATTTTGTTCTGGATTGTGAATATAATATTGTCAGAGATGTAAATTGCGCTGCTAAAAAAAAAAATAACAGTGAAAAATCGGCTTAGTCTTGTTCCAAATTTCTTTTTTCTCAGAGCTTATTTGACTGTTGGCGTGTACAGCATGAAGGAGAGAAAGACTTCACTTATCACTCAGCAGTTTATAACATGTACTCTCAGATCGACAGGTTCTTGGTGGGTGAGAATACCAAACCCCTTGTTGCACGTTCCGATATTTCGGACAATACTTGGTCCGATTATACCCCAATAACGATGTATATAGAGGAGTCTTTCCAGTCGAACCCAAACAGACAGTGGAAACTTATTGACTATTTGGTCCCTGAGCTTGAGAATAAAGCTTTGGCGGAATCAGTGATTAACAATTACTTAAGGGAAGATTCGGCCCAATATTTACTGGACACCTTGTTGTGGAATGCTCATAAAGTGGTTCTCAGGGGTTACTTCATACAATGATCTTCCTACCTGAAATAAATTTGTCCCAAAAACTTGAGAGAACTAGAAAAAGAACTGTATGAATTGAATCAGGCAAACAAAAGTGGCCCTTCCTTACCCCTTGCTGCAAACATTTCTGAAGTTAAGGTTAAAATTAGTGATGTCGCGAACCCGAAATTTTCGGTTCGCGAACGGTGATCGCGAACTTCCGCAAATGTTCGCGAACCGACGAACCGCCCGAAACGCCATTGACATCAATGGGGAGGCGAATTTTAAAACACACAGGGACTCTTTCTGGCCACAATAGGGATGGAAAAGTTGTTTCAAGGGGACTAACACCTGGACTGTGGCATGCCGGAGGGGGATCCATGGCAAAACTCCCATGGAAAATTACACAGTTGATACAGAGTCTGGTTTAATCCATAAAGGGCAGAAATCACCTAACATTCCTAAATCACAATCAATATGGATTGACACCTGACATATGACATATTGACACCTTGACATATGGATTGACACCTGTCCTCAGAGCCCCTGATGCACACGGACACAGAGTAGAATAGAGACTGGTCCCCCTACATAGGGTCACTTGGCAGATATGGATTGACACCTGTCCTAAGGATCCCTGATACACACTGACACAGAGCAGAATAGGGACTGTTCCCCCTACATCGGGTCACTTGGCAGATATGGATTGACACCTTGTTACAACTGTTATTTGTAACGGCCTTTAAATGGCACTGTTCTGTTTCCCTGGGTTGTGAGAAGCCTTGCCAGCCTCCCTCCCCGCATGACTATGGCCCCTGGGAGATTGTGAAAATGTATGCACTTTTTATTTGGTGTGTATGGCCCTTTAAGACTGTCGGTGGGCACATGGTTGGGGGCTTATGGACTCTTTGGCGTGACTGGTGCTGGCCCTTTAAACACCTTTTGGGACATCAGAAGATTGGGACACTGCCCTTTAAGGTCAGGTGGTCCTCAGACTCTTGTTGGGACACGCCCCTTTAAGACGGGTGGTGTCCCCTGTGTCCCCAGACCTGGTGCAAACCCCTTTGTGCCTGCCTTGCTATTTCCCACTCTGGTTCAGTAAATGGGAAATTACTAGTTGTAGAGACTAAGTCCCATTCACATGGGATCTAGTCTTTTTCAGTCGCTTTTTCAGCCTTATTTCAGCTGCAGAGACTAAGTCCCATTCACGATGGGACTTAGTAGTTTTTTCAGCCTGAAATAGACCGACCTCACAGCCCAAATCTATGGAACTGTTTTGGGCAGGAAAATGTGCTTGCGGTCGGTCATAAAGGGACCTCCAGCTAACTTTTTAACCCCTGATGGATTTGGCTGATTTTTGGTTATGTTTATGTTTTAAGTGTGCTGATTCCAAATATGTAATTATGAAGATGGGATGTGTAGTTTTAAAGTTACAGGGTATGGCTAAAAACTGTATTTTTACTGCCTGTGTTTAATTATGTTAATCTCTTCCCAAACGTCATTTCGTTCAAAGTGGAGAGAATGTTAAAAAAATATATTTTTGTTCGGAGTGTGAGAAATGCTTTTCAGCCGCTTCTAATCTTAAGCATCATTTGAGGAGCCATACAGGAGAGAAACCTTATTTGTGGTGTGTTTAGTATTGTTCTGATCAGTTTAATACCTTCCGCGTCTCCTATCAGTGGACGTGTATATGGCAGCCATTTTAGGAACCGTACACCTGGGACCCGAGCAAGGTCACCTCGTTCAACAGGCGACAACATTTGTCCCTGGAAAACTATCCTGGACATTCTGTACAATTTGTATGGATATGGCAGGGATTTCTGTAACAGGGAGATGGAAGAAGAGGCTTGGTCGGTCCTCTTACTGCAAATTTGGGGCACTGCGCGGTCAAGCTAATGTGCCAAATTGTGATAGGAGTGGTGTGTTTAGTATTGTTCTGATCAGTTTAATACCTTCCGCGTCTCCTATCAGTGGACGTGTACACGGCATTGATTTTTGTAACAGTGAGATGGAAGAAGAGGCTTGGTCAGTCCTCTTACTGCAAATTTTGGGCACTGCGCGGTCAAGCTTATGTAACACCAGATAGGAGTGGTGTGTTTAGTACTATTTTTATCAGTTTAATACCTCCCGCGTCTCCTATCAGTGGACGTGTA